>CM076850.1:79531032-80731032 GCA_039519185.1 Astragalus membranaceus | reverse complement strand
TCGGGTGATGACCCGCGTTGACATACTAGGAGGGGCATTCATGATCCCCTACCCTAGGCTCTGAGGCCAATAGCGGAACTGTTATTGGTAAGGGGTTCGCCGGGATTAGCCTCGGGGCAGTCGGTGGTGTGTCGAAGGATATTGGTTAACGTTCGCCGGGATTAGCCTCGGGGCAGTCGGTGGTACGTTACCATGGTTTTGTAGTGTGATTCATCTGGTTTAGCCTCGGGGCAGTCGGTGACGCACTGAATTATAAATGAATTTCATAACGGAACCGAGAGTGTTAGTAGGGGTCTCGGTAGAACTCACTGAGATTGTATCTCACTGTTTAAATATTGTTGTTTTACAGATAAACAGGGACAGAAGAAACCTCAGAGGCACGAGTAGGTGGCCCCGGGAGATGGATGTTGACTTAGCTTTATGTTTAAGTTTATTTTCCTTCTGTTGTCTATGTATCACAGTACTATGACATTACTGTTACATTTATTTTTCATTCCGCTTTCTTGTATGACTCTGACTACCACAGTTGCTGACAGTTTATGGTTTGAGAACCGTATGGTCTTAATTGTGTATAAGACAGTTATGTTATATTTCAGCAAAAATCTTATAGTGGTATTCAGTGTCTGAGCAGGAAATATTATCTCTGATGTGTGTTCAATGTGCACTTGGGTGTTTTTAACAAATAAAAATATCGGGGTGTTACAATATGAGTGACAATCATGGTATCGAAAAAATATCTGAGAAGTATCCTTAGTTGGCAGTGGCGGACCTGGCTTGTTACACTTATCACTCTATATAAATAGTCTAAATCTCCTGAAATTTTGATTTTGAACCTCCTGAAAATTTTAAATTGCACTAGTAGACCAAGTTTTGCACCCATTTGACACTGGCCTTAAAAAATTTGACACCGTTGACCCCGGAGTCCTGGGTCCGCCACTGTTAGTTGGTAAGAAGTATCAAAGATGTATCTAAAAAGTATCGAGTCAAATATTTTTTAAAAAGAATTAAAAAATTATTGGATACTATTTTGGTACGTATCGGAAAATATCGAATGCGTGTCGGTATCAGATACGTATCCGACACAGATACGTCTTCATTTTTGAAGTATCGGGTTTCATAGCTTAAGAGAATCATCAAATAGTTTTGATGTAAGGCACAATATGTCGGTTGTTTAAAGAAAAATGATTCTTTTCTATTGTGCGACATTGTCTTTCCTCTCTTAAGGGAAAAACCATCTTGATCAGCAATGGTTTAGGAAAGTATTTTAGGCAAGGAGTAGAAGGATTATCTAATCTTCCTTTTTATTTTATACCTGTGCATTCGCACGGACTCCGCCGTATTTTTTTATAATGTTTTATGTATTAATAAATTCTTCAAAACTGTCGTGAAAACCCACACCAAAATCCAAACTCACTAATCTAAAAAAAAAAATCCAAACCCACTAAAATCAATCTTCTAAGCCACGAAACAAATACAAAAAAGAATGAATGGATAACTGTGTGTCGTGAAAACAATGCTGGGAGATGGTGGAGACATTGTTGCGGCAGTAAACCCAAGAAATCAATCACAAATGAAATCTCAAAAACAAAATCAGATAAAACAAAAAAGAAAATCAAATAATTCAATGATGGCACAGGGCGCGGTGAGAAGAGGCACGACAACATGTCACAGCAGTGACGAGCGGCGTAGCATGACAGAGCCAGGGTGGGTGTCATGACACAGCAGTCGATGGGAAAGAAGAGGAAGGGGTAAGAACTGATTTTGGCTTTTTATTGGAAAATAAGTCTGAGCCGTTAGATCACTCTTTAGCCATATGTGTCGCTCAGATATGAAAAAAATATTAGATTGTTTCATTTTTATCCATTTCTTCGTGAAATTGCCAAACATCGAGGGTTGGTGAGACTTAAATTGTCATTAGGAAGGGTAATGAACAATGCCAATGACAGCGAGAGTTTTACGATGAGTCTGGAAATCCTCACAGGGACTCAATGTAGCACCACCGAAGACGAATTTGACCGGAGAGAATCGAAATCCCAAGGCTGGTGAGCGAACAAAGATTTTTGGTGTTTCCTCTCTCACCCACCTCATCTCTGTCACCGAATCCTTCCTCTCCTCCACTCTCTTTTCTCTAACCACCCAACCCTTCCATACCTTCACCGTTTTCATTCTCGAAATTTCCTCCAACCCTTTCACCTATACCAACATCAACAACAACCCTTTCGTTGCTGAGTTTGTTTAGCTTTTTCCCTAGTTATTCAATATTTATGGGGAAATCTGGGTTTTAAGTTGAGGATTTGTTTGTCGAAGATGAGGAGGTTTAGAAACTACGTGCATTGAAGATGATGAGATTTAGGGTTATTGTGTTTTATTTATTTATTTAAAAATATAATTTAATAAGTTAAAAGATATGTTTTTAAGGAAAAATGTGACATGGCATAGTGAGGTGGCGTGTGAGTAAGCAAACATGATTGTCACGTCAATTAATGAGGTGACACGTCAGATTTTTTTGTTGACCAATTTTGATCGGGGCTAACATTTCACAAATAAGGAAAATGGAGGAACTAAAATCAAGAAAAAAGTATGGGGACTAAAATCTTGGATGGGTAATTATAGGGGGACTAAAAGTGCATTTAAACCAATACAATTTTTAGTAATTTACACAATCTTTACTTCTTTGGCATGGTTGTACTCTATAAAAATATACACCACCAGTACTTTTCAAAAGGTTAACTATAGAACCAATTAGTGAAAAACATTTAGCAATCTCTATAAACTATTAAGTAGTTTAGAATGAAAAACCGATTGATATTAGAAAAGACAAACTGAAATGAAAATCTGACTTAGCTTAAAAGGGTCTTATAAAAGTGTATGTGGCAATGGAAAGAAAAAGGCTTAAATGTAACATCCCCAATTTAGCTAATTTCATTTATTGAAATTAGCAAGAAGTCTCAAGATAATTAATTAGCTAATTTAAATAATTAGACACAATGGATTAAATGCCATCACTATTGCAAAATTAGGAAAAGAATTAGACATTTAAAGTCAGGCGCTCAGATGCGTGACTTGATAGGTAGACACGATGGCAAACTTGTAATTAAGAGGAAAAATTTTATCTGACACGCATGTTTTTAAGTCAAGCGTAAACACGCCTGACTTCAAAAGTGAAAAATTTTAGTATTTTAAGACAGACTCGTATTTAGTCTGACTTCTAAAGTACTAAAATATCCTAACTATTCGGTTCCTCTCTTCTCACTACAAAAACGCTTATTAGCGAGGGAATTAGCGAGGAAATTTTTAGTCCCTCGCTAATTCTGTCATTAGCGACGGATTTTTAGGTCCCTCGCTAATTAGCGGCGGATTTTTCAGCCCCTCGCTAATTTCTGACAGCTTTTAGATGATAGGACTTCGTGCAGGTGATTAGCGACGAAATTGTCAGTCCCTCGCTAATTTCTGATAGCTTTTAGATGATAGGACTTCGTGCAGCTGATTAGCGACGGAATTGTCAATCCCTCGCTAATTCCCTCGCTAATTTCTGACAGCTTTTAGATGATAGGACTTCGTGCTGGTGATTAGCGACAGAATTGTCAGTCCCTCGCTAATTCCCTCGCTAATTTCTGACAGCTTTTTGATGATAGGACTTCGTGCAGGTGATTAGCGACATAATTGCAGTCCCTCGCTAATTCCCTCGCTAAATTTCTGACTTTTCAGCTTATTTATCCTCTCACACACACTCTTCTCTCCTACTCTCCTCACACTCTTCTCTCTTTTTCTCTCCTCACACTCTTCTTCTCTCTTCACTCTTCCACCACCACACCACCACCTCCTCTCACACTCTTCTTCTCTCTTCACTCTTCCACCACCACCACACCAACACCACCACCTCCTCACACTCCTCTCTCTACCCTAATACCCTTCACCACCACACCACCACCACCACTCGTTTCTCTCTTTCTCTCTCTCTCTCTCTCTCTCTCTCTCTCTCTCTCTCTCTCTCTTTCTCTCCTTCTCCCTTACTATTCTCCTTCTCTCTACCATAATACCCTTCACCACCACCACCACCACCACCACCACCACAACCACCACCACCACCACCACCACACCACCACCACCACCACCACACCACCACATAGCTCATCTCTCTCTCTCTCCCTCTCTCTCCTTCTCTCTCTACCCTAATACCCTTCCCCACCACCACCACCACACCGTAATAATAATTATAACTATATAAAAAAATAGGCTGATATAAAAAAAACGTGGCTGTCAGAGTTAGCGACGGAATATTCCCTCGCTAATTAGCGAGGGAATTAGCGACGGAATGTTCCCTCGCTAATTAGCGAGGGATTCAAATTCCCTCGCTAATTACCACTAGCGAGGGACTGATTCCGTCGTTAATTCCCTCGCTAGTGGGAATTAGCGACAGATTTGGGGCATTTAGCGAGGGAAAAATTCCCTCGCTAATGGGCAATTTTTTTGTAGTGTCTATTCACGTTTTTATTCGCACTCCCTCACGCTCACTCCCTCACGCTCACTTCGTTCCTCTCCCTCACCATCACCATTTCCTCTCCCTCACCGTCGCGTTTCTTCCCTCCGTTTCCTCTCCCTCACCATCACCCTTTCCTCTCCCTCACCCTTTCCTCTCCCTCACCGCCGCGTTTCTTCCCTCAGTTCTCTCTCTCTTTGAACTCTCTCGCTCTCATTTTCTCTGAACTCTCTCGCTCTCATCTTTTGTGAACTCTCTCAAATCAAACTGAATTGAAAAAGAAAGGAGAAGAACGCTGAAGAGAACACTGTCGCCGTCGTCGTTCTTTGCTCGCCGTTGCTTGTTCGCCGTCGCCGTTGCTCGCTCGCCGTCGCCGACAAGAACTCTTAGAAACCCTAAGTTTTCATCTTCGAAACCCAAAAAAATCTTAGGTAAGCATCTCTGAAAATCAGTGTACCTTAATTTCTAGGGTTTGTTGATAAGTCAAATGTGAACCATATTAGTGTATCTTGCTGTTCTTGTGTGAGCAAGTTGCTTTGTATTTTAGGTCCTTCCAGATCTGAAAAAAGGTGCCACTGATGCACAAAAGGCCGCGCACAAGGAGAAGAAGAGGAAAGACAGGATCTGGTTACTTGCAGCACCTAGTGAGATATATGATTTTCCTTAGATGTATGAATTAGTTTCAGATTATGGAGTTTGAAAGCATTTTTTGATTGGTGGTTTTGGATGCAGGAAAGGAGATTATCCAAGCACATGAGAGCTCTTACACCTGTAAGCAGAGCTATTTTTCTTTCTGGACCTGCATGTATATTATCACTACAAGAATAAGCTTAATTTGCTACGAAAAATTTCCGACGAAACTCATTTCGTCGCAAATTTCCGACGAATTTGCGACCAAAAGGTCCGTCACAATGGTTTAGGAAACACACGCCTAAACTCCCGTGTTGGTTTCCGACCAATTACTTTTTCGTCGCAAATTTCCGACGAAATATCCGTGGGAAATGCGTTACTTTTCGTCGGAAATGATAAACAGTAATGTTAAAAATAAGGCTTCTCTCGATACATTCATTTTCATACCTTTTCACTCATTTCATTTCACGGTCTCTCTTCCCTCAACCTCCACTCTCCTTCCCTCAACCTCAACCTCCACTCTCCTTCCTCACATATATGTACAAATTTTGTCTTCTCATGCAAAATTATTTTGGTTTTTAAATCGTATAACTAACACTAGTTGTATTTTAATTTTTGAAGAACTTTATCACCAAAAGCTTGCCAAAGCCTTAGCACATTGGTTTCAATCAAGGTTTCTGTTGCTAGATATTACTGATTTCTCTTTAAAGGTAGTTATTTACATCGAAATTCTCACTTTATTTTCTTTTGATTTGTGCTATAATATATATATATATATATATATATATATATATATATATATATATATATATATATATATTTAGACAATATAATCATACCTGTCATATTTTCTCATGTACAGATGCATAACAAATACGGATGTCCTAGAAAAGAACCAGCAAGTATTGTCAAATTCACATTTTATTTCTGCTCTAGATTAAGAACCGAAGATACCTCGCTATTTACTCCATATTAGTATATTTTCTGATCTTGTTTCTGAATGTATATTTTGAATTTGTTAATTGAACTAGGGACGATTCTGACCATTAATATGGTGAATTGCTTTGTTAATTCAACAGGCGCAATTAGAGGTACTAAAGGAAGTAATACTTGAAATTTTCTAAATATTGCATTCCTTATTTTATAATTACTTGTTATGGAGTTTATTCCTCCATGTGTTCAAAATAATGAATGATTTGATAATGTACCCGTGTGTTTAGAACTCGGTTACCTTGCTATGCAAGTTGTTGGGCCCTTTCATCGTTCCCATTCATTGATATTGTAATCTTATTTAGTTCTGCAGTGTATTCTGTATGCTTGTTAATAGCATAACACTTCCATTTATAAATTAATTTCTTACTTAATATTTTGACTTGAATAGTGTATCTAGATCTTCTCAGTAAGATCCTCTTAACAATTATATACTTGTTTTGAACAGATCCCATCCCATACATTAACGTTAAGTTCTGAAGATGTTTCTCTTGTGTTAAGTCCATCAAATTTCTTTCAGCAAAGGACATGATGCTTTATTTTATTTTTGCTATAGCATCATATTGCCATGATCTTCTACAATAGCATGCTTACTGCCTTTTTTTTTCCGCAGTTCCTTCGAAGTGCACAACCTGCTTCTGTTTTGGGGAAAAGCTTTTCGTAGAGTCACTCTACAAGGTTATTTAATCACTCAAAGCTCAAATGTGTATTCTATAAAAGAAAACATCATTTTAGTTGACAGAATTTTAGTAACACTATTTAAAAATATAACATCATGGCTATTTTCACCCCAAGCCTATATCTCTCCTCAATTGCTTGGGATCTCTTTAAATTTTTGCATATGAATCAAATATAATTAATCTTTACAGTGTCATGATATATCTGTCACAGATTCAGTTTAACAAGCAAAAGTATTGTAGTTTATAGAAATCTTACATTCCCTTTGCTATCTCTATTTTTGACCATGAAATAAGTTAAGATACTGCATGAATTGTAATATTATTGGATTGAAATATACGCTATGTTGTGAGGAAAAAAACCTTATTTAAATATATCCGTGTTCTATTATCAGGGATGGGAACCAAAATTCAGAGTCTGCTGGGATACTACTCAATGAGAGATCTTAATGAGGAATCCAGCAGTTGTGGCTGGCCCCTGTTTTATGGAGATAAATCACTGGCAAATGGGCAATATGCTTGAGCATGAGGCCATATTTAAGAATCAGGTATGAAGGTTATAGTTTTTTTCCATCCCTTGGCCTGTAGCTTAAATCAACTCTGTTTCCCCTTTCTTTTTTTGTTTCTCTTTAACAACAAATCACACTCCTAACGACACTGTTCAAGATTTTGATTTCATAGCCCTAATTCATCAAATTAACTTTGAATCAACTGCTGAAATCCTCTTCCTTTCTTGATGGGAAACATGTAATATATTTTTATTCTGGGTTTTCATCTAATTTTGTTGTTTTCTGTTTGTAATGCATAACTTGTTACTGTCCAAGAGAAGAATCTTGAAACGCAGCAGCACTTGGTGAATTCCAATTTCATATCTTGTTCCAAATCTCCCTGTTTTATCAGAATGATGTTATCGTTCCCAATACTCTTGTCATAGCAAATTGTGAGGTTGTTAAAGTTAGGGTTACTGCTACGGAGCATATCTCATAGGTAATTTTATTCTAATCTAATCAATTAGCATTTTACTCTCCTATTTTCTTTTATTCAAAAGCTTGGTAAGTTATTATTTTTATTAAATAGGGTTTTGCGAAATTCTGTTGTTGTCTCAATCCTTCCAATTTAATAAAGAATCTTCACTCACCCATTGTGAAGAAGCACAAAACCATACTACAGGGCCTGGTGAAGTTTGCATTTATTCCTTGCATTGTGACTTGCAATTACTGTTTCTGTTTTTTGTTTTCAAGTATCCGTACTTATTCCAGCCTTATGGATTATGGTTGCAAACTAATTTTATGTTTTATTGTAACATACATTAACGCGCTAACAAAAGCATTATATCACATTATTAATTTAAGATAATTATTTGAACTATTTTTGTTTGTTTGTACTTTTATTTCTTTATGAGTTGCCTATATCAACTTTTTACTTGATGTAATAAGGAAGATACATGTTGTGAAGTTATAAGTGATTAATTAGAACTACTTCAAGGTTACCAATACAAATAATATGAGAGCCTAAGTTGTACCAATTTTCAAAAATTGGATCAATCAGTTTATAAGACATTGTGGTTACCTATACCAATTTTCATTATCCTTTACTTTCTCATTTCATATTCCTTTTGACTGCATGTGGATAGTTCTATTGTGATATATTCAAGTATGCAGCTTTCTTGTTCTCTTTGTATTGTTCTTCTCATTCTCATGGTTTTGTTGGCAGGTTAAAGTTTCTGGAGGTGGCCGGTGCAATGTGACAAATGGGGATTTTCGCTGTTGACGGTGAGAAGTGGCGCGAACAAAGGAGGATATCAAGTCATGAATTTTCCACCAAGATGTTAAGGGACTCAGCACTTTAATATTCAGAAAGAATGAAACAAAAGGATAACACCTCCATAGGTTTTCTTAAATTTTGATACCTTTAACAGATTCTCTTGTAATCGTTGAATCCTAGTGTGAATTAAAAATAGTGTTACAAAGTAACTTTTATTAAGTTACTCTATATCTTAGCATTTGATTTGGTTACAATACATAATCATTAGATTAGATTCAAATCAAAGGCTAAGATCTAGAGTAACTTAATAAAAGTTATTCTTAGAGTAATTTGAACCTTACTCAATCTGTAAATTTGTATATAAAGTAAGTTAATAAAAGTTATTATATAGTAATTTTGTACTTTTAATGTGTTTTGCTGGTTTAATGAATTTAATGCATTTAGCTTTTGTACTTTTAATGTGTTTTGGGTGTATATGTAGGGAGATTAACCCAAAATTTGAAGAAAAAAAACTTTTAAAGTTTGGCGAAATAATGCCTGACTTTAAACCTGACTTAAAATAGGCACATTTAAAGTCAGGCAAAATAATGCCTGACTTTAGTATAGATTTAAAGTCAGGCTCAGGCACGACTTTAAAAATGATTCCAGCAGCGGAACATCAATTATTAAAGTCAGGCAATAAATGCTTGACTTTAAAACAGACTTACGAAGTCAAGCTATCGCTTGACTTTAAAACGTCTGACATACGAAGTCGACTTAATAAAAGTCAAGCTGGCCCCTGACTTTAAATCCCTTTTTTGCCAGACTTTAAATCCCTTTTTTGCACTAGTGCATAGTTAGTTTAATTGCCAATGATATATGTGTGTGTGCCTTGATGAGTAGTTGTTTGATTAAATTGGTTATAATAATTAGTAGTAGGGGCCGAACAGTCTTTTCCACTACCTTTATTAAGCCCTCAACTGAACCAAGGGAGATCACTCTCACTAAAACAAAAACACAGCACACCTCACTTTTACTGAAATCCAGAATTTTAGAAAAAGAAAACAGAAAATATATTGAGAGGGAGAGAGAGAGAGGTCGCGAGAGTGAGAAGGGGGAAGAAGAGAAGGGATCTCCATTTTCCCTTGATGCATGTGATAGATAACACCACCATTCTCCTACATTTCCTTTTCTCTACCCACTGATACAAATTTCATCAGCCACATTCTCTTCTTCATCAAATCACCATTTTAGAACTCAAGCTCTATCTTAGAGAGAAGCTGATCAAATCACCATTTTAAGCTTATTTCGTTTTCGTCACAAACTCCTCTTCGGTATTGTGGTGAGTTCTATTCTCGCTTAGGGATTTTAATTTCGAAATATATGTTGCATGTTCTAATTCTGTTTTCAATTTGCGCGTTTCGATTCAAAAACCGTTATTTTGCGAAAATTACGTTTCGGTGTGATTGTGAGTGAATGTGAATGAATTGTTGGATGTTGTGATGATGTTTGTACTGGTTGTTACTCTGAAATTATGTGTTTTGATGTTCGGGAATTAATCGGAACGGGTTTTGGAATGATCGGAACGGCCAAGTTTCGAGAAAAATCACAGTTTTGGGCTATTGATGAACACGCACGGGTTGTGCGTCCCAATGGCGCGGACCGTGCGTTCTGTTCGCAGGATGCTTGTAAAAATTTAAGGACATAGCACAGACCATGCGCCCCTAGGGCACGGATTGTGCGTACTCTTCGTATTCGTGTTCACTTATTTTGAAAACACGCACGGGTCGTGCGCCTCTTAAGCACTGATCGTGCGTAGGTTTCTGTTACCCAATTTCAAAACACGTCTTAGGCCAATCCGAACGGTTCCAATTGCATTCTAATCCTTTCCCCAACCCTATTATATGATAAAACAACCATAGTTCATTGAAATTGCCTATGGGAGGATCATCATCCATTGGTGGAATTTTCCTACAACAAAAGTTACCATTGTAGTATCGGAATGGCTCCATTTGAAGCATTATATGGAAGGAAGTGTAGAACACCATTGTGTTAGTGGGATGTCGGTGAGCGAAGATTGTTGGGTCCTGATTTAGTCCGTGAGACTACTGAGAAGATCCGTCAGATTAGAGAAAGGATGAAGACCGCTCAGAGTCGACAAAAGAGTTATGCCGACAAAAGAAGAAGGCCATTGGAATTTGAAGAAGGAGATCATGTATTTCTGAGACTTTCTCCAACTATTAGTACCGGTATAGCATTGCGAGCGAAGAAGCTCAGTCCTCGGTATATTGGACCCTTCCAAATTATCGAGCGAGTTGGGCCAGTAGCATATATATCGCATTGCCTTACCTCCAGCTTTATCTAGATTACATGATGTGTTTCATGTTTCGCAATTGAGGAAGTACATTCCCGATCCGAGTCAGCCGTTGAGTTGTGAAACGATTGACATCCGACCGGATTTGTCTTATTAGCCTAATCCAATTCAAATCATCGAACGTGGCGAGAAAACGCTCAGGACGAGATCAATTCCTATTGTCAAAGTGCTTTGGGATGGTGCCTCACTTGACGAAGCGACATGGGAAGTAGATGAAGACATGCGGGTGAAATATCCGCATATTTTCAGTTGAGGTATGTTTTGTTCAATTTTGAGGACAAATTTTTTAAAGTTGGGGTGATTGAAACATCCCCAATTTACCTAATTTCATTTATTGAAATTAGCAAGAGGTCTCAAGATAATTAATTAGCTAATTTAAATAATTAGACACAATGGATTAAATGCCATAGTTAGTTTAATTGCCAATGATATATGTGTGTGCCTTGATGAGTAGTTGTTTGATTAAATTGGTTATAAGTGGATAATTAGTAGTAGGGGCAAAACAGTCTTTTCCACTACCTTTATTAAGCCCTCAGCTGAACCAAGGGAGTTCACTCTCACTAAAACAAAAACACAGCACACCTCACTTTTACTGAAATCCAGAATTTTAGAAAAAGAAAACAGAAAATAGATTGAGAGGGAGGGAGAGAGGTCGCGAGAGTGAGAAGGGGGAAGAAGAGAAGGGATCTCCATTTGCCCTTGATGCATGTGATAGATAACACCACCATTCTCCTACATTTCCTTTTCTCTACCCACTGATACAAATTTCATCAGCCACATTCTCTTCTTCATCAAATCACCATTTTAGAACTCAAGCTCTATCTTAGAGAGAAGCTGATTTCTCAGGCCTTGCATGTTCTTGTTGAAGTTCAATAATCAGTACTAGAGCTCATCCTCAAGTCACATTACTGTTTGAAGTTCGTTTGGGTAGTTGTTGGAGCATTTCCAGTTGCTGGGTTTGAGTTTGAAGGGTTTGAGGGCTGTTCCTAGAGCTCGTTGGTGACATTTCGTGTTTAAGCTTATTTCGTTTTCGTCTCAAACTCCTCTTCGGTATTGTGGTGAGTTCTATACTCGCTCAGGGATTTTAATTTCGAAATATGGGTTGCATGTCCTGATTCTGTTTTCAGTTTGCACGTTTCGAGTCAAAAACCGTTATTTTGCAAAAATTACGTTTCAGTGTGATTGTGAGTGAATGTGAATGAATTGTTGGATGTTGTGATGATGTTTGTACTGGTTGTTACTCTGAAATTATGTGTTTTGATGTTCGGGAACTAATCGGAACGGGTTTTGGAACGATAGGAACGGCCAAGTTTCGAGAAAAATCACAGTTTTGGGCTACTGATGAACACGCACGGGTCGTGCGCCTCAGGGGCACGGACCGTGCGTACTCTTCGTATTCGTGTTCAAATTTCAAAACACGTCTTAGGCTAATCCGAACGGTTCCAATTGCATTCTAATC
This sequence comes from Astragalus membranaceus, assembly GCA_039519185.1. Taxonomy (NCBI): domain Eukaryota; kingdom Viridiplantae; phylum Streptophyta; class Magnoliopsida; order Fabales; family Fabaceae; genus Astragalus; species Astragalus membranaceus. The sequence continues at coordinate 80,718,679 of CM076850.1, read as the reverse complement.
CTTTCCCCAACTCTATTAAATGATAAAACAACCATAGTTAATTGAATGCAATTGGGTTGAATTGGGGAGAATTTCCCTAAGTTATAAGTAAGGTAAGATGAATTGGTTAAAACATTGTTTTAGCAACGACGTGAGAGGAAAACCCTAAGGCACGATAATGAGATGGACTATAAGTTCATCAAGGCTAAGTTCAAGATTTTATTAATGGAACATTATGTTCACACAAGTCAAGTTAATTTCTTAAAGAAAAGAAATATGGCATACATATAATTATATATGTATATCAAGGGTGACGACCCCAAAGATTAGCATACTAGGGGAGGGGAAGTCATGAGCCCCAAAACCTAGGCCCCATGAGATTTGCCCTCTAATTAGTGGTTAGTGGATTGGGTTCATCAAAGGCCAAAGAAAATTAAAGAAAGTGGCTTGAGGTGTTGTGCTAAGTTAAAGAAAAAGATTGTATGTAGTCATCCAGAATTGGGCTACGGACAATAGAGCATAATTTATGCTAAGTAAAAGATAAAGCACGTAGCTATCCAGAATCGGGCTACGAAAGAATAAGATTCCTACGTAGTCGCTTATTAGGGCTACAAGTTCAAAGGTCAAGTGTAACGATCCACTAGTGTTAGTAAGGGGTCTCGATAGGACTCACTGAGATAATGTTATCTCACCCTTTATTAATGTGGTTTTTACAGAGAAATAGGGAAAGGCAAAGGCGAAGAAGCACGACTGGACGGTGTGCTTTATGGAACTGTTATTGAAGAATCAGTTTTAAGAGTATGCCTTTTTCCCTTTTGTTGTCTTTGTAGTTCGATTGTATAACTATTATTGCCTAACAATTGTAAATCGTTTCCGCTACTTATGTTTTGGATATTGAACACCAGGTTGTATAAGTTTTAACTCATGAGACTTAAGTACTTCATGTTAAGTTTAATGAGGTTCATGGAACCGTTTGATAATTATTTATCGAAGTTTTTAGTTGTGTTCAATACTCCAGGCATACAAGTCAACTCTGATGCATGTCATGCTGTGCATTTTGGTATTTCTACAAGTTAGAAATACCAGGGTGTTACATTAAATATGTTTTTGGTCCCCGAAAATATTGAGTATTTTGATTTTAGTCCTTGTAAAATTTTTCTTTTTAAAATGGTCCCTATAAAATAAAACTTTTTCAAATAGCTCATTCTGTTAGTCAAACATTAGAAAAAAATTGAGTTGACAAACAGAATTCTGATGTGTTAATTTTTTTTCATTTCTAATTTTTAAATGCTTATTTGGCATGCCACCTAGGATATTATGTCATACATTAAATTAAAAAAACCTAAATCTCCAAATTACAACCCATCTTCCACACCCAACCACCATCTCAACTGGCAATCTGAACCCATCTTTCCTTAGTACAATAAGAGAATGTAAGACTCGTGAGCAATATAACTATGTTTACTGAGATATTAGACTCCACTAAGGGAAAGTAGTGGATAAAAGGATGTGAAGAGAAAGCATGTTGCAATAGAATTACAGACCATTATCATGAGAAATATAACTATGTTTACTACATGCTAGTAAGGTAGAGTATGACTAGGAAGTAGGAACACGCGAAAATAAATTCAAACAAAGAATGGGAAATCAAGACGGAACAACAACAATGTATAATAAGATAGTGAAGGAAAATGTAATGCCATGGAAAATAAGAAATCGATTTTGGGCAGGCGATTAATCAAGTGAAGGATAGTGGCATTGTACCAATTGCATTTGCTTATAGACAAATAGATTTCAACTTGTGCAACATGAAGTGACCTTGTTAGCATAGATAGGTCTCAAATACAAATGTCAAAATCCACAAAATTAATTAGATCTCCATTGATCCTTCAGCAGAAATTTAATTAAGTCTCAAATACTAAAACTAAACCACAAAAACAGTCAAGATCAAAACAAATGATAATAAAGAAAAATAGGAATAAACGAAACCTATTCATCGCAGCCAAGGGGAAAGAACAGATTTCCAACAGAAAAATAAGAAAAAAAGAGACATATTCATCGACCAACAAGCTTGCTATTAAAATCCAGATTTCCAAAAGCCCTTCAAGATAGAAACCCCAAGAAAGAGAAACCAAACAAATTGGGAAGCAAGGACCAAAGGGAACCAACCTCAAGAAAAGGAAGTAAGAGCCGCTGGGGTGGGCGGAGCAGCAAGTCCAGTGTGGTGGTGGCGGAGCAGCAAGTCCACAAGTAAGAGATGAGGTTTTCTGGCGGAGCAAACCTATTCATAGCAGCAGGTCCTTTGGCGGAGCGGTTTAGGGTTTGGCTTTAAGATATTGTGAATTGCGGTTTAATGTTTGAAATAAATTTGGAGAATCAATTTGGGGAATCAATTTGGAGTAATTTTGCGGGAAACGAAATGTGAAAGTATAGAGTTTGCGGGAAAGAGAATATAGTGCGTGAAAAACTAGTTTTGGAATCCCGTCGGCCTGTGCTTCTTCCCAGTGGTTATAAACCAACAGTAAATCCCGGTTATAAAATGATTAGCCAATTCTCTAGTGTCAGTTTTAGGCACGTGACGCCAATGAAGTGACGTAAAATTCCTTTTTTCTTGTAGTGTATCAAGAATAAGTATCCTCTGCCAAGAATTCGTGATTTTCTAGATCAACTGCGGGGAGCCTCAGTATTTTCTAAGATTGATCTAAGGTCGGTCTATCATCAAATCAAAGTTAGAGCTTTGGATATTCCGAAGACCACTTTCCGTACTAGGTATGGACATTACGAGTTTGTAGTGATGCCCTTCGGTTTAACCAACGCTCCAGCTGTATTCATGGATTACATGAATCAAATTTTCAATCCTTATCTGGACCAATTTGTCGTGGTGTTTATTGATGATATCTTGGTGTATTCTAAGACTATTAAGGAGCATGTGCAACATCTCCGAATTGTTCTGAACGTACACCGAGAGAAGATGTTGTATGCCAAGCCATCTAAGTGTGATTTCTGGATGCCTGAAGTAAAATATTTGGGCCATGTGATATCTCAATTCGATGTTGCTGTGGACCCCAGTAAAATTGAAGCTGTGGTAAACTAGGAACGGCCATCTACCGTCACTGAAGTAAGAAGTTTCTTGGGATTAGCTGGGTATTATCGGAGATTCATTCAAGGATTTTCTCAGCTGGTTCTTTCACTCACTCGGTTAACTCGCAAGGGTCAACCGTTTGTATGGGACTCTGACTGTGATGAATGTTTTTCAGAATTGAAGAATCGTTTAACTTCTGCACCCATTCTAATTCTTCCAGATCCGTCTATGGGATTCCAGATTTACTGTGACGCCTCTGGTAAGGGTTTAGGATGTGTCCTTATGCAGAATCAACAAGTAGTTGCTTATGCCTCCAGACAGTTGAAACCACATGGAGAGAATTATCCGACTCATGATTTAGAGTTGGCGGTGATTGTGTTTGCCCTAAAGATTTGGAGACATTACCTGTATGGGTCTCGTTTCGAAGTCTTTAGTGATCACAAGAGCCTTTAGTATTGGTTTGACCAAAAGGAGCTGAACAACAGACAGGAGGTGGGTAGAGTTTCTGAAATACTATGACTTCGAATTGAAGTACCATCCAGGAAAGGCTAATGTAGTAGCTGATGCTTTGAGTAGGAAATCCATTCACACAGCATAATTGATGATTCATGAGATGACATTGTTGGAATCGTTTAGAGATCTCAACTTGAAGGTGAAGCCAAGAAGGAATAGATTGGTGTTGAGCCATATTCAGATTTCGAGTCCCTTGAGTAATCTGATTCGCTCAACCCAAGAGATTGATCTAGAGCTGCAAACGCAGAAGAGGTTGCCAAATTACACTGAAGATAGTGATGGTGTAATTTGCTTTGATGGTAGGATCTGTGTGCCGAATGATGAATATATTAAGAAGCAGGTTTTAGAAGAGGCTCACAAGAGTCAGTTCTCAATACATCCTGGGTCTTCCAAGATATATAGAGATTTGAAACAGTTGTATCGTTGGCCAGGAGTGAAAGTGGAAATTGCAGAATTCATGTCTCGGTGCTTAACTTGTCAAAGGGTTAAGATAGAACACCAGAAGCCTGCCGGTCAGTTACAGCCTTTGAATGTGCCAGAATGGAAATGGGAAAGAATTTCTATGGACTTTGTCATGGGGTTACCACGGTCTCAAGCTGGAAATGATTCAATTTGGGTGGTGGTTGATCGCTTGACCAAGTCTGCTCATTTTATTTCGGTACGTTCGAATCACAAGGTTTCTAAGTTAGCAGAAGAGTATCTCAAGAATATTGTGAAGCTGCATGGAATTCCCACGAGTATCATCTGTGATCGTGATCCCAAGTTTACATCACGATTCTGGAGAGCACTGAATATGGCGTTGGGAACAACGGTATGTGCTAGTACCGCTTATCATCCGCAGACGGACGGACAGACTGAAAGAGCAATTCAGACTTTGGAAGATATGCTTAGGGCATGTGTACTTGATAGTGGAGGCCGATGGGAGGATCATCTTCCATTGGTGGAATTTTCCTACAACAACAGTTACCATTCTAGTATCGGAATGTCTCCATATGAAGCATTATATGGAAGGAAGTGTAGAACACCATTGTGTTGGTGGGATGTCGGTGAGCGAAGATTGTTGGGTCCTGATTTAGTCCGTGAGACTACTGAGAAGATCCGTCAGATTAGAGAAAGGATGAAGACCGCTCAGAGTCGACAAAAGATTATGCCGACTGTCATACCCCAATTTTGTCCGGCTTAGGTCAAAACCCTAATTTTCCACACAAAAAAATAAATTATGCATTGCATTTTGGGTCCTAGAAACCGCTCCAAAGTTTTTGAAATCATTTTTAGGGTTAGAATGCACTTTTTGGGGAAATTAGGGTTTTAGGGTCAAAAAGGGCATTTTGGTCATTTCTCACAAGAGGATTTATAAAAATAATTTTTGCATGAAAATATTTTTCAATAAACCTCATGCATGCAAGATAAATTGGGACAAGCACATGTGTTAGAAAGTATAAAATCGATTTTATCATGCATATAATATATTCTTGATGAATAAGGAAGTTATCCATGTTTTTAGGAAGGCACTCAATCGATTACATCATCTCCTTCCTTCAAGCAAATAATCGATTATTCCACTCCTTTCAGTCAGGAGCATAATCGATTATTCACTCCTTTCAGTCAGGAGCATAATCGATTATTCACTCCTTTCCCTACACACCATAATCGATTATCACCTATTTTGGAAAGTTTCTTATGGTTTTGGAAAGGGCCTAATCGATTATCCAAGGCACCTAATCGATTATTGACTCTGAAATCCAAGGCACCTAATCGATTATTGACTCTGAAATCTCAGGCTCCTAATCGATTATCTACCTGAAATCTTTTGAGCTCCTAATCGATTATCACAAGACTATAATCGATTATCCTCCTGAAAAGTGTTCAGAGGCATAATCGATTATCCATCCTTTTAACTACACACCATAATCGATTATCACCTATTTTGGAAAGTTTCTATGATTTTGGAAAGGGCCTAATCGATTACTCAAGGCTCATAATCGATTATCATTGTCAAAGCATCCTGAGCCCTTAATCGATTAACATACACCAAGTGTTTTTCAACTAATCGATTACTCCATTTTCTAAAATAGATCAAATCTAATTTCCTATAAATAGGACGCTCATTTTTTCATTTCAGGAGGAGGGGACGATTCTCACGATCTATCACTTCTGAGATCCAATTTTCGCAAATCTCATCTTTTCAGAAAAACTCTTCTATATTTTATTTGTGCTCTCTTCGTTCCGTTGGTCCGTCAGAGCCGATCTTTTGCTAAGAGTTAGTTGGGGTTGCATTCTTCAAGATATAATATTTGCCTTCATTAGAGGTATTTCTGTATTTACATTTGTTATTATTTAATTATCGTGATCCGTGCCAAAACTGCTCTATGTGATTTAACTTAGCTTTAGTGTTTACTTACTTGTTCTTGTATATTATTGTCCATTGTTGATGATGAATCATATGATTCCCACTTATGCCTAGTGCATCATGTTCTAAGTGGTGAAGATGGTTTCAGATGATTCAACCTCCCCCTTTTTTAGCTTCTTAATGAATAAAAGATAGTTAGGTTTATGGTTTAAGGTACATGGGGTATTGCAAAGGATAGGTTACCCAAAACCTTGATGCTCCCTCCTCTTTGATTGTGTTACTAGCCTTTAGGCACTTATGCATGAATGCAAAGGATAGGCTTACCTTAGCCTTGATGCAATTTCCCCTTTTGTTCATGTTATTGAGAAATCGTTGCTCATATGTTCCTTAGTTTAATTAAGATCATTCTATGCCTATGATCAATTGCTTGCTTGTTTTTGATGCATTTTAAATGTCTTGATTCAATATGCCATTCCATCCATGTGTATGACCTCCTAATGAAGACGTAAGTCTACATGCCTGTTGTAGCATAGAGTCATTAGGGTAAGTACACTCCCTCCTACACACACACACACACACACACACACACTTACTTTGAGAACTTTACCTCGCATCCCTGATAAGTGGGTCTTTTGATCATGTTGGCATGTTTAGTCTTGATTAAATATTTAACATATGCATGATTTCGTGATTATTGAATGTGCTTGAACTTTTGCAATCAATCATTGATAGTACCTTCACCCTTTTTTTCCAGAAATCTTTCAAACTCTTTTCCAATTAATGCGAGTTATTAGTGACTATCACTCAAAGCCTTGGCTTGTTTGATTGTCTTGAACGCCATCAAGGGTTATTAGTAATGATCACTCAAAGCCTTTGCTTGCTTGATCGTTATGAAAGCTCTTCCCCTTTCAAACCCTTTCAAAGACATTTTCATTAGAACTACGTCGCTTTGATTCCCGTTTGGGATACGTAGGAGCGAGTCACGTTCTCGTCAAGCGCAACGAATAAAAGTCCTTTTCACAACCATAAACAAATCATTTTCATAAAACAAACATAAAGGATCATCTTCAAATCCATTGTTGCTAGTAGCTCATCAGAGCCTTCGTTCGTTTAGCTATTAGTGGCAATGTTCCTTTTCTCATAAGAATAATAAACGATGGTCCATCATAACCTTTGTTAGTTTGATCATCGTGCAAACCAATCTCCTTCGAAAATCACTTTCAAAAAAGATAATAAAAACAAGTTGTTATCAATAGTCCCTCAGAACCTTCGTTCGTTTGACTAGCGGTACAACTCTCTTTTTTGAGTATTTAGTAGTGATTCATCATAGCCTCTGCTAGTTTAATCATTTGCTAATGCTCGTCCTATTTCAAAAACTCACTAAAAAAGGATAAAAAACAAAAACTTTTCAAAAAGAACCAAGAACTACGTAGCTTTGAATTCTCCATCGCACCGGAAGATACGTAGGAGCGGGCCATGTCCCGTCAAGCACTTTTTCTAAAAACCCTTTTTCCCCCTTTCTCACCAAAAATAAATTTTCATTAAGTTTTCCCATTCATCTTCAAACAAGAAATAGATAGGCAAATCTAGGTATTTTTCAATTCAAACGTTAAAACCACACATTTAATTAGAGGTTCCCTTTCGGTAGAAAGGACGTGCGCGGTGCTAACACCTTCCTCGCACGTAATCGACCCCCGAACCCATATCTCTAGTTTTCAAAAGACCACCCGCCTTGTTCAAAAGACTTTTTTTCAATGTTTTGGTCTTAAAATTAAAATATTGGTGGCGGCTCCAAAATTTTTCCACGTTGTACATTGAGAAACCCAAACCGGGGATTTTTCGGGGTGCAACAGCTGGCGACTCCACTGGGGAAACTTTTTAAAAGACGAGGGTCAAGCCTAACTAATTTAAATGTGTGGTTTAATGTATTGTTGATTTGATTAAAACCTTGTTTGCCTTTCTTTCTTATCATTGATTGTAGGCATATGCATTTGTCTTCTTTGTTGTTCCCTATCTCCTCTTCTACTCCTTTTCTTTTATTGCTTATGCTCATGCATTCTTCCAACCCCCCATGTTCCCTTCTTCTTTGCTCATTTTCTCCAAAGGTAAGTTCATGCATCTCTTCCCCATTCTATCATGTCCCCTCTTCTTGGCTCCCTTTCTTAAGGTAAGCAATACCCTTGTTGTTAATATCCTAAGTTAGTTTATTTGGTATAGAACCCTAGTGTAGACAACATGTTATTGCTTGCAATTGTCTGGACTGCTCTGGTTTTCATTTCAGGTGGGGTAGTGCTAAGGAAAACGCCCTTGACACACACTACACTTATCCCTTATGATTGCATGCTTTGAGTGGGACCATAACCCAGGTCTACCGAAAACTTAGGAGAGTGGATTCGAGTAGTGAGGGCCCATCAGGACCTTTGTCCGTTTGGCTACTTGCAAAAGTTTCAACCAGAGTTGTGCTCTTTCATGATGCCTCACACCTAGCAGTTTGCTGCATTTGTGGGGAGTTTCATGAAAGGGACTGTGGCTCTGGTGACCTTTGTGAGGAAGTGAATAGAGCTACATGGAAAGATCACCCCTAAAATGCCTTAGATCATAGGTTTCTTCCCTTTTAAGTCACAAGGGCGTTCCAAATTGTGTGCTGCATTGTCGCATTCAGTTTAGTCAAAAATTTTGCCCTCAAAATTTTCAAAAAAAATTAAAAGGATATGCTTTTCCCTTTTCAATAAATGCCTATGTGAGGTGGCATATAGGTTGCAAATTCAAAATACCACTCCATGCAAAAACACAAAAAAGGCATCATTGCATCATTACATCATTTGCATACATCCCCGCATAACATAAAACATAAGTTTCTGCAACTCATGCACGCATCTTTGCATGGTGTGGAATCACAAAGTAATATCTTGTCATAGGCACGGTGTGGGATCAAAAGTGAAACAACGTACACTCCGAGGTGTTTGTTTAAGTTTGAATGCATGGAATGTGCTTTGTTTCGCTTATTGATTCTAACCTTGTTGTGTTTCAAAGAAAAAATAATCAAAATCCACCGTTAAACCTATGACAAGACATAGTACACCGTGATTCTCGGCACCAAAACAAACAAGAAATCATACATGTTGCATTGCACTTGCATTCAAACAAGTATTAGTGCATACCGTCTTTTATCAAAAAAAAAAAAGATCAAAAAAATCAAGAAAAATCAAAATTGTTATGACCACCAGAGAGTTAAAAGCTTTATTTTGGAGAGAAGCCATGCATGCTAAAGTCAAAATCAAATTTTGTACTGTACTCTCCAGATGAAAAGCTTATAATTCCCCGACGCGATAAATCCACATTCATCCATTTGCATTCTCATTTCATTCACATTCTCATTCCATGCGTATTTATCCATTTTGCATTCTCATTCATTTGCATATTTACATCATGCATAAAAAAATGAGCATAATTCTAGTGAAACAATAATAATTCTAAAAAAATTGTGATGAGAGGTGAGACGTTCTTGCGAAGCTTTTTTTATTCATCTTTGGAAAAGTTTAGTCTTACTTAGTTGTAAACTCAAGGTGTTTCAAGGCACTCGGTTTTTCAAAACAGCAGTTTGTTCACATTTTTAACCAAAGCATTGCATCTCACCCACCCCATGATGAATGACCGAAATGGTCCACAAAAATGTTTCTTTCACGTTTTAACTAATGTTAACTCTCTGCGAAGCATTATTGTAGTAACTTCTGTGTGACGTAAGTCTTTATTTTTGTTTGAGTCAGTTAGCGTCCCTACATTGTCATCATCCCTCACTCAAGTCTAATCCCACCCTGACCACCCATAAAGTACATATCCCCCAGATTAGTGCATAGTTGACTTTTTGGTTGGTCCCCCTAATGAAATACCACTCTTGGTCCTCCATACTGGGGCAAATTTGTCGTCACTAGATATCTTGTTAACATTGTGTTCGTTTGGTGCAAGTCTTTTTAAAAGTAAAAAAAAATCAAAAAAGCTCGTTAGGTCGAAAACTCGTAAGAGCGGCCTAAGCAAAAATTAGAGCATGGAAAGAAATAAAGAAAAAAGAGCAAATATATGAAAGTAAATAAATTATTGTCCTTGGGTTAATTTTTGAGAAAACAAGCAATCATGAATTTGAAATGAAGTTTGGCCATCATTCCATATCCAAAACCACCTTAAGCCAAAAATCCCAAAAATCTCAATCACCCTAGACAAGGATCAATCTCACATCAAAAATTGTGTATCACCTTTATCAGCTCACTTAGCTCAAAAGAAAGAGAAAGAAAAATCACACCAAAAAAAAAGAAAGTGGAAACAGAGAGGATTGAAAAGGAAAAATCCTGAAAAAAGAAGCAAAAGTAGTAGAAATGGTGAGCTGATACCATTAAACGCATGAGAGATCCTTGTCTGAAATAAACCCTCAAACACTTCCTTTGGCCTATCCTCCATAAACCCTTGACCATGTTACAACCCTGAAACAGGTTCATTTTACCATGAGGCACATAAGGGGTTCTCATCTCAATAAAACCTCAAACACCTCATTGAGTCTAATAACTCATTCTTTCATAAACCATTAACCTGGCCAAATCATACCACTAAAAAAAAACATCTGTTCCATCAATCATCAAATACTCCTTTGAGCCCAATTATCCCTCCCTTCATAAATCATTAACCATTAGCCACATCACAACTCCAAAGATCCATTCTGATCAATGACCGGTTGCTCCTGTTTTCTCAAAGTTTTAATCTTAGGACAAATAAGTTTATCTATTTATGACGTGTTTGCTCAAAAAGAAAAAACAAACAAGCAGAAAAAACAAAGCTGCTCAAAAGAAAAACAAACAAGCAAAAAAAAGAAAGCTGCTCAAAAGAAAAACAAACAAGCAGAAAAAAGAAAGCTGCTCAAAAAAAAAAAAAACAATCAAAAAAGGAAAGTTGGTAAAAAGGAGAAGGACTTGCACTCCAAGATGCATTCATGTTGCATTAAAACAAGGTCTAGTGGTCACCAAGTGGAGCCCCTCCTCATACTAAAAAGTCAAAACTTTCATTGCATTTGAGTTGTTCTTAAAGAGAACCAAAAGTGTGTACTAGGGGGCATTCCCTTCACCTCTCACTCCACTCAACTTTGGGAAGGTTTATTCATTGCCCACCCCATTCATATATCACCCTCAGTTCATAACCATCACCATAACTCTGTCGCCTTTCACAACCCCATTAGAAGCAATCATTTGAAATACCATTCCAAAGTGGGGCAATCCCGTCACCCTTCACTCCACCTAAAGTCGGGGAAATTCGCCATACGTCCATCTCATCCCCTCGTCATATTCACATCCATGAGACCACAACAGGGCAATTTCTCGACCCACCATGCTAAATACATCCTTTTGCAAACTCGAGTCGGGGCAACCTTGCTCTCGTCAAGATTGGGGCAACACCAAACGTCGTGGGTTGAGACAGAATCTCTTGTTTGCCACCCTTCATTCCAAAGTCATGGTATTTCCAGTTCATTATTCCTCTACAACCCTGGCTGTTGTCACCACTAGACAGGGGCAAGTTATGCACTCACCTTCACCAGTAGTCTAAATCGGGGCAGTTCTACCTTTCATGACTTTGGCAAAAACCTACCTTTCATCCCCTCATGTGTCATATCTGTCATACCAAGTCAACTGACTCATTCATCTGTATTTGCACTACTCTACATGTTTATGATTTAAAAAGAGAGAACACAAGTTAATAATGTGAAGTCGGAAACTCACTCAGTTAACTTTGTGGAGCTAAAAATCAATCATCATGGGGCACCATCATAGGAGAGCAAAATAAGCGAGTCTGCAAATACGGTCAAATAGTTTTGCACATCAGTGTCTGTGAATAACAACCTTGAGATTGCCATGTCTGAGTTCAAACCTCTTTCCAAGGAATGATTATTCCAAAGCACTCACCTCTCTACCCCTCGCATCGAAAGTCTCATTTCTCATCTCAAAACAAAACACATTTGCATGCATTACTATTATACCATATCATAAATCATTGCACCAAACATTGTATTTCAACAACAAGTCATGCATCTACCACAACTATTGCATTTAAGCATTACCTGTGCGCATTCATCCATTTATTCAAAAAAGGGGCAAAAAAAAGAGAGAAAAACAAAAAGGCAAAAATCATCCACATTGCACCCGTTGCCCCCACCAAAGCATAAATCATTCCATCATACAGCCAGCAGTACATTTGCATTCGCATGTTATCTGCATTTGCACACACAGCTTATCAATTTCTGTTTCCGACCAACTTCAACATCCATCATTCACGGGCCTTTTGTAGTCCATTTACTTTCGCATTGCACATTCATCACATTGCATGCCTGTAACACTTTTTTGCTTCGATAGACGTGCCAAGTGCCGGTCTCATCGTTGCCAAAAGCTTTCTACATCACCGATCATATCATTTGCTCGCACTCATGTGTTTCCTTTATTCACCATAGCATTTGTATCAAAGTATCACATTCGCATCATGTTCACATTCGCATTGCATGCATCAAGAAAAGAAGCAAAAAGAAAAATTCGTCCATCATTCCATCAGGTTCAACACCCATGGTATACCCATTTCATTCATCATCCCACGTTCATCCCATTACATGCATGACATTGTTCGCTTCGATAGATGTCCAAGTGCCGGTCTCATCGTTGCCCCAAAAAAAAGAGTTTTTTTTTACATCACTAATCATATCTTTGTACCATGCATGGCATTCGCATCAAAGCATTACATTTGCATCACATTCACACTTTGCATTTCATACACTCATACCAAAGGAAAAAAAAGAGAAAAGCCAAAAAACAAAATGAGGAAAATTGCTCATTCCATTAATCAGCACAACCACATTCATATCTTATATGCATTCACATACGTTGGTTGTCAACCTCCATGTTCCATCAACTTCAACTCACATCATCTGCCCCGCTTCATTCATCCCATCGGGTGCCTACCATTTCACATACCTATATTGCACGCATACATCATTCATTGCATTTTTAGACATGACAAATATAGATAGCTTTTCCCGTCTCAGGTAAATGCATTCATTAGGTATGTTCTAGGCAGATACGCCATGTACCAATCCCAATAGTTTGTTCCCTCAAAGTCAGTGCTCCAAGCGCTGGTCTCATATCACAATTCAGAGTCCCAGTACTCTTGCTGACCCCCAGTGGTCCTTCAGAGCCCAAGCGCTCCTTCAGACCATCAATGGTCCTTCAATCCAGATCGCACGTCGCGTTATCGAGCAACTGACGGATCATCCGACCCCAGGTCCTTCAGACTAGCTGCGTCCGCCTAAAAAACACAGTGCACGTCCTTCGAGGTGAGCAAATCAAGTCAATGACCTGACCTTGCCACTCATGGCCGCTCGGAAAAGGCCACCCCTCAAGCAGACCGTTTTACTAGTACCGTTGCTAGTTTGCGCTCCATCAGACCCATTGGTCCATCAGGCTTAGGCATGCCCTTCAGACCTCGTCGGTCCTTCAGTTTAACTCCAATCAATGTGCCAAGCATCGACTGCGAATTAGACGATCAGAGCCCTGTGCTCCTTCAGATCCCCGGTGATCCTTATTTACTCTTGTTCTATGTTAACCCAATTTTTCAAGAGTTTCTACAAAAAAAAAAGAGAGAGCTGATCAGGAAAAAACAGTCAGACCAAAAGAAGAACTTCAGGAATGTTCCACCACATTCATCATCACACCAAAATCATAGCATTGCATGCACATGCATAACATGCCCTTGCATAACATGTACCCATACTCCATGCACTATTCCTTGCATCAACTGACGTATGCAGGTACATCAATTCAGTGCGGCAGCATTGAACATTTCAATCAATCAATCAACAGGATTTGCGAATCCCTTCAGGACCCAAGTGTCCCTTCAAAAGCAGACTTCACCTCATATTCAAGCTGCGGGTAAGTCCTTCAGACCCCGAGTGGTCCTTCAGACTAGTTGTGTCAGCCTAAGACACAGTGGACGTCCTTCATGGTCAACATATCAGTTCCGGATCTGATCTTGACCCATCATGGCCGCTCGGAAAAGGCCACCCCCCCCCCAAGCAGACCGTTTTTCTAGTACAGTTGCTAGTTTGCGCTCCATCAGACCCATTGGTCCATCAGGCTTAGGCATGCCCTTCAGACCTCGTCGGTCCTTCAGTTTAACTCCAATCAATGCGCCAAGCATCGACTGCGAATTAGACCTTCAGAGCCTTAGTGCTCCTTCAGACCCTGAGTGGTCCTTCAGAGCCTTAGTGCTCCTTCAGACCCTGAGTGGTCCTTCAGAGCCTTAGTGCTCCTTCAGACCCTGAGTGGTCCTTCAAAGCCTTAGTGCTCCTTCAGATCCCGAGTGGTCTGTCATTTTCTCTCTCGGTTAATGCGCCAAGTGATGACCATTTCCCGTTTATTATCAAGCCCATCTATTCAAACAAAAAATAGAAAAAGCAAAAGAGGAAAATTCGGGTTTCCCCAAGTAGACAAAATCGGTATAATTTCTGAATTCTTTATCTTCATTTTGCCTTGGAATATGTTTCGGCCAATTCATATTCCTCGTTAAAATTCAGATAAAGAGGGGCAGCTGTCATACCCCAATTTTGTCCGGCTTAGGTCAAAACCCTAATTTTCCACACAAAAAAATAATTTATGCATTGCATTTTGGGTCCTAGAAACCGCTCCAAAGTTTTTGAAATCATTTTTAGGGTTAGAATGCACTTTTTGGGGAAATTAGGGTTTTAGGGTCAAAAAGGGCATTTTGGTCATTTCTCACAAGAGGATTTATAAAAATAATTTTTGCATGAAAATATTTTTCAATAAACCTCATGCATGCAAGATAAAATGGGACAAGCACATGTGTTAGAAAGTATAAAATCGATTTTATCATGCATATAATATATTCTTGATGAATAAGGAAGTTATCCATGTTTTTAGGAAGGCACTCAATCGATTACATCATCTCCTTCCTTCAAGCAAATAATCGATTATTCCACTCCTTTCAGTCAGGAGCATAATCGATTATTCACTCCTTTCAGTCAGGAGCATAATCGATTATTCACTCCTTTCCCTACACACCATAATCGATTATTACCTATTTTGGAAAGTTTCTTATGGTTTTGGAAAGGGCCTAATCGATTATCCAAGGCACCTAATCGATTATTGACTCTGAAATCCAAGGCACCTAATCGATTATTGACTCTGAAATCTCAGGCTCCTAATCGATTATCTACCTGAAATCTTTTGAGCTCCTAATCGATTATCACAAGACTATAATCGATTATCCTCCTGAAAAGTGTTCAGAGGCATAATCGATTATCCATCCTTTTAACTACACACCATAATCGATTATCACCTATTTTGGAAAGTTTCTATGATTTTGGAAAGGGCCTAATCGATTACTCAAGGCTCATAATCGATTATCATTGTCAAAGCATCCTGAGCCCTTAATCGATTAACATACACCAAGTGTTTTTCAACTAATCGATTACTCCATTTTCTAAAATAGATCAAATCTAATTTCCTATAAATAGGACGCTCATTTTTGCATTTCAGGAGGAGGGGACGATTCTCACGATCTATCACCTCTGAGATCCAATTTTCGCAAATCTCATCTTTTCAGAAAAACTCTTCTATATTTTATTTGTGCTCTCTTCGTTCCGTTGGTCCGTCAGAGCCGATCTTTTGCTAAGAGTTAGTTGGGGTTGCATTCTTCATGATATAATATTTGCCTTCATTAGAGGTATTTCTGTATTTACATTTGTTATTATTTAATTATCGTGATCCGTGCCAAAACTGCTCTATGTGATTTAACTTAGCTTTAGTGTTTACTTACTTGTTCTTGTATATTATTGTCCATTGTTGATGATGAATCATATGATTCCCACTTATGCCTAGTGCATCATGTTCTAAGTGGTGAAGATGGTTTCAGATGATTCAACCTCCCCCTTTTTTAGCTTCTTAATGAATAAAAGATAGTTAGGTTTATGGTTTAAGGTACATGGGGTATTGCAAAGGATAGGTTACCCAAAACCTTGATGCTCCCTGTAACACCCCCTTTCTACCCTTTTATTTTAATTAAGAAAATCAGAGTTCAAAAATCATTTTCGATTCCACCACGAGGGTGTCACACTTACGTCAAAAGAAAACCTCAAGTCTCAAATAAAATAGTACGTCGTCAAAGGTGCAATACATAGCACTCCACAATAGGGAGACCTCAAAACATCGAAACTACGTCATAAAATCCAACATCAACGCAGCGGAAAAGTTAATCAACACATCAACAGTATAAAAAAAATCTAAGCACATCAGCAAAGCATCAAATACATCCCCCCAGGTGCTACGTATCAGAGCATGACGACTCGACTCAAGAAGTGAGGCTAAGGCCTTCACTGGGAATCACCTGCACGTTACCAACACGGGGGTAACATTCAAACAGGAAAGGGTGAGCATCATTTCAATCCATATAATAGAAAATATGATAAGTACATAAGTCAAGTCACAGCTCTAGATTATTCACATCATCATCATCAATAACATCACTTACAATAACTCATCTCATGTCATGTAGGCATATGAAATGCAACCCACTCGCGGGCATATGCATGAGGTACCTTTTCACAAACGTCGCTTAGCCCTTAAGGCCTCATCGTCACTTAGCCACATGGGCCTCAAAACGTCACTGGGTTTATGCATATGGGGCATGAGACACTATGACATGCACCACTCAGAAACACACCAATACACAAATACCCAAAATCAGAGTCAACTATGTGACCCGTCACTTACCAGTTTGCTCACAAGAAGCACTGCACCTGCCAATTCACAATTTACACACAACATCACTTGGCCCTTTAGACCTTAACATCGCTTAGCCTTTCGGGCCTCAAACGTCACTGGGTTTTCATCGTCACTTATACATAAATATCATCAGCTCAAACAATAGCCACTGAGGGCAAAAATGTCATTTACTAGCCACCAAGGGCATCATCGTCATATACACGTCATTATAATTAATAATAGCCACTAAGGGCAAAACAGTCATTTACACGTCATTGTAAATAATAATAGCCACTAAGGGCAAAACAGTCATTTACACGTCAGTATAAATAATAATAGCCACTAAGGGCAAAACAGTCATTTAACTAGCCACTAGGGGCATCATCGTCAAAATCATCATTTTTGACATTACTTCGTTAAAAACCATTGGTCGTACGCAAAAGAGAATTTTTAAAGGCACCAAACGGGTTTTCAATATCACAACAACAACCACAGGGGACAGCCACTTGGGCGCCCAGCAAGCTTCTGAAATTATAAGTTTTTATTTTTAAAAATGGAACACACAGATAGAAAACTGAAAATGCTTCACAACGCTTTTTGAATCGTTCAAAACGGATATTCGAGTCAAAAGATATAGCGAAAACAGTTTTCGAAAATAATTTGGAACATCCTGAAAACTGGCGCCATGGGCGCCCAGCGCCCAGTCACCTGGCGCCCAACAAGAAGCAACACACGCACGCACACACCCGGGCGCTCAGCGCCCAGCGCCTTGGCGCAACACACAACACACGCACACGGGCAACAGGCGCCCAGCGCCCAGGCGCAACACACTGGAACTTGGCGCCCAGGAAACTGGCGCGCGCCTAGACATCCTGCGCCACACACAGACGCGGCGCCCATGGCGCCCACACACTGCACAGCAACACACACCAGGCGCCTTAGGCGCCCTTGCAGCAACCAAAAACCACTATTTTTCCAGCAACTTTCAAAACACCAAAAATTGATTTTTAGCAATTTAACACACCAAAATTTTATATTTTTCAGCACTCAAAATGGCACTTAATTTAATCAAATTATCAAAATTCCTTTGGGCACTATCATCACCATCACCTCGGCGCCCTAGGCGCCTATGCACACACTCACCCAATTTGCGAAATATCAAGCATCCCAACATACCAAATCGTAATTTCATGAATACACAAGTGCCAAAATCATCAAAACAAACGCATAGGTCGTGTCACCTCAATGTTCAAATACCAAAATCAATTCGCATATAGGCATACACATGTATATATATATATATATATATATATATATATATATATATATATATATATATATATATATATATGAAATCATCATCACGGGCAAACCAAGAACATCAAGAAACATCAAAGAACATCAATAAACAACACGGATCTAGTATAAACCCTAGATCTAGGACCTATCATGAGATCTATTAGATGGAAGGATAGAGCTCCCCTAACCTTTTAAGAAGAAGAACTCGAGCCTTAGGATGCAGTCACCAACAGAGCCTCAGCAACAATGGAGATCTCTTTCCTCCTTGATCTTCGAACTCTCTCCTCTCTTGGCCGCCCTTGCTCTCTCTTTCTCACGCTCCTCTCTTTCTTTCTTGCTAATTTGAAGAACACAAGTGAAACCCTAGGCAAGACTCCTCACCAAAATGCGCCTAGGTCAAGCCATTGGGCCATGGGCTTCACTTAAGCCCAATCCATTCGAATGCACCTCCTCCTCCTAGCATCACACCACCCCTCAATTAAAACAATTCCAATAAATAATTAAAACCCAATTAAATAAAAGAAATACCTAAATACTTAATTAAATAAATTAATTAAATATTTAGGGTGTTACAACTCTTCCCCACTTAGAATATTTCGTCCCCGAAATTTACCTGATCAAATAATTCTGGGTAGGACTCTCGCATCTTGCTCTCTAGTTCCCAAGTCATACTCTCGCCGGCAGCTCCTAGCCAAACCACTTTTACTAATGCAATCTCTTTGCCTCTAAGCGCTTTCACTTCCCGATCCTCAATCCGTACGGGCATCGTCTCCGCAGTGAGATTATCCCGCACCTCCACATCATCCATATGGATCACATGAGATGGATCCGACACATACTTTCGAAGTTGCGACACATGAAACACGTCGTGCAAATTCGAGAGATTCGGCGGTAAAGCCACTCTATAAGCCACATTTCCGATTCTCTCAGAAATCTGATAAGGACCAACAAAACGAGGAGTGAGCTTCTTCGATTTCAACGCTCGACCAACACTGGCGATAGGGGAAACCCTCAAGAACACATGCTCACCCTCCTGAAACTCTAAATCCTTCCTCCGCTTGTCATGATAACTCTTCTGCCGACTCTGCGAAGCCTTCATCTTTTCACGGATCATCTTGATCTTCTCTGTAGTCTCCCAGACAATCTCCGGTCCCAACACTACACTCTCTCCCGACTCATACCAACACAATGGCGTTCTACACTTTCGACCATACAATGCTTCAAATGGTGCCATCCCGATACTGGAATGGTAACTGTTGTTATAGGTAAACTCAATCAACGCAAGGTAGGAATCCCATGAACCCCGTTGTTCCAATACACAAGCCCTCAACAAATCCTCTAACGACTGAATTGTTCTCTCTGACTGACCATCTGTCTGAGGATGATACGCCGAACTCATTTTTAGCTTTGAACCCAATTCCTTCTGCAAACCCGTCCAAAATTCAGAAGTGAACCTTGGATCTCTATCTGACACAATACTCTTCGGAACACCGTGCAACTTCACAATTTCTTTGACATAGACCTCTGCCAACCTCGACACCGGATAAGTGATATTAATAGGAATAAAGAGCAGACTTCGTTAACCTATCAACGATCACCCAAATAGCGTCATGACCCTTAACTGTATTCGGCAATCCCGTCACAAAATCCATCGCTATGCTATCCCACTTCCACTCTGGAACTTCCAACGGCTGCATTAACCCTGCAGGCTTCTGATGCTCAACCTTAGATTTCTGACAGGTCAAACAGGCATACACAAACTGTGCCACATCTCTCTTCATACCATACCACCAAAACATCTTTTTCAGATCTTGATACATTTTCGTCGCTCCAGGATGGATACTCAACTTGCTACGGTGACCCTCCTCTAAAATTGCCTTTCTCATCTCCTCATCATCCGGAACACAGATCCTACCCCGGAACCTCAACACACCACTGGAATCTAATTTGAAATCTTCATCTTCAGATTGACCAACCCCATTAATTAAATCTACTAACTTGACATCTGTCTTCTGAGCTTCCCTGATGCTGCCCAGGAAATCATTATCGATCTTTAACATTCCCAGCTGGACACTACGAGGTGTCATTTTACATACCAAACTCAAATCTCTGAATTCCTCGATCAACTCTAATTCTTTCACCATCATTGCCGACATATGCAAAGACTTTCTGCTTAAAGCATCAGCCACGACATTAGCTTTGCCGAGATGATAATTCAAACCAAAGTCATAATCCTTCAAGAGCTCCAACCACCGACGCTGTCTCATATTCAACTCTTTCTGATCGAACAGATACTTTAGACTCTTATGATCACTGAACACTTCGAACCTCGAACCATAAAGGTAGTGCCTCCAAATCTTAAGCACAAATACCACAACAGCCAATTCCAAATCATGCGTAGGGTAATTTTTCTCATGAACCCGCAACTGCCTCGACGCATACGCAATGACTTTCCCATCTTGCATCAGCACACACCAAGACCCATTTTCGAAGCGTCACAATATACAACGAACGGTTCCTCCGGATTAGGCAACGTCAAAACAGGCGACGTCGTCAATCTCTTTTTCAGTTCCATAAAACTTTCCTCACACTGAGCATCCCAAACAAAAAGTTTACCCTTACAAGTCAACTGAGTCAACGGAAGGGCCAACTTGGAAAAACCCTCGATGAACCTCCTGTAGTACCCAGCCAAACCCAAAAAGCTTCTAATCTCTGTTGCGGACTTCGGAGCCTCCCACTCCAACACTGCTTCTACTTTTGCCGGATCAACCGCAATACCATTACCAGAAATCACGTACCCAAGGAAACTCACTTCTTTCAGCCAGAATTCACACTTTGATAACTTAGCATACAACTTTTTCTCTTTCAGAACTTCTAACACTGTCTTCAGATGCTCAGCATGTTCTTCCTCTGACTTAGAATAAACTAGAATGTCATCTATGAAGATCACCACAAACCGATCTAGGTAATTATGGAAAATACGGTTCATATATTCCATAAATACACCAGGAGCATTGGTCACACCGAACGGCATCACTGAATATTCATAATGCCCATACCTTGTCCTGAACGCTGTCTTCTGAACATCTTCATCCTTTACTTTAATCTGATGATATCCGGACCTCAAATCAATTTTGCTGAAAACACGGGCACCCACTAACTGATCCATCAGATCGTCGATCCTCGGAAGCGGATACTTATTCTTGATAGTTACCTTATTCAACTGACGATAGTCCACACATAACCTCTTGCTCCCATCTTTCTTCTTTACTAACAATACCGGAGCTCCCCACGGTGATACACTCGGTCTCACAAACTTTTTCTCAAGCAATTCTTCAAGTTGCGTCTTCAACTCAGACAATTCCGACGCCGACATTCTGTACGGTGCCATAGACACAGGCCTCGTACCAGGTACAAGATCAATCGAAAACTCAACTTCTCTTTCCGGTGGCACGCCCGGAATTTCATCAGGAAAAACCTCAGGAAACTCGCGTACCACTTTCAGTTCTTCAATAACAGCCTGACTCTCAGCAGACAACGATGCCATCAACGCAAATAGCTGAACTCCTTCTTTCCTCAACTTCTTCAATTGACCAGCAGATACCAAAACTGAATCTTCTTCCCCGAAGCTAACAGACTTGCTACGACAGTTGATATGGACGTGATTATTCTCTAACCAGTCCATGCCTAAGATTACATCCAGACCTCTCAACGGCAAGCAAACAAAATTCACAATAAAGTCCCTGCCGAAGATCGACACGAGACACTGAGAACACACCTGGGACGTAATCACCGACCCCTTCGCAGGAGTATCGACAACCATATCCCCACACATAGCAGATAAAACAAGACCCAATCTTTTACAACAATCTATAGATATAAAACAATGGGTAGCACCAGTATCAATAAGAGATTTCAGAGAAGTACCATTAATAAAACACGTACCTCTAATCAGACCATCCTTATCATCAGGCTCCTCTACTGCCAATGCAAATACCTTCCCAGTAGACCTTTCCTTCTTCGGCTTTGTACACTTTGTACTGATATGCCCAGACTCACCACAGCTGAAACACACCACATCCTTGACTTTACACTCGGCTGCCATATGACCCTTTTTACCACAACGGTAGCAAACCCTCTCATCAGACCTGCATGTAGTACTCTTGTGGCCAGGCTTGCCACACTTATAACAGACAATGCTAGCAGGGGCATCTCCCCCACTAGAACTCTTACCTCCAGCAGCCTTCTGATAACTCTTACCCGCAGGAACCTCATACGGCTTGCTTCGACTCTGAAACTTACCCTTTTTCTCAGAAGTAGCTTTGTAATGAGCAGTACTGTCCTCCTCAAAGATTCTGCAACTGTCAACCAGATCAGCGAACACCCGAATCTTCTGATAGCCAATGGCCTTTTTAATATCAGGCCTCAACCCATTCTCGAACTTTATCCATTTAGAAAATTCAGCTGTAGCCTCACTGTAGTGTGGATAAAATTTTGCTAATTCCACAAATTTCGCCGCATAGGCAGTCACAGACATACCACCCTACTTCAGCTCCAAAAACTCTATCTCTTTCTTCCCTTGGACGTCTTCAGGAAAATATTTTCTCAGAAATTCTCTGCTGAATACCTCCCAAGTAATCTCTTCCTGCACAGCCTCTAACCTCTGCCTAGTAGCCAACCACCAGTCGTCGGCCTCCTCGGCTAACATGTGGGTACCAAAACGGACCTTCTGCTCAACAGTACAGTCCATCACCCTGAAAATCCTCTCGATCTCCTTCAACCAAGCCATAGCACCATCTGGATCATATTTGCCCTTAAAGGTGGGCGGGTTCTCTCTCTGGAAAGTAGTCAGACTCCGAAAACCAGCGTTATCTCCAGCATTCTGCTGACCCTGCATAGCCTGAGCCATAGCTTGCAATGCAGCAGCAAGAGCAGCGTCGTTTCTCCCAGCCATTCTGAACTATCACTGCAGCACAAACCAAAAATTCAGAACTAATCTATTGTCATAAGACACTATGACAGGACAACATTGGCCGGACAGACCGAACTGCTCTGATACCACTAATGTAACACCCCCTTTCTACCCTTTTATTTTAATTAAGAAAATCAGAGTTCAAAAATCATTTTCGATTCCACCACGAGGGTGTCACACTTACGTCAAAATAAAACCTCAAGTCTCAAATAAAATAGTACGTCGTCAAAGGTGCAATACATAGCACTCCACAATAGGGAGACCTCAAAACATCGAAACTACGTCATAAAATCCAACATCAACGCAGCGGAAAAGTTAATCAACACATCAACAGTATAAAAAAAATCTAAGCACATCAGCAAAGCATCAAATACATCCCCCCAGGTGCTACGTATCAGAGCATGACGACTCGACTCAAGAAGTGAGGCTAAGGCCTTCACTGGGAATCACCTGCACGTTACCAACACGGGGGTAACATTCAAACAGGAAAGGGTGAGCATCATTTCAATCCATATAATAGAAAATATGATAAGTACATAAGTCAAGTCACAGCTCTAGATTATTCACATCATCATCATCAATAACATCACTTACAATAACTCATCTCATGTCATGTAGGCATATGAAATGCAACCCACTCGCGGGCATATGCATGAGGTACCTTTTCACAAACGTCGCTTAGCCCTTAAGACCTCATCGTCACTTAGCCACATGGGCCTCAAAACGTCACTGGGTTTATGCATATGGGGCATGAGACACTATGACATGCACCACTCAGAAACACACCAATACACAAATACCCAAAATCAGAGTCAACGATGTGACCCGTCACTTACCAGTTTGCTCACAAGAAGCACTGCACCTGCCAATTCACAATTTACACACAACGTCACTTGGCCCTTTAGACCTTAACATCACTTAGCCTTTCGAGCCTCAAACGTCACTGGGTTTTCATCGTCACTTATACATAAATATCATCAGCTCAAACAATAGCCACTGAGGGCAAAAACGTCATTTACTAGCCACCAAGGGCATCATCGTCATATACACGTCATTATAATTAATAATAGCCACTAAGGGCAAAACAGTCATTTACACGTCATTGTAAATAATAATAGCCACTAAGGGCAAAACAGTCATTTACACGTCAGTATAAATAATAATAGCCACTAAGGGCAAAACAGTCATTTAACTAGCCACTAGGGGCATCATCGTCAAAATCATCATTTTTGACATTACTTCGTTAAAAACCACTGGTCGTACGCAAAAGAGAATTTTTAAAGGCACCAAACGGGTTTTCAATATCACAGCAACAACCACAGGGGACAGCCACTTGGGCGCCCAGCAAGCTTCTGAAATTATAAGTTTTTATTTTTAAAAATGGAACACACAGATAGACAACTGAAAATGCTTCACAACGCTTTTTGAATCGTTCAAAACGGATATTCGAGTCAAAAGATATAGCGAAAACAGTTTTCGAAAATAATTTGGAACATCCTGAAAACTGGCGCCATGGGCGCCCAGCGCCCAGGCACCTGGCGCCCAGCGCCTAGCAAGAAGCAACACACGCACACACACACACCCGGGCGCTCAGCGCCCAGTGCCTGGCGCCCAGCGCCTTGGCGCAACACACAACACACGCACACGGGCAACAGGCGCCCAGCGCCCAGGCGCAACACACTGGAACTTGGCGCCCAGGAAACTGGCGCGCGCCTAGACATCCTGCGCCACACACAGACGCGGCGCCCATGGCGCCCACACACTGCACAGCAACACACACCAGGCGCCTTAGGCGCCCTTGCAGCAACCAAAAACCACTATTTTTCCAGCAACTTTCAAAACACCAAGAATTGATTTTTAGCAATTTAACACACCAAAATTTTATATTTTTCAGCACTCAAAATGGCACTTAATTTAATCAAATTATCAAAATTCCTTTAGGCACTATCATCACCATCACCTTGGCGCCCTAGGCGCCTATGCACACACTCACCCAATTTGCGAAATATCAAGCATCCCAACATACCAAATCGTAATTTCATGAATACACAAGTGCCAAAATCATCAAAACAAACGCATAGGTCGTGTCACCTCAATGTTCAAATACCAAAATCAATTCGCATATAGGCATACACATGTATATATATATATATATGAAATCATCATCACGGGCAAACCAAGAACATCAAGAAACATCAAAGAACATCAAGAAACAACACGGATCTAGTATAAACCCTAGATCTAGGACCTATCATGAGATCTATTAGATGGAAGGATAGAGCTCCCCTAACCTTTTAAGAAGAAGAACTTGAGCCTTAGGATGCAGTCACCAACAGAGCCTCAGCAACAATGGAGATCTCCTTCCTCCTTGATCTTCGAACTCTCTCCTCTCTTGGCCGCCCTTGCTCTCTCTTTCTCACGCTCCTCTCTTTCTCTCTTGCTAATTCGAAGAACACAAGTGAAACCCTAGGCAAGACTCCTCACCAAAATGCGCCTAGGTCAAGCCATTGGGCCATGGGCTTCACTTAAGCCCAATCCATTCGAATGCACCTCCTCCTCCTAGCATCACACCACCCCTCAATTAAAACAATTCTAATAAATAATTAAAACCCAATTAAATAAAAGAAATACCTAAATACTTAATTAAATAAATTAATTAAATATTTAGGGTGTTACACTCCCTCCTCTTTGATTGTGTTACTAGCCTTTGGGCACTTATTCATGAATTCAAAGGACAGGCTTACCTTAGCCATGATGCAATTTCCCCTTTTGTTCATGTTATTGAGAAATCGTTGCTCATATGTTCCTTAGTTTAATTAAGATCATTCTATGCCTATGATCAATTGCTTGCTTGTTTTTGATGCATTTTAAATGTCTTGATTCAATATGCCATTCCATCCATTGGTCTGACCTCCTAATGAAGACGTAAGTCTACATGCCTGTTGTAGCATAGAGTCATTAGGGTAAATACACTCCCTCCTACACACACACACACACACACACACACACACACACACACACACACACACACACACACACTTGCTTTGAGAACTTTACCTCGCATCCCTGATAAGTGGGTCTTTTGATCATGTTGGCATGTTTAGTCTTGATTAAATATTCAACATATGCATGATTTCGTGATTATTGAATGTGCTTGAACTTTTGCAATCAATCATTGATAGTACCTTCACCCTTTTTTTCCAGAAATCTTTCAAACTCTTTTCCAATTAATGCGAGTTATTAGTGACTATCACTCAAAGCCTTGGCTTGTTTGATTGTCATGAACGCCATCAAGGGTTATTAGTAATGATTACTCAAAGCCTTTGCTTGCTTGATCGTTATGAAAGCTCTTCCCCTTTCAAACCCTTTCAAAAACATTTTCATTACAACTACGCCGCTTTGATTCCCGTTTGGGATACGTAGGAGCGAGTCACGTTCTCGTCAAGCGCAACGAATAAAAGTCCTTTTCGCAACCATAAAAAAATCATTTTCATAAAACAAACAAAAAGGATCATCTTCAAATCCATTGTTGCTAGTAGCTCATCAGAGCCTTCGTTCGTTTAGCTATTAGTGGCAATGTTCCTTTTCTCATAAGAATAATAAACGATGGTCCATCATAACCTTTGTTAGTTTGATCATCGTGCAAACCAATCTCCTTCGAAAATCACTTTCAAAAAAGATAATAAAAACAAGTTGTTATCAATAGTCCCTCAGAACCTTCGTTCGTTTGACTAGCGGTACAACTCTCTTTTTTGAGTATTTAGTAGTGATTCATCATAGCCTTTGCTAGTTTAATCATTTGCTAATGCTCGTCCTATTTCAAAAACTCACTAAAAAAGGATAAAAAACAAAAACTTTTCAAAAAGAACCAAGAACTACGTAGCTTTGAATTCTCCATCGCACCGGGAGATACGTAGGAGCGGGCCATGTCCCGTCAAGCACTTTTTCTAAAAACCCTTTTTTCCCCCTTTCTCACCAAAAATAAATTTTCATTAAGTTTTCCCATTCATCTTCAAACAAGAAATAAATAGGCAAATCTAGGTATTTTTCAAATCAAACGTTAAAACCACACATTTAATTAGAGGTTCCCTTTCGGTAGAAAGGACGTGTGCGGTGCTAACACCTTCCTCGCACGTAATCGACCCCCGAACCCATATCTCTAGTTTTCAAAAGACCATCCGCCTTGTTCAAAAGACTTTTTTTTCAATGTTTTGGTCTTAAAATTAAAATATTGGTGGCGGCTCCAAAATTTTTCCACGTTGTACATTGAGAAACCCAAACCGGGGATTTTTCGGGGTGCAACACCGACAAAAGAAGAAGGCCATTGGAATTTGAAGAAGGAGATCATGTATTTCGGAGACTTTCTCCAACTATTGGTACTGGTTAAGCATTGCGAGCGAAGAAGCTCAGTCCTCGGTATATTGGACCCTTCCAAATTATCGAGCGAGTTGGGCCAGTAGCATATCGCATTACCTTACCTCCAGCTTTATCTAGATTACATGATGTGTTTCATGTTTCGCAATTGAGGAAGTACATTCCCGATCCGAGTCAGCCGTTGAGTTGTGAAACGATTGACATCCGACCGGATTTGTCTTATTAGCCTAATCCAATTCAAATCATCGAACGTGGCGAGAAAACGCTCAGGACGAGATCAATTCCTATTGTCAAAGTGCTTTGGGATGGTGCCTCACTTGACGAAGCGACAAAGGAAGTAGAGGAAGACATGCGGGTGAAATATCCGCATATTTTCAGTTGAGGTATGTTTTGTTCAATTTTGAGGACAAATTTTTTAAAGTTGGGGTGATTGAAACATCCCCAATTTAGCTAATTTCATTTATTGAAATTAGCAAGAGGTCTCAAGATAATTAATTAGCTAATTTAAATAATTAGACACAATGGATTAAATGCCATAGTTAGTTTAATTGCCAATGATATATGTGTGTGCCTTGATGAGTAGTTGTTTGATTAAATTGGTTATAAGTGGATAATTAGTAGTAGGGGCAGAACAGTCTTTTCCACTACCTTTATTAAGCCCTCAGCTGAACCAAGGGAGTTCACTCTCACTAAAACAAAAACACAGCACACCTCACTTTTACTGAAATCCGGAATTTTAGAAAAAGAAAACAGAAAATAGATTGAGAGGGAGAGATAGAGGTCGCGAGAGTGAGAAGGGGGAAGAAGAGAAGGGATCTCCATTTTCCCTTGATGCATGTGACAGATAACACCACCATTCTCTTACATTTCCTTTCCTCTATCCACTGATACAAATTTCATCAGCCACATTCTCTTCTTCATCAAATCACCATTTTAGAACTCAACCTCTATCTTCGAGAGAAGCTGACTTCTCAGGCCTTGCATGTTCTTGTTGAAGTTTAATAATCAGTACTAGAGCTCATCCTCAAGTCACATTACTGTTTGAAGTTCGTTTGGGTAGTTGTTGGAGCATTTCCAGTTGCTGGGTTCGAGTTTGAAGGGTTTGAGGGCTGTTCCTAGAGGCTCGTTGGTGACATTTCGTGTTTAAGCTTATTTCGTTTTCGTCTCAAACTCCTCTTCGGTATTGTGGTGAGTTCTATACTCGCTTAGGGATTTTAATTTCGAAATATGGGTTGCATGTCCTGATTCTATTTTCAGTTTGCGCGTTTCAAGTCAAAAACCGTTATTTTGCGAAAATTACGTTTCGGTGTGATTGTGAGTGAATGTGAAAGAATTGTTGGATGTTGTAATGATGTTTGTACTGGTTGTTACTCTGAAATTATGTGTTTCGATGTTCGGGAACTAATCGGAACGGGTTTTTGGAACGGCCAAGTTTCGAGAAAAATCACAGTTTTGGGCTACTGTTGAACACGCACGGGTCGTGCGCCTCAGGGGCACGGACCGTGCGTACTCTTCGTATTCGTGTTCAAATTATTTTGAAAACACGCACTGGTCGTGGGCCTCTTAAGCACGGATCGTGCGTAGGTTTCTGTTACCCTATTTCAAAACATGTCTTAGGCTAATCCGAACGGTTCCAATTGCGTTCTAATCCTTTCCCCAACTCTATTAAATGATAAAACAACCATAGTTCATTGAAATTGCCTATGTTTGGGTTGAATTGGGGAGAATTTCCCTAAGTTAGAAGTAAGGTAAGATGAATTGGTTAAAACATTGTTTTAGCAACGACGTGAGAGGAAAACCCTAAGGCACGATAATGATATGGACTATAAGTTCATCAAGGCTAAGTTCAAGATTTTATTAATGGAACATTATGTTCACACAAGTCAAGTTAATTTCTTAAAGAAAAGAAAGATGGCATACATATAATGTTATCTCACCCTTTATTATTGTGGTTTTTACAGAGAAACAAGGAAAGGCAAAGGCGAAGAAGCACAGCTAGACAGTGTGCTTTACGGAGCTGTTATTGAAGAATCAGTTTTAAGATTATGCCTTTTTCCCTTTTGTTGTCTTTGTAGTTCGATTGTATAACTATTATTCGCTAACAGTTGTAAATCGTTTTCGCTACTTAAGTTTTGGATATTGAACACCAGGTTGTATAAGTTTTAAGTCATGAGACTTAAGTACTTCATATTAAGTTTAATGAGGTTCATGGAACCGCTTGATAATTATTTATCGAAGTTTTTAGTTGTGTTCAATATTCTAGGCATACAAGTCAACTCTGATGCATGCCATGCTGTACATTTTGGTATTTCTACATGTTAGAAATACTGGGGTGTTACATTAAATATGTTTTTGATTCCTGCAAATATTGAGTGTTTTGATTTTAGTCCTTGTAAAATTTTTCTTTTTAAAATGGTCCCTATAAAATCAAACTTTTTCAAATAGCTCATTCTGTTAGTCAAACATTACAAAAAAATTGAGTTGACAAACAGAATTCTGATGTGTTAATTTTATTCATTTGTAATTTTTAAATGCTTATTTGGCATGCCACCTAGGGTATTATGTTATACATTAAATTAAAAAAACATAAATCTCCAAATTACAACCCATCTTCCACAACCAACCACCATCTCAACTGGCAATCTGAACCCACAATCCCTCATCCCTCATCACAATCTGAACCCACCCCTGTCCCCTTCTTCATCAACCATGGAAGAAAACAATTTGGTGTTTGCTTTGATTGATGAAATCGAGAAAACCCAAATTATCTTCATCTCCATATTTGCCCAAAGCTAGCTCTCCACATGGTGCAACAATGCATTAAGGGTTTAGGAAAGTCAGTTTTTGATTTGTGGGTTCAGTTCCAAATGGTGCTCAAAAATGTTGATGTGGGTGAAATGAAAACAATGATTTTTCCCTCTTGAAAAACGTTGATGTGGATTCAGTTCCATTATGTAAAACATTGATGGTTGATTCATAATGTTGCAGAAAGAAACAAACAAGAAGAAAGAGAGAAGATAGAAACGCACAAAGGGTGAGAGTTTTGATTTTAATTCTGAAGCTTGCAACTGTTGGGGAATTAATTTTCTTTATTCATTTTTCTTCATAAATCCTGCAAATATTTTCGGATCTGGTTTGAGTTTGAGTGGTAGTGGTGATTGTGAGTGAGAGAGAAGCGAGTCAGTGGTGGTGAGAGAGAAAGAAGAGGGTGGTTGTGGGTGAGTGAGTGGTTTGAGCTTCAATTTTTTCCCTGCCATGTAGGGGTGAGCATTGGGCGGGTTCGGGCGGGTTCGGGTTCAATATCCGAAAAGTGAGAGTAACCGAGTGAGCCAAATGTAGGCCCATTTCAACCAACGGAAGGTTCGGTTTGCGTCGGGTGCGGGTGGACACGGTTTCGGTTTGGGTCGGTTGGGTCCAGACGGGTTGGGCCTATTGGGCTAGATTGTTGTTTGGATGTTTTTGCTGGGAAAAGCTTGATTTTTTTTAAGCCAAATACATTTTTTTTTGGTCAAATTTGTGAGCCCAATTTAAAAGCAAGTTTTATTGAAAAGTTTTTGGCTAATGGCCCATATAAAACACTAAAGTGAAGATTATACCAATTTTCTCAACTATACCAATACCCTGTTAATCAAAAAACAAAACTTAAAGTGAAGATTATACCAATACCCTGTTAATCAAAAAACAAAACTGAAAGTGAAGATTATACAAAAGTGAAAGTGAAGATTATACAATCTCAATCTCAATAGATTTCATTTTCCAATATTCTCACCTATACTAATACCACTGTTAATAAAAAAAAAAAACTGAAAGTCCATAATTATAAGTCCATAATCCATAAGTCCATATTATAAGTCTAAGTCCATAATCCAAAATGTTTTTAATAAAACTGTCTAAACTCTAAAGTAAGTAAATGTTTATCAAGATGCTTCTTTTCTTGGATTTCGTCTTCATCAGTCATCACATCACATCGAATGTGTAGTACCTTTAAAAAAACAAAATAAGTATCAAAACAGAATGCATCAAGAATGAGAGTACTGTAATACTACTAGGCATCAAGAATGAGAGTACTGTAATGTTGCTAAATTATCTATAATGTATCAAATGTATCAAAATTATCCATAATGCATCAAAATAAGTATCTTAAATAAGTACTTAGCAAGCAAATTGCAACAAATGCATCAAAATTATCAAGAATCACAGCAACTTGGATCTGAATTACAGCAGCAAACGTGGATCTGAATTACAGCAAAACTATCCAGAATCACAGCAACTTGGATCTGAATTACAGCAGCAAACTTGGATCTGAATTACAGCAAAATTATCCAGAATGCATCAAAATTGCAACAAAATTATCCAGAATGTATCAAATGTATCCAAATTATCCATAATGCATCAAAATAAGTATCTTAATTAAGTACTTACCAAGCAAAATTGCAACAAATGCATCAAAATACTGAATTACAGCAACAAACTTGGATCTGAATTACAGCAGCAAAATTGCAACATTGGATCTGATTTACCAAGCAAAATTGCAACAAAATTATCCACAAAACTAAATGTCTAAAATAAGTATCCACAAAACTGAATGTCTAAAATCTAAAGAAGGAGAGGATAAGATACCTTAACAACCAATATTTGGTTGTGATTGAGATGAGGAACTAGCAGCAGACAGTTCAACTCCTCCAAAATTGTTTTGTGCTTGAGCAAATTCTTGACACATAACAAAATGGAAATTATAAAAGAAAATCAGTTTGATTGTATTAATTGATACTTGATAAAAATCAGAACTTAACAACTGTCTATATTTACCTGATACTACATCTTCAGATGACTCATAAAGGTCTTCTAGGTTGAGGTCCTTGAATTGAAAGAGAGAAGGCCTCAACCAATTTTGAGCACAAATGAGTGCTTCTGCCATTTCTGGATTTAGGCAACTTCTAAAAGGGTCCAAAACCCTACCACCGGTGCTAAAAGCACTCTCTGAAGCAATCGTGGAAATAGGAGTGGCAAATATATCTTTAACCATGGTAGACAATATAGAAAATCTGGATGAGTTATGCTTCCACCATATCAAAACATCAAACTTGTCATCACCGTTGAAATTAGGCTCAAATAAGTACCTCTCAAGCTCATTTTTATTATCTATGGAATTCTTTTCAACCAAATGCTTCTTAAATGTACCGGCCCTTCCCATGTTCCCAGCTGAAATAGATGATTCAGAAGCCCCGTTAATAGGACTAGGTGTTGTTTGGGTAGTGTTATTTTGTTGCTCATGTGCTTTAGAATACCAATCAAACATGTCAGACAAGGCTTTTTTTACAAAATTTGTCAATTCAAGAAGTAAAGTTGGGCCAGATTTGTACATATCATCAAAAGACCACTCCACATAATTCCACTTGTAGCGGGGGTCAAAAATGACACCAAAGTAAAGAAGTGGGTTCAACTTGAGAATATTACCCTAATACTTGTCATATTTTACCTTCATTTCCCTACCCATGTTACTCAAAACAGAATTAGAATCAGACATGGCACTCTTAAGTTCAGTATATATTGAGGCTAACTGGTGAAATGCAGTATGAATGCTTGAATGCAAAGAAACTGAAAATACCTTAGTAGCGTCATAAAAAATCTTAAGAAACCTTATAAATGTTTGAACGGTCTGCCAATCTAAACTATTAGGAGTACCATCATTCCCAAAGTATTCACCAAAACTTACATCCTCAAATTCAAGCTTTCCAAATGCAGCTTGGAACTTATCAGCAGCCTCCAACATCATGTAAGTTGAGTTCCATCTAGTAGGAACATCAAGAGATACAAGTTTTTTAGAAGTAATCCCAAGAAGCTCTATAATCTCTTTAAATTTGGTAAGTCGTTGTGGAGAGGATCTAACAATCCTAACAGCATGCCTAATTTTTGAAATTGAAGAGTCCATATCTCTTAAACCATCATTGACTACAAGGTTTAAGATGTGAGCACAACACCTCATATGGAAAAAATCACCATCTTGCACCACCCCATTCATTAACTTAAACCTTCTTTTTAAAATCCCAGCTGCCACATCATTTGAAGATGCATTGTCCATTGTAATTGTAGATAAATTTTTAAGCCCCCATTTTCTTAAAACCTCCTCAATGTGCTTAGCTATTGTCTCACCTTTATGATTGGGTACTACACTGAAACTGATGATCCTCTTTTGGTACTTCCATTCATTGTCTATGAAGTGGGCAGTGAGTGTGAGGTAATTAAGGTTCTAGACAGATGTCCAACAATCTGTTGTGAGAGCAACACGACTACAATCAGACCTAAAGAAGGATATTAACTTGGCTTTTTCCTCCAAATACAGCTGAAAACAATCTCTAACTACTGTGTGCCTTGAAGGAACTGTGAATTGGGGTTGTAGTGCCTTAGAATAATACTTAAAACCATCCCCTTCAACTACCCTAAAGGGTTGTTCATCAACAATGATGAAAATTGCCAAAGTTTTTCTACAATACTCAACATTAAACCTTTGGCTAGTGGCTACCAATTCATTACTACCTTGGGTAAAAGTAAGCACGGTTTGGGTGGGGTCATGTGCTGCTGAATAAGCATATTTCTTACAAAAATGGTCTAGGTGAACCTTCATGTTTGTGGTGCCGTGAATTTTACTATCACATAGATACTTCATCCCACAATAGTTACACTTAGCCGTTGGATCTAAGGCTTCACTTGCTGGTAATTTAGTGAACTGGTCCCAAACCATGGATGTCCTACGATCACGATTAGCATTTTTCCTCCTTTTTTTTTGGGATTTCCAGGCGGAAGAGCGGCTGGATCAGCAGTTTAAGTTGGATTTTGAGGTGTTTGTTCTTGAGTGGGATTTTGTGTAGGAGTAGGAGTAGGAAGGGCAGCAGATTGGTTAAGAGGCTGGTCCATTACTAGAAACTAGAAATTATAACAATAACAGATACACAATCAAAACTTCACAAATAGAAATAGCAATTAGGAAATAGAAACTTCAGATTTAAAAATAGAAATACAAATTCACAATGGAACCGAAATTGAAAAACATTATCTAAGTAAAAAAACCCTACGAACAACATGTCTATTACTCAAAAATAATCAATATAATTAGGAAACCAGTTTCACAGTCAATATATACAGAAGTATGTCAACATAATATCTCTTAAAATACCAAATATTATCACAGGCAACACATGCACACAAATAGACAAACTGATAATTAGAAAACCCTAAAAAGAGGTGGAAAAGAGAGAAACAGAATACCTTGAGTTGATTGTTTAAGAGAAGATATGGGTGAAATGAAAACAATGATTTTTCCCTCTTGAAAAACGTTGATGTGGATTCAGTTCCATTATGTAAAACATTGATGGTTGATTCATAATGTTGCAGAAAGAAACAAACAAGAAGAAAGAGAGAAGATAGAAACGCACAAAGGGTGAGAGTTTTGATTTTAATTCTGAAGCTTGCAACTGTTGGGGAATTAATTTTCTTTATTCATTTTTCTTCATAAATCCTGCAAATATTTTCGGATCTGGTTTGAGTTTGAGTGGTAGTGGTGATTGTGAGTGAAAGAGAAGCGAGTCAGTGGTGGTGAGAGAGAAAGAAGAGGGTGGTTGTGGGTGAGTGAGTGGTTTGAGCTTCAATTTTTTCCCTGCCATGTAGGGGTGAGCATTGGGCGGGTTCGGGCGGGTTCGGGTTCAATATCCGAAAAGTGAGAGTAACCGAGTGAGCCAAATGTAGGCCCATTTCAACCAACGGAAGGTTCGGTTTGCGTCGGGTGCGGGTGGACACGGTTTCGGTTTGGGTCGGTTGGGTCCAGACGGGTTGGGCCTATTGGGCTAGATTGTTGTTTGGATGTTTTTGCTGGGAAAAGCTTGATTTTTTTTAAGCCAAATACATTTTTTTTGGTCAAATTTGTGAGCCCAATTTAAAAGCAAGTTTTATTGAAAAGTTTTTGGCTAATGGCCCATATAAAACACTAAAGTGAAGATTATACCAATTTTCTCAACTATACCAATACCCTGTTAATCAAAAAACAAAACTTAAAGTGAAGATTATACCAATACCCTGTTAATCAAAAAACAAAACTGAAAGTGAAGATTATACAAAAGTGAAAGTGAAGATTATACAATCTCAATCTCAATAGATTTCATTTTCCAATATTCTCACCTATACTAATACCACTGTTAATAAAAAAAAAATAACTGAAAGTCCATAATTATAAGTCCATAATCCATAAGTCCATATTATAAGTCTAAGTCCATAATCCAAAATGTTTTTAATAAAACTGTCTAAACTCTAAAGTAAGTAAATGTTTATCAAGATGCTTCTTTTCTTGGATTTCGTCTTCATCAGTCATCACATCACATCGAATGTGTAGTACCTTTAAAAAAACAAAATAAGTATCAAAACAGAATGCATCAAGAATGAGAGTACTGTAATACTACTAGGCATCAAGAATGAGAGTACTGTAATGTTGCTAAATTATCTATAATGTATCAAATGTATCAAAATTATCCATAATGCATCAAAATAAGTATCTTAATTAAGTACTTAGCAAGCAAATTGCAAAAAATGCATCAAAATTATCAAGAATCACAGCAACTTGGATCTGAATTACAGCAGCAAACTTGGATCTGAATTACAGCAAAACTATCCAGAATCACAGCAACTTGGATCTGAATTACAGCAGCAAACTTGGATCTGAATTACAGCAAAATTATCCAGAATGCATCAAAATTGCAACAAAATTATCCAGAATGTATCAAATGTATCCAAATTATCCATAATGCATCAAAATAAGTATCTTAATTAAGTACTTACCAAGCAAAATTGCAACAAATGCATCAAAATACTGAATTACAGCAACAAACTTGGATCTGAATTACAGCAGCAAAATTGCAACATTGGATCTGATTTACCAAGCAAAATTGCAACAAAATTATCCACAAAACTAAATGTCTAAAATAAGTATCCACAAAACTGAATGTCTAAAATCTAAAGAAGGAGAGGATAAGATACCTTAACAACCAATATTTGGTTGTGATTGAGATGAGGAACTAGCAGCAGACAGTTCAACTCCTCCAAAATTGTTTTGTGCTTGAGCAAATTCTTGACACATAACAAAATGGAAATTATAAAAGAAAATCAGTTTGATTGTATTAATTGATACTTGATAAAAATCAGAACTTAACAACTGTCTATATTTACCTGATACTACATCTTCAGATGACTCATAAAGGTCTTCTAGGTTGAGGTCCTTGAATTGAAAGAGAGAAGGCCTCAACCAATTTTGAGCACAAATGAGTGCTTCTGCCATTTCTGGATTTAGGCAACTTCTAAAAGGGTCCAAAACCCTACCACCGGTGCTAAAAGCACTCTCTGAAGCAATCGTGGAAATAGGAGTGGCAAATATATCTTTAACCATGGTAGACAATATAGAAAATCTGGATGAGTTATGCTTCCACCATATCAAAACATCAAACTTGTCATCACCGTTGAAATTAGGCTCAAATAAGTACCTCTCAAGCTCATTTTTATTATCTATGGAATTCTTTTCAACCAAATGCTTCTTAAATGTACCGGCCCTTCCCATGTTCCCAGCTGAAATAGATGATTCAGAAGCCCCGTTAATAGGACTAGGTGTTGTTTGGGTAGTGTTATTTTGTTGCTCATGTGCTTTAGAATACCAATCAAACATGTCAGACAAGGCTTTTTTTACAAAATTTGTCAATTCAAGAAGTAAAGTTGGGCCAGATTTGTACATATCATCAAAAGACCACTCCACATAATTCCACTTGTAGCGGGGGTCAAAAATGACACCAAAGTAAAGAAGTGGGTTCAACTTGAGAATATTACCCTAATACTTGTCATATTTTACCTTCATTTCCCTACCCATGTTACTCAAAACAGAATTAGAATCAGACATGGCACTCTTAAGTTCAGTATATATTGAGGCTAACTGGTGAAATGCAGTATGAATGCTTGAATGCAAAGAAACTGAAAATACCTTAGTAGCGTCATAAAAAATCTTAAGAAACCTTATAAATGTTTGAACGGTCTGCCAATCTAAACTATTAGGAGTACCATCATTCCCAAAGTATTCACCAAAACTTACATCCTCAAATTCAAGCTTTCCAAATGCAGCTTGGAACTTATCAGCAGCCTCCAACATCATGTAAGTTGAGTTCCATCTAGTAGGAACATCAAGAGATACAAGTTTTTTAGAAGTAATCCCAAGAAGCTCTATAATCTCTTTAAATTTGGTAAGTCGTTGTGGAGAGGATCTAACAATCCTAACAGCATGCCTAATTTTTGAAATTGAAGAGTCCATATCTCTTAAACCATCATTGACTACAAGGTTTAAGATGTGAGCACAACACCTCATATGGAAAAAATCACCATCTTGCACCACCCCATTCATTAACTTAAACCTTCTTTTTAAAATCCCAGCTGCCACATCATTTGAAGATGCATTGTCCATTGTAATTGTAGATAAATTTTTAAGCCCCCATTTTCTTAAAACCTCCTCAATGTGCTTAGCTATTGTCTCACCTTTATGATTGGGTACTACACTGAAACTGATGATCCTCTTTTGGTACTTCCATTCATTGTCTATGAAGTGGGCAGTGAGTGTGAGGTAATTAAGGTTCTAGACAGATGTCCAACAATCTGTTGTGAGAGCAACACGACTACAATCAGACCTAAAGAAGGATATTAACTTGGCTTTTTCCTCCAAATACAGCTGAAAACAATCTCTAACTACTGTGTGCCTTGAAGGAACTGTGAATTGGGGTTGTAGTGCCTTAGAATAATACTTAAAACCATCCCCTTCAACTACCCTAAAGGGTTGTTCATCAACAATGATGAAAATTGCCAAAGTTTTTCTACAATACTCAACATTAAACCTTTGGCTAGTGGCTACCAATTCATTACTACCTTGGGTAAAAGTAAGCACGGTTTGGGTGGGGTCATGTGCTGCTGAATAAGCATATTTCTTACAAAACGGTCTAGGTGAACCTTCATGTTTGTGGTGCCGTGAATTTTACTATCACATAGATACTTCATCCCACAATAGTTACACTTAGCCGTTGGATCTAAGGCTTCACTTGCTGGTAATTTAGTGAAGTGGTCCCAAACCATGGATGTCCTACGATCACGATTAGCATTTTTCCTCCTTTTTTTTGGGATTTCCAGGCGGAAGAGCGGCTGGATCAGCAGTTTAAGTTGGATTTTGAGGTGTTTGTTCTTGAGTGGGATTTTGTGTAGGAGTAGGAGTAGGAAGGGCAGCAGATTGGTTAAGAGGCTGGTCCATTACTAGAAACTAGAAATTATAACAATAACAGATACACAATCAAAACTTCACAAATAGAAATAGCAATTAGGAAATAGAAACTTCAGATTTAAAAATAGAAATACAAATTCACAATGGAACCGAAATTGAAAAACATTATCTAAGTAAAAAAACCCTACGAACAACATGTCTATTACTCAAAAATAATCAATATAATTAGGAAACCAGTTTCACAGTCAATATATACAGAAGTATGTCAACATAATATCTCTTAAAATACCAAATATTATCACAGGCAACACATGCACACAAATAGACAAACTGATAATTAGAAAACCCTAAAAAGAGGTGGAAAAGAGAGAAACAGAATACCTTGAGTTGATTGTTTAAGAGAAGATATGTGTCTTCACTATCTTGTTTTTGCAATCCCTTTGCTCAATACCTCTCTGCAACATAAAAAAATTGTTAAGTAAAATAACCAGAAAATGTAAAACGAAATACATAAAGGAGATGGATGTAAACGAAATAACCAGAAAATGTAAAACGATAACCAGAAAACGTAAATGACATACAGAAAATGTAAAACGAAATACGTCTCTGTGAAGATCTGAAGGAGGTGGATGAGGAACAATGTAATATTGAGAGAGACGAGATGAATGAAGGAAGGAGTCAGATGAAGATGAATGAAGGGCTTGTAATGTTTTAGGGTTTTGCGATTTGAGAGATTAGAGTGGTAGAGAGACGCGAGAGCGAGAGAAACAGAGAGTGGAAGATGAATGAAGGGCTTGTTTAGGGTTTTTCGATTTGAGAGATTAGAGTGGTAGAGAAGAGAGATCAGAGACAGAGAGGGCCGAGAGGCGAGAGCGAGAGAGAAGCTGAGAGTGGGAGAGGAGAGAGCTGCGCATTTTGGATTGGAAATTTGGAATTAGGTTTAGATGAGCGAGAGAGAAACCTAGGGTAAGTATTAAGTAACACAAATACGGGCGGGTTCGGGTTTGGCGGGTTGGTTTGCACAGTAACCGCACCCGCCCATGCAAAACCGTTACAACCCACGCTTTTTTTCATTTAAAACCGCCAACCCGAGCGAACCCGACCGATGATGATTTTTCTGTTCCGGTTTGGGCGGGTTCGGGCGGGTCTTCCCTCCATGCTCACTCCTACTGCCATGAGTAGGAAGATAAGTTGAAGAAGATAGGTAAATTGGGGATTTAAGGATTTCTGGGTCTTTAACACTCATTTAATACATGGCAAGACAACTCAGCATAAAAAATATAAAAAAGAAAAAAAATTAAAAGTCACAACTCTGTTTGCCGCATCAGCGTTTTTGTAACAGTTGAGTTAACAGAAGGACGAAAATGAAAAAGTTGGTATTTATATAGATTTTTTTAAAAAGAAAAATTTTACAGGGACTAAAATAAAAACACTCTACATTTACGGGGACAAAAACATATTTAAACAAAAGAAAAATTATTTGTGTAGCAAAAGCTCCGGGGTTGGCATCTATCTTTCTTTTGAGTGCTTCCAAAATCGGTTTATAAAGTTAACATAAAGTTGTTATTCCTCCATTTTAATATAAATATAAACATGTGATGCACATGAAAACCATATAGATATTAAGAATTTGCAATAACCAACATTGTAAATGTAAAATTTCTCAAAGCTAAAATACCAAAAACCTACAACACTCATGTGGAAAAAGAAAGAATGTACCCTGGAGTGGTTCTCAGTTGACGGTGCATATAAACTTCAAGGCCCCAGTCCTTTCAGCAACTTTCATTGTAGCCGAGAGGCTTCGTTTTTGATCTATGAAATTCAGAGAGGTCTGATCCCTGGTAAGGGGTGAGGTCCTCCTTTGAGATGTCTAACTTGATTAGCAGGCCAAAGAACATTATATTCGTCGAGCTTCCTTGATCCACCAGGATTCTCCTTACTTCGAAGTTCGCCATGGCGGCTCGAACTATCAGTGGAATATATTTGTTAGGTTTTCCTTCAAGGAGATCTCCGTCCCCAAAGGCTAAGGGAGGTCAGTTAGAACTGATCTCAGCCATCGATGAAGAAGCAACATTCATGATCTCCTCCCATTTTCTCTTCATCGTTTTTCCCCTTTTCCTGCCTTCCATGGCAATAAATGTGTACCCGGTGCATTGACAGGACGATGTATTTATAGATAATTGTGCCAATGACGTGGGTTGATTTTTCTAGGCGCGTGAGGTCGAGGTTGAATCTCGACTGTACGATCATTAGGGATTTGAGTGCGTCAAATCCACGATGGCAACCATGAAAGGACCTTACACATGTCATCCACGATGTGCCACATAACTGCAGAGACTAATCTCTCGAGCTGGGTAGGACTACAATGGGCGGTAAAACTCTCCCTCAAGAGATTTAACGATGCTGCATTCCCATCTTTTTTTCTCACGTCGATGAGTTACTGAATTTAAGTAAAAGTTAAATTTAAAATTTCAGTTATTAAATAAAGTTAAAAATGGAAGAAAGAAATTCAGAAACCAGTTTTTTTTTATTTTTTATTTTTTTATAATATAAGAACCCAAAGAATTAGTTTCCCAAAGCAATTCTCATTTTATATATTGCATATCTATATATATATATATGTAAAGGAGACCCCAATGGAGCCTCCACAATGAATCTCAAGCTTTTTGTGTATTACAATATTTATTTAAAATTTAGAAATGAAGAGAAATTTAATTTTAATGAAATCTAATAATTGCCACTACTTTAAATGATTCTCTTAGTGGAATATTAAAAAACTGTTTTATATTTACATTAGAATGATATTTTCTAATTAAAATATTTCTATATTGATATTAAAACAAAATTTTCTTTTGGAAATATAGAAATTGATAATAACAACTTACAATATAATATAATATAATATAATATAATATAATATAATATAATATAATATAATATAATATAATATAATATAATATAATATAATATAATATAATATAATATAATATAATATTTCTATATTTATATTTTTATATATTTGTCTATCTATATTCTATATTCTATGTATATCTATATATCTATATATCAAAGAATCTTGACTCATGAATTGTGAGTTTTTCTCCCTTTTTTATTATTATTTTAAAAAAAATTCTGACTTATTGGTTACTCTTTATTCATAAATTGATGTTTTGATTTTTGTTGCCTTTGGGTGTGTCTAAATTATTATTTTGATTAGTACTAATTATTATAGGTTTTTAATAGAGATATGTTACAATCTTTTCATTTTCCTTCACTTTAACTCTTCTTTAAGAAATACTATAAATACTATAGAAGAGTAGTCACCACTTATCATTTTATTTTTTACATCACTTTTATTTGGTTGTCACCTCACTTATGTTACTTTTTTTACATCACTATTATTCAGGCTTGGAGAAAGCCATCGTAGTAGTTGTTGTTCCAAAAAATATTTGTGTAAATTTGTCTTTTATTCATAATATTTTATTGATTGTTGATTAAGTATTGAGTTTGTTATATGTTTCAAATTGCAGTCAAGGGAAGGAAAATGGAGCTTACATGGATATAGAAGAAATTGAAAAGGAAAAGGAAAGGATTTCAATTTCATGTTCTAGACAATTCTAATGTAGTCAAAAAGACAAAAAAAAATTGGATACTTAGTGAGTCATGCAATTGAGGAACAATTTTTTTGTCAAGCTATAGACATGTATGGATTATGTTTAGTTTTAATACTATTCTTTAAAAAATTGTTTAATTTTAATAGCTTTCATGAAATTGACCGATGTGTTATATCTCAAATTTCTTTTAATATCTTCCTTTGAAATTATTTTTGGTGTCATAGTTAAGTATTGAAATATTAGAGTTTCAAAATAATATAAAGAATTATTTTAGTTGTCAATAAACTCATGTTTTAATATAATATGAGTGTAAGAGGCAAAATTTTTAAGTTCATCATTTATTTATATAATTTCTTATGAATTGTTTCATTTTATTTTGATATTGGGGTTACCCATTCGTTTCCATTTTTGATAAATTATTTACTTATTTATTTCGATTATATATCATAAGTTTAAATGTACATTTTGTTTTTCTAGCAATTATATAAAATAAAATTGATCACTCTTGATTCAAATTGATCACTCTTAAATCAAATTTAATCAGAAATGTTTTTGAGCTAAGAAATAATGAGTGAGCCTTTGATATTCTTTTTGGTGTAACTATTATGCATTGAAAGGGGAGAGTTTCATATTAATATGAATCATTCATTTTGTTGCCAATAAATTCACGGGTTAGTAATATATATATATATAGAAGAGGTATAGTTTTAATCAATTATAATAACATACAACTATTTATAGGAGACAATTTTAGATGGAGTGGGGTAGGATTTTGGCAAACAAAAAATAGATTGTGCATGCTAGCATTAGAAATGAGTGGTCACACGAGAAGAGGCAGTGTGCGCAGTCAATGGAGGCAAAATGATTCGAGCTTCGTGTTCTACACAATTCTATTATAGTCATAAGGGAAAAAGGAAAATTTTGGATCAGTTATTGAATCATGCAATTGGGCAAAAGAAAACAGTGAAATAAGAAGTATTCTCAACGATGTCTTTAGTGAAATTGAATAGTTTGTTGTAATGAAAAGTTACATTGCTCTTATTTTTGCTGTCAAAAAAAATGATTCAATTCAATATGAGAATGAAAATAAATAGTTTGACCCTATGATTAACTAATATATATATATATATATATATATATATAAATTGTCTTTCTCCCCCAATTGTAATGTCCGTAATACCGTCAGTTTTATAATCCCTTTAATGCTTTACAGAAAACTAACCATATTCCATATAGCCAACAACTTATGTTTTATATATATATATATATATATATATATATATATATATATATATATATATATAAATTGTCTTTCTCCCCCAATTGTAATGTCCGTAATACCGTCAGTTTTATAATCCCTTTAATGCTTTACAGAAAACTAACCATATTCCATATAGCCAACAACTTATGTTTTAACCATAAGACCATCCAATGACTATAGAATAACACGAGTTTCTAAATATACGTTATCACTAATTATATCTACATATTTTTTTGTGAAGATAATTATATCTACATATAGCTAGAAACCAATAGATAATAAAAATATTAACTCTTTTTTTGACAAAAAATATTAACTCATTTTATTCCCTCACTTAGTTCATATGCTTTATATACATCACTATTCACATCATGTAACATCCCTAAATTTTTAAAGATTCGATTTATGGAAAATAAGAACGATTAAATTTTTAGAGTGAAATAATTAGTCGCAACTCGAAAGAGGGGTAGTCGAGAAATTTATGTCGAATGAATAACCGTAGAATCATTGGGGTCTTAGCCTCAAAACCTTGGATTAATGGGCCAAGGGCAGTTTGGTCATTTCACCATCACTTAACCCTCAGCCCAACTCCACCTCAGCTGAACCCAACTCATTTTCATCACTTACCACTTTCAGCAACTGAAAACAGAAAACTCAAAGGAAAGAAGAGAGAGTGAGGGGCGATAGAAGGAAGGAGAAGAGGTGGAGAGAAATTCTGAAATTCTGGATGCATGTAAGTTCTTTTCTTCCCATTCCCTTTTATTTTTCGAGCTCTTCCCAATGAGCATAGTTTCAGCTCCACATTCCTCTCCTAACTCAACTTACCATTTTTGACACTTGAAGCTCCAAAGTGAAACAATGGAGTTTTGAGCTCTAGACTGCCTTGCATGTTCAGTAGGAGCTAAGGAGAGGGGGATTCAGGACCTGCATTGTGGATTGGAAGCTGTTTTGAGGTGGAACTGTTGTTGGTTTGAGTTAGGCCGAGTTTGGATTTCGTTGGAAGCGGTTTGGACGTTCACGGGGATTGTTCGAGTGGTTTTCGGTTTGGTCGTTTCGTGCTCCGCCGGGACTTCTCGGGGAATCGTTAACAATTTTGAAGTAGGCAAAGAGGCAAGAAGATAAATTTGGATCAATTAGTGAATGAGGCAATGGAGACAACATTTATTTGTAAAGTTATAGGCATTGAGAAATCATGTATATTTTAATATTATTATTGAGAAAAATGTTTAATTTTATTTTCTTCGTTTCTACTATATAGATCAGGTTTATTTCTTCCTACCCTTTTATGTAGCGTAATGACTTTGTTACTTTATAAGTTTGTTTCAGTTGGTTTTTCAATTTTCTTGCATGAGGATTACTCTTCAATATGTGATTGTTGAATCATGTTGTGTGCCTCATGCTTCTCATGGAGACTTAATGTAAGTGATCAAATTACTTGGAGGATTA
Source organism: Astragalus membranaceus (assembly GCA_039519185.1). Lineage (NCBI taxonomy): Eukaryota > Viridiplantae > Streptophyta > Magnoliopsida > Fabales > Fabaceae > Astragalus > Astragalus membranaceus. Next base: position 80,673,700 of record CM076850.1, on the reverse strand, counting down.
TTCTTCTATTTGTGATTTTTGTCTATTTTTCTTTAAAAACATCTCTCTCCTCTCTCTCTCTCTCTCTCTCTCTCTCTCTCTCTCTCTCTCTCTCTCTCTCTCTCTCTCTCTCTCTATATATATATATATATATATATATATATATATATATATATATATATATCATAGTTTTTGGAATTATATACTTTGTTACTAATAAGTTATATTATTGGAATTTGTAAAAATTTAAATAAGTTGGATAAATATATTTACTAATTATAATAGTTTATTATATGAATTAAAAATATTACAATACAATATAAATTTTTTTTTTGAGATAAAAAATAATAATTAGTTGACCTTTAAAATTATTTTTTATGTAACAATTATGCATTGAAGGGGAGGGGTTTCACATTCACAAAAAAGATAAAGGGCTGCACAATTTTGGATTAGTAGTGAATAATGCAACAGAGCCACAATTTTTTGTAAAGTTGTAGGTATTGAGAAATTGTGATATTTTAATATTATTCTTTCAAGTTATAAGCATTGAAAAATCTTGAATTGAAATTTTCATTTCATTAGAAAAAATAAAAATAAAGATTTTTTTTTATTTTCCTATTATAACTTTGAATTAAAAAAATTTATTTCGATAAATAATTAAATAATATTTTTTTAATTAAAATTTTGTTTTAAATTTAATTTATAGTTTTATTTTGAATTTATGATTTATATTAGGTGATAAAGATCATAGAAAGAAAATAATAAAGATGATTATATTTTTGTTTTATATGATATATTTTTGCCATACTCATCTGCATATATTTTTAAAATTTATGCCCATCAATTAAACATATTAAAAAGAGAATACACTATATAATATTTTTTTCTTAAAATAAATAACTTTTGAATATTAAAAAAATTATACAATATATTTATGTTATACTATATTTTTAGAATACATAATGTATTTTGTGAAAAAAAAACAATACATAATGTATATCACTAAAATTATATATCTTTATATAAAAATTCCATAAAATTTTAAAACGATATTATACAACAACCCGTGCAACGCACGGGCATTCCACTAGTAATATATATTCGAAAGGATATTTGAATAAATTCACGTTATTATATGCTTGGATTGTTTTTCTGGATAAGAGAAATTGTATTAAATGAGATTACTAGGGGTACTTCAACCCAATACAAGAGATACTAATGATTATTGTTTATACACACCAATAGATTATTCCACCATTGGGCTACCGTCATGTTACATCTTCTTCCTAATCTACCCACAAACCAACTCTAAGAGGTATGTTTGATATTGCTAATAACCGCTTCATGATTAGAAACATTCTCTTGGAATATTTGACGGTTCATTTTCAACCATAGTGACCAAACTGTTGCTAACCAAATCAAGAATTTGAATTTCCTGCAATGTTTTCCAGTTACAATGCCACCATACCACATAAAATGCTCCAGCCCAGATAACTCTGCTTCTGGTTGTTTGTCAGTCCACTTGTTAAAATCCTGTCAAACTGTATGTGCAAACGGACATTCAAAGAATAGATGTGCTAATGTTTCTTTCATTGCACATCGGACAACATGACTCTTGTAGAGTAACCCCTCTGCAATTAAATTATCTAGTGTAGGAAGCTTCCCAATCAACAAACGCCACCCAAATATGGACACTTTTGATGGTAAATGTGATTTCCATAGCCTTTTTAGACCATCTTGAATCTCCTCTCCAATATTACTTTCGTGCAAACCAAACAACAAAATAGTATAAGATGATTTAACGGAAAAATAGTTCCCTTTATTGCCGATCCACCTCCACCCATCCATGGTACTCTGACACAACTTAATCTCATGCAAAATCTGCCCAAGAGTCGATGCACTTGTCGCTTCCTCAACATCAAGCACTCGGTCCCAAATCAAATTTAAACGCCAATGACTATTCTCCCGCACCCCATATCATCAATGACCGCCTCTATATGCTTGGATTGTTGATTGTCCATCAAACAATACACACAATAAATAATTGCGGTGTATCTCAAATGCACGAGAATCATGCATTAGTATACCAACAAAGTTCTTAATTCATTTTGTCAAAAAAAGTTCTTAAATCATGAGCATTCGGTGATTGGCGTGAAACTTGCCTTTTCAGCACTTTTCAGTTCTTCTGATTGTAAAAAAAAGCACTTTTCAGTTCTTCTCAAAATCACTTATTAATTCCACATAATGGTCTATTCGTGCTAATAGCTTAATAATTTTTTCATATCTTATGCATGAAAAAGCTCCAAAATAATACTTTTTTTACCATGTCATTGATGCGTACACTACAACAGATTTCTTAATAAGTAGCGCTTTTTTTTCCCCATAAGTAGCGCTTTCGGGCGCTACTGATGTTAGCGCTACTCTTGGTTGTTTCTCTTTGGTAGCGCTCAGGAAGCGCTCCTGAAAATAACGCATGAGTAGCGCTTTTTATACAAAGCGCTCCTCATGACTAATGCGCTGAGGAATATCAGTAGCGCTTTATTTAAGAAGCGCTCCTCATTCAGTTTATATACGTAGCGCTTATGTAACTAAAGCGCTCCCTATCCCTAATTTTGTTTCAAATAAGTAGCGCTTATTCTCTTAAAGCGCTCCCTATTCCTAAGTTTTTTTTCAAAAATGTTTTGCTTGTTTCTTCTATTGCCAGTATTACCAATTAATTACCAATTCTCAGCTTCCCTGCATATTACCAATTACCAATTCCAGCATACAGATATCTATCCAACAGATGTTTCAAACCAAATTCTATAAAGAAGGGATGTCAAGTACCAAAATTCAACAAAATGCTCATGTACCAAAATATCAACAAATTTTACAACATATCCAATGAGGTACTATAAAATTTACACCAATTACCAATTCTCAGCTTCCCTGCAACCAGCAACCAGTTTTCCAGCATACAGATATCTATCCAACTATCCAACATATGTTTCAAACCAAATTCTATAAAGAAGGGATGTCAAGTACCAAAATTCAACAAAATGCTCATGTACCAAAATATCAACAAAATTTACAACATATCCAATGAGGTACTATAAAATTTACATCAATTTCGATTTGCATGAATCAAATTGATAACATGACGACACCACTCTCCTCTGACCTCGGTGATTTCCTCATCAGACATTGGAGCTCCAGACACATATTCAGGAAAATACTAAAAAAAGAAAATAAACTTAAAATTAGTTAAATATCAATTAAATATTTAATTACTTGTTAAAAAACAAATTATCAAATTACATACATTGTTTGGGATTGTCATTTGTTGGCGAGTGATGATATCCTTCATAAATTTCATTACATGGTACCCGCAATCATCGCCATTTGATTGTTTGGGACCCTATGAAACAAAACATTAGTTATTAAATTTAATTAAATAACATATGCATAAGAATATTAATTATAAACTTACTCTTATTGCTTTCCATTTTGTAGAAGATGTTGATTTTCTGTACGAAGTCCTGACATTACGCAATCCCCAATAAGTTGCTAAAGCACTGAAACAACATCATATATATATATAACTATATTAATCGAAATACATAGATAAACTAAAATATGAAATATGCAAAGAATCTAATAACAAACCTATTAAATACTCCCACCAACTTGGGGTAGTTGTTGTAATGTCCCAGCAGTGAATCCAAATAGCAAATCAGGTCTTTTTTGGGATCAATCACCAACAATATCCAATGAGTCCTATAAAATTTTTGAATAATCAAATTAATAACAAGGATTATTTCACAAATACATATTATATACTACTGATATAGATTAAATCACTCACCCTAAGTTTATGGGTGCAAAAAACAAAGAATCACAGTTTAATTCATGCGATAGCGCCAAGCGTCGATCGATATTGGCTTTCACTTCTACCTTGTTTCTTTCCATTTGTTCCCTGCACTTGTCTATATAGTCTTGTGGCATTGTTTTATCCAGAGGGATGTTAAGTAGAAAAGTAGTCTCAGGGCATATGAACACATATCTTTGTGTTTGTTCCGTTGGGACCAATATCTCATAGTACAAATACCTTTAATAAAAATGTATACAAATTCAAATAATAATAATAATAATAATAATAACAACAATAAAAACATCAATAGATAAGTACCTGATATATGCTCTAATACTAGTCGCACTTGCCCACTCATGATCATATACCGCCTTGAGTTCCTCTTGATTCAAAGCTAACACTTGCTCCTCTCCAAAAATCCCTCTATCCATAAATGCCTCGATCATGGCGTCACTATCCAAGTGGTTTAACGCATGAATTTTTAAGTAACTGATAAAGTCCATGGCATTGCTAGAAGATCTGCCAGCAATAGACTGGAAATGTCGGGATTCAATCTCTTTCCCAGAAGCTTTAGATTTGCCAACATTCCCACCAACATTCCCACTAACTTTTGACTTGCCAGCATTAGAAGGTCGAGATCTTTCAACATTCCCACTAACTTTAGATTTTGTCCGTTGAGATACCTATATTTTTGAAAAAACAACTATTTAGTAACAAGTATAGTTGGAAATAAATATATTTGTTAATAAATTACTAACAAATATACTGTCACTTACATTAATGAGGTTTACTGGCCATGCCACAAAAGTACCAATTGCATCATCCACAGTCATGATCCCTATACTGTTTACTGGTACAGGCAAGTTTGCATCCCCCACAATTGCAACGTCAACTCTGACTCTTACATGATTTTCGGGAATGGGTAGATTGTGCAATAAAGTGCCCAGTTCATTACAAATTAAACCCCTTGCAACTAATTTAGGAGGGTTTGATATATATAGTTTACAATCATTATTGTTACCCTAAATCAATGATAAACAAAAATTAGAATATGAATAAATTGATGTAATATGTACAAAGAAAAGAGAATTTAAAGATAAATACCTCATTAGACGCAATGGTACAACTATCTCTGAAGCTATCTAGCTTAGGGGATGGTTGATCAATCCTTGGTCCAACTCTATCTCTTAAATCGGCAACTTCATCCATTAGCTTGAACACCAATTGCTCCAACTGTCTTTCTTTAGTTTCTTTTTTTTAGGCCTATTTGGACCCCAAAAAGATGTCGGAGTAACACCAAATCCAGTACCCCTCACACGACCCGAATACTCTTCAAGTTCCAAAGCACGGCTAAGGATGTCATTCCCACCATCAAAATCAGTTGTTTGTCCTTGTTCTACTGATTGTGATATGGTCTCCTAATTCACAATAAGTATTAAACATTATTAGACATTATAACTATAATCAAAATTACGAAACAATTTTAATTTTATCGTACTTACAATTCTTTGAGACACCTCTTTCGTTTTTGGATCTTTAATCACACCATCTTTGCTTACTCGGGCTTCTAGCCACAAAACATGCCGGTCAACGGATTCTTCAGTTGGATCTTTCCCCACCTCCACTAGCTGTTAAAATTTACCAATTGTTAATAAATATATCAAAAGATTGATTAATAATAGTAAAAGTTGAAATAAAGGATGTTGTCCTTACCATTCTTTCTTCAATGTCTTGATAACCCTTAACACCGCCTCTATAAGGGTAATCAGGACTTTTTGCTCTCTCTCGATTTTCATTGCATAATGTCTGTATAGACACATAAATATACATTAATTAATGCATAATAATTGTCAAATATAGTTAAGTTAAAAGGTAATTGTACAAACCAAGAAGTCTTCATCTTCGGTGCGTTTGGTTATAAAGACATTCCAATCCTCCTGATTTATAATCTCACTATATAGTGGTGGGGGATGGTGTAAGAGGTTCCCTTCATCATCTGTCATCCATTTATTCTTTAGAGTAGTTCTGAACTTCCTATGTAACTTTCCAGCTTTCATAAGACAGAATCCTTTCCGAGACTCATCAACATCAAAATAAGTCTGCTTACACACAACAATGAAAATATTATCAATATATGGTTACATGATTATATAAGAAGATAACTATATATATTCAAAATTATATACCTGAATCATACACCATAGCTCCTCTTTGAGTCTTTCCAAAGCGAGATTACGTTTATCATTCCATGTATTGATTGTAATCGGTACCGTTTGCTTCACTTTAGTACCAATGAAAGTACTCAACTGTTTACCATTTCGACCAATTGGTTGGCCTTTAACATTCCATTGGACCTACATTATTACTTACGTAAATTAGATAACAAATAGTTTAAACTAAGTTATAAATTTAGTTAATTAGTATATATCTTACCGGAAGTTTTGGAAGTCCTTTACTTTGCCGGTTGATGATATTCTTTTTTACGGTCATTCCACGGCGAGTGGCCTTTTTTGGGGGCTCATGATCACTCGCATCAGCACTATCATGCCCACTATCATCGCTATGCAATGTCACCTGATCTGCGATATATTAATGAAAAAGTAACTTAATATATACAATTTGAAGATGAATAAAGAAGAGACAAGCAAAATAAGTCTAAAAGCAAGTTAGATTACCTTTTCCTTTTCCTCAATACAGTTTTATTTACAATTTGTTTATTCCTATGATATTTTTCTTTTCGCTTCTTGGTACTTTGTTTTCGACGAAGCGTGATTCCATCACTATGATCTTTTCTAATATACACAACATCCTCTTTTGAAGTAGTTTCCCCTAGTATTGGTTGTGATGTCCCAAAGAAAGGGTCATCCTCAATATCAACATCTTCGGGTGCTTTATCACCAATATCATTAACCAATAGTTTTTTGTTTGTCGATAGAACAATGGACCAATTGATATCAACTGGATCAGTGACATAAAACACTTGTTGAGCTTGCGAGGCTAAAATAAAAGGCTCATCTTTATACCCTAACTTGTTGAAATTCACTCGCATGAACCCCGACTCATCAATCTGTACACCATTATTATTGTCAGCCCACTTACATTGGAACACAGGCTCACGAAAAATATTGTAATCCAACTCCCATATTTGTTCAATGACTCCAAAGTATGACATATTCGCATAAATGGGATTTTTGTCTTTGGCACCTGATGTATGCATAGATTGAGCTACAAGAGTCACCCCACTATTTTGCATTTTACTCTGATCATCTTGGTTTTTTGTATAGAATGTGTACCCGTTTTGTAAATAGCTGGTGAAAGAGAAAACATGTATATTTGGACCTTTTGCTAACCATCTCAATCTATCAGAAATCAAGGTAGGATTCGAAGCAAACTCTAAAGAAATATGATTTCTTAGCCACACTATGAAACTCCTATTGTGTTCTTTTCTTAGCCAAACTTCACCTTTACTTAGGTAATCACTCTTAAGCATGTCCATATGCGTTGCAACATATGAATCAACCTCACTGTCATTGTGCAGAACATATAAGTGTGCTTGCTCCAGAATCCTCCTCGAGACCATCACTAGTTTGCTTCCTGTCATTCCTTTACAAACGCTTCTTGTGTGACGCTCTCTTGGTAGCCCCACAGAATATTCAACACTAGATAGATAGTCGGTGCAGAACTCAATAGCTTCTTCGACTATGTAGCGCTCAGCAATACAACCCTCAGGTCGTGATCGGTTTTTAACATATCCTTTTAATATTTTCATGTAACGTTCAAAAGGGTACATCCATCTCATGTAACATGGGCCACACAATTGTGTCTCTCTAACCAGATGAACTGTTAGATGAATCATTATGTCAAAGAATGAAGGTGGGAAAAACATCTCAAGTTCACATAATGTGACAGTAATTGATCTTTGCAACGCTGGCAACTTTCCAGGGTCAATCACTCTACTACAAATCGCCTTAAAGAAGAAACAAAGATTAGTTATGGCCTGACGCACTTTGTTGGGCAAAATGGATCGTATACCAATGGGTAACAAATTCTCCATGAGAACATGACAATCATGGGACTTTAGAGACTTCAACTTGAGGTCTTTCATCGATACAAGGTTTGTAACATTTGAAGAGTACCCCTCTGGAACTTTAACTTCATGAAGAAACTTACAAAAGATGATTTTCTCCTTCTTAGATAGAGTATAAGCTGCCGGAGGTAGATATGTACGTGTACCCTTCTTATCGGACCCAATTCGGGTCTCAACCCCATACTAACTAAGTCCAACCTTGCATTGATGGTATCTTTAGTCTTTCCTGGCATATTGAGTAAGGTACCAATGACACTTTCGAAGACATTTTTTTCAACATGCATCACATCAATGAAATGTCTTACATGTAATGACTTCCAGTATGGCAACTCAAAGAAAATCGACTTTTTCTTCCACCCTCGTTTGGCAAGCTCTCCTGCAAAAGGCTTCCCAAATTTAATGTTCAAATCTTTCACCTTTTCAAAAAGCTGTTCACCTGTCAAAGGTGGGGGGGCTTTACGGGTTTCTGAATTCCCATTGAATGCCTTTCTCCACAGTCGATACTGATGAGTTGGAAGCAAAAATCTACGATGACCAAGGTAGATATTCTTCTTACCATGTTCCAACCACATCCAATCTGTATTATCTTCACATATAGGGCAGGCACACTGACCTTTGTTACTGTAACCAGATAAATTGCCATATGCTGGAAAGTCATTAATTGTGCCAAAAATCATAGCCCTTAGGGTGAAACTCTCTTCTCTGAACCCATCATACACCTCTACGCCAGTCTCCCACATTAGCTTCAAGTCTTCAATCAAAGGAGCCAAGTATACATCAATATCATTTCCCGGTTGTTTAGGCCCAGAAATTAACAAAGACAACATCATATACTTGCGTTTCATACAAAGCCATGGAGGTAAGTTATAAACCGCCAAAATCACGGGCCATGTACTGTGAGAGCTACTCTGTATACCGTATGGGTTAAATCCATCAGCAGGCAATGCAAGTCGAAGGTTTCTTGGTTCCTCCCCGAAATCAGGATAATCAATATCAATTTTTTTCCATTGCGGAGAATCCGCCGGATGTCGTAGCAAGCCATCTTTAATCCTTTCATCCTCATGCCAAGTCAAGTGTTTTGCATCTTCTGAATTACGGTACATGCGCCTAAATCTAGGAATTATAGGAAAATACCACAACACCTTTTCTGGAGCAGATTCTTTCTTCTTATACCGCGATGCATTACATTTAGGACACGACTTTAACAAGGAATGTTCATTCCGAAATAATATGCAGTCATTGGGACAAGCGTGTATCTTCTCATAATTCAAGCCAATTGACCCTAACATTTGTCTTGCATCATACGTCCGAGAAGGGAGCACATTATCCTTCGGCAACATATCTTTCAATAGTGCGAGTAATTCAGTAAAGCTCTTATCCGTCCATCCGTGGCAAGTTTTCAAGTTATACAACTTTATCACCGCCAATAATTTTGTGAACTCAGTACAACCCGCATACAAAGGTGTCTCTGCATCGGTTATCAACTTCTCAAACTTTTGAGGGGAATCATTAAGATCATCTTCAACTGCCTTTGTCATCTCTTCAAGTTGGTCGCCATCAAATCTATATTTTTCGGAATTATTATTCATATTCGAAGATTCACATCTCTCGGAATTATTATTCATATTCGAAGATTCACCTCTTTCCTCACCGTGCATTGTCCAACAAGTATAACTTTGATCGATCCCGTAGGCCCTTAAATGTCCTGCAAGCTCAACTGCGGTAACTGAGTTTACATAACAACACTGTAAACATGGACATTTGATATTCATAGAAGTTCCCAATCGTCGAACAGCAAAGTTAACAAAATATTCTACTCCATTGACATATTCCTTCGAAAAACGATTTGCAGACATCCACTTTCGATCCATATTTAACCAATATTATCGTCTAAGAGAACTTCCTAATATGAACAAACATGTATCAAAATTCAATGACTAGTAAAATGTTTTTAAAACCAGAAAATGGTGAAGAAGGCTAACATCCCCAGCCCTCAATCACAAAAACCACCTTGCAGTTTGCACACATTACAGTTGCAATGAGAAAATAAAAGAAAAATTATCAAAATAATGTGAAAGCTAAGAGTAACTTACGAGACAGCAAGGGAGGACGAGCTGCGGCAAGGGGAGAAATAGAAGCAGCAAACGAGACAGAGTGAGTGAACTGGGGAGGGAGGCGTCGTTGGCTTGGTCGACGACGCTGTTGACGGCGACGAAGAGGAGGCGATGAGAGTGAGCGAACAGAGGAGGGAGGCGCGCGACGTTCAAGGAGAAACCGTAGCAGCAAACGAGAGTGAGTGAACAGGGACGGCGCTGTTAACGGCGGCGAAGGGGAGGCGATGAGAGTGAGTGAACAGGGACGGGAGGCCGTGAACGACAGCGCTGGAGAGTGAGTGAACAGTTAGGTTTCAACGGGAAGGAGGAAAAATAAGGAGGAAAGGAATAATATTTTAGACATAGGGAGCGCTCGCGAAACAAGGCGCTACTTATTGTGGAGGACGCGTAACACATAGGGAGCGCTTAAACCACGAAGCGCTACTCATTGTGGAGGACGCGTAACACATAGGGAGCGCTTGAACCACGAAGCGCTACTCATATTGGAGGACGCGTAAAACATAGGGAGCGCTCAGAAAAAAAGCGCTCCTCATTGAGCTTCCGTGTTAGAAATAGGGAGCGCCCGATAGGGAAGCGCTCCTCATTGAGCTTCCGTGTTAGAAATAGGGAGCGCCCGATAGAAAAGCGCTCCTCATTTGGCGATCTTTTTAATTTATTCTGTTGTAGTGGTATTTTCCACGGCTTTGTCGATGACTAATCTATGTCGGGGAATCTGACTGGCCACGAGTACCCGACTTTGTCGGGCCGTGTCGTTCTCCCCTCATAACAGAGTTTTTGCCACACCCAAGATTCGAACCCAATCGTTTCAATTTTTCTCTGTTAATCTTTCTCTATTAATAATTGATGATGTCATGCTGACGTGGAATGAATGAATGTAATGAGATTTTTTCTTATTTGCCTTTTTTGCTTTTTTCTTTTCCTTTTTTGCTTCTTCTCTTGGCACATGATAAATATATGAAATGCGAATGATGCATATGCAATGCTTTGATGCGATTGCGATGGTGGATAAAAGAAGACACGTGAATGCATGGCACAATGCCATAATTATGTAGAAATATTTTTAGCAACGACGAGACCAACACTTGGCATGTCTATCAAAGTAAAAATGTCGTGTGTGCATGCATGCAATGTCATGTATGTGCAATGTGGAGACAAATAAACCACAAAGGCCCATGAACTGTGGACGCTGAACCTGATCGAAAAAATTGATAAACAGTATATGTGAGTGCCGATGACGTGCAAATGCAAATGTAATGCTTTGATGCAGGTGCCATGGTAGGTGCATGTTTGCATGGTGGAATGAAATGTATGGTATGATTTATTGATGATGCATTTCTGCGGTTTTTGAGATGAGAAAAAGATTTTTTTTTATTTTATGCGAGAAATTGAGAAGTGGATGCTTTGGAATCATCACTTATTGGATGCATGGTTGTATGGCGAGATGATTTATGCTATGATTTTATTGATGATGCAAAACGCTTTTTGTAATGATGAGAGATGAGGCTTTTGATGCAAGAGGCACAGAAGTGAATATTTTTCAGTAATCGTTCCTTGGAAAAAAAAATTGGATTTGATTTGAATTCAAGCTCTGACAATCTCAATGTTGTTATTTACAGTCACTGATGTGCAACCGTACTTGACTGTATTTACAGACTCGGTCACGTTTGTTCTTCCCTTACGGTGTCCCATGATTGATTGAATTTTAGGTCCACAAAGTTAACAGAGTGACTGTTCAGCGTCACATTGTTAACTTGTGTTCTCTCTCTTTGAAGCATTGTTTAGTAGACATGTAGAGCAGTACGAATACAGATGAATGAATCAGTTGACTTGGTAAGACAGATATGACACGCGATGGGATGAACGGTAGGTTTTCCCCAAAGTCACGAAATGTAGGTTTTTCCCAACTCAAGAAATGTGGAACTGCCCCGATTTAGACTACCAGTGAAGGTGATCGAATAGTCTGCCCCTGTCTAGTGATCACAAAACAAGGGGTGTGGGGGAGATAATGAATTGGGAATGCCATGACTTTGGGATGAAGGGTGGCAAGCAAGAGATTCTGTCTCAACCAATGACGTTTGGTGCTGTCCCAATCTTGACGAGAGCAAGGCTGCCCCGGCTGGAGTAACATTGTGAAGGGCTGTATTTATGATGATGGGTTGAGAAGATGCCTCGGCATGGTTGTGTGGATGTGGATATGACAAAGGGATGAGATGGGTGTAGAGCAAATTTCTCCGACTTTAGGTGAAGTGAAGAGTGATGGGATTGCCCCACTTTGGAATGATATTTAAATGATTGCTTTTAGTGGGGTTATGAAAGGTAACTGAGTTTGGGTCTTTGGAATTGGTCGTATGGTTGGATGGGGTATATGAATTGGGTGGATGCCAGACATTTTCCCAGTTCAAGAAGCATGAAAGGTGGAAGGTGTGCCTGCCCCACTTTGGGATCTAGGTGATGTGCCTGCCCCATTTTCCCAAAGGAGTGTTTGAGGGCTTAATGAGACAATGACCTCTTATGAAAGAAAGGATGAGTAGGTTCAAAAAGTGTTTGAGGGTTTATTCGGACAAGGATATCTTCTGTGTTTGGTGATATTATGTATCAGCTCACAATTTCTACTGCTTTTGCTTTTTCTTTTTGAGGATTTCCTTTTCAATCCCTTTTTTGAGTTTCACATTTTTTGTGATCTTTTTTTTTCTTTTTTTTTGAATAGAGTGAGCTGATAAGAGTGACACACCGTTTTTTATGTGGAATTGAGCCTTGTCTAGGGTGACTGAAAGATTTTTTAATTTTTTTTTGGCTCAAAAGGGGTAATTTTTTTTTTGAGGATACGGGAAGACGACCAAACTTTATTTCAAATCCTGATTGCTTGTTTTTCTCAAAAATTAATTCAAGGACAAAAATTATTTATTTTTATATATCCGCTCTTTTTCTCTTTATTTCTTTTATTGGCCCTAATTTTTGCTTAGGCTGTTGTTGCGAGTTTTCAACCTAACAGGCTTATTTGATTTTTTTGCAAAGGACTTACATCAAGGGAATACAATGTTGACAAGATATCTAGTGATCATAAATTTGCCCCAACTTGGGGCCTAAAGTGTTAGCTCATGAAATTTCATCATTGGGAACAAACCAAATGGTTAACTAGGTACTTGTGTGGAGAATATGCACCTTATGAGATGGTCGGGGTGGGACCGGACATGAACGAGGAATGATGATGGGAAAGATACGGACACTAACTGACTCAAACAAGAGTAAATGCGTGTTGCATACAAGTTCACTATACGAATGCTTCACAGAGAGTTGACATAGTTAGCGACATGATAGAAGAAATTTTTGATAACACATTGGTTAACAAAATGGACCATTTTGATCGTTTATCATGGGACCGATAAGATGCATCGTTTTGCTGGTAAAAATTTGTGAACGAGCTGCAAAATCTTTGAAAATTGAGTGTCTCAAAAACACCTTGAGTTTGCAACTGAGTTTGGCCGTGTTTTGTACAGCTAAAACTTTTCCAAAGAAAAATAATCAATTTCGTCTCATCTCTCATCCATTTTTTTTGAAGAAGCAATGCTCATGTTTTTTTTATGCATGGATGAACACATGATCATGTATATGCGTGATGAAAATGCAAATGCATGAAACACGTGAATGCACGATCATTTGGAAACAACCCAATGATTCTAAATGATCTTTGAAGGCAATGCAACCTGTGAAGGATGCAAAGTCACAAATTCCCATTTTTATTGGATGCTCAATGATGCATGAAAAAGAGTGATGATATATTTTGATTTTTGTTTTGTTTTAGAACACGATGATGGATATGTACGATGAAAATGCAAATGTATGAAGTGCATGGAGGAACTGATCACTTGAAAAGACCAACGATTTTATTCCTATTATGAATGCATGATGATTTTTTCTAGTTAAAAGATTAACTATACTCCTGCAACGAGGATAAATAAATTACATGCCCCTTGTGTCATAATGCATGAATAAACACATGGTGATAGATATGCATGATGAAAATGCAGATGAAAATGCATGAAATGCGCGCATGAATGATCACTTGGAAAGACCAATTATTCTAAATGATTTTTTTTGGGGCAATACAGCATGTGGCTGATGCAGGGCCTCATAATTTTTGTGAAATGATGCATGCTGAAATAAGGAATGAAATGACGCATGAATTGTAACATCCTCAAAATAATTAATAGAATTAGTTGGATGTTAACCCAATTAAATTAATTTAGTACCCGACTGGTAAATTTATTGAGTGCTAAAATTATTTATTGGTTGTTATCAGATCGTTATCCGGATAATACGGGTCAAGGAAGTTTTGGAATCGAAATAAGAGATTTCGATCAATATGGTAATTTGACCGCGTTACAACTTATATATTAAATAAATAAATATAAGTGTGTGTGTGTGTGTTAAAAAAAGAAAGCAAAGAATTAAAGAAAGAAAGGAAGAAGAGAACGAGAAGCACAGAAGGAAAAGAGAGAAAAGGAGAGAAAAGAGAAAGAAAGGGTGGGGAGGAAGAAGAGGAAAAAGGGGAAAGTTAGGCTCATTAAAACGACTTCCTTCCAACACGAAAAATGCTCAGCGTTACTTCCTCTTCGATTTGGTACCAAGATCTTCAACATCAACTCACTCTCTCTCACTTTGCCATTTTCGAATTTGAGAGGAAAAATTGGAGTTTTGATGGTTGTAGCTCAAGGGAAAGCTCAGGATGATGTTTAGGAGCGAGCTCAAGGTGGATTACTCGAGTATTGAAGATCGATTGGATGATTGGGAGCTAATTGGATGAATTAGGGTGGAAAAATCACATTTTGGGGTTAGGTGTGAATAGTGGCTTGAGGTTGAAGAAGAAGATGAATAGTGTTCAGAGAAGATTTCGAGGAATTCGGTATTTTTAGGTCAAAAGAGGTTTCGTGATCAAGTGGAAAGCTTTGGAAGCGGATTGGGTGTCGCCGGAGCGGGGAGCGTTCGTGTGGTTACTCGGTGATATCGGCTCGATCGTGGGTCACGCGTCAAGGGTGAGTTCTACTCACGTTTAGGATTTTTGTTTTCGAATTAATTGATTGATCGTTTTATCGCTTTCTCTGGTCTGGAATATTACTTGATATTGTCTGTTTCGGGTTAGGAATCGATCGGAGCGAGTCTCGGGTTGTGTCGTGTTGAAATGGAATTTTTGGTGATTTGATTTCGAAAGATTTTGACTTAAAAACCGTTAATTGGAAAATATGTCGTTTATGATAAAATCCGTTTTGATTGAGTTTTTGATTGGATTGATTGATTGTGTAGTTTGTATTGGGTCTATTGTATTGGTTGTCAAATCTGTTTTCGATCGGAACGAGAATCGGAATTGAGCGGAATAGCGGTTTTCGCGCGAAACCGCCAAAATTCTGCAGCATCAGGTCTCCATCGCGTCGCGACCTCCCTCCTTCGCGTCGCGACCATGCTTCAGTTTGCAACGAAAATATTTCTGACTGTTTTCGCGTCGCGACGGTTTCGTATCGCGTCGCGACGGTTTGCAGATTTTCAACAGTTTTTCACTGATTTTGTTTTTGCAATAACTTTTGAGCCGGGAACCCGATTGAGGTGTTCTAAGATGCGTTTGAAAGCTTGTTTCGAGGACTAACTAAATATACAATTTAAAAAGCTAAAAAGAACTGTTTTTGAAGTTCAAATTGTTTCGAAAGACCGAATAATAGTACACGTGTGCGAATATGTTTTATTAATAATAAAGCCGATTATGAGTCCTACGTGGTATGGTATAACTGACGCGGTATGATTATTATTCATTCGTCTAAACCGGTGAATAATTCACGATATATAAATTATATCGATTAAAGGAGTCGGCCCAATGTGGGTGGTTGTATATGATTGTAGATATATATATTATATCGAGTTTGGGTGACGACCCATGTTGACATACTAGGAGGGGCAGTCATGATCCCCTACCCTAGGCTCCGAGGCCAATAGTGAAACTATTATTGGTAAGGGGTTCGCCGGGATTAGTCTTGGGGCAGTCGGTGGTGTGTCAAAGAGTACTGAGTAACGTTCACCAGGATTAGTCTTGGGGCAGTCGGTGGTACGTTACTGTTGTTGTGTAGTGTGGATCGCCGGGATTAGTCTTGGGGCAGTCGGTGGAATGCTATGTGTAAAAAATGCGGTTCATCGGGAGTTAGCGTTCGCGCAGTCGATGACGTGTTGAGTTAACAATGTTTTAAAACTGGACCGAGAGAGCTAGTAGGGGTCTCGGTAGAAGTCACTAAGATTGTATCTCATTGTTTATATGTTGTTGTTTTACAGATAAACAGGGAAAGTGGAGATCCAAGAGGCACGAGTAGGTGGTAGTCGGATGGTTGCTGAAGACTTAGCTTTATGCTTAAGTGTATTATCTTTCCTTGTTATCTGTGTATCAAGACATTTTGTCTTTAGCGTTATGTATTTATTTCCGCTTTCTTGTAAGATATTGAACACTGTGTTTCACTGATTGTTTATGTTCTTATTTATGTTTAAGACTGTTCTGTTGTTATTCAGTGAAAATTTTATAGTGGTGTTCAGTATTTCAACAGGAAATATATCTCTGATGTTTTAGGGATGGTGCACTCGGGTATTTTTACTCGATGAAAATACCGGGGTGTTACACATGAATGATCGATGAAACAACGGTTTTTTTATTTATTAGGATGAGTGAGATGATGTATGAATGCTATGTTTTTACATGCATCTCATGATGTTGCAAATGATGAAATATCTACATTATTTGATGATGATTTTTGTGAATGATTATGAATGAATGGAAATGCATGCTAAATGAGATATTCAATTATTTATCACAATTTTTTCTAATTGTGGTCATGTTTTTTATTTTTTCCTTTTTCATGAAAAAACAAAATGCAATGTATGAATGAATGAATAATGTTGCATGACGCAGATGCATGGAATGTGAATGATCACTTCAAAAGATTGACTATCCAAAATGATTTTTCGGAGGCAATACAATATGAATAATGCAAGAAAGTGGCATTACTTTTATTTTCTTTTATTTGGAAATGATGCATGCAAGATGACTAATGCATTCGAGGTGATTAAGAATGAAGAGCTTTTGTTTTTATTTTTATATTTTTTTTTGCACGAAGAGGAGTAATGAATATAGTATATTGTTTCAATATGAGTATGCAAGATGATGCAAGTTGGGCAAATATGTAGTGTCTTTGTTTTTTTTTTTGGATGATGATGATATGCATGTTAGTACCATGAGAACGAGATGTATATGAAAACAAGTGATTCGTTCTATGGTGGTTTTTTATTTTCTAGCAAAATATAATGCCCATGATAACGGATATGTATGGAAAATGCAAATGCATGTATGCATGAAGAAATAAATGTTTGATCCTAATGCAATTATTTTTATTTTTCAAGAGGTAGTGCAACATGTATGCAGACTCTTATTTTTGATTTATTCGATGAGGAATTATACAATTATAATGAAATGTTTTTTTTGTTTTATTTGGGAAAATGATACACGAACATGGAGTTGATGCATTTAAACTAGGATGACAACATGTATGAATCATATGTTTTTTGAAATGTAATTTATGAATTTACAAATGATGTGATGCTTACGCTATGTGATAATGATTTTGAATGATTATGTATGAATGTCAGTGCATATTGAGATGCTCATGTTATATGACTAAAAATTACTCTTTTCGTGCGAGGAAATAAAATGCATGACACTCGCAGTGATTTTTTTTATGCATGGAAAAGAAAGAGTACATGATGCTTGACATGATTTTTGATTATTTTTGTTGTTTTCGGAACGGGAAGACAGATGCATGAGTATTGGTGAACCAGCTCGCCTTTGATTGAATGAATGAATGTGCGTGAGATGTGAATGATGTGTTATTTACATGGAAGAGGGGTAAGAAAATGAGGTTATTGGTGGTATTTTGAACATTTTTAAAGATACACGCTACATGCCACCTCATGTAGGTGTTTATGAGGGGAAAAGAAAATTACTTTCTACAATTTTGAATTAGAGTTTGAGAAAAAGGAATGCCTAAGCTAATGCAACAAACAAAGGCGTGCCCCCGTGTCCTACAAAGGGTGGGAATCCTAGGGTCTAGAGTCGACGAAAAGGGTAATCCTCCTATGTAGGTTCTAATCACTTCCTCACAATGGCAACCAAGAGCTAAAGTCTCTCTCATGATGACACCCACAATCGTAGAAAGCTACCGAGTGTGAGGCATCATGACAAAGCGCACTCTTGGGCAAAACTTTCATGAGAGCCATACAGACAAAGGTCTACGAATGGCAGTCACTATCGTTCCCACTCTCCTAGGTTTTTGTTCAGACCTTGGGTTTTAGGCCCCACTCAATGCTCACAAGTATAGGGTGTGAAGTGTGTGTTGAGGGCACAACACCTAGAAATAACTACCCTTCCCCACCTGCAAGAAAAACCATGAACAATCCAGACAAAAAGGTCGTCTACCCTAGGGTTCAACATGCATACATCATTTCAATATACAAACCATCCTAAGAAGTCAACAATAATTACACGCATTTCTTACCTCAAAGAAAAGGAGCCGAGAAGAGGGGACATAATAGAATTGGGGAATATGCATGAACTTACCTCAAAGAAAGGGAGCAAAGAAGAGGGAACATGATAAGAGTGGGGGAATGCATGAAAGAAAGAAGCATATAAGCAAAGAGGATAAGAGGAGAGACTATCTACCACTTTAAGCAAGAAGCGAACTGTTAAAGATTTCGGCAAGTGTACCGAAGCGTTCAAGTAATAAAAACCGGTAAGACCGGGTATCGTCCTCGAGGATCGAATTTAATCTACCAACACGTTAACAACAGCTAAAAGAACCAAATGGAAATAACTTGAAAAGGATATGATTGCGTTAGTAACGCTAATTTAAAACAGTTAAATATTTCTGGTGTTTTGGACGAGAGAAAACGAAAATGCTTAGGAGAAAATATGGATGAGAAGACGCTAGGGATGAATGGCTTTCGATTTCACACTATTGTCACTGATTTATTTTCAAAAGATAATCTCTCTCTCTCTCTCATTTGCTATCGAATCCACAATTCTAACCAAGCCCTAATCCCTTAGGTGACTAGTCCTTTGTTGATTCATAAAAGCCCTAATTCCTTAGGCGCGTCTACTAACAACAAGCATTAACAACGAGGATTCGCAACATACATCAATTCGAAGAATATTCCTAAGCTACGAATTGAAGGAATTGAAATTCAAACATTCCAATAATAAAATTCCCATTTGATCATTGAATCAAGATTTGTTCTATAATTTTCCAATCATAGAAATGTTAAGCACTGAAATTCAATTCACAAATGAAGAGGGAAAACATTAAGAACATTAACATAAACCAGCAACAATAGTTGTACATCAAAATTCATCCATCCCTAACATTAGGGTTTAGTTACACATGATCAAAGAGAAAGAAAATGGATTTTTACACATAGGAGATGATGAAGAACGCATGTGAATCTTCAATCCTTGTTCCCAAGTCTCGAATCTTCAACTCCAATCGCAAGGGATCAGCTCTCACGCGTGCTAGGGTTCCAAAATAGTACAAAAGTACCTCAAAAACGCGTTCTGGTCATGATTTAACGCGCATTCTGGAGTTTCGCGCGCCAGTTGTGCGCAGTGCGTCACTTACGCGCGAGAAGGAGCTTGCTCGCTGTGAATCTGTGCGCCACTTGCGGCCACGCGCCAGTGGTGCGCCATTTGGCTGAGGCTTCTGTTAGTTTGCGCCCTTGAGTCCATTTGCCTGCACGGCTTCGTTCTTCATGTCCACCTAGTCCCTGGGCACAAAAACACGACAAAACCCAGCATAAACACTGCATAGCAAAACAATTTCAAATAGCACAATTTGATACTTTTCATCACACTTTTAATTCATTCATCACCATTTCCACTTAAAACTCTCTTTAAACCAATGAAACACATCATGTGATGCAGGTTCATCACAACCCCAAACATGAACATTTGCTTGTCCTCAAGCAAAGACAAGACAAGACAGACAGACATAGATAACAGGCAATCAAATAGGAATCCATTACTTAACACGAACACCAAAGAAACAGGTTGAGCATCAACTTTCAGACTGGCCACTCAATTGCAAACCCACATGTGGTACCTTCACTATCACATTCTTGCTCAATAGTGCGTGTGTGACACTTAACTCAGTTGGAACATAGTTAGTTTCAAAATGCGTTGAACTAAGACTAGAGGGCTTCCTTCCGAGAATGCCAAAGATGTTTCAAAACACAAGGTAGACTAACAATTCTTGCTCCGGGTGGGGGTTAAGCATGACAAAGGGCTTTGATTTAGCAATTCAGAACTCTAGGACAGTGCACTTATTAACTAAAATACAAACTGACTCATAACTTACAACCTTGACATGTTGTGGCATTGCCTTTATATTCTTTTTTTTTTATGAAAAGGCAATGACAACAATTACATAATTGAAGAACTGGTGCTTAGCACATACTACTACAATGACTTTGACTTTGAGCTACTAGCTCTGTGCACTTGCCCTAATCCCATCCCTTCATGCTTTGCCTTAGTGCGACTTAGAGAACCCCAAACTTAGTTTCCTATGCTACCCAATATTTTTAGTAAAAATTTGGCAAGTCCCATGGTCCACCAAACAGCTAGCTTAGCTACAATCATCTCTAGGATCACTAAGTTCCACCTGCATTTATGTTTTGAGTGTGGAAGCAAGAATGCACTAGTTCATTCACCACAGGGGTACTATTCGCTCAATTCTCACCAAATCATCACTAAGTTTGCTCAACTGTCTCTTTTTGTTTTGTTTGTTTTGTTTTTATTGATAATTCGCTACATGATTGCCCATATCCATGACATTGACACAACTGAATTGACAATAGGTCCTCCCCCACTCAAAACTTTACAGTGTCCTCACTGATTAATTTAGGGGAAGACCTATTTACAGACACAAAAGCAAAACAAACAAAATACAATCACATAACGACAACTAAATAAAGGAAAACCAAAGTACACAACCAAGTAATACAAAGATAAGGGAAAGAGAGAAAAAACCATAGCGGTGAGCAGACTACTCAACCGCGTCCAGAGTCTACTGCGGAGGTGTCTGAAAGATGTCAGCCTCCGGATCCAACTGTCCTCCACTCTGGAACGTGCACAAGGCTTTGTAGAGGGCTCTCATCCCAAACTTGTACTCTGCTGCCATCCCAGCCTGAATCCTCCTCATCTCATCCTGATTAGCTGACATACGCTCCTGATTAGCTGCCATAGTATCCATTCTTGCTTGCAGCTCCTGAAAATCTGCTACAGATGGCCCAGCCGCAAAATCATCCATGGTGAAGGTTGGTTCTTGCTCATCCGGTTGCTCTTGTGGAGGCTCCTCTCTTTGAACCGGATGCTCTAGTCTTAGCCTAGAGCGAATCCAGTTCCTAGTGATTGCAGAAGCTGGTGAAATGGTGTCTTCATCTGCATCAGCTACATCACCTGCTCTCTCACACAGCAGTGCAATGAGGCTAGCATGCCTCCAATAGCTTGGCAAGGCCCCATCCTTGAAATTGGCAAAGCTCCTAATATCTTTCTCAAGAACCCACCCTAAGTTGACAGGCTCTTCTCTAATGATACATGCAGCTAAGGTTGCCCTGTCGATATTTAGCGCAGATTGGTTGGAACTTGGGAAGATGGTGGCAAGGATGAAGGCTGCCCACCCTCTAGCAACTGGGGTGAGAGAGTTTGTGAGAATCTTCTGAGGATCCCCACTTGCGTTTCTGAACCAGTCCAATCCCGGTTTACACAATGCTGCACAAATCTCAACCGCACGCCCTGGGTCAGCCTTTACACTCTTCCTACTGATTTTGGTTCTGAACATGCAATCCAAAACCGGCACAGCATCTAACCCAAACAGTCTATTGATAGTACCGGAATCATAGGGAACGCTACGACCCCGCACATAACTCGCGGACCCCGAGAATACCAAACCCCCATCAACAGCTGGCTTAGGAAAAACATTAGAGAGGAACTCGAACACTAAAGCTTTGCTTGCCTTTTTTGGATAGGCCACAAGCTGCTCCTACCTCCGGTTGCTAATATTTTGTCTCATTTCTTCGAACTCACCCCGGGGAAGGAGGAGGCCCTTTTCTTTAACAAACTTTGAGTTCACATCAATTGTCCCGTGGAACTTTTCACAACCGAGTTGATGAGATTGGGATGACGAACCACGGCCAACCGTCTTCCTCTTCTTTCCCTGGTTAGCCATCACTTGATGAATGATGTAGATGAAGAAAGGAAGGCACAAATTCAAAAACCCCACAACAAAAAGCTCCTTAGATGAAGAAAAATGAAAAACCCTAACTTTGGAGAGAGTTCACGCGTGAAGGACGCAGCAGCGCGCGAACTTATATCCTCAGCTGCGCGCGGCGCGCGACTTACGCTCGAATGGGGCGCGGAATGGCAGAAACTTCAGAGACTTCACGCGTGGCGCGCGACTTACGCGCGAATGGCGCGCGGAATGGCAGAAACTTCAGAGACTTCACATTAAAAAGATAAGAGTTGAGAAAATTGGGTTGCCTCCCGCGAATGGCGCGCGGAATGGCGTGCAAATTGGCAGAATGCTCTATGACTAAGGTGCATCCTAAAGTGCCTAAGTTAAGAAAAATAATGCGAAACATTAAAAAGATAA
Source organism: Astragalus membranaceus (assembly GCA_039519185.1). Taxonomy (NCBI): domain Eukaryota; kingdom Viridiplantae; phylum Streptophyta; class Magnoliopsida; order Fabales; family Fabaceae; genus Astragalus; species Astragalus membranaceus. The sequence continues at coordinate 80,650,948 of CM076850.1, read as the reverse complement.
GAGTTGAGAAAATTGGGTTGCCTCCCAACAAGCGCTTCGTTAACGTCACTAGCTTGACGTTACCTCGATTTTTAAGGGTCGCTTAAAACCAAGGCCAACTTCTCTCTTTCCACCGCTTCGCCAAGGTATGGCTTCAACCTCTGCCCATTAACTGTCCAACTTCTTTTTGAGGAAGGTTCCTCCAATTCAACTGCTCCATAAGGCTTGACTTCTTTAATGGTGAATGGACCAGACCATTTTGATTTCAATTTACCAGGAAATAGTTTCAGCCTCGAATTAAACAATAGAACCTGTTGTCCTGGCCTGAATTCTCTTTTGAGAATCTTCTTGTCATGATAAGCTTTGACCTTATGCTTGTAAATCTTTGAAGATTCATAGGCTTGCAACCTCATTTCTTCAACTTCATGAAGTTGCGGCTTCCTTTTCTCGCCTGCATCTTTCAAATCAAAATTCAACATTTTTAAAGCCCAATATGCTTTATGCTCTAATTCAACTGGTAAATGGCATGATTTTCCATAAACCATTTGAAATGGAGTTAAGCCTATTGGTGACTTGAAAGCTGTTCTGTAGGCCCATAGAGCTTCATCTAACTTCACTGACCAATCTTTCCTGGATGCTGAGACCCTTTTCTCCAAAATTCTCTTTATTTCTCTCTTTGAAACCTCAGCTTGCCCATTGGTCTAGGGATGATATGGGGAGGCTACTTTGTGTCAGACACCATAATGCTCTAAAGCCCTTGCTAATTGGGAATTGCAAAAGTGAGATCCTCCATCACTAATCAACACCCTAGGTGATCCAAAGCGAGTAAAAATGTTCTTTTTGAGAAACTTGATCACCGTCTTTCCATCAGCTTTGGGTGTGGCAATTGCTTCCACCCACTTTGAGACATTGTCAACTCCCACCAAAATATACATGAAAGAGTGAGATGGTGGGAATGGCCCCATGAAATCAATGCCCCGGCAATCAAACACTTCAACTTCTAGAATGGGGTTCAATAGCATCTCCCCCCTACGTGAAGTGTTGCCGGTCCTCTGGCATCTATCACAGCTCTTTACATAATCATGTGCATCCTTGAAGATGGATGGCCAATAAAAACCAGACTGCAGTATCTTAGCAGCTGTGCGTTCCCCGTTATAGTGCCCTCCACATGGAGAATCATGACAATGCCACAAAATACTTTTACTTTCATCTCCGAAAACACATCGCCTAAGAATTCCATCCGCACCAACTTTGAAGAGGTATGGATCATCCCAAAGGTAATGTTGAGAATCACGGAGGAACTTTTTCTTTTGTTGCCATGTGAAATCTTCCGGCACCATCCCAGCTACTTTGTAATTTGCTATGTCGGCAAACCACGGTCTTTCTTCAACAGCCAACAACTTCTCATCAGGGAATTCTTCACAAATTTCTTTCTCCCGAGCAGTTACCTCTTTGTTGTCCAGCCTAGATAAATGATCTGCCACTACATTTTCGCTCCCCTTCTTGTCTTTGATCTCCAAATCAAATTCCTGCAAAAGTAAAATCCACCTAAGGAGTCGAGGCTTAGACTCGCCCTTGGTTAGCAGATATTTGATTGCTGCATGGTCAGTGAAAACAATTACTTTAGAACCAACCAAATAGGAGCGAAATTTTTCCAATGCAAACACTATGGCTAGCAATTCTTTTTCAGTTGTTGCATAATTCACTTGATTTTCATTCAAAACCTTGCTAGCATAGTATATAGCATGAAAGAATTTCTCCGATCTCTGCCCCAACACAGCACCCACTGCATAGTCACTAGCATCACACATAAGTTCAAATAGGATATCCCAATTTGGGGCTACTATGACTGGAGCAGAGATGAGTTTCTCCTTCAAGATATTAAAAGCACACAAACAATCATTATCAAAAACAAATTCAGCCTCCTTAACAAGTAGATTGCATAAAGGTTTTGCAATCTTGGAGAAGTCTTTTATGAAACGTCGATAAAAACCGGCGTGTCCTAAAAAACTTCTGACTCCTTTTACATTTAGAGGAGGAGGTAACTTTTCTATTACTTCAATTTTTGCTTGGTCAACCTCAATGCCCTTTGCAGAAATTTTATGGCCAAGCACAATACCTTCTTTAACCATAAAGTGGCACGTCTCCCAATTCAAGACTAAATTGGTTTCAGCGCATCTTTTTAAAACCGCATCAAGGTTAGACAAGCAAGAATCATAACTAGGACCAAAAACAGAAAAGTCATCCATAAATACCTCAATCGCATTTTCCATCATATCAGAGAATATAGAAAGCATGCACCTTTGAAAAGTCGCAAGAGCATTGCACAATCCGAAGGGCATCCTCCGATATGCGAACACACCGAAGGGACATGTGAAAGCTGTCTTCTCTTGATCATCTGGGTCTACTGCTATCTGGTTGTATCCCGAGTATCCATTCAAAAAGCAATAGAAAGCTTGTCCAGCCAACCTCTCCAGCATCTGATCCATGAAGGGCAATGGGAAGTGATCCTTCCGAGTTGCATGATTTAACCTCCGGTAATTAATGCACATCCTCCAACTCGTAACGGTTCGAGTCGGAATCAACTCATTCTTATCATTCCTCACTACAGTCATACCACCCTTCTTGGGAACCACATGAACCAGACTCACCCACGAGCTATCTGAGATAGGATAAATCATTCCGGCATCTAAAAGCTTTATGACTTCCTTCTGCACCACCTCTTTCATGGTAGGATTTAATCTTCGCTGTGGTTGAATCACATGTTTGAACTCTTCCTCAAGTTTGATCTTGTGCATGCAAAATGCTGGACTTATCCCCTTAAGGTCGGAGATAGTCCAGTCTAAAGCACTTTTGTTACTTCTTAGCACCCTCATCAACTTCTCCTCTTCCAGTATGGTCAAGGATCTACTAATTATAGCTGGATGAAGATCATCATCCGCAAGGAAAACATATTTCAAATGAGGGGGGAGTTGTTTCAATTCAGGGATCTTTTTCTCGGGACTCTCCCCCCTATCTAGCTTTTCTTTTTTCTTGAAAACTCTTTCTACCTGAGAAGCTTCAAATTGCAGAATACAGTCTTCTATCTCACTTCCCAAGTTCTCATCTGCCTCTTCAATAGAGTTCACAATCAACTTCTCTAAGGGAGGAGATGGTAATTCATGTTTAAAAATTTCTTGCACAGAGTTTTCCATCACATCCACCCTAAAACACTGCCCTTTGTCATCTGGATGACGCATAGCTTCAAAGACATTAAAAGTAACCTTCTCATCTTGGAACCTCAAGATTAGCTTACCTTGCTGAACATCAATCAAGGCTCTACCAGTGGCTAAGAATGGTCTACCAAGGATAATGGGTGTAACACCCAACTTCTACCCGGCAATTTATAATAAAAATATCAGAGTTTAAAAATCATTTTTAAGTACATCCAAAAAGGGATGCTACATTTACTTCAAATCAACAAACACAAATTGATAATAAATCATCATTTCAAAAGACATGATACGTAGCTCATCAAATAATGGGCGAACCCTCAACAACTAGTCAGTCTACACAATAATAGTTCATCATCACGCAGCGGAATAAAAGGAAACAGTTCCCAAAACATTGTTATAACGGTACTAATACAAAACATCCAACAGTATCACATAACATAACAACTAAAGTAGCTAATGTTCGCCCCCCAGGTGCTACGTATCAGAGCAACGACCGACTCGAGGAATGAAGGGTTAAAATCCTTCACATACGGTTACTTGTAGAGTAATATTCAACATAAGGGGTGAGTCTCAAACAATATAATAAAGTTTATGATAGGCAGTATGCCAGAGTAATGAACTACTTCAACCACAGCAATATATATATATATAACAACTACTACAATATATTTACGGCGACTACACCAATATATGTATACAACAAAGTAATCACACCAATATATATATATATATATATATATATATATATATATATATATATATATATATATATATATACAGCAATTGCTACACAACCACAGCAATATTTATATCTGTCACATAAATATATACATATCAACCAAAGTAATATCATCAATGATCAGGATGAATGTATGAAGTGCAATGCATGCGGTACCATCATCGTCAATAATTTTGCCATTGGGCACATTGTCAATATTTGAGCATCATCATCGTCAATAGCTCGAGGCCGAAGCCTTACATCGTCAATATATGCATATGTAATGCATGCGACTCATGAACAACCAGCAGATCATAGTCATCACAACCACAACATCGCCCATATCATCGTCATTATTTGGCCATTAAACCCATCGTCATTAACAACATCGAAATCATTTGGTCACTAGGCCCATTGTCATTAACATCAACATGGCAGCACAAGATCGACACTGGGACACTAATATTACCGATTACACCAAAAGGTTTTTAGACACCGAAATAGTTTTACAACACCAACAACAGCGACCACCGGGGACAGCCACTTGAGCCGCCCAGAAACCATCAGAGAAATAATAATTTTCACCTTAAAATAGAATATACCAGTAGGAAACTGAATAAGCTTCACAACGCACTTTGAAACACTTAAAACGGACGCCCGAGTCAAAAGATATGTCAAAAACAAAACCGGGGAACATCTGGGCAACATCCTGAAAATGGCGCCCAGGCACCGGGCGCCTAGCAGGGAACACGCTGGGAACTGGCCAGCAATAGGAACTGGCGCAGGAAGGGGATCCTGGCGCCCAGCAACACAGAAACTGGCGCAGGAAGGGGATCCTGGCGCCCAGCAACGCAGCAACACAGAAACTGGCGCGGGAAGGGGATCGTGGCGCCGAACAACACAGCAACACAGAAACTGGCGCAGGAAGGGGATCCTGGCGCCCAGGGGAGCAACGCAACACAGAAAACTGGCGCAGGAAGAAACTAGCGCCCCGGGGAGGGGATCCCAGTGACATTTCAGAATACGCGACTTAGCAACCAAAACTCAGCACCAATGACATCCAGGCAACATAACTACACGAAAACACAACTTAGGAACGCAATACGGGCAGCCAAAATTAGGCGCCCTTGGCGCCCTGCGCCAAGACAGCGCGCAACACCCAGACACAAACAGCAACACAGGCGCACAACAGGCGCCCTGGGCAGCCACATTGGCGCCCAGCACTTAGACAAGCCTAGACACATCAACACAAAATGGCGCCCTTGGTGCCTAGGCTCCTCCTAAATCCAATTTTTCTAGATTTTCATGTGTTCAACCATCAACAATGATTTCAAACACCACATATTCGTCCTAACATCATCAAATACACATTTTATCAAGCACCTACCGTGCACTCCAATCACCTTATACAACTAACAAGTCAAATACCTTTCAACAAGCACCTAGCATACATCAAATCATCATCAATACGTTCTTACATAACAAACAACATCAATTCACTCGAAAATCACAACCAAGAGTGACATAGATCTTAACCCCACATACATCCCATCACATGCCCTATTATAAAGTAAGACCCACCCTTACCTTAGAGTTTTGTTGAAGGAGATCCCCTAGCACGAAAACCCAAGAATCACAGCAACCAAAAACTCCTCCTTCTTCTTCTCTCTCCATCGCGCCATCCCTCTTCTCTCTTCTCTCCTTCGCTAGCTTCTTCTTTTCTTTTCTTACAATTGCTCCAAATGAGCCAACCCTAGGTAAACCCCATCACCTCATGCGCCTAATGGGGCCTTTGGGTCATGGGCCCCCCTTTTTACCACTTAATTAATTGTTAACACCACCCCCTGATTTAATAAAATACCATTTTATTATTTCTAATATTTTTCCACAACCTAATTCCCAATACTTAATTAAATAATTAGCCAATTATTTTTGGGGCGTTACAACTCTCCCCCACTTAGAATATTTCGTCCTCGAAATTTACCGGCCCAAAACTAAACACCCTCCACTAACAAACTACAGCCATCTAGACAACTAGTGCCGTCTATTCTGCTGATTATCATTTCATTGATTACCGGAGGGAAGTGATTGGGCGGCCGTCCCTCCTACTTATTCAGCTAGGTAACCCAAGAAATAATAACCAGACTCGTCCTCTAGCGGTTCTATAAGGATCCTTGATAGAGTTTTTTTTTTCGAGCGTAACCATGTCGGTACCACGTGATTACCCCCATGCTCTATTAAAGTCCCTTCCTATTATAGCATGCGCAACCAACGAATACACCACTAGGCAGTTAAAATGGAACAAGCAAACACATCAGACTCTATCACCACAGACAAATTGGTCAAATCAATACAAACATGAGGAAACCAGACTCATTCATACAATCCTAACTTAAGCGATGACTACGCCACCTCCCCATAGGACTCAACAGGCTACAACAACAACAACACCAACAACAACGGAAAGGACCGGATACCCTGCCCTAAGAGGATACCTTGCCCGATAATGCCTTATTGACAACAACAACAACCGCAACCACAAGGTACAGCAACAATCGAAAGGACACTGTGAGGAATGAACCTAATCGAACGCAGTGTCTATCAACCACAACAACAACATCAACAACCGCAACAAATTTAGTATCTTTTGAACAAGATTTTAACGACAACAGCAACGAAGACGACGACGACAACAACCACATCAGAGTCCACAAGCTCAATTAATCGTTCACAACCACATACTGTTAGGCATAAAATCAATTCATCAACTGTATCATTAGATTATTCTCATGATCATACACAACACGTTTATGAGCAAATCACTTCCATCGTCACAGCACACTAAACAAATCATCAATCGATCACAATTATATTTAACTACGTCATCATTGAAACATGCACCTGATCAACTTACCATAAAGAACTCATCATTTACATTTATTTCATTGCTCCTACAATGAATACAGATTGGGGCTCAAACCAAAATTTACAACTTCACCATTGCTCATACAATGGTTCTCACATAACACATAACACATAAACACAAATCGGGGTCACCGGGTACCCCAACGAGGGTCACTCTCCGTAGTCAAGACGATGAAGCATCTTAACACAAGTAGCAAGATTAGTCCACAAGGCACTTAGCATACAACATTAATACGCAATCAAGAACATGTTACAGTAAAAATTCACATTATGCTTTATACTATGCTTTCGCTAATTCATAAAGTCAAGGTAATAACATTAAATTAACCACATAATAAGTTCATGCGAGCTTCCAACTATAAAAATAATTCAGCAAAAACTCACAAAACACGCAAAAATATCGTTCACAAAATCTAATGTCTTAGAAAAATTAGCATGTAGGCATCGTTGTCACTCTTATTAAGCTAGCATGTACTTCTAATAAAACTAAGGCTAAATATATATTTTGGCCCTTTATCTTTGGGGTTGTGGTCACTTTGGCCCTTTATCTTTTTTTTTCTCATTTTAGACCCTCATGTTTTTTGTGTGTGTCATTTTGGCCCCTGCCGTTATGTTTATGTTTTTTTAGGCAAATTTTTAAGGACGAAAATGAAATCAATTAAAAACATAAGGGCCCAAAATGAAATCAATTAAAAACATAAGGGACTAAAATGAAATCAATTAAAAACATAAGGGACCAAAATGATAACGGCAGGGGCCAAAATAACACACACCAAAAACATGAGGGTCTAAAATGAGAAAAAAAAAGATAAAGGGCCAAAGTGACCACAACCCCAAAGATAAAGGGCCAAAATATATATTTAGCCTAAAACTAACATGTTTCCTGAAAAGAAGTAGAACATATAATCTTACCAAGACAAATTATTTGCATGATACCAATTATAATCGAATCAAAACATGTGTGAAAACATTCCTAAGGTCTAGCTTTAGTAGTTTTATACATAAACTTGAGCCCCGGTAAAACTAGGGCATCATCTCTAGAGTTTAACTGCAAGGATAGGAAGTAAATAACCCATCGCACAAGTTAAGAAGGTAATTCATCTAGACGCAAGGGCATAATTACATTATCAAGATAACATAGAAAATACTATAGCACCAAATCCAAGCCAAACAACAGTCACACAATCGGACTTAACTAGTTACTATGGAGCAACTATAAACTCGCTACCAAAACAAAATGCCAAGAAAGCAAAAGTCACACGAGCACAACAACCACGTTACACATATACAGTTCACAGTCATAAAAAAACATTACGAAAATAAAGAGTTCGCACCAAGAAAACACAATACAGCAAACAATACCAGCAGGGTGTAACACCCCCTTTCTACCCCATAATTTACACGTCACTTATCAGAGTAAAACTTTTTCGCAAAATTTAATTTAACTGATAGAAGGGAAATGTCACATCATTATTAACAAAAAAACGTCAGCTTGCATTCATTAAGTTTGCGCAAACATCATCATAAAAATTTCAATCGTCACCCGCCATAAAAATTAAACTCCAAGAGTTACGTCACAACGGAATAAAACAACACTCACTAAATACCACTCAAAACACGCCTCACGCCATCAATACAAATACTAAACAATTTATTATTTAAATAACAATTTCAACCACGCCCCTTAGGTGTCACAGTATCAGAGAGCGACTCGACAGACATTCCAACGACTATAAAGGAAAGCATCATGTCCTTCACTCGCAGTTACCTGCAGCGTTGCCACAATAGAGCAACATTCCAAGCAGAAGGGGTGAGAATTTTCAACAAAACATAATTAAGCATACAGTAGAGTAATATGAGCACTATCATATAACATCGTCATTATTATCAACTTCATCGTCACTACATACAAACCAAAGTCAAAATCATATCGCCAGTCATGAACATGTATGCGCATGAAAATGCAACCCACACCTGGGCATATGCATGATGGTACCATACTCGTCATAAGTCGGCCACTAGGGCACATCGTCACTGGTTTTCGTCAATAAGAGGCCGAAGCCTATTCGTCATAATATGCACATGCTATGAGACTCTATGGACACATGTGCAATCACCAATTCACTCACCCGGAGTACTCGTCATCGTCACCATAAGACACTCATAGAGTGTATTCATCATAGTCACCATATTAATATCACAACTCTTCATAAACATCACATTCAAAAACTGGAGTAACAACATCTTTAAATCTTAAGTAACAATACTCCTAAATTTTTAAGTAACAACACATTAAAAATTTAGGGGGCATCCATTTAAATGTAAATAACTACACATAAAAATTTAAGTGACAACCTATTTAAAATTTCGAATAACAACATATTTAAATTTTGGATAAACGTTTCATTTTCATGTTTAGGAAACATCACAATTAAACTTGAGAAGAACATCCCATTTTCAAAGTGGAAGAAACATCACATTTTTAACCGGAGAAACAGTAATAGAATAACAGCCACATTTACACGCTCTTTTCTTTTACAAAGTGCAGAAAATTCGGTTAGTAAACAGCAACAAATCGAAATGGAAAAACAGTGGCCTTTTAGCGCAAAACAGCAGCATTTTTCGAGTCCAAAAACAGCAACAAAAAGTGGCCTTTTAGCGCAAAACAGCAGCATTTTTTATTGACAAACAGCAGCATTATAATTGACAAACAGCAACATTATAATTCTGCAAACAGCAACATTTTAAATTAACAAACAGCAGCATTAATAATTGACAAACAGCAACATTATAATTCTGCAAACAGCAACATTTTAAATTGACAAACAGCAACATTATAATTCTGCAAACAGCAACATTAATAATTGACAAACAGCAACATTATAATTCAGTAAAACAGCATACAGCAACATTTTAATTTAGTAAAACAGCATACAGCAACACTTTTATTTGACACACAGCAAACAGCAACACTCTTAAGTGATATACAGCAACATTTTTATTTGATACACAGTAACAGCAATGCTGTCAAGTGACCTACAGCAACATTTTATTTGCACCTACACATTTTATTTTCATACACATGAATTCGCTACCAACCACACCAATTTTCACCACAAAATCGAAATTCCTCTTCTTATCTCATAAGGAAAAATCGCATATTAACACTAATAATTCATCAAAATCACACCACCATTAATCTAATCCTTCATCAATCTTAACATATACATCACAAAATCAATCCAACACCAAAACCCCACAAACCCACCATATACCCAATTACGTTAAATTGAAACGCTCACCCTTACCTCTTAAACGTATGCTCCGAAACGAAGAGATCTTCTACGAAGCACCAAAGTAACCACCGCAACAAAAGCTCCTTCTTCCTCTTCTCCCTTGTGATCTCTCTCTCTCTCTTTTCTTCGAATTCTCTCTCCTTCTTTTCTCTCCAAGAGTGCCGCGCCCCTCTCTCTATTCTCCCCTCTCTTTTTTTTTTGTTCTAAAGTGCACAAGTGAGACATCCAAACCCTAACCCCTAGCTCATATGCGCCTAGGTCAAAATATGGGCCTGGATCACGGGCCTCCATTCACCTGAACCCAATTTAATTATTGGCACCACCTCCTAATAGAATACCACCTCCGGATTAATAAACATAACCCATAATTATTTTAATATTATCATTATTACTTCTCTTATCCAAATCCTAATTAATTAAATAAATAAATACAAAATAAATATTTAATCACTTTGGGGTGTTACACAGGGTATCTCCCCCACTAGTCCTCTTACCATCAGCAGTCTTCGGTTTGCCCTTTTACCCGCAGGAGCATCACTTACTACACAAACAATGGTTTGACTAAAAGACAACACTCTATTGTCAATCGACACAACGACTCGACGACTTGGTCGGTCGGACCAACCATTGCTCTGATACCACTAATGTAACACCCCATTTCTACCCGGCAATTTATAATAAAAATATCAGAGTTTAAAAATCATTTTTAAGTACATCCAAAAAGAGATGCTACATTTACTTCAAATCAACAAACACAAATTGATAATTAATCATCATTTCAAAAGACATGATACGTAGCTCATCAAATAATGGGCAAACCCTCAACAACTAGTCAGTCTACACAATAATAGTTCATCATCACGCAGCGGAATAAAAGGAAACAGTTCCCAAAACATTGTTATAACGGTACTAATACAAAACATCCAACAGTATCACATAACATAACAACTAAAGTAGCTAATGTTCGCCCCCCAGGTGCTACGTATCAGAGCAACGACCGACTCGAGGAATGAAGGGTTAAAAGCCTTCACATACGGTTACCTGTAGAGTAATATTCAACATAAGGGGTGAGTCTCAAACAATATAATAAAGTTTATGATAGGCAGTATGCCAGAGTAATGAACTACATCAACCACAACAATATATATATACACACACACATATATATATATATATATATATATATATATATATTAAATGGTTGTTGTATACATATATTGGTGTAGTCGCCGTAAATATATTGTAGTAGTTGTTATATATATATATATATATATATATATATATATATATATATATATAACAACCATATTAATATATATAACATCATATTAATATATATATATATATATATATATATATATATATACAGCAATTGCTACACAACCACAGCAATATTTATATCTGTCACGTAAATATATACATATCAACCAAAGTAATATCATCAATGATCAGGATGAATGTATGAAGTGCAATGCATGCGGTACCATGATCGTCAATAATTTTGCCATTGGGCACATCGTCAATATTTGAGCATCATCATCGTCAATAGCTCGAGACCGAAGCCTTACATCGTCAATATATGCATATGTAATGCATGCGACTCATGAACAACCAGCAGATCATAGACATCACAACAACAACATCGTCCATATCATCGTCATTATTTGGCCATTAAACCCATCGTTATTAACAACATCGAAATCATTTGGTCATTAGACCCATCGTCATTAACATCAACATGGCAGCACAAGATCGACACTGGGACACTAATATTACCGATTACACCAAAAGGTTTTTAGACACCGAAATAGTTTTACAACGCCAACAACAGCGACCACCGGGGACAGCCACTTGAGGCGCCCAGAAACCATCAGAGAAATAATACTTTTTACCTTAAAATAAAATATACCAGTAGGAAACTGAATAAGGCTTCACAACGCACTTTGAAACACTTAAAACGGACACCGAGTCAAAAGATATGTCAAAAACCGGGGAACATTTGGGCAACATCCTGAAAATGGCGCCCAGGCACTGGGCGCCTAGCAGGGAACACGCTGGGAACTGGCCAACAACAGGAACTGGCGCAGGAAGGGGATCCTGGCGCCCAGCAACACAAACTGGCGCAGAAAGGGGATCCTGGCGCCCAGCAACGCAGCAACACAGAAACTGGCGCAGGAAGGGGATCCTGGCGCCCAGCAACACAGCAACACAGAAACTGGCGCAGGAAGGGGATCCTGGCGCCCAGGGGAGCAACGCAACACAGAAAACTGGCGCAGGTAGAAACTAGCGCCTAGGGGAGGGGCAGCCAAAATTCAGCACCAATGACATCCAGGCAACATAACTACACGAAAACACAACTTAGGAACGCAACACGGGCAGCCAAAATTAGGCGCCCTTGGCGCCCTGCGCCAAGACAGCACGCAACACCCAGACACAAACAGCAACACAGGCGCACAACAGGCGCCCTGGGCAGCCACATTGGCGCCCAGCACTTAGACAAGCCTAGACACATCAACACAAAATGGCGCCCTTGGTGCCTAGGCTCCTCCTAAATCCAATTTTTCTAGATTTTCATGTGTTCAACCATCAACAATGATTTCAAACACCACATATTCGTCCTAACATCATCAAATACACATTTTATCAAGCACCTACCGTGCACTCCAATCACCTTATACAACTAACAAGTCAAATACCTTTCAACAAGCACCTAGCATACATCAAATCATCATCAATACGTTCTTACATAACAAACAACATCAATTCACCCGAAAATCACAACCAAGAGTGACATAGATCTTAACCCCACATACATCCCATCACATGCCCTATTATAAAATAAGACCCACCCTTACCTTAGAGTTTTGTTGAAGGAGATCCCCTAGCACGAAAACCCAAGAATCACAGCAACCAAAAACTCCTCCTTCTTCTTCTCTCTCCATCGCGCCATCCCTCTTCTCTCTTCTCTCCTTCGCTAGCTTCTTCTTTTCTTTTCTTACAATTGCTCCAAATGAGCCAACCCTAGGTAAACCCCATCACCTCATGCGCCTAATGGGGCCTTTGGGTCATGGGCCCCCCTTTTACCACTTAATTAATTGTTAACACCACCCCCTGATTTAATAAAATACCATTTTATTATTTCTAATATTTTTCCATAACCTAATTCCCAATAATTAATTAAATAATTAGCCAATTATTTTTGGGGCGTTACAATGGGAACCTCGGTATCTTCCTCCATGTCAAGAATTACATAGTCCACCGGAAATAGAAATTTGTCAACTCTTACCAGAACATCTTCTAAGACTCCATATGGATATTTGATGGATCGATCAGCAAGATGCAACGACATTCTGGATGGTTTAACCTCACCTCCACCAAGTCTCTTCAGCATAGATAAGGGCATAAGATTAATGCTAGCCCCCAAATCACAAAGAGCTTTGCCAATAGCTAAGTCGCCAATGGCACAAGGGATGGTGAAATTTCCAGGATCTTTCATTTTCTGAGGAAGCTTCCTTTGGATAATAGCACTGCACTCTTCAGTCAAAGCCACTGTTTCATCTTCTTTGAATTTCCTCTTCTTTGTCAATAGCTCCTTCATGAACTTGGCATAAGTGGGCATTTGTTCTAGAGCTTCTGCAAAGGGTATATTGATTTGAAGCCTCTTGAAAATATCCATGAACTTTGCAAACTGCTCATCTTTTTTATTCTTCTTATTAGCATGAGGATAAGGCAACTTTATGTGTGAAGGAGGTGCCTTTGGTTTCTCTTCCACCTGCACATCAAAAAACGATTTGTTTTCAACAAAGTTAGACTTCTCACCTCCCTCATTTTTTTCACTCAACTCATTTTCAACTTCTCCATTTTTTTCATTTTCATTTTTTTCACTCAACTCACTTTTTTCATTCTCTACTAACACCTTCTTCTCACAACTCACTACAGGAGTCTTCAACTCCCGACCACTTCTTAGTGAAATAGCCTTAGCAGTTTCGTTCTTTGGGTTGTCAATAGTAGTAGCGGAGAATCCACTACTAGATGATTCAGCAAGCTGCTTTGATAATTGCCCAATTTGAGTCTCTAAGTTCTTTATGGATGCTTCATGATTTTTCTCCATATTCTTCATATTCTGCTCTTGTGATTGAAAAGTGGTTTTGGTCATTTGCATGAATTGAGTTAAAGCATTCTCCAATGGAGAAGATTGTCTTTGTTGTTGAGGAGATGGTTGAGACTGATGTTGTTGGCTTGACTCAGCTGTATCATTATTTTTCCATGAGAAATTGGGATGATTCTTCCACCCAGAATTATAGGTGTTAGAATATGGATTCCCTCCTTGTTTCTGAAAGTTCCCCATGTAATTAACCTGTTCATTGGAATCTCCATGAGTTGAACAATCACCTTCATGAGCTTCTCTACCACAATAGTTACATGCACCTTTGTGCACTGCTTGAACAGTCGCTGGGGTTTGAGATCCACCTGGCAAAGCAGCAGCTAGCTGCTTAGTAAGAGCTTCAATTTGGAGTGACATTACCTTTTGTTGAGCCAACACAGCACTGTTAGAGTCCAACTCTAACATCCCTTTCTTCACTGTGGCCCCTCTATAATTTTGAACTCTGTACTCATTAGGGCCATATGCTCCACTAACTGTCTTGCTTCCTCTTCAGTTTTAGTACCCAAAGACCCTCCAGCTGAGGCATCTAACATCATTCTTGTTTGAGGTCGTAAACCATGACAGAAAGTTTGCAACTGAACAAAGTCGTCAATGCCATGCCCAGGACATTTTTTTAATAACAGTTTGAACCTTTTCCGAGCATCATAATCAGCATCTCCTTGCTCAAAGTTTGATATTTCGGCCCGTTTCTTGATGAACTTAGAAATTGGAAAGAATCTTTCTAAGTACTTGCTCTCTAGATCACCCCAATTGTTAATAGTTCCTGCTGGGATAGTGTTTAACCAATCTTTAGCCCTCCCAGTCAAAGTATATGGAAAGAGACTCAACTTTTTCTGGTCGTCAGTCACTCCCACAGGATTTGTGGACCCACAAAGTTCATAGAACTGAAATAAGTGTTGATTTGGATCTTCAGCATCAGACCCAGAGAATTGTTCTGCTTTCAAGGCAGTGAGGATCGAAGACTTGATCTCAAATGCTACAGCTCCCACAGGTTGGAAGGTGTAAGCTTGGACCCCTTGGTTTCTTCTCCCATAGTCGCCTAGAGTGCGCCTTGGTGGTGGATTTTCTCCCATGATTTCAGTCACAGTTTGTTGCACAGAAGACTCTCCGGTTGTTGTTCTTTGCTCTCTTTGCTTCCTTAACTTTGCTTCCTTTCGATTAGTTCTAGCGGTTTTCTCAATCTCCGGATCGAAAAGTAATTCTTTAGGATCAACAGCTCCACGCATGCACTGAGAAAACAGGAAACTCAGACAAGTGTCAAAGCAAACAGTGTAATATATATACAATAAACAGAAATAAAACTAAAGTAAATGTAAATATGTACGGGTTCGAATTAGCAGTTGCCTTCGAATTACTAGTAAATGTAATTTCAATCCCCGGCAACGGCGCCAAAAACTTGTTAAAGATTTCGGCAACTGTACCGAATCGTTCAAGTAATAAAAACCGGTAAGACCGGGTATCGTCCTCGAGGATCGAATTTAATCTACCAACACGTTAACAACAGCTAAAAGAACCAAATGGAAATAACTTGAAAAGGGTATGATTCCGTTAGTAACGCTAATTTAAAACAGTTAAATATTTTTGGTGTTTTCGACGAGAGAAAACGGAAATGCTTAGGAGAAAATATGGATGAGAATACGCTAGGGATGAATGCCTTTCGATTTCACACTATTGTCACTGATTTATTTTCAAAAGATAATCTCTCTCTCTCTCATTTGCTATCGAATCCACAATTCTAACCAAGCCGTAATCCCTTAGGTGACTAGTCCTTTGTTGATTCATAAAAGCCCTAATTCCTTAGGCGCATCTACTAACAACAAGCATTAACAACGAGGATTCGCAACATACATCAATTCGAAGAATATTCCTAAGCTACGAATTGAAGGAATTGAAATTCAAACATTCCAATAATAAAATTCCCATTTGATCATTGAATCAAGATTTGTTCTATAATTTTCCAATCATAGAAATGTTAAGCACTGAAATTCAATTCACAAATGAAGAGAGAAAACATTAAGAACATTAACATAAACCAGCAACAATAGTTGTACATCAAAATTCATCCATCCCTAACATTAGGGTTTAGTTACACATGATCAAAGAGAAAGAAAAGGGATTTTTACACATAGGAGATGATGAAGAACGCATGTGAATCTTCAATCCTTGTTCCCAAGTCTCGAATCTTCAACTCCAATCGCAAGGGATCAGCTATCACGCGTGCTAGGGTTCCAAAATAGTGCAAAAGTACCTCAAAAACGCGTTCTGGTTATGATTTAACGCGCACTCTGGAGTTTCGCGCGCTAGTTGCGCGCGGCGCGTCACTTACGCGCGAGAAGGAGCTTGCTCACTGTGAATATGCGCGCCACTTGCGCGCCACGCGCCAGTGGTGCGCCATTTGGCTGAGGCTTTTGTCAGTTTGCGCGCTGCAGTGCCACCTGCGCGCCAGTTGCGCTCCATTTGGCTGAAAGCTCCTAGATCTTGCGCCCTTGAGTCCATTTGCCTGCACGGCTTCGTTCTTCATTTCCACCTAGTCCCTGGGCACAAAAACACGACAAAACCCAGCATAAACACTGCATAGCAAAACAATTTCAAATAGCACAATTTGATACTTTTCATCACACTTTTAATTCATTCATCACCATTTCCACTTAAAACTCTCTTTAAACCAATGAAACACATCATGTGATGCGGGTTCATCACGAACATAGAAGAAGGGATAAATACACATGAATGCAACATGATAATGTGAGATTGCAATGGAATTGCCAAGATGCAATCAAGTAGACATGAGAGAAAGGAGAAGAAGAAGGAATGTTCTAAAATCTAGCAAACAAATGGCATGGAAAATAGAACAAAAGTAGGAAGAAAGGAGGTAAAACAAAGCATGTTAAATCAGCAAAGCAAATCACACATTCAATTAATCGGCTTGACCCACTTAAGAAAAAGAGTCCCCAGCAGAGTCGCCAGCTGTCGCACCCAGAAAAATCCTTGGAGGGATTTTTCTTTGCACAACGGGATTTTAGAGTCGCCACCAATATTTTTTAAAGGTAAAACATCGGAAAAACCTTTTTTGGAAAGCAATGGTCTTTGGAACCATTAGATTTGGGTTCGGGGGTCTAATTACGTATGGGGAAGGTATTAGCACCCCATAACGTCCCTTCAAAGAAGGGTTACCTTAATTAAATATGTGATTTGCAAAGTTGATTCGAAAAAATGCTTTGTTTTTACCTCTCTTGTTGATGAATGACTTAATGAAAAATCTTTAGTTTTCGCGCTTGACGGAGAGTATCCGCTCCTACGTATCTCCCGGTGCGATGGAGAATTCAAAGCAACGTAGTACTTGTTTTTGAAAAATGTTTTATTTTGGAAAAGTGTTTGGTTTTTGAAAGGAAAAATGTTTTGGGTTTGTTGTGCTTGACGGAGAGTATCCGCTCCTACGTATCTCCCGGTGCGATGGAGAATTCAAAGCTACGTTGTTCTGGGTTGTCTAGAAAAAGGTTTTTGTTTTTTACCTTGTTTAATTGTGAAAATTGAGCTTTCATGATGATCAATTGAGCAAAGGCTCCATGTGACCACCATTAGCACTCCATTGTTAATAATCATGCAAGCAAAGGCTTCGCAAGACTACTAACAAAGTTTTTGATTTAGTGAAAATCTTTAGGAAAATTAGGCATTCATGATGATCAATTGAGCAAAGGCTCCAAGTGATCGCCACTAGTACCTGATTGTTAATAGTCATGCAAGCAAAGGCTTCGCAAGACTACTAACAAAGTTTGATTTTGAAGAGTTTTCGCAATTGGATTGATTCTCGTTTAGGGAATGATTTTGATGCTTGGAAAAGCTTTTGATTGAAAGTGGACCTAGACTACACACATTATGACACGATACATAGATAGGCAAGGAATGAACCCAAGTTGAACATTTTGGCAAAAAGGCATGAATGGGCAAGAAAATGAACCTAAGTTGCACATCTTATTGAAGATGCTAGGCAATGGGATGAACCTAACTAGGCATTTATGACACAATATGTGAATAGGCAAAGGCATTTAAAAGCACAAGTGATATCAAACTTCTAATGAATCACTTGCAAAACCCTAAGGATTTCACATCAACATTAGACATAAGCACCCATGTGGTATCCTTTTGATGTCATCAATGTCTAATACATTTCTTCAATCAACCACATGGAAGGAATAAATTAAAAGGGGCATTTGCCTCATGCAAGATCATAGGCAAGTCTTAAGACTAAATTGACAAGTTTAGGCAATTAGGGTGTTGAGTCCCTTTAGGTAATCTTTGACACTTGGGATATGCACAAGTGCATAGGTGTCAAATTGTCTTACCAAATCGTCAACACAAAACCAAAAATTGTTTCAAAACAATTACTTATTTGCAAGACCAAGAGCATTTCAAAATGATTTATAAGTTGTTTTTGGTAATCAAAGCAATTGGTAAAGAAAGGAAACCTAAATTTGCATTCGTGTTCACTAGGAATCACAAAAGAAATTGAATCCTCTTAGGCAATCCTCAACACTTAAAGTGTGCATCAAAGCACAAGTGAGAGTCCTCTTGCCAATCATCAACATAGGACATGATTTGCAAGCAAATCCATGAGAACAACAAGTTTTAAGCAAACAAACATCATAATCAAGGTTCAATTCCAAGGAATTTTGTAAGATTAAACAACCAACTCATCAAAAATCTCATAAACCCTAATTTCTTATTTTATTCATGGAAACACAAGATAATGCTAGAGAACAACATAGATTAAACTTTTGGCAAGGATTCACATGATCAAGCAAAGAAATGCATAACAATCACACAAATTCTAATTTTCCTCTAATATGCGAAGTGAAGTAAGCTTCAAATCATCATTTTATTCATGAAAACAACAAGAAATTAGTGAAATAACAACAACACACAATTTATTCTAAAGGAGAGAAGCATTCCAAGCACCCAAACCTCCCAAAGTGTTTGTCAAGATACTTGAAATACATCTCTCACTCAACAACAACAACTATGCTAACATTGTGACATTAAAATGCAATGGGATGCCAAAATGAAGTGATGATTTACATCTTTGATGCTAAAACTGGAAGATGATGCTAGGTTTTAAAGTATACCTCAACTCCAAGCTAGAATAAGGAAGGAAATGAGATGAATGAATGCAAAACCCCTTTAATCTACTCTTCATTCTTCAACTTTGAACTTGATCCTTGAATTTGAAGGTGAATCTTTGAGAAGAATGCAAGAAGGATTAGTGTAGGAAATGTGTTTTAATGGATGATTGAGTGAGGAAATTGAAAAGATGGGGTGAGGGAGGGGGGAGGTATTCGCAAGAGAGAGGAGAAGAGAGAGGTTTTTGTGCAAAAAATGAACTTCTCCTTGTATTTTGGGAGAGTAGGCTTATATATGGTCTTGGGTGAAATTAGGGTTAAGGGTAGAATAGGAATGGGATGTTCTATTTTAAGTAAGTTTGCAATTTCTTATGAAGGAGTGAGTGTGAGAGGATGGTGTCATTTACAAAAAAAGGGTATGAATCTACATGAGAGTGTGTGGGAATTAGGGATGTGTATGAAATGGGTAGGATTAAGGATAGTACAAGAATATTCTTAAGGAATAATTGTACAATAGAAGAGTGTGGAAGAAATTGTGGAGAGAGGGAGAGAGGGAATTCGTAGCTATGACAACAAAATGGGGAGGGAAAATTGCTTCTCTTTTTGTTCTTTTGTCTTATTGAGGACACTTTGTACTTTCTTTTTGAATTTTGAATTTTTGGGCATGCAAATGATAGTGCACCTATTGAAAATGTGTCACATATTTTTGGGCACCATAAAAATATCCCTCTAATTATTCATGAAAATAAAAGTTGTCATTTAATAATCAGGGAATATTTAATGGTCCTTTTTCAGCTTTCTTGTGCAATAAAAATGGGGAAAATGCCTTTTAATTATTTTGAATTAGGATTTTCTTCCAAAAAATTATACAAAAATTATCCTTGATAGAATAAATTGTATTTTTCATCCTTGACTTGGTTTGGTTCAAAAATAATTAACTTGCTCTCATTTGAATGCCCACAGATATTGAAACATGCACTATTTTATTCCCTAAAATTCTCAAAAATTAATAAAAATGTTTTTTTTTTCTTTTGGGTGCCAAAAATTAATAACGATCAATAAATGGCCTTTTTGAAGATTAAAATGCATGCAAAATGGCAAGGGCAAAAGGGAAGCTCACGCAGTTACGACTGGCGCGTGCGCGTAATTCAAATAAAAATGCGAGATAGGGGACAAATACACATAAATGCGAAAGTCCATTAACCTACACAAATTATGAGTTACCCTTTTTGTTTCCATTTTTGTTTGAAAAAAAGGTTTTGACTTTGGCGGACAAAATTAGGGTATGACACTATATTACAAGCAATTGAATTACTAGGCATATCTCAATAAGCACGACTAACCAGTGACGGATCAAGAAATTTTCACTAGTGGGGGCAAAAAAAATAGCCTATAAAATTTTCTTAAAAAAATTATTATAAACTTTCCAAAAAACATAATTTCATTACAAAGAAACCTTAAAATACCTAAATTTCTATAAAAACATAGCTAAAAAGATAAAATTGGTACCAATTTATGTCCCTTTTTATTTATGTCTCGTGAATTTCTACATTTAATTTATCTTATGGGGCCAACATTTATTTTTTTATGGGGGCAAAATAAATTTGTTATATATATTCCCAACCAAAATAATTTTTCAAGTGGGGGCAAATGCCCCCAATTAACAAGAAGTGGATCCATCCCTGCGACTAACATACCCATTTCTCTAAGATCCCAATCTACTACAAAACATCATGCATAAGTTTCCAAGTACCTGATTGCTAAGGACTCGCACCAACCAGAAGTCTAAGGGACTTCATAGTTTCAGCCTGATGTTACAATTTAGGAACCCAAAGTCCATATTTAGGAAAGTTACTGGCACTTTCAAGCTCCCGAGTCTACTTTGGTGGGAATTAAGCTTTAAGCCTGACATAGAGGTGTCAATTTGGCCCCAAGCCCCAAGCCCAGCCCCATTGGCCCCCAATCAAGCCCCATAAAATTGAAGCCCCCTATTAATGGGACTTTTTTTTAGCCCCAACCCACACTTTTAAATATTTTAGTGGGTTAGGGCCAGGGCTTTGTGGGCTGGCCCCCAAATGTTTTTCTCATTCTTTTTCCACTATTTACACATCCACTTTCATTCTTTCACCCCCTTCCTCTTTTCCCTCCCTCCCTCTCACCACCACCTTCTTCTCCCTCTCACCACCACCACCACCACCACCATCTCCCACTCACCACCACCACCACCACCACCTTCTTTTCCCTCTCACCACCACCACCACCACCACCTCTTTTCCCACTATTTATACCTCCACTTTCGTTCTTTCACCCCCTTCCTCTTCTCCCTCACTCCCACCACCATCACCATCTTCCACTCACCACCACCACCTCCTTCTCCCACCAACCACCACCATCACCACCTCCCACTCACCACAACCACCACAACCTCATTTTCTTCTCACAACTATCACCACCCCCATCACCCACTATCACCACCAACCTCTTTTTTTTCTCATTCTTTTCCCACCCCCACTTCCATTCTTTCACCTCCCCTCCCTCTTTACCCTCACTATAACCACCACCTTCTTCTCCCTCTCACCACCACCACCACCACCACCACCATCACCACCTCCCGCTCACCAAATTTGTGGAGTTGTCGTCAGGCCTTAGTATACTCATCGTGTGGAACTTAATCTGCTTAGACTGAATTAGTCCAAAGAAATCGTATTTATTTATCGTCACTAAAATGAGAATTTAAAACTTCCAACTCCACAATATTACGATATTATTACGCAAGTGCATAACCTTGGTCAAAGAACGCCCATGCAATAAATCCATGAGATGAGTGCACACAAAAACCTACAAAATTCATACAACAAATGGAAATTACAATCTCTCGCGAAAGTGTTTTTTTAGTTTGCAAAAAGAGAAACAAATGAACGTAACTACATATATTCATTTCACCAGTTCCGTAACAATTCACTTTTTCAAGTACAATTTCCTCAATATAAAATTTCCAGGGAAAATCATCCTTAATTACTACGTCCTAGGAAACTGATGCTTAAGAATCTACAAAAACTTAAGTAGTTTTAATTTGCAACATAGGTAAAGGAAAAAACATTTAATTTCTAGTCGCACGATTACTGAACATTGATTAGTTCACAAATACTAGTATAATAATATTGAATGAATCTGACCAGTTAATTACATCAGCTTTCGAAACTGAATGAAAATTAAACAGATTTTTCATATAAATTTGTAGGGCTCATGAGCTGGCCTAGGTCGAAGCCAACATAGGTCCGTGGGTGATTTTCAATTTCGTTGCAAAAAGACAAAATTAAGGGCCTTGGGCTGGCCCTAGCCCACTGGGGCTTGGGGCCTCTGTGGGCTTTTGAAATGTGGGCTTTTGGGCCCATGGGCCTTTTGGCCTATGGGACATGTGGGGCTGGGGCTGAGCTGGCCCACATGGGCCAAATTGACGTCTCTAGCCGGACATAAGGATAAAACAGAGAATTTGCATCATATACCATAAGTTCTGTTTATTAGCCCCACCTATAAAAAGGGTATAATCTACATACCGTAGGTGAGAGAACACCACTTATGACGTCCCACCCTCAATCAATATCAATAGAAAAATATTACTAAATGAGATTTTAGTCAAAACTAAAAATCTGCCTGTTAGAGACTTGCAATAGGTAGTTATTTGGATGCAAAAATAGATAAGTTGTTCACAAATAGCAAGAAAAGGCTGACCTGATTACTATATCTTCATAAACTACATCAATATAAATATAAGAAAATAAATTAGTAAAAATCTATTAAAGGAACAATCTAGGCCAAATATTAGTTAACTGCAGAATTAGGAAATATATTATACCTAAAAATGATGCAAATTAGACTTGGTACACATACATAGGACTGCAAGTAGGATATTAATGATAGTCTTGGTCTAACCCTCTGATGTGAGGAAATAATAAGTTCACCTAATCCAAAGTAGGTTGTTAAACAAAAGAGCATGAATCTCCATCAAATTACCACTTACAAAAAAAGATGTAGCAATAATGTTGATGTGTGAAAGGCTATGCATGTTCCTCAAGTACCCAATACCCTTCCATGGCATTGAATCTTGGTAGGTACATATAATTTTCCCTTTCCATAAAAACCTACAAGAAGATAAAGACAAGAGATTTCTAAACAGGTGGATATGTAACACCCCGGTATTTTTATCGAGTAAAAATACCCAAGTGTACCATCATAAAATAATCAGAGATATTTTTCCTGTTTTAGATATTGAACATAAATAAAAACAGCTCATAACCTAGAGTCCAATATCCAAATACCAAGAAATAGCGGAAACGATTTTACAACTTTTACTGATACAAGTTATACAATCGGAAATACAAAAATCTCGAGGGAAAGACAATAACAATGAAAACTAAGTCTTCACCGTCTTCATAAGCACACCACCTAGCTGTGCTTCTTCATCTTTTCTTCTTCCCTTGCTTCTCTGTAAAAACCACAAAATATAAACAGTGAGATACTGTAACAGCCCAGAATAATTAGTTAATTTATTTAATTAATTATCTAGGGTTTGTGTTTGAGAAAAAAATAAAATAAAATGATAGGAATAATTATTTAAGGATTTTATGTGATAGAATATTAGAAATAATTAGTTGTTAGTATATGTGGATAGGTGGTGGCGAATTAGAGGTGTTAGTGGAGGCCCATGATTAAGTCATAAGCTAAGAAAGCCCATGATTGGTTAAGTGAGCCTATAAATAAGGAGTTTTTAAGTTAGGGTTTCATTAGTTGAGAAAATTAGATTTTGTGAGAGAGTGAGAGCTAAGGAGTGGCGGCCAAGGCAAGGAAAAAGAGAGGAATTTCGTGGCTTCCATAGAGAAAAAGAAAGAGAGGAGTTCGTGACCAAGAAAGAAAAGAGGAGAGAGAAGAAAAGCTAGGTTTTTTCAAGGTTTCTAAGCCTAAGGATTCGAGTTCTTCAATAAGGTAAGGGGGCTCTCGTTCATAGTTAATAATTTATAAACCACGAAATCATGGGGACTAGGTGTTAGGAGTAGTTGTTTAAATTGCTGTTGATGTTTATAATATCTATATGTGGCTGAAGTGTGATGGTTGTTTGTGTTGTTGAATTCACTGTTTTGAGATGTTCTGACATAGGTTTAGTATTTCAGTGACTGAAAACGTTTTACTAATTGAAAAATTATGTGGTTTGTCATTTCGAAAACTTGATTGAATGCTTGTTAATTTGTCGTTGATTTGGTTGCATTTGGAGTTGTAAAACTTGAGTTATAGGTGAAACAAGTTAGGTTAAAATTCTGGGAACGATGTGGGTAGAGGTTCAGTATTTCGGTAACTGGGAACGTTGTGTTGACTGAAAAATTATGTGGTTTACTGTTCTGGAAAATAGACTTTATGCTTGTTAATTTGACACTGGTTTGGTTGTGTTTAGAGTTGTGTAGCTCGAGATATGAATTCCACAAGTTAGGGTAATATTCTGGAAGCAATCTGGATATAGGTTCAGTAAATCTGTGGTCGTGAGTGTTCTATTCGTCTAAAAATTATGGGGTTTGTTTTGTTGGAAAGTAGACTTAATTTCCTACTGAATAGGCACTGATTTCGCTAAATTTCATTGAGAAATGAGGGAGAAGATTTGATTTCAAAATGACTAATAATTCTGTCCGAATTTTGTGGGATTTGTTGCTCCGAATTTTGTGGGGTTTGTTGCTCCGAATTTTGTGGGATTTTTATGCTGCTGTATATATTGCTGCTGCTACTCTATGTGTTGCTGTTTCTGCAATTAAACTTGCCATTTTATAACCAAAACACTGCTGCTGTCTTCCCACCAATAAAAGCGCTGTTTCTTAAATTCATGGGTGATGTTTGCTTAAAAATAAATGTGCTGTTTTCTTAAATCTAAGTGTGCTGTTTTCTTAAATTTAAGTGTGCTTTTTTTTAAATCTAAAGGTGCTGTTTCCTCAACTTAAAAGTGCTGCTTCCCTATTTTTCGAGCTGCTGTTTTTCTTACTTGAGAAGTGCTGTTTTCCCTATTTTAAAGGTGCTGTCACCACATTTCTTTTAAGCGTTGTTAGTGTATTTTAAGAAGCGCTGTTACTATTTTTCCTTGGAGCCATCACTGTTTTCTTTTATGCGCTGTCACTGTAAATTTTAGTGTACTGTTGCTGCTGTTTTGGTTAAGTTGTTATCCCGATTTCATGTGATGTTTAAATCCCTGTTGCTACTCGTTGTGCTGTTTGGTCCCTATGGGTGTTGATGTAGTTCTCTAGTGACAAAGTAGTCGCATAAATTGATTAGGATTGGTGTGGTTGGTGTGCCATTCTTAGAGTAGTTAAAGTGAGATGTGTCTATGGTGATGAAAAATATTTATTGATGAGTTGAAACATTATCGATGAGCTGGAATATTATTGATGAGCTGAAACATGATTGGTGAGCTGAATAAGCATTGGTGAGTTAATATACTATTACTTGTGAGTTGAAATATAATTGGAGAGTTAATATGATATTTTGGGTGAGCAGAAGGTTTCGACCCTAATTATGAATTATTGGCGAGCAGAAGACTTCGGTCTTGTTAGTGATGTGCCCACCAGGCTTAATTGTTGAGTATGTTAATTATGGGGTGTGTTTACATGTGTTGGTGTGTATGGTGCATGGTCATGGCGTCACATTATCATGTGCATATTTTGGTGAGCAGAGGCTTCGGCCTATTTTGGTGTGCAGAAGGCTTCGGCCTTATTTTGGTGAGTGCCCTCAAGGCAAATTATTGGTGTTGATGGATCCACATGCATATGCCCAGTGGAGTTTTGGGTTGCATTTCATACATTGCATACACGTCCTGTGTTTGATTGCGTCTTCTTGAACTAATGGTGTAACTGTATTCTGGGTGTAACTGTATTTGGTGTGACGGTACTTGGTGTAACAGTATTCGGCGTAACTGGATTTGGTGTAACTGTATTATTGGTGTAGTAGATTGATGGTATCCCTGGTGTGCCTATTATACTGTGTTTCTTGTTTTATCTATTATTATCTATGTAGTGAGACTCACCCTACTGCGTCGTGTTGCCTCGTATGTCGGCAACCTGCAGGTGACGGTGACTGAAGGTGGCTAGAGATTCTTCTTCTAGTATGGTCGAGTCGGCTCTGATACGTAGCACTCGGGAGGGTTGTCCTTGTGTCTTTCCTTATGTGTTATGTATATGCCTTTCTAAGTTGTAAACCTTTTGAAGTATGATTGCCAAGTTAAACCTTTTATTTCCGCTGCATGTTTTTGAAAAGAAGTTAGTTATAATTAAAGTACTCTGTTTGCGAAGTGGTTTTCTGGTTCGAAAAATGTGACACTCTTTTGGCACGAAAAACTCTGATATTTTTTTAATAAACCGTTGGGTAGAAAAAGGGGTGTTACAGATACAATCTCAGTGAGTTCTACCGAGACCCCTACTAACACTCGCGGTCCAATTTTAAAACGTTTTTAAGGTTTGACACAACACCGACCGCAATCCACTTGCTAATCCCGGTGAATCATACAATAAGGCTTCGATCTAATAGGACACCGACCGCAATCCACTTGCTAATCCCGATGAACTAATATCCTAGGCCTTTCTACGTACCATCGACCGCAATCCACTTGCTAATCCCGATGAACGTAGCACAAACTTTTGACACAACACCGACCGCAATCCACTTGCTAATCCCGGTGAATCATACAATAAGGCTTCGATCTAATAGGACACCGACCGCAATCCACTTGCTAATCCCGATGAACTAATATCCTAGGCCTTTCTACGTACCATCGACCGCAATCCACTTGCTAATCCCGATGAACGTAGCACAAACTTTTGACACAACACCGACCGCAATCCACTTGCTAATCCCGGCGAACCCCATTACCAATAGTGTTTCCTAATGGCACAGAGCCTAGGGTAAGGGTTCATGACTTCCCCGCCTAGTATGTCAACATGGGTCGTCACCCAAACTCGATATAATATATATATCTACAATCATAAGAACATTTAGTTCATTTACATTCAGACCAATAATTGAACATAACACCCGCATCGGGCCGTTTCCCATAGTCGATATAATATATATATCGTGAATCGTAGACCGTTTTAGACAATAAATAATAATTATCTCGCGTCAGTTATACCGTACCACGTAGGACTCATAGTCCGCTTTATTATTAATAAACATATCCACACACGTGTACTATGGTTCGACTTTTCGAAACAATTTCAACTCCAAAAGTATTTTATAAAACCCTTTTGAAACATACCCCAAATCATGGCATTATAAGCCTAATATCATTATAGAAGGGTTAGGAAAGGATTGGGAGAGGATTGGAATCGAAACGGAATCATTTTGGGCACTTTGAAAATTTTGGACAGAACGCTGCGCACGGACCGTGCTCCCATACGCACGGGTCGGGCGCCCTTTTGTAAAAATTTGCGAAATAGAAACAGAACCAGACGCACGGTTCGTGCGCCTGGGGCGCACGGATCGTGCGCATTTGACAGCATTCTATTTTCATTCCGCTTTGTATTTTTCGTCGTTCCGATCAATTCCGATCACTTCCGGTACCTGTTCCAGTTCGATCCTAACACCAAAATAGTACAAAAACATATCCAACGTCCTCACTCGATCAATCAATCCAATCAAAGACTCGACACATTCGATTTTCATCAAAATTCGACATATTTAAAAATAATGATTTTTGACTCAAAATCTTCCGAAATTAAATCACTAAAAATTCCATTTCAACACGACTCAACCCGAGATTCGCTCCGATCAATTCCTAACCCGAAACAGACAATATCAAGTAATATTCCAGACCAGCGAAAGCGATAAAACGATCAATCATTTAATTCGAAAAAAAACAAAAATCCTAAACGTGAGTAGAACTCACCCCTGAAGCGTGAACCACGATCGAGCCGAATTCACCGAGTAGCCACACGAACATTCCCCGCTCCGGCGACCTCCAATCCGCTTCCAAAGCTTTCCACTCGATCGCGAAACCTCTTGTTGACCGAAATACCAAATTCCCCGAAATTCTCCACGGATACTATTCATCATCTTCCTCCTCTAATCTCCATGACACTATTCACACATAACCCCCAATAATTTTGATTTTTCAACCTAACTCACCCAACTAGATCCCAATCATCCAATCGAACTCTAATACTCGAGCAATCCACTTTGGGTTCGTTCCTAACCGAACTTAAACCTTCAAAACCAACCCAAAATCGGATTTCCCACAAAACCTCCAAAACACAAAAATGGCCAAGTGAGAGAGAGTGAGTTGATCGTCATGAAATTGGTACCAAAACGAAGAGGAAGGAACGCCGAACGTTTTTCGTGTTGGAAGGAAGTCGTTTCGGTGAAGTCTTCTCCCTCCCTCTTCTCTTCTCCCTCACGCCATTCTCTTCTTCTTCTCTTCTTTCTCTTCACTGTTTCTCGCTTTCTTCTTTCTTCTTTTCTTTCAATTCTTTTCTTTTCTTTTTCTTTTACACACACACACACACGGTTACATATATATATATATATATATATTTAGTAAATAATTGGGAACGTGGTCCAATTACCATATTGATCTAAATCTCCTATTTCGATTCCGAAACTTCCTTGATCCGTATTATCTGGTTAACGATCCGATGACAATCAATAAATAATTTTAGCACTCAGTAAATTTACCAGTCAAGTGCTAAATTAGCTTAATTGGGTTAACACCCAAATAATTCTACTAATTATTTTGAGGGTGTTACAGGATACATCACACATGGGGAAAAGGGATTATGGGAGAGAGACAGAGACATAAAAAGAGAGGATCTGAGAAACAAGCACTGCACCGGGATTATCCGACGGATGCAGGTAATAGGGATCAGCACCGGTGTCCGCCATTGATGCGCAGAAAAAAAACTCAATTCTTGAAGGAATTGGAAACAAGAAAAGAAAAAGAAGAACGAAATCGCCAACAGGAACGAAGACGAAGAATCGGAGAGGGAAAATCAACCGATGAAACGAAACGAAAATGAATTTGCGATTGATACCATATTGAATCCACAATTCCTCATAATGAATCTGAGAAATGTGCACTGAATCTGAGAAGGAAAGCTGAAGATTGAGCAAAGAGGAAGGAGAGAGTGAAACAGAATTTCTGTTTTTGCATAAAATGATTCAGTTAGCTACAATTTAGTTCAACTGATACATATATACATTTGGTTAAAATGTCCTAACTAGAGTCTAAACTAGTTTACAATTCCTCAACTAATGCTAGTTAATTTAACTAACCTAGTTAGTCAATCTGTTACAAAATATAAACTGTACATCAATAATCAGCTATTTCCTAGATGACTTGATACTCCCCCTCAAGTTGGAAGGTAGACATTTTTCATTCCAAACTTGCATAGAAGAGATGAAAATTGGTTCTTGGACAATGCTTTTGTTAAGAGATCTGCTAGCTGCTGTTGGGACTTGACATGGACAAGTTTCAAAAACCCATTTTGAACATACTATCTTATAAAATGACAATCTATGTCTATGTGTTTAGATTTCTCATGTGTGGTGGGATTTTCAGCAAGTTGTATTGCTGACTTGCTGTCACATAATACCGTAGAAGAGGTAGCCTTAATCTGGAAATCTCTTAATAGCTGCTTGATCCACAAGAGCTCTGAAGTTACAGCTGCTAGTGCACAGTATTCTGCTTCTGCAGATGATCTAGCAACTGTAGTTTGCTTCTTTGACTTCCAAGTGAGCATTGAATCTCCCAGATATATGCAATACCCAGTTGTGGACTTCCTACTTACTTGACAACTTCCCCAATCAACATCTACATATGTTGTTAACTTTAATGAAGACTTAGCAGGAAACATAATACCCAAGCCAACAGTGGTCTTCAGATACTTCAGTAAGTGATGAGCTGCTTGCAGGTGTGGTGTTCTGGGCTTTGTCATGAACTGGCTCAGCTTGTTTACCGCGTAGGTGATGTCTGGTCTAGATATGGTTAGGTATATCAGTCTTCCAATTAACCTCCTATACTGAGATACATCTTCGAGAGCCTCACCATCTAGTTCATTTAATTGAATACTTGCATCCATTGGTACTGGCAGTGGCTTGGCAGAAGTGAAGCCTGTATCTAGAAGTAGTTGGAGAGTATATTTCCTTTGGCACAAATGTATACCTTCATTTGATCGTGCTATTTTCAAACCCAAGAAGTACTTTAAATCCCCAATGATCTTCAACTTGAAGTGGTTTTCCAGTAGCTTCTGAACGTCTAATACAAGCTGTTTGTTTGGACCAGCAATTACTATATCATCAACATACACTAGTAGTGCTATAAAGGTCGAACCAGATCCCTTTGTGAATAAGGAGTGGTCTGCTGAGCTCTTCTCAAAACCTAAACCAGTGATTGTTGAGCTAAATTTTTGGAACCACTGCCTCGAGGCTTGTCTAAGTCCATATAGGGATTTATTCAGCCTACACACTCTATTCTCCCCCTGACTTGGATAGCCTAGAGGTAAACGCATATAAACTTCTTCTTGAAGCTCTCCATTTAGGAAAGCATTGTTGATATCCAGTTGCAATAAGTGCCAATTAAATTGGGCTGCTAAGGAGAGAAGTATTCTGACAGATGTTAGCTTAGCAACTGGAGAAAAAGTGTTTAAGAAATCAATTCCAGCCTGTTGAGTGAAGCCTTGTGCCACTAATCTAGCTTTGCATCTGTCAAGAGATCCATCAGCACGATACTTGACCTTGTAGACCCACTTGCAGCCCACTGCACGTTTCCCGACAGGTAGGGGAACTATGTTCCAGGTGTGATTTGCCTCAAGAGCTGCCAACTCTTCTGCCATTGCTTTTTGCCACTCAGGATATTTAATGGCTTGGTAGAAATGTTGTGACTCAAAAACAGAGGATATGTTGTAGATAAACTGTTTGTAATTTGGGGAAAGTTTGTTGTAACTAAGAAAAGATTGAATTGGGTGTGGAACAGAGTTACAGTCGTATAGTTGAAGATGTGAAAGGGCTATGTGTGGCCTGCTAGAGCGCCTAGGAGCAGAGACTGTGGAAGGGGTAACAGATTCTTGGGCAGGGTCCATAGTAACAGCTTCTGGGACAGGGTCCATAGTAATAGTTTCTAGGACAGGGTCCATAGTAATAGTTGCATCAGAAGTAGTGTGATTTGTTTCTGGGGAGGCAGGACAATCCTCATATACAAGGAGGGGAATGACAGGCTCATCTTGTATGTTAGTGTGATTTGTTTGGGTGTTTTGAATGGAGTAAAAGAGTAACAATGAGTCAGAGAACAGAACATGTGAAGGGTTGCCATTGATGGTGTGATATGGAAAAGTGTTCTCACAAAAAAGCACATCTCTAGAGATGATAAACTTGTAAGTGGTAGGATCAAGCAGTTTGTATCCCTTGACCCCAGTGGGATATCCCATGAAAACACAAGGGGTAGCTCGAGGAGAAAATTTGTGTCTTTGAGAGACAGTGGTGGAAGCAAAGGCAAGGCAGCCAAAAACCCTCAACATAGAGTAATTTGGTTCAATCTTAAAAAGGAGTTCATAAGGAGATATACCTTTGAGAGATGGTGAAGGCAACCTATTGATCAAGTAGGTTGTTGTAGATACACACTCCCCCCAGTATTCAAGTGGCACTCTTGATTGAAAATAGAGAGAGCGAGCAACATTCAAGAGATGTTGATGCTTCCTTTCCACCACAGAGTTTTGCTGAGGTCTACGTGGACATGAGAACTGGTGCAGAGTCCCTTGAGCCTGTAAGAATTGGTGTAATGACAATTCTTTTGCATTATCAGTCTGAATGGCTTTAATGTGCTGGTTGAATTGTGTTTTGACAAATTGAAAAAAAACACTTAATGAGATTTGTGGCATCTGATTTGAGCTTCATGAGGTGAGTCCAAGTAAATCTTGAGCAGTCATCAACAATAGTCAAGAAGTATTGATTCCCATCATGTGTAGACTTGTGAAAGGGGCCTCACACATCAATGTGAATTAAATCAAAAGGTGAGACAGCATGATGATTATTTGCAAGAAAAGGTAAACGATGCATTTTAGAAAATGAGTTTATTACAGCCAGCAATGCCAAATGAAGGCAGCTTGGTAGACAACATTTGTAAAACAGAATCAGAGAGATGCCCTAGTCTAGAATGCCAGAGATGGCCAGAAGTAACAGAAACAGAATTCACAAAATTACAAGAATGTGTAGAAGTGTAGAGGTATAAGCCATTTCTAAACTCACTCTTGCCAATCACCTGCTGGTGGCATGGTTCCTGGATCAGGAACGTATTATCAGAAAAGGAAATTTGATAATCAGAAGCTTGATGCAGGTAACCAACTGAAATAATATTCACATGAAATGCAGGAATGCATAATACATTGTGGAGCAGCAAACCAGAGGGCAATTTAACAGTACCAGAAGCAATCATAGGGACTCTGTGGTTGTTGGGAAGGGTAACAAAAGTGTTTGACATGCGAGTAAAAGAAGTAAAGGAAGACAAGGAAGTGCATATGTGGGCAATAGCGCCAGAATCAATTATCCAATCACATGAATTCATGATGGAAAAAATGAAAATCAGGGAACTCAAGGAGCATGTAAAGTGAATAAGGTGTATGGGAACATCACCTGAAGGATCCTGGGATTCAGATGCAGTAATAGAAGCCTTGAGTACAGGCGAGGACTTCCTTCTTGAGTTCATAGATGCGCGGACCATTGCTCAGCTGAAAGCGATGCTTCAAATCACTCCAGATTTCAGCGGCAGAGTCGGAATAAAGAACGCTGTTGTGAAGCTCTTTGGTGATGGAGTTTAGGATCCACGATGTAGTCATATCATTGCTGCGCGTCCACTTTGCATGATCTGCATAAGTTTCATCAGGTTTGGGAATGGTTCCAATGACAAAACCTAATTTGTTCTTCGCGCTGAGTACGATGCGCATCGCACGAGTCCACGAGCCATAGTTGCTACCGGATTCAATGAGGATCTGAAAAACAAGCACTGAACTGGGATTATCCGACGGATGCAGGTAATAGGGATCAGCACCGGTGTCCGCCATTGATGCGCAGAATAAAAAACACAATTCTTGAAGGAATTGGAAACAAGAAAAGAAAAAGAAGAACGAAATCGCCAACAGGAACGAAGATGAAGAATCGGTGAGGGAAAATCAACCGATGAAACGAAGGGGAAACGAATTTGCGATTGATATCATATTGAATCCACAATTCCTCATAATGAATCTGAGAAATGTGCACCGAATCAGAGAAGGAAAGCTGAAGATTGAGCAAAGAGGAAGGAGAGAGTGAAACAGAATTTCTGTTTTTGTATAAAATGATTCAGTTAGCTACAATTTAGTTCAACTGATACATATATACATTTGGTTAAAATGTCCTAACTAGAGTCTAAACTAGTGTACAACTCCTCAACTAATGCTAGTTAATTTAACTAACCTAGTTAGTCAATCTATTACAAAAATATAAACTGTACATCAATAATCATCTATTTCCTAGACGACTTGATAATTGTTGCTGTTGTTGTTTTGAAGTATGTGTTCAGAGGATGTTTTGGAGCTCCACCAAACGTTCCAATTGATCATCTAGTGGTTGTTGTTCGTCACATTCATATGACCCAACAACCATGTCAACAACAACCTCCGTCTCTGTGATCTCCTTGCTGGCGATGATGATTTTGGTGAAGTTAGATAGTTTTAATTGAGAGTTCTACAGTCCAGCGCACTCTTGCTGCCTTTTTTTTTGGTCGAATTATATTTGATTTCCAAACAAAGGGCCAGGCCCAAACCAAATACAAGAGGTTAACATGGACCACGTCCATACTAGCATTCACAAACGCAATGGGCCAAAACAAAAAGCTAAGAACCCGGACCACTAGAAAGAGAGCGCTGATACAAAAGGAAACAAAAAAAACAGAAAGCTAAAAACAGTAAACCCTCAGTCGCAAGAATAACCCTAATTCGGAAAAGAAATGCAATAATGGAAGAGGGAGATCCACCACCAACCGCATCCTCCACCAACGCCAGAGAAGTAAATAAGGGGAAGAGGGGAGACCAACTACAGAGTTTCACGATAGCGAAGAAGCAGCAACGCAGCTTTGATTATCAGAAGCATCAATAATAGATGACATGATGATGTTGTTGATATCTTCTTCGATTCCTTGACATCTTTTGATTTTGAAACCTTTGCAGGTTACCACCATCTCAAGATACCTTTGCGAGACGAAATGAAACCAGAGCATCATGGAGCTAACAAATATCCAACCAGACAACTACTTTTCATTTCCATAGTGCTCTAGCATCATTTACCAGAGCACTGCGAAGAAGATCAGGAGGGAAAGATATCCAGGAGCCAGAGGGCGGTTTTTTTTGCTAGATTGGCAATGGCGTGAGCAAGTCAGTTGCCCTCTCTTTTAACCCAGGTAAACCCAGAGACTTGGATTTGAGATTTGAGTTTTAATATATCATCCATTATGATTCTGATCTCTCCCCTAACTATATTTTTCCTGCAAGCTTCCACCAAGGTTTGATTATCAGACTCAAAGATGACATTTGACAAGCTGAGATTGATGGCTAGTGAAATTGCATCCCTCATAGCCAAAGCTTCTGCAACCAGAGGGGAGCAGACGTAGATTTGTCTAGATAATGCTGTAAGTACACTACGTTGAGTATTTCTACATATTACACCTGTATTCCCCTTTCCAAATGCACTATCATAAGCTGCATCACAGTTGATTTTAACAAAATTTGGTTGAGGGGGTCTCCAGATCACTGGATACTCCTTCACCCTAGAATTTAGCTCATTGGCTGGGCCAATAAATCCATTAGAGCTAGGGGTAACAGCTGCTAGGAACTCAGAGCATTGGCTTTTAATTTTGTAGAGAATACTCGGGGGATTGGGGTTTATGTTACTGAATACCTTGTCATTTCTTGCTAACCAAATGTTCCAGAGTGAGAAAAAAATCCAAGATGATAGCTGATTAGCTTTGCCCATAGGAGAGTCCAAGGAGCTTAGGATCTAGGCTTGAATAGTAGAGATACCCATTGGAGAGTGGGTGGAGACCATCTGCAAACCAAACCATAAGGGTTTAGTCCAAGGACATAAAAGGAGTATGTGTTCCACTGATTCTAGATCATTCTCACAGATGGGGCATAAATTAGAAATAGGGATTCTTTTCTTGACAAGGTTTTCTCTAGTGGGTAGGATATTATGGAAAATTTTCCAGATAAAGTGTTTTATTCTACTAGGTACATTAGCTGACCAAATAAAATCCCATAAAGCCTCATGGTTAGAGCTTGAAGTAGATGGACCAGATTCATTATTTGGGTTTAGATCAAGCAGAGCCCTGTAACCAGACTTGACTGTATAGACTCCTTCCTTATTAAAAGGCCAAGAAATATGATTAGAATCAGCAGACCAGGAAATAGGAGTTTTGATAGCTGCAATAGCACTTTTAGAGGTAAGGTTTTACCTTAGAGCATTAATGTTACAGTGCTTATTACTGTCTATAAGATCCCCTACCTTGTTGACAGTAGCTCCAGGGTTTAGACTTGCTTTCTCACCAGTTGCAAGCCAGTTATCTTTGGAAATATCTATGTGGTGACTCGTACCAATAGCCCATCTACCAGTAGATTTAATGAATTCTCTGCCTTTAGATATACTCTGCCACACCCCAAGAAGCTCCCCTTTGATTATTAGCTTCCCACAAGGTACAGTTGGGAAAATAGATTGCCTTGAGAGTTTTGGCCCAATATGCATTAGGGTCATTTGCCAGCCTCCACACTTGTTTAGATAATAGGGCAGTATTCATTTTGTTAAATTCTTTAAAGCCAAGACCACCTTTGCTTTTTGGAGAGCAAAGAGCATCATACCTTTTCCAGTGGATTCCATTGAATCTCCCATTAGATTTCCACCAGAAGTTTTCCACCATAGAAGTTAAAGAGTCACAAAAAGTTTTTGGGAGTGTAAGGATAGACATGATGTAGCTTGGCACTGCCTGGATCACTGCTTTAATTAATACCTCCTTACCAGCTTGATTCAGCAAATTACCTTTCCAACTTCCCAGCTTATTGCTCACTTTTTCTTTCAACCAGCTAAGGTTTTGAACCTTTGACCCTCCCCATTCAGCTGGAACCCCAAGATATTTACCAGGATTAGACCAAATAGGGATATTTGAAATGGAGGAGATTCTGTTTCTACTGTCATTAGGGACCTGACTGCCACAAATAATACCAGATTTAGAAAGGTTTATTTTCTGACCTGATGCACTTGTGAAGGAGTTTAAAATTTCGATGATTTGATAGATATCCTCAGTAGTGTCCTTAGTAAAAAGAATGACATCATCAACAAAGAAGAGGTGAGTGAGAGATGGGGCCTCAGCAGCAAGTTTGATTCCCCTAAGATTGTTGTCATTAGAAGCTTTCAAAATCATCCTTGAAAGGACATCAAACACCATGATGAAAAGATAGGGAGAGAGAGGATCACCCTGTCTGAGACCTCTTCTTGGGATAACTTTCCTAGAAGAAAAGCCATTGATTTGATAAGAGTAAGACACTGTAGTCACCAAAGTCATTACTAGATTAACCCAACCAGTGTCAAAACCATAAGCTAGCAAGGCAGCTTTTAGAAAGTTCCAATTCACCCTGTCATAGCCTTTACTCATATCAACTTTAATAGCTATCCCTTTTCCACCTGAACCATGTTTCTTTTTTAAGAAATGGAATGCCTCATGGGCCACAATTAAATTATCATGGATCAATCTGCCGCCCATAAATACGCTCTATTGTGGAGATATTATTTTGTCCATGATAGGTTTTAGTCTTGCCACAAAGATCTTAGCAATGCCTTTATACAAGAAAGAACAGCAACTTATAGGTCTAAGTTGTGAAATTGATTCAGGAATAGGTACCTTTGGAATGAGACCCACGTTAGTTAGCTTGATTTCATCACTCAAAGCGCCATTTGTGAATAATAGAGTGATGGCTTTGAAGACATCATCTTTAATGGCCACCCAGTTCTTTTGGCAAAACAGTCCATTTAGTCCATCTGGTCCCGGAGCTTTATAAGTTCCAAGCTCAAAAACTGCATTTTCCACCTCTTTGAAGGTGACTGGAGCTATCAGAAACACATTCATTTGATCAGTTATGCTTTTAGGGATTACACTTAGACACTGCTCAACACTAGTTGGATGTTCATCCGAATATAATTCATCATAATAGGCCCACACCCCCTCCATAACCTGACTCTGCCCTTCCAGCCCCACACCCTCTTCATTCTTGATTGTAAGCAGTTTATTTCTATCCCTCCTTAGCACAGTGGAGGCATGAAAGAATCTTGAGTTTTTATCTCTCCAGTTCAACCACTTAACTCTTGATCTTTGACCCCAGTAGATCTCCTTCTGCTTCCATAACTTATCAACCTCTTTCCTTGCAAAATCTACATAAACCCAATCTGTATCAGTGTTAGGTTTATTAATTTCCATTATTATTTGAGTAGACAGCCTTTGGATCTCTTTTGCAGCATTAGAGAAGGTCTTCTTGTGCCACTGTTTCAAGTGGTTTGAGCAAGCTTTGACTTTAGAATTCCAATTAGACCAGGGATCATCTTTACTGTATTTGTTCCATCCATTTGAAACTTCAGCTCTACAATCTTCATGTTCCTCCCAGATTTCTTCATACTTGATGGATCTGCCACTTAGTATTGGGGGGTTTGGTTTGAGTAAAATGGGAGAGTGATCAGAATTAAGGATTGGAAGAGCAGTGGAAGTAGCATGAGGAAAGGATTCCCTCCAGGTCCAGTTGGCCAAGACACGATCAATTTTCTGTTTAGTAATAAACCATTTCTAGGATTGCTTATCCAGGTGAATCTACATCCTTGTAATTTGAAGTCAATCTGCCCAGTGGATACTAGGAATTCCTTGAACAGTCTCATCCTAATAGGTTCAACATCATGCATACCATCTTTTTCAGCATTACTCAACATCTCATTAAATTCTCCCACACAACACCAAGGACCATCTCTAATAGGTTTCAGTCTAGCCACTTTGGCCCATAAGAGCCTTCTATTAACAAATGTGGGATTCCCATAAATGAAGGATATTTCAAAACAAGTTCCTGACCTTCTTTCTTTAGCAGCAACATGAATATAGTTAGGACAATACTCCAGGATTTGGAGTTCATAGTAGTCATTCCATAGCAAGGCAAGGCCACCCGAGGAGCCTTGAGCTTCAACACTAAACACATGTTGGTACCTATATTTTCTTTTAACCTTCTCTATTCGCTCCTTATGGGCTCTGGTTTCCATAAGGAATATAATTGCCGGCTTATGGTCTCTGATAAGACCTTTTAGCTCTCTATTTGTCGAGGCAGCCGCCAAACCTCGACAATTCCAGCTTATGCAAGTCATTTGGGGGTTGGGCATGGGTTGGCCCGCCTACTCAGCCTTAGATTTGTAGTTGTGACCCATAGTGAATTTCCAAGTTGTTGCCTCCCTTTTAACAAAGCTATTTTGGTCCTCTAGTCTTACCTTCTTGATTGAGGTAGATTCCTTCATTCTGGCTTCTGATGGCACTCCCATTTTCCTCAAGTTGAGACCAGAATCTAGGTTTAAGGCTAGATCCTTTTCTTCTTCCTGGTGCAGCTTACACTGGGAGTCTAGGTTGGATTCCTCCTGAGGATACTCCACATAGTACCCCTGTGGGGAAGAAGGAAGCATTTGGGGGGGGTCCCTCCACTCTATTATGACTTCATTAGCACCTTCCACTCTCAGACCACTGTCATCCTTAACAGGATGAAGATCCTCACTATTTAGAGGCTCTAGCCCTGAAGAGTCATTCATGGGACTTGCTGGGGTGGGTGTGGAGAGTTTGGCTTCTAGTATGGGATTCTTGACTTCTAGGGCTGCAAAGAATTTGAACATTTCACTTCTATCTAATACTGATCTTTCCTCTTTTGTTAAGTTCTGCCACGGTTCAGGCGCATTGTAAGGTTCAATCACAGCTTGCTTTCCCATCAATACTCTGGCTTTTCTCATTATTTCATTGATGTCTTTTGTGGCTCTCTCCTTTTCCTTTTCCCACAATCTTTCAGATCAGTAGGCGAGAAGCTCGCATCCAGCTCCATAGAAGGAAAGATCAGAGTCATCAAACTTTCTATTCTCCAATTAGGGCACTGGTTGTCAGGTTCATTGATGCTTGGTATTTCAATCATAGGATTACTTGTTTTGGTACTGCTTAGTGAAGCATTGGTAGGGATTGAATTTGTAAGAAGATGTTGATGATGGCTGTCTTCATACTCAGCCTGTTCTTTCCACAATTGTTCTTTCCTATAAGCTGCCAATTCTTCATCATTGAGGTAGGTCTCAAAAGGCATTGGGTATGCAGGGGTCTCATCATGAGTTAAAGACTCATCTAGGGTAATCTCTCTGATGCAAATACCTGCTGATTTGTTACCAAAGATAGTAGAGAGAGACCCTGTTCCTGAGGAACTATTAGCAACTAGTTCAGCCCAGGCAGCTCTTACCTTAGCTCTTATTACTTCCTCACTGTTAGATTCTGATTCCCTTTCCTTAGGGGTAGTTGGAGTTTCCTCCATATCAGGTTTTTGAAATTTTTGAGCCGTGTTCTTTGTAGCATCACCATATCTCTGCTTATGCTCCTTGAGTACAATAGCAATGGGTTTGCAGGAAGAACTATCATACTTTGGCTGTATTTTGGGATAAAACTGCATTACGTAGCCATGGCCTTAGTTTCTTTGGAGTACTTTTGTTCATGTCCCATTTTACCACAATTGAAACATAAATATTGCATTCTCTCATACTTATAATGAATCCAGACTTTAGGTAGATTCTTCCTAGGAATCCAGCAGCCTGCTGGAATGGGTTTAGTGACATCTAGGAATACTCTAGCCCTAAGGAAGGTTCTGATAACCCTTCCTTCCACAATGGAGTCTTCTATCTCAATGATCTTCCCTACTTTCAGTAGGATGGTTGATCCATTAATGCTGTTCAGAAATTCCATAGGCAGATTATGTATTTGGATCCAAAAAGGATTCCAATCAAAGGTTATTTCTTCTGTGTTCTTCTCAGTCTTCCATCTTTGAATACACATTAGATGGTTTAAAAAGAACCATGGGGCCTTTTTCTCTACATCTTTACTGTATTTTTCAGAGTCAAAAGTAAATAGGAATTTATTCTTACCAATATCTGAAATTTGGATGTCTTTGTATGCTGACCATGCTTTACTGATCACACCTTTTCCAGCAGCTCTGTTTTGAGACTTTGCAGTGAAGAGGGATCCAATCAGGGTTCTTTTCTCCAAGTCCAGATTGTTAACATTTGCAGGGATAAGAATTTCAGAAAGTTCCTCAGGGTTTTCACATCCAAGATGAGGGGCACTTGATGAACTTGACGCCATGGAGGCTCAGCACTGATGATTGATGAAGCAGGGGATAAAAACTACTGGATACCGAGGAGCAGATTTTTTCCTTTGTTGTTGATGAGATGACACAGAGTAGCAGATTTTCTCCTTATAAACTGATTCAGTACACTGTATTTAGAGGCAGATTGTAGGTTCAAACATGATAAAATGATTGTTGATTTGTTGAGATTATGCAGATTACTGTCCTTGTTGAATGTAAAAGTAAGGTGAGAATAATGTACATTGTGTAAAGACTGATAGTATGATAAGGAAGAGTATTTCGTGCAATAGAAATATCTATTGGGAGTTGTTTAGTTACAGGGGGTTTGAGGAAAGATACTACATAACAAACTTAAGGGTAATACCCAGTGGACCTCCTAAAGGAAACAAACCCTTACAAGGAAACAAACCCTAGCAGAGGGAACATATAGACACATGTGATGGCGTACTTTTAACATGAATGACTCTAACAACATGTGCATGTTTTCACTCTTGCTGCCTTATCTTACGCTGCCTTTCCCTTAGTGGGCTGTTGGGCCTTTATTGCCTCTGTTTCTGGGTTGTGTGCTTCTGTGTTTATTTCTTCGCCTATTGTGTTTATATGAATTAGATTTATGACAAAATACGTAAGTATACCTTGCCCAAAAAAGTATAGCTGTTGCGAGTACCCTAGAGTCTGTAAAGACTAGAGAGAATTGTTGAGGGAAAAATCACACTAACTTTCATTGAATGATCCCCTTTTATAGGAGTAGTGTTTTACATGAAAAATCAGTTGTGCAACTAACTGATATGTGCATTCTGTTACAGCATGATTAACTAATTCTAATTACAGTTAATGCATTAATTAAATACTACTAATCAAGCTAATTACAATTGACATCCTCCCTTAAACTGACTTGCATACAAGCAATCAGTTTAACATTGTAATCCTGAACATTCCTAGCTGATTACTGAACTTCTCAAATGTTTCAAACTTGAGAGCCTTAGTCATTATATCTGCTGCCTGGTTTTGAGTTGCACAATGCACCAGCTCAATTCTACCTTGCTTGCTCAGTTCTCTTAAGAAATGAAAACGCACATCAATGTGCTTGCTTCGTCCATGCATTACTGGATTCTTGCTCAGTTTGATTGTAGATGTGTTGTCACATAGAATTATCATGCTGTCTTGTAGCTTCACTCCCAATCTAGCTAGAATTCTGCTCAACCAGATACCTTGGCAGACACACAGCAGCAGCAGCAATGAACTCTGCTTCTGTTGTTGATAGTGTCACAACAGGCTGCTTCTTCGAGCACCATGACACAGCACCATTTCCCAGTAAGAACACATAACCTGTGGTGCTTCTTCTATCATGTTGGTCCCCAGCATAATCACTATCAGAGTAGATTTCAAGCCTATCAATTCCTCCTCTTCTATATAGAATACCATAGTCAATTGTGCCTTGCACATATCTCATAATCCTCTTAGCTGCCATGTAGTGTTTTTCAACAGGATTTTCCATGAATCTACTTATGAAGCTCACTGCAAAGGCAATGTCAGGCTTTGTTGCTGTGAGATACATGAGAATCCCTATGACTTGCTTATACAAGGTGCCATCAACTTCCTTGCCTTCATCATTTTTAGACAGCTTGGTGCCTGCTGCAATTGGAGTTTTCACTGGTTTTGAGTCTTGCATTTGAAATCTTACAAGAATTTCCTGAGCATACTTTTGTTGACATATGAAAATTCCATCACTTCCTTGAACTACTTCAACACCTAGAAAGTACCTCATCCTCCCTAGATCTGTCATATCAAACTTCTTTCTCATTGTGTCTTTAAATTCTTCAAACATATCAGCATGGTTCCTGTGAAGATAAGGTCATCAACATACAAGCTTATTAGCAAACAGTTTCCATTTTCCTCTTGCTTTGTGAACAAGGTATGTTCATGTGGGCATTTGACATAGCCTTGTTCATCAAAATAAGATTCAATCTTGCTATACCAGGCCCTTGGAGCCTGTTTTAATCCATACATGGCCTTTTGCAATCTATATACTTCATTCTCTTTCCCTTCAACTATGTATCCTTGTGGCTGGTCTCCATATACTTCTTTTAAGAGATCACCATACAGAAATGCACTTTTCG
The DNA here is from genome assembly GCA_039519185.1 of Astragalus membranaceus. NCBI lineage: Eukaryota > Viridiplantae > Streptophyta > Magnoliopsida > Fabales > Fabaceae > Astragalus > Astragalus membranaceus. The sequence continues at coordinate 80,607,970 of CM076850.1, read as the reverse complement.
CATCTAATTGGTACACATTCCAAATCCTTAGAGCCGCAACTGCCAAGACACTTCTTATAGTATCCCATCGAGCCACTGGGGCAAACACTTCATCAAAATCTATACCATGCCTTTGTGAGTATCCTTTAGCAACCAATCTGGCTTTGTGTTTCTCTATTTCACCAATTTCATTGAGTTTAGTTCTGTAGACCCAGTTTACTCCAATGTTCTTTGCACCTTTAGGTAAAGGTGTCAATTTCCATGTATTGTTTCTTTCAATAGACTGTATTTCAGCATCCATAGCCTTCCTCCAAACCTCATGTACAACAGCTTGTTCATAAGTGGTTGGATCATCTAGACATTTCATCACAGCTAGATTCATAATGTCACTGGTTTCATCATCAATTTCACTGAACATTGAGGTATCAAAGCCATTTAACCCAGCTGGTGGTCTCTTCACTCTAGGTTCCAGTGTCTCTTCTCTATTCTCTTGTTGTGTTGTCTCTGCCTGTGGCTCACTTGCAGTATCACTGTGTGATGTTTCTTCTGCACCAGTAATAGTTTCATCTACTACTTCTTCTCTAGTTTCTTCAATTTCATCTTCTTCAGTATTATCAACATTTGTTCCACCACTATGCTTAGCTTGCCAATTCCAATTCTTATCTTCTGAGAAGATCACATCTCTACTAACAATAATTTTCTTTGAGATGGAATTATACAATCTATAGGCTTTAGACTCATTGCTTACACCTAGAAAAATGCACTTCACACTTTTGTCATCTAGCTTCTTTCTCATGACACTAGGAACATGAGCATTGGCTATACAACCAAATACTCTAAGGTCACTGACATTAGGTTTTGCATCTCTCCAAACTTCTTCTGGTGTGACATCCTTCAATATCACAGTAGGACTTCTATTTATCAAATAAATTGCCCAATTTACTGCCTCAGGCCAGAAGTTTTTTGGTATACAGTTACCTGCTAGCAAGCTTCTAGTCATTTCCATTAAAGTCCTGTTTTTCCTCTCAGCTATGCCGTTTTGCTGAGGGCTATAGGCAGCAGTTAGCTGCCTCGTAATCCCTCATTCAGCACAAAATTCATCAAAAGCTTTGGAGGTAAATTCCCCTCCTCTATCAGTTCTAAGACACATAATATTTTCCCCACATTCTTTCTCAACTAGTGCCTTGAAGTTTTTGAAACTTGCTAGTGCTGCAGATTTTTCTACTAGGAAATAAACCCAAGTTTTCCTACTAAAGTCATCAATAAAAGTCATTGATCTTAAGGAAAACAATTGTTGTTGCACATCAATGATTTCACTTTATTTACAGCATGAATGTTTGATCCAAACATGAGTAGGTCGTCTACATAGAGACATATGATAGTGCAAATGTCATTCTCAGTTTTGTAGTAAATGCATTTGTCACTTTCATTCACTTTAAACTCATTCGATATAATCAAATTAACAAACTTCTCATGCCATTGTTTGGGAGCTTGTTTGAGACCATACAGAGACTTGTCCAACTTACAGACCTTATGTTCTTGCCCATGGACTACAAAACCTTCAGGTTGCTCCATATAGATTTCTTCTTCTAATTCGCCATTTAAAAAAGCGGTTTTTACAACCATTTGGTGTACTTCTAAATTATAAATAGAGGCAAGTGAAATTAGTACCCTTATGGATGTAATTCTAGTAACAGGCGAATATGTATCGAAGAAATCTATGTTCACTCTTTGTCTAAAACCTTTGGCTACAAGGCGAGCCTTGTATTTATCAACAGTGTGATAACTCATAATTATATGGGTTATTTATGCTTTTAATACGTAAATCAAACTAAGTTCTCAAGTAATTTTAGTACTTTAATATGTAAATATGTGATTAAAAGTATAAATATAGGTTCAGATGTGATTTCCTAAATATTGGGCATAATAGGTGCCTTTGTAAATATATTGGTGTTTTGCCTGAGTGCAGCAGCGGTAAGCGCTATGCGGCGGTAAGCGCTACATCGCTATGGGACGGTTGACCACTTGGATATTTATGAAGCCACTTGCTGCTTGATGAGTCATCATTCGGATCTTCTTCTTCTCAGCCTGACATTGAAGCATCCAAGTGGATTCAATAAGACACTTGGCGTGTCCTAATTGAAGCTCATGTGATAGTTGGTGATGATTGTAATCATTGCCCTTTTGGTAAAACCACTTTATGGAGTTGGAGATAATATCTAAGTATCTTCTTCTCCGTAGGATAGATATTAACATATACCATTCGTAGATAGAGAGAGTACAGACTTGGAAAAAGAACTAACTTGACATTTTAGACTTCCGCCATTGTTGCTTTACTCTTAAGCTTTATTTTTAGTTTAGTTTTATTATCTCACCTACGGTTTGCTCACGCCATAGCATCATCCATCGTGTATGACATGGGATTCTTGGAGTGCATATTTTGTAACCATTCTTCTCTTGCTCACCTACGGTAATATGAACTTTTCAGTTTATGTTGTGCTGATGATGCTTGTCATGAGCTAAACACTTGTAGTTGGATTGTTCTTAGTTTGTAATGAACCTTGAGTAGTGTTTATATAATATTATGATGTTTGCATTTCATTCCTTGTGTTATAATGCTTTCAAACTTGTTTTGGGATTGATCAACTAAAATAAGGGGCTTCGTAGGTACAGACATGGTTTACGAAGAGACTTCAAGGATTGATATGAATGAAAGGTCATTTAAAGAAATTTAAATGACTTGTGCTTAACCCTAGACATAGGGGAGTAATAGTTCATAAGGTAAAAGCTGTAAGTTCTTCATTATACAGGGGTGAACTTATTTAGAGCCTAGACATAGGAGTCTTGTAACAAAACCCTGGCGTAGTGACTGAAAGGCACGCTTCCATACGCTACAGCGCTTAACGCTACAGCGTCTAATATTATGACACTCTACTCTGGAATTTACATAACAAATGAGCTATCCAACTTACTCTTTAACACTTTAAATTCATTACTGTTTTACCACAAACTTATTATGTTTACAATTTCACATTTGTTATTGTCACTTGACATGTTTCACTAAATTGCTAATCTCTTAAACTCTTAAATTAATTCCAATCCCCGTGGGAACAATCTTTACTTATCATTGTATTACTTGTTGCGATTGTGTATACTTGCACAACTACGTTTCGCACCAACAAGTTTTTGGCGCCGTTGCCGGGGATTGCATTTAAATTTTACTGTTTAAGTTTTAAGTAACTTTAGTGAGAATTTTACACTGGTGTGTTGTTTCTTGGTGTTGCAGCGGTAGACGCTACAACGTATGCACAGGTATCAACCACCCGAATTTGAGTTGGACCCAGGAAACTGAGACAACTTCAAAGGCTTAAACAGCTCAGGCCCACAATGTCTGAACCCAGTAACAGAACCCCCTCAGGCAGAGGTACCACAATGGGTGGAAGAACCCATACTGCCAGAGGTAGATCAGACCCAGGTGGCAGAGGCAGGGGCAGACACACTCATCCACCCACTCCTACATTGCATGACCATGAAGATTGGTATAGGCAACAATTTATAAATGAAGGACCAGATGTCACGGTAAATGATGGGGACAGACCCATGAGAGACTATGTTGTGTTTAATCCACAATCCGTGGAGACAAGCATAGCTAGACCTGTTCTCCAAACAGTTCATTTTGAGTTCAAACCTATGATGTTCCAGATGCTCCAAACAGTGGGTCAGTTTGGTGGTTCTCCTCAAGAGGACCCATATTTACATTTGAAGCAATTTTTGAAAGTTTGCAGTAACTTCATCATTCCAGGGGTAAGTGATGATGCATTCAGGTTAAAACTTTTTCCTTAATCCTTGAAAGATAGAGCAAAGGCCTGGCTAACTTCTCTAGAGCCTAACTCCATCCATACTTGGAATGAAATGACTGAGAAATTCTTAGCAAAATATTTTCCACCAAGTAAGAATGCTAGAATGAGGAATGAAGTTATTGCATTCAGGCAAAAAGACTCGGAAACACTGTTTGAAGCCTGGGAGAGATGGAAGGAGCTGTTAATGAGATGTCCTTATCATGGCATACCAGAAATAATCCAAATGGAAACCTTCTACAATGGGTTGTATCCTCATACCAGACTAATGCTAGATGCTTCTTCTGGGGGCGTGTTGTTAAAGACCTCCTACAATGAGGCATGTGAGCTGATAGATGATATTGCAACAAATAGCTACCAATGGCCAACAAAAAGGTTAGCTCTACAGAAGAAGGTGGCTGGAGTGCATGAGATAAGTGAAATTACTGCTTTGTCTGCACAAGTTGCCTCTCTCACCAACATGATAAAATCCATGAGCACTTCAAATGCTGCAGTGGCTACCGCTACAGCATCTACTGAACCAGCTGTAGCAGTCATTGAGCAAGCCTCTCCAAGGTCAACAAGTTGTGTATTGTGGAGGTGAGCATCTTTATGAAGAATGTCCAGGTAATCATGTCTCTATAAATTACGTGGGTTTCAACAAGAACAATAACCCCTACTCAAATACTTATAATCTTGGTTGGAAGAATCACCCCAACTTCAGATGGGGAGCCAACAATGCTACAGCACCAACTTACAGTGCTCCAGCTAATCCACCAGGATTCCCTACTCAAAACTATCAAAGGCAGAATGCCCCTGTTATTGATAATTCCATGGAGAGTTTGTTAAAAGGCTTCATGAGTGACTGTAAGACAACCCTGAAAACTCATGAAGCTTCCATCAAAAACCTGGAGGTACAAATGGGGCAAATAGCTAATGTTTTTACCCAAAGAGCAAGTGGATCATTGCCATCCACTACTGAAGCTTCAACTTCTAATACTCAAGGGAAGGAGCATGTCAAAGCTATATCTCTAAGGAGTGGGAAGGATTTGCAAGGGCCATCACTTGTTTCAGGTGATGAAAAAAATACAAAATCTGACAAAGAAAAAAATTCGGCACCAGACGCTACAGCGCCTAAAGCTGACGCTGCAACGCCTGTTGCTGCCCAGATACCACCACCCAAAATTATTCCAGCATATCCTGACCCTCCATATCCTCAGAGGCTTAGGAAGGCTCAGGAAGACAAACAATTCAACAAATTCCCAGAAGTCCTTAAACAACTGCACATTAATGTACCTTTGGTGGAGGCCCTCCAACAAATGCCAAACTATGCTAAGTTTATGAAGGATGTGCTCACCAAGAGGAGAAGGCTTGGGGAATTTGAAACAGTAGTAATGACTGGGGAATGCAGTATGATTATGCAGAACAAACTACCCCTGAAGTCAAAGGACCCTGGCAGCTTTATTATACCTTGTTCTATTGGAAATTTCTACTCTGGTCGTGCTCTATGTGACTTGGGTGCTAGCATAAATCTAATGCCAAAGTCCATATACACACAGTTAGGTGTAGGAAATGCCAGACCTACATCAGTTACTCTGCAATTAGCTGACAGAACGCTAGCTTATCCAGAAGGAATACTAGAAGATGTTCTAATAAAGGTACTGTGGACTTTGTATTCCCTGTGGACTTTGTGATTCTGGATTTTGAAGCACACAAAGAAGTGCCTATCATATTGGGAAGACCATTTCTAGCTACTGGAAGAACACTAATAGATGTGCAAAGAGGAGAATTGACCATGAGGGTCAATGACCAAGAAGTCAAATTTAATGTCCTTAATACCATGAAGTTTCCAGACCCCAATACTGAAGATTGCTCATTTGTGGTCTCTCTAGACCAAGTGGTTCAAAAACATTTTCAGAAAAGCACTGATCACTTGGAGCAGATACTGCACAACAGTGAAGATTCAGGCCCTGGTGCAGAAACTGCAAAAGAAGTGGAACTGACAGTAAAGGAAGTTTGGGCCAGAAAGTATGAATCTCTTGAACAAGAAAATTCTGACATAAGAGAGAATCTGCCTTCCATTGAACAACCACCTACCTTAGAGCTGAAGGAGTTACCTACCCACCTCAAATATGCTTATTTGGGGGAAGACAGAACCTTACCAGTTATAATAGCTTCTGATCTCTCAGAGGAGCAGGAGCAGGAACAGGATCTCATTGGTACACTGCAAAGACTTAAAAGAGCAATTGGGTGGCAAATGTATGATATTCAAGGTATAAGCCCCACCATCTGCATGCACAGAATTGTGTTAGAAGAAAACTCCAAGAACTGCATTGAAGGGCAGAGGAGACTGAACCCCATCATGAAAGAGGTGGTGAAGAAAGAGATTATCAAATGGTTGGATGCATGTATTGTTTACCATATCTCTGACAGTGCATGGGTTAGTTCTGTGTAGTGTGTTCCAAAGAAAGGAGGGGTAACAGTAATTACAAATGAAATGAATGAACTACTGCCAACCAGAACAGTAACAGGATGGAGGATTTACATGGATTATTGGAGATTAAACAAAGCTACAAGGAAGGATCACTTCCCCTTGCCTTTCATTTGCCTTTCAAACCCAAATGACCTGAAACTTCAGCCTAAACAGTAAAACATTTTGTCTAGTTTTCAAAGAAATTGGATTCATTCGAAAAGGAGTTCATTTGAAAACACCACAATCAAAACACTGACCCTATGTCCAGACGGTCCCCAAAATTTTACCCTAACTTGCGAAGCCCATAACTGGAGCTATACTACTCCAAATGCGACCAAACCAAAGCCAAAATGACCAGCGTTCAGCCTAGTTTCTAAAATTGTGAGCTACATAATTTATCAACCAGTACAATGGTTCCAGTTTAGCCGAAATCCAAACCTACTCAGAAAGTGTCTACACAGTGAGTTCAGCAACAAATCATTACTCTTTTTCAAATAAAACCAACTAGAAAAATCATTTTCCAATCCAACAAAAACTTCACCTCTATACTTCCTCATTTAAAATCTTAAGTCAAAAATAATTTTACTTCCTTTGATCTCCACCACATCAACACCCACGTTCATTCATTAAAAATAGATTTTATTACTAATTTTAGTATCCAACCGTAAAATCGTCCATTAGACATTTCAAAAACAATTTCAGAAATCATTTTACTTTTCAGATCACAAAACTACATAGCACAAGGCATTAGTATTACTCAAATAAAACGGTTTTCAAAAACAGCAACAATTTTCGGACATAGCTTTTTCCAACCAACAGCAATTAAACCGCAACAGCACAGTAATTTCAGCAACCATGATTAAACAGTAGCAGCAATAAACAAACGGCAACATCAATAGTAGTTTCAATAACAACAGTACACAATACCAGCAGGGGCATCTCCCCCACTAGTTCACTTACCATTAGCAGCTTCCGTTTACCTGTACCTGCAGGACATCACTACTACACAAACCAATGGTCAAGACTAAAAGACAACAGTTGGTCGTTAACCGACACAACGACTCTACGACTTGGCCGGACGGACCAACCATTGCTCTGATACCACTAATGTAACACCCTTTTTCTACCCATTAATTTATTTGCATAAAAAATCAGAGTTTTCAAATTTTAAATACACCACAAGGGATGCCACACTTACTTCGTTAAACATCACGCGCCAAATTACTCGCTTTTCGAAAACAGTCTTACAATACCTACAAAACGTCATTGCAAATTAAAATACAACCTCGCAGCGGAAAATCCAACCAGTTTAATCATAAAAGGCATTGCAACTATGCAAGGCTCACAATAGTAAAATCCAAAGACAACAATGGTCATAAATAACTTAAACAACGTTCATCCCTCCCCTAGTGTTACATAATCAGAGCAGACGACCCGACTCAGCTAGTGAAGATACCTAACCCTTCACTCGAGATCACCTGCACGTTACCGCATAGGGGTAACATTCAAACAGAAGGGGTGAGTTCATCTAACAATATAATAAAGCTTATGATGAGCACTATGCTAGAGTTATGACACTATATCAACCACCTCACGACACATCAAGTCAGTCATCAATATTAATCACCACAACAAATCATCGCAATGCCAGCTATATAAACCACATCACAAACATCAATTCAATCACTACAAAAGCTCATCACAATGTCATGTAAGTATATGAAGTGCAACCCACTCGCGGGCATATGCATGAGGTACCTTTTCACAAACGTCGCTTAGCCTTTTGGGCCTCATCGTCACTTAGCCTTTTGGGCCTCAAACGTCACTGAGTTTATGCATATGGGAGGCATGAGACACTATGACATGCACCACGCACAAACACACAATCACGGTCAACTATGTGACCCGTCACTTACCAATTTGCCAAATAAGAGGCACAACACCTGTCAATTCATGATCACACATAACAACGTCACTTAGCCCTTTAGGCCTCATCGTCACTTATTTTAATTCATAATTACACATAACAACGTCGCTTATTATTCATCGTCGCTATTAGCCGTTATGGCATCATCATCATTTAGAATCATCATCATCAATATAACATCCATCGTCAATCACAAGCATAGCCACTAAGGGAATTACCGTCAAAATCATCAACTTATCAAGGTACTAGCCACTGAGGGCATCATCGTCAATCAAACATTGGCCACTAAGGGCACTATCATCTATAAACTAGCCACTAAGGGCATCATCGTCAATGAACTAGCCACCAGGGGCATCATCGTCATTTACACATCATTATCATTAAAGTTGGTCTCTAAGGGCAGAAACGTTATTTAGAACATCATCGTTAACACCAAAAAGGTTTTAGACACCGAAAACAGTTTTGCAACGCAACAACAACGACCATCGGGGCAGCCACTTGGGCGCCCAGAACCATCAGAAAATAATAAGTTTTCGCTTTTAAAATAGGACACACAGATAGACAACGAGATGGGCTTCACAACACTTTTTGAAATGTTTAAAACGGACACCCGAGTCAAAAGTTATGGCGAAAACAGTTTTTATTAAAAATCGGGAACGCCCTGAAAATGGCGCCCAGCGCTCGCAACACGCAACACACACAACACACGCACACACGCACGGCGCCCTTGGTGCCTAGCAAGCACAATTCAGCACAACAGCAAGCACAATTCAACAACACAAACTTTGGCTCATGCGCCCAGCACAAGGGCGCCAATTCCTGCAATGGAAAATTCAACCAAAAACGCAACAACTTGGCACGGGGCGCCCAATCACGAGGACGCCTAATTCCGTGGGCAAAATTCCAGCAACATCATAAACACAAAAGTGGCGCCCTATGCGCCTATGACACCATCGACAACGAAATCGAGCAACACAAATTCCTCAAAGCACATACAACATATTAAACACCAAATTCCATCATCAAGGCTCAATTCAACAATACGAACATCAAATTATCATAATCATCCCCAATCATCATAAATCACAATATCATCAACAATTACTCAAACACTCGGCACGCACAACATGATTTTATTAGCAACAAGTCTTCACATGCCTAGGGTTCATTAATAATCACTAAGAATACATAAAAAGGCATACATAGAGCCTAGCCCCTACATAATCCCCATCATAAAAACCCTATTATAGAGAAGATAAGACCCACCCTTACCTGGTCTGAAGATCTCGTACGACATACAATTAACTGAAGTTTCAACACGACAGTCGACACAACGAACGAGTTGATATTTTAATTGTTCTGCAACGCGTTCACAGAGCTAAGGAAATAAAACTGTAAAATTATGTAGAGTTTAAAAAAATACTAGTGTTAAATATTTAACAAAATATTATGGATAAAAATAGAGTAAAAAGGAAATGACCGAGAAAAATCTTACCGACACAACAAGAGGGACGTCAACTTTGTTATTATGTGCAAATAGATAATGTTTATCCAAGTCTTTGATGAGAGGAACCCAAAAATATAGTTTATTTTCTCGAACTATGACCGTAGCAGTCAGTACCAAAACAAACCAATAGGGTGACGGGTTCCAAGCTAGTAACAAGTAAATGATATCTGAATGATCAAACCCAACAAATTAGGCTACTCTTGAGTACTACTGCTTGACTTATAAATATCCATATGCGACTAGTAAAGAAAGGGAGGACAAAGCATATGGCTGGCTAATGAAAAAGGGAAGTGACGAATACTGGAAGTCCAAAAGCCAAGGATGGAACTTTGAACATGAAGAATTGGGGACGGCAATTGAAAATTATTGGATCATGAATCATCAAGAAGGAGTAGAACATGACATATGGAGTGCATAGAATATGAGATGACAATTCTCTTTTACACATGCTACATGTGCGTCAGTAATCATGAGCCCATGGAAAGAGATTTCAATGCTCACGACGATATTTGGAAAATGTTGCGCTCTCACTCACTCGGGAATGCTTGGAGATTGTTGCGCTGTCTTGAGGGAAGAAAGAAGAGATAGTAAATTAGGTTAAGGCTAAATATTGGGCTTTATCCATGTTGTTGCAAAAACTCAGCCCAATGCACCTTATAATTATTATAATAAGTAATAAATAATTATATTATTATTTCTACCACCCAATTTCATTTAATTAATTAAATAAATTAATCTATTATTTTTGGGGTGTTACATTAGCAGGAAAAGAATTCTATTGTTTTCTAGATGGTTATTCTGGTTATAACCAGATAGCAATAGTCCCTGAAGGTCGGCAAAAGACAACATTCACATGTCCATATGGCACCTTTGCATTTAGAAGGATGTCATTTGGACTGTGTAATGCACCTGCCACTTTCCAGAGGTGTATGATGGCAATTTTCTCAGACTTCATTGAAAGATCCATGGAGGTATTCATGGATTACTTCTCTGTGTTTGGGGAAACATTCCATATATGCTTGTCCAACTTGGAAGAAATTCTAATAAGGTGTGAGGAGACAAACCTATTGCTGAATTGGAAAAAATGTCATTTCATGGAGCAAGAGGGTATTTGTCTTGGGGCACAGAATCCCCAAGAAGGGGCTGGAAGTGGACAGCGCAAAGATAGAAGTTATTGAAAGGCTACCTCCTCCAACAAACATCAAAGGCATCAGAAGTTTTTTGGGACATGCTGGATTCTATAGGAGGTTCATAAAAGATTTTTCAAAAATCTCCAAGCCTCTGTGCCAATTGTTGCAGCAATATCCCTTTCATATTTGATGAAGATTGCATGCAAGCCTTCAAGAAACTAAAGTAGCTTTAATAACTGCACCAGTTATTGTAGCTCCTGACTGGAGTAAGCCTTTTGAGCTTATGTGTGATGCAATCGACTTTGCCATTGGAGCTTTGCTTGGGCAAAGGTATGATAAAATTTTTCATTCAATCTATTATGCTAGCAGAACACTAATAGAAGCTCAATTGAATTACACAGTCACAGAAAAAGAACTTTTGGCTGTTGTCTTTGCATTTGACAAGTTTAGATCATACTTGGTGGGCACTAAAGTGATTGTCTTTACAGACAACTCTGCCATCAAGTATTTGATCACTAAAAGAGATGCAAAGCCAAGGCTTATTAGATGGGTTCTCCTACTCCAAGAATTTGATTTAGAAATTTGTGATAAAAAAGGAGTGGAGAACCAAGTTGCTGATAATTTATCCAGAATAGAAAGAAAAAATGCAGGTACAGCAGGAGGAGAAATCAAGGAACACTTCCTAGATGAGAAGCTGTTGGCAATAACTGCTAAAGCATCAACCGCTGTAGCGGTTAGAGATATCACGATAGACGCTGTAGCACCCGAATCTTCAACACCTTGGTACGCTGATATTGTAAATTTTTTGGTTAGCAAGGTGGTGCCTGTTGAGATGAATTATCAGTAAAAGAGGAGGTTCTTCCATATAGTAAAGCAATATTACTGGGATGAACATTTTCTCTACAAGAAGTGCCAAGACCAATTAATGAGGAGATGCCTTTCAGAGGAGGAGCAAGACCAAGTGCTACAACACTGCCATGCTGCGCCATGTAGTGGGCATTTTGATGGGATCAGAACAGCTGCAAAGGTATTGCAATCAGGTTATTACTGACCTACACTTTTTAAAAATGCTCAGGACTTGGTGAAAAGATGTGACAGATGCCAAAGAACAGGGAATATATCAAGTAAACATGAAATGCCATTGACAAACATCCTAGATATAGAACTCTTTGATGTTTGGCGAATGGATTTCATGGGACTTTTCCCTCTATCTTATGGAAATCTTTATATCTTAGTAGCTGTGAATTATGTTTCAAAGTGGGTAGAGGCTGTTGCTCTACCCAACAATGATGCTAAGTCCGTGAGCAAATTTTTGTTAAAAAAAATATTTACCAGGTTTGGAACTCCAAGAGCCATTATTAGTGATGAGGGATCTCATTTTTGCAGCAAATTAATTGAGACCCTCTTGGCTAAATATGGAGTCAAACACAAAATTGCCACTACTTACCATCCACAAACAAGTGGTCAAACTGAGTTATCCAACAGAGAAATCAAGAGGATACTTGAGAAAATGGTAGGACCTACAAGGAAAGAATGGTCAATGCACTTAGATGATGCCTTGTGGGCCTATAGGACAGCTTTCAAAACACCCTTAGGGATATCTCCCTACAGGCTTGTCTACGGAAAAGCTTGTCACTTGCCTATTGAGCTGCAACACAAAGCCCATTGGGCCTTGAAAAGGCTCAACTTTGACTACAATGGAGCAGGAGGTGCTAGAATGTTGCAATTGCATGAACTGGAAGAAATTAGGCATTTTGCCTACGAAAATGCAGCAATCTACAAGGAAAAGACCAAGGTATGGCATGACCAGAAGCTGCAAAGAAGAGAGCTGGTGGAAGGAGGGCAGGTGTTGCTATTCAACTCAAGATTAAGATTATTTCCAGGGAAGTTGAAGTCAAGATGGTCAGGCCCATTCACATTAATGAAACTATACTGCCATGGTGCAGTGGACCTCTATGATGAAGCAACCAACACCACCTTCAAGGTAAATGCTCAAAGAGTCAAACAATACCTTGGTGAGGATGTGGTAAGAAGCAAAACCACAATTGAATTAAAAGACCTCTAATAAAAAGAGGAAGTCTGGCTGAAGACTCTTAAAGCAAGCGCTCTTGGGAGGCACCCCAAGGATTTTAACAATTTTTGTTGTGTTGAGTCTTTCTTTTTGCAGAAATTCAGTTTCAGTAGAGTTTTGGGTATCAGCAGTAGCGCTGCAGCGTGTACCGTTGCCAAGGCGCTACAGCGGGTGTTGTTGGAAGCTGAGCAAAGTCAAACAATAAAATAAAAAGTTTTTCACTCATGAGTGACGTGGCATTATTTTTTTTACCCTTATCTTAACTGCTCCTGCAGGAGAGAGTAGTCACTTCACTTACGTTTTACTTTCTCTCTCTCTCTATCTCTCCTTTATCACTCACAACGGCCACTTCCAAATCCCAACCCCTCACACTCACGCTTTAAACCCTCACTGTTCCAATCAACCACCCACTCTCCTTCCTTCCCAACGCAGAAGCAACCAGTTCCAAAAACCTCACCGAGCCTAACCATCTACAATCAAGCTTTTGAAACCGAAAACAACACCATGGTGAAAAAGCAAGTCGCATCCAAGAAATCTGGGAAGCGAGCTAACGACGAAGGAGAAATGGCTTCCGAAGGTCCGCAAAAATTCTGGAAGATGGATTTCATTGCAGAAAGGGGATTCAAAACAGATAAAGCCTCAGAAGCGTTCACGACAACCGTCATAGTGCTAGGGTGGGAGAACTTCATCAAGCACCGTAAGCCATATGTGGTGTCTCTGGTTAGAGAGTTTTACGCTGGTATAGATGAGCCAAAGGATGGAAAGCCCCAAACCTATTCTCTGGTTAGGGGTGAAATTGTGAATTTCAATGCGAGGACTATCAATGATGTGTTCCATCTTGGGTATCATGGAAAAGCGCTTGAAAATAAGGTAAAATCCCGGGGCAAAGAAGAAATGGAGAAAGTAAGAGAAAGGATATGCGTAGAGGGAGCCAAGTGGGAGAAATTTGGTGCTGAGTACAAGATCAAGAAATCCTATCTATGCGAGGAAGCCAACATGTGGTGCAGTTTCATCAAGCACTCATTGTTGCCAACCTCCCACACCACATTTGTGGAGAAGGAAAGATTGATTGTCATTGATGCCATTATGGCCGGAGAAAAGATTGACGTGGGAAAGCTGATAGCGAAGGAGATAGAGAAATGTAGAATAAAAAAGGGAGGTAACATTTACTTTCCATGCTTAATTACTGATTTGTGCTTAAATGCTGAGGTAGAGGGGGAGAAAAAGGAAGAAAGGAGATCCCGACAGGGAGCTTTTCCCTGTGTGTTCAAGCCCAAGCAGAAGCCTGCCGCTACAGCGCCTGCTGATACTGTGATGCTACAGCGTCTGGCGCTGCAGCAGCAGTCTCTCTGCCGCTTTGTAAAAGAAAAATTTGAATGGGAAAAGGCTATGTATGGCCATATCTCCAAAGGAAAATCCTCTGTTCCACCACCAGAATTCCCAGAATGCCTAGTAGACGAAGAGCCATCAAAAAAGGTGGAAGCAGAGGGCAGCAAGAAGGAAAAGAAGAAAGAAGTGAAGAGCCAAACAAAAAGGCCAAAGCAAAGCCCTGCTAAAAGAGCAAGAAAGGTGATTTTAGAAGAGGAAGAGAGTCTGGACTCTGAAGAAATGGAGGAAATCAGTAAGGAAGATGAAGAAGAGACAATAGCTGTGATGAATGAGATGCAGAAGGAAGAGGATGAAGAGTTATCCCAAGAGGAAAATACAAGTTCTGAGGAGGAGGAAATAAAATGTGATCCTACCCCTAGCCCCAACAAAACACAATCCCCATCCACCCAAATCACACCACCAGCTAGCCCCATCCCAGAACCAGACCATCAACCACCAAAACAATCTCCACCCAAAGAAGCCCAACAAGAAGAAGCTGAACAACAAGATCAACAACAACAACCCCAAGCCCAGAAAGAGAAAGCTAATGCCCCAATTCTCAAGAAAAAGAAAACTCATGTGTCTTACACTAGGGCAAGAAAAAGCCCAGGTGTCAAGTTGACTGAGCTCCCAGAAGAAGGGGTTCAGCCAGTAAGCGCTGCAGCAGCTAATGCTGCAGTGTTTAGCGACCCGAATCCTGAGGTTTCTGAAATGGAAGAAGAAGCTAGTGAGAAGACTGCAGAGAAAGAAGCAGCAGAAAATTTGGCAGAAATGCAAGGCTGCAAAGAAGTGGAGTAGAAAGAAGGAGATGAGCAAGGAGCAAGCGCTACAGCGTCTACTGCTGTAGCGGTGGAAAAGACCAAACCCACCAACCCCAAAAAGAAAGAAGGCTGCCAAGGCAGCACCAGCCCCTGCAAGATCCAGTAAGAGGCTAAGGCAGGGGTAAACAGGCAAGTGTTTTCAAAAAAAAAAACATGTCTGGCTGTTTAAGCCTAGTGTTCTAGTATTTCTGTTTTTACTTTTTCTATGTATTTTGTTTAGTGGACTCAAAGGCCTCTCCCTTTTAGGATGCATGAAGCAGTGGGGACACTGCAAGGTTTTTAGTTTGGGGGAGGACCTTATGGATACTATGTTATGTTTGTTAATTATAATGATTAATGTTATGTCATAGTATGGACCTTATGGATACTATGTTATGTTTGTTAATTATAATGATTAATGTTATGTCATAGTATGAATGTTTAAATAGAAGATAGTAGCTGCACTTTTTAAATTTTATAGTAACAAAAATTGAACTTATGTAGCCAAATTAAATGATGATTGGGTGTTTTTGGAGTAGAGTAGCCTTGTGTAAACAATGAAATGGTTTTATTGTTGCTTTTACACAAAACTCCAAGTTTAGCAAAGAACCTAGTTAGCTAGGGATCATCTAAGGCTGAAGTTTAGTCCTAATTAACCAAGGAATAGTCAAGTTTTGACTAAAAATTGAGAGTAGTTTTTGAAGCTAAGTTTGGGGGTGCATCGGTTATGTTAAGGCTAGGTATAAAGATGATAGTAAGGTCAGTGCAATAAGATCTAAAAAGTGTAAAAATGGTAATGACAAATGTTGCAAAATGCCTGAAGCAAATATACTGAACTGTTCCAAAAATGCAGACAAAGAAAAGAAAAGTCAAAAGAAAGAAATGCATATAAGGAGTTCAGTAATAAAGGCAGTAACTTATTTTGTTCATCAATCCACCAACGTTGTAGCGTCTAACGCTACAGCGTTAAGAAATCACCAAATCAAAACTTAGGGCACTGACCGAAGATCTGAAATACCTAATTAAAGCCCTTTGTTGTGCTTTGAAGCCCCCCATTGCTTATGTGAATTTGTTAATCCACTCTCCCTTTTGAAAAAATTCTTTGACTAATCCAAAAGAAACCTACTCTATCCAAAACCAAAGAGAAATGCTGAAATTGGCTAGGAACTGAGTTAAGCTTTGAAGTCACACACCCACAATTGAGCAGTAATAATTCTATTTGTTGTGAAAAACAATGGTGTGTGAGTGTGTTCAGTATAGTCTTGAAATGTTGACCTAGCATGAGGAATTCTTTTGTGAAATTCTGTTTAATTTAAAAGCTGCAGCTAGTTATGTTTTGATACTTACTTGCCATTTTATTTTCTTGTCTTATTCAAGCATCATTACTTGAGGACAAGCAATGGTTTAAGTTTGGGGGTGTGATAACTCATATTTATATGGGTTATTTATGCTCTTAATACGTAAATCAAACTGAGTTCTCAAGTAATTTTAGTACTTTAATATGTAAATATGTGATTAAAAGTATAAATATAGGTTCAGATGTGATTTCCTAAATATTGGGCATAATAGGTGCCTTTGTGAATATATTGATGTTTTGCCTGAGTGCTAAAGCGGTAAGCGCTATGCGGCAGTAAGCGCTACAGCGCTATGGGACGGTTGGCCACTTGGATATTTATGAAGCCACTTGCTGCTTGATGAGTCATCATTCCGATCTTCTTCTTCTCAACCTGACATTGAAGCCTCCAAGTGGATTCAATAAGACACTTGGCGTGTCCTAATTGAAGCTCATGTGATAGTTGGTGATGATTGTAATCATTGCCCTTTTTGTAACACCACTTTATGGAGTTGGAGATAATATCTAAGTATCTTCTTCTCCATAAGATAGATATTAACATATACCATTCGTAGATAGAGAGAGTACAGACTTGGAAAAAGAACTAACTTGACATTTTAGACTTCCTCCATTGTTGCTCTACTCTTAAGCTTCATTTTTAGTTTAGTTTTATTTTCTCACCTACGGTTTGCTCACGCCATAGCATCATCCATCGTTTATGACATGGGAATCTTGGAGTGCATCTTTTGTAACCATTCTTCTCTTGCTCACCTATGGTAATATGAACTTTTTTCAGTTTATGTTGTGGTGATGATGCTTGTCATGAGCTAAACACTTGTAGTTGGATTGTTCTTAGTTTGTAATGAACCTTGAGTAGTGTTTATATAATATTATGATGTTTGCGTTTCATTCCTTGTGTTATAATGCTTTCAAACTTGTTTTGGGATTGATCAACTAAAATAAGGGGCTTCGTAGGTACAGACATGGTTTACGAAGAGACTTCAAGGATTGATATGAATGAAGGGTCATTTAAAGACATTTAAATGACTTGTCCTTAACCCTAGACATATGGGAGTAATAGTTCATAAGGTAAAAGCTGTAAGTTCTTCATTATACAGGGGTGAACTTATTTAGAGCCTAGACATAGGAGTCTTGTAACAAAACCCTGGTGACAGTAACTGAAAGGCATGCTTCCATACGCTACAGCGCTTAACGCTACAGCGTCTAATATTACGACACTCTACTCTTGGGAATTTACATAACAAATGAGCTATCCAACTTACTCTTTAACACTTTAAATTCATTACTGTTTTACCACAAACTTATTATATTTACAATTTTACATTTGTAATTGTCACTTGACTTGTTTCACTAAATTGCTAATCTCTTAAACTCTTAAATTATTTCGAATCCCTGTGGGAACGATCTCTACTTATCATTGTATTACTTGTTGCGATTGTGTATACTTGCACAACTACTTTTCGCACCAACACAGTGCCATCAGGTTTTGGTTTCTTTTTCAGAATCCATTTACAGCAAATGGGTTTGAAACCAGGAGGCAAGTCCACTAAGTGCCATGTCTTGTTAGAATCTAGAGAATCCATCTCATCATTTTTGGCTTCTTGCCACAAATCAGCATCCCATGAAGACAGAGCTTCTTGAAGGCTAGTAGGATCCTCCTCTAATGTATAGACCGTATAGTCAGGTCCATAGTCTTTAGCAACACGTGCTCTCTTACCTCTTCGAGGATCCATTTCCCTTTCTATGTTGTTTTCAACGCTCCCAGGCACAGAAAGCTTACCAGTTCCGGTGCCCCCACTATCTCTTGATTTAAAGGGAAATTGACTTTCATAAAAGTCAACATCGTTTGACTCAATGATCACTTTTGCATTCACGTCATAAAACCTGTATGCTTTGCTATTTACTGCATAACCAATGAATACACATTCATAGGCTCTACTGGCAAGTTTGACTCTTTTTAGGTCTAGGATCCTGACATAGGCCAGGTAGCCCCAAGTTCGAAAATAAGACACATTTGGTTGTCTTTTCTTTATCATCTCATAAGGAGAAATTTTATTCCTAGACTTAGGAATTCTGTTCAGTACATAACATACAGTTAGTAAAATTTCCCCCCACCAGTGAGTTGCAGCGCCAGAATTAAGCATAATTGCAACGGTCAATTCGGTAAGAGTTCTATTTTTCCTTTCTGCTTTACCATTCATTTCAGGTGAATATGGTGCAGTCGTTTCATGTATGATTCCATTCAACGTATAAAAGTCATTAAATTTCATTAAATAACTGGGAATCATACTCAGTTCCTCTATCACTTCGAAAATGCTTTATCCTTTTCCCAAATTGATTTTCAATTTCCTTTACAAAATTTTTGAACATGTCAAGCGGTTCACTTTTATTTTTCATAAGATATACAAAGGTGTAGTCTGAACAATCGTCAATAAATGTGATAAAATAGCGTTTACCATTTCTGTAACACCCCTTTTCTACCCGTTAATTTGTTTGTAAAAATCAGAGTTTCAAAATTTCTTTCATCACAAGGAATGTTACACATACTTCGAATAAAACATCGTACTTCAATAAAACAGTTCAACATCAATAATTGTGCAATTCGTAGCATGCCCCCAATGGGGAAAACCTCAAGCATCAGTCATCGTCACCACAACCTTAACATCAATAAAACCAACTACGCAGCAGAAAGTAAAATAAAGAGAAGCCATCAAATAACATATAACAACCAAAATGGTCTTAAAACATCGAGTTCTTTTCCCCCCCTTGAGTGCTACGTATCAGAGCATGACGACCCGACTCAAATTAGTGAAGATACCTAGGTCTTCACTCGTGATCACCTGCACATTACCGCATAGGGGTAACATTCAAACAGAAGGGTGAGTCCAATTCAATCCATATAATAAATCATATGATAAGCAATAAGTCAAAGTCACGGCACTAGAGTAAACACATCACAGTCATCAATTACGTCATTACAACAACTCATCACGATGTCATGTAACTATATGAAATGCAACCCACTCGCGGGCATATGCATGAGGTACCTTTCATCATCGTCGCTTAGCCTTTATGGCCTCATCGTCGCTGGGTTCATGCACATGGAATACATGAGACACTATGACATGCACCGCACACAAACACACAATCACAGTCAACTATGTGACCCGTCACTTACCAATTTGCCAAATAAGAGGCACAGCACCTGTCAATTTATAATTACACACAACAACGTCGCTATATTTCATCGTCGCTTAGCCTTTTGGGCCTCATCGTCACTTAGCCTTTATGGCCTCATCGTCACTTAGCCTTTATGGCCTCATCGTCACTTATCCGTAAATGTCATCAATCAAACAATAGCCACTAAGGGCAAAAACGTCATTTAACTAGCCACTAAGGGCATCATCGTCATAATCACCCATTTTGACACTAAAGCGTTAAAACTGTTGGTTATACGCAAAAAGGATTTTTAAAGGAATCAATACGGCTTTACAATGTCACTGGGATGACCACCGGGGACAGCCACTTGGGCGCCCAGAAACCACCAGAAAATGATAAGTTTTTATTTTAAAAATAAGACACACAGGTAGACAACCGAAAAAGCTTCCCAACACTTTTTGAAACGTTTAAAACGGATGCCCGAGTCAAAAGATATAGCGAAAACAGTTTTTATTAGAAATCGGGAACATCCTGGAAATGGCGCCCAGGGGCGCCTAAGACACAAACTTAGACATCCAGAAGCAACACAGCGCAACAGGCGCGCAACACGGCACACAGCGCCCTTGGCGCCCAGCGCCTGGCGCCCAGCACCCAGCAACACAACACACACACGCACACAGCGCCCTTGGCGCCTGGCGCCCAGCGCCCAGCAACACAACACACACGCAACACAGCGCCCCTTGGCGCCCAGCGCCCAGCAACACAACACTTGGCTCATGGCGCCCAGCACAAGGGCGCCACCTCCTGCATCCAAAATGACCAAAATCCAGGAACACACAACCACACCTATGGCGCCCTATGCGCCCATAACACCAACAAACGGATTCCGAGCAACACGAATACATCAAATCACATACAAATCATAAAAACAACATGAAATCACACACCGATCATGAATATGGATAGATCTAGGCTAGCCCTACTCTAAAACCTATCATAAACATCTATTATATAGAATTATAGAACTCCCCTTACCTTGGATTTGAAGAACAGGAGCCCTAGAGACAGTCACGAACAGAACCACAGCAACGGGTCACGTTCCTCTTCCTCCTTGAGCTCACGACCTCTCCCTTCTTTCTCTCTTCTCCACGGCGCCTCTTCTCTCTATCTCTTTCTCCAATTCGCAAAATGCCTATGCTAAAACCCTAATCCCAAATGACCTAGCAACTTCGCATATTACATGGATCATGGGCTTGGGCTTTTCACTTAAGCCCAAGTTCATCTAATTGGCGCCTCCACCTTCTAATACCACCTACACCATTTTAACATAATTTCAATTAATTAAATTATATCCAATTAATTAAAATAAATTCCTAAATACTTAATTAAATAAATTAATTAAATATTTAAGGTGTTACAATTTCTGGTCAAAGTTTCGTCTAGTTCGCAAATATCAGAGTGTATCAAATCTAGCGGCTCTGATTCTCAAATGATGGATTTGTGAGATGTTTTTGTAATTTTGGCTTGACTACAAAATTCGCATTTATGAAAATCAGTTAACGATAGTTTGGGAATTATTCCTAAATTGCTCATATTAGAAATAACGCGCTTATTGACATAACATAAACGAGAATGCTAAATATTAAAATCACACAACATATAAGCAGAACATATAAGCAGAAGGAAAAACTTTATTGATTTCAACATTCAATTTGAACATGCTATCTGTGGCATACCCTTTCCCAACAAAAATACCATTTTTAGTCAAGGTTTACAAATCCCCTTCAATAGTCTGAGTAAACCCTGCCTTATTCAGTAGGAAGCCAGTAACTAGATTCTTCCTTATCTCTGGAGTGTGCATCACGTCCTTCAAAATTAGAGTCTTTCCAGAAGTGAACTTCAGCTCAACATCTCCAACACCTGCAACAATAGTGGTGTGAGCATTGCCCAACAACACTTTCATGTCATCAACTGCCTTGTATGTTTTAAACATAGCACGGTTATTGCATACGTGGAGAGAGGAGCCAGTATCATTCCACCAGTCATCAGATCCACCAATCATGTTGATTTCGGAAATCATAGCAGTAAAGTTCTGCTCTTCAGTCAGGTTAGCCTGCGGAGCAGGATTAGGCCCGTTCCTACACTTGCGTGCCATATGACCTGGTCTCCCACACTTGAAACAAGTGAATGGAGGAGAAGCATCATTCTTAGGTTGTGGTGGTGGTTGAGGCTTAGCATTTGGGGACTTTGGAGTGTTCCCATTCTTGTTGTTGCGGTTCTTTTGAATCTGACTACGGATTCTTGAAAGGTTTGCCAGTTGGCTTCAGAACCGCTCCTGCTCTCTTGTTTGAAACAAACAAGACTTCCTCTTTCTGATCTTGCTTCCGAGATTCCTCCTCAATTCGGAGTCGAGTAATCAAACTTTCCAAAAAAAAATCTTTGGTCTTGTGCCTGAGAGAATTCTTGAAATCCTTCCAAGCAGGAGGAAGTTTGTCAATAATAACAGCTACTTGAAATTGTTCATCTAAGGCCATGCCTTCATATATAATTTCATGAGCTATTTTCTGTATCTCATGTGACCGAGTCTCTACATATTTGTCATCTGTCATCGTGTAGTTGAGGTAGCGGCTCACAACAGATTTTTTAGTATCTGCTTCCTCAGTATCATATTTCTTTTTCAGAGCATTCCAAACCTCTTTGGCGGACTTACAAGGGCTGTAATAATCATAAATATCATCACTTAGTCCATTAAGAATAAAATTCTTACAGAGATAGTCATGCTCGTTCCATAGTATTATCTATTTGGCTAATTTATCCCGTGCTTCTTGTTCTGTTGTTTCATCTACCACTGGAATCTCATCAGTCAAGACATTAGCAACCTTTTTCACAGTTAAGAAAAATTCCATTTTTTGTTGCCAACGTTTGAAGTGAGATCCCTCAAACCGAAACGGTTTATTGAAGTCAGAAACATTGGGTCCAGTAATCTCTTCGGTAGTCATGGGTGAAAAAATGTCTTAAAATTGTTGTTTTTGAGTTTTCGAAAAAGTGTACCGAAGAAATTACCGGGATGAGTCGCGGACTAGGTCGCTCTCATTAAGACGATTCGCGGCACTGCTCGAAGGTGCAAGCAGACTATCAACCACGACGCCCCCAGGATGAAACAACCTGGTAACGATTATCACCGCACAGTAAATAATCGCTCAAGAAATACACCACAATATGGTTAATAACCACTCTGAAATATAGCACGTAGGCTACTCAAGAGTATGGCTCGTAGGCCAAGGAGTAGAAGAGAAGAAAATTTCGAGAGAGGAGAAAGAGCTTGAGGTATGATTTAACGTCAAACGGTGTGTCGAATGAAGTGAGGGAGGGGCCTATTTATAGGCTTTGAATCCGACTTGCTGCGCAAGTATCAGTGGATAAGAACAGAGTGCTTGCTCTGCAAGTCAATAATGGATAAGATCGGCCACAAACGGCTCTATCAAATACGCAACGGTTAGTTCGTCGTATCTGGTCGGTTCAACGAATCTGGACAAGCAACGCACCAAAAAATAAAATAATTAATTATTTTCGCTAAAAGGAAATTTACACCTCACAAGCCAAGCCTCGGGCGGACGGGCGCCGGCGGCAGCGGCGTGCGAGTGTGTGGTGGTCAGTTAATGTGCGTGTTTTCCCGTTTACAAAACTGGATGCCCTTCGCGCCCCAATCCGAAGGAGTGAATTTCCCACTTATAAGCACTCTTCAAGTGCCTATTCCAAGTAATGTGGGACTTTTTCTATTCACCACCAATGTTCCAACAAGAAAAGACCCCCGAACACAATGCTAAGTGGCGATGAAATCAATCGTGTATCTAGCCAGATTCTAATCAACTGCTACTATCCAAAATTTAATCTACCACTTCCTCAAACCAATCCCCTACCCACCCCACGATCCCTGAGTATGCAAATGTCCCTCCACTAACATGAGGTACAAGAAGGGGCCCATCCTATAGGAAAGAGTATTCACAACCCTCAAATAATACTTCGTCTCCAAGACCTCCCTCCACACCTCTTTTGCTCACCATGAAGTCTGGGTTCTTTCCACGCCTAGCCGCTTCTTAGTTTTCACTCTACAAACCGTATCACTAAAGTTATACTATTATCCCCTTAGTGTTGGGGAGTCCGGGGGAGCACCGGGAGCAACAATGAGCTATCCAATGAACCGGACCACCAAGAGACTTGGACGCCACATCTCCACCCAAAACCTTAAGGCATCAGGTATATGGGTCCCCTCTCTTATATGTCCTTCATATAACTCATTCATAGCCGATGTGAGACTTATAACCACTCACACTTCAATTTCCAACTTCTCCCCCCAAGTGTGAGTCACCCACATCACTATACTTGATCCAAACCAGGATCCACTACCCGCTCCCCCACCAAGCCGAACCATGGCTCTGATACCACTTATTGGGGAGTCCGGGGAAGCACCGGGAGCAACAACGAGCTAACCAATGAACCGGACCACCAAGAGACCTGGACACCACATCTCCACCCAAAACCTTAAGGCATCAGGTAGATGTGTCCCCTCTCTTATATGTCCTTCATATAACTCATTCATAGCCGATGTAGGACTTATAACCACTCGCACTTGAATTTCCAACGCTGCAAAGAAACCTTCTCTGAATCTTAGCAACATCCTTCCTTACTTTGACTAGAATCCTTAGTACCTGATTGCTAAGGACTAGCACCATCCAGAAGTCCAAGGTACTTCATATTTTCAGCCTGATGTTACAATTTAGGAACCCAAAAGCCATATTTAGGAAATTTAGTGGCACTTTCAAGCTCCCGAGTCTACTCTTGTGGGAATTAAGCTTTTGGCCATACATTAGGATAAAACACACCAGAGAATTTGCATCATATACTATAAGTTCTGTATGTTAGTCCCACCTATAAAAAGGGAATCATCTGCATACCGTAGGTGAGAGTCCACCACTTATGACGTCCCACTCTCAGGCCTTTAAACTTATCTTCCGCCACTACCTGTATCATGTGCCCACCTAACCCCTCCACCATCACGAGAAATAGAAAGAGAACGAAGGGGGTGCCCTTTTTAAAATTTCTACTAAATATTAACCTCTTTAGTCGATCGACCACACAAGTACCGAGTGAAGTCACATGCTTGTATCAAGCCCTCCACTTGTCGTAAAGCCAAATCTTTCCAATTTGATCAATGAACTTCTAGCTTGTTGAATCATAAGGCTTTTTAAAGTTCACTTTAAATATCAAGTATCCCCATTAATGAAGCCACCACCCTATCTAGAATTTCTACCACAAATGAATGTCAAACGATGAGGTGCGATAATGGAATCCATCACCTTATCCAACCTAGCAATTATCATAGTGTTGAACCAAGGTCAAACACTCTTTGTTTTATATGATAACAAATTACAATCTGTTTACTAATTGGAATCAAGACTTGTATGTTATTTTGCTTTCCATAGGACGCGTGTAAGATCTCGTGTCACTTCAGCTCTATGACTTTTGTAGTTAAGAGATGATCTTTTAAAATAGAACTGTTTTAAATTAAATAGAATTGTGCTAGGCTCGGAAAAATCTTTTATATAAAAGTATGTTAAAAAGGTTAGGCACAAATCATGACTTGTTGTTTTTTAAAAGTGTAAAATCAATTCATGGCTCCCTTGTAAAATGAAGAAATCGATTTTGGACTTGATTGTTTTTAAAAGAACTTGTTTTGGAAAGAAAACAATCGATTGATGACTATGTGTTTTTAAAGTGGAAAATTGATTATTCACTTGTTTTATAAAGCAAACAATCAATTTTGGACTTGATTCATCAAGCACAAAATCGATTATGAGCTTGATTGTGGGAAGCACAAAATCGATTATCCACATGATTTTTAAAAGGTCTCATTTTTCCTAAAGCACATAATCGATCATAACCTTATTTGTTTTAAAGTCAAAATCGATTATGATCCTATTTTGTTTAAGTACAAAATCGATTTTTGCACTTAGTTTTAGAAGCAATCAATCGATCATTCTCTTATGAAGTTGTTCTCTTTTTAATGCAAAGAATCGATTGTCTTTCTTGTTTTTATGAACTTGATTTTATAAAGCTAACAATCGATTATCTACTTGCTTCATTAAGCACAAAATCGATTCCTCACTTATTCTATTTAAGCACACAATCGATTTGTGGCTTGCTTACTTTTAAGCAAACAATCGATTTTTAACTTGAGGTTTTGGAAGCACAAAATCAACTTTCTAAACGATATATGTTTTAAAGGACAACAATCGATTTTTCACTTATCACAAGAGTGTTAAAAAGTGCCCCCAACGGTCATATTTTTTACGAAGTCTATAAATAAGGACCTAGGGCTTCACAAACAGAGAAGCTAGGATTCACAGAGAAAAACAACCTACAAAACCTAAAAAGAACAGAACGCGAACTCTCACTGTCACACTCATTCTTCACGTTCTTCATCACTGGTTAGGTTGGGAATCACACTAATCCAATTCTCTCATCTCTCTCAACTACATCATTGTCATATGCTTGAGTGATTGGATCCTAGTTCTCAATTGTAAGCCTCTATATTTGGTTGTTGTGAAATCCTGAGAGTTGTCTTGGGTAATTCAATTAGGGAGATTGAATTATAGTGAAATCCTTAGCGGGGAGCTTGGGTTCTAAATTTGGGGAAATTGAGATTGGTGTGATAGCTATAGGGGACTTGCTTGCTTGTAAGACGTTGAAGAAGTTCTTCTCTTATAGTGGTTATTATCAAGTCCGAGGGTTGCAAAACCGGAGGCCGAGGACGTAAGGCTTACGAGGTTCGGGATAAAAAGCCAGAACCTCCAATGCAAGCTAGAAGAAGTTCTTTCCCTTATCTTTACATTGGATTTCCCTTATAATTGTTAATTGTTATTGCATTTGATATTATTGTGCTTAGATATCTTTATCATTGTAATTGTTTCTGCCTATTGTTATAGCTTGCATAGTTGTTGCATATAGTTAACATTTACACTCAACAATTTACACTCAACAATTTACTAGTAGTGCCTAATCTTACTCATAACCTTATCTCTGTTGGCCAATTTACTCTAGATAACAACGTTTTTGTTGAGTTTCACTCATTTACATGTCTTATAAAATCTCAGGGCTCTAACCAGGTTCTACTTAAAGGCTATAGAGGTGCTGATGGTCTTTACTTTGTTCCCTCCCTAGCTGTTGTTACTCAAGCTTCTGTACCAGTTCCTATTTCTGCTCATGTCATTACTGCTTCTAGTTCTGTGAGTCCTATATCTTCTACTAATACTGTCACTAGCAATGTAAACAACTACCATGTATGGCACCATAGGCTAGACCATGCTAATAGTAGAGCTATTCAATCCATTTTACAAAAATGTAATGTTTTCACATCATTAGATAAGACATTTGAGTTATGTAAGTCATGTGCTGTTGGTAAATCACATAGGACTCACTCACCACCTTCCACTACACAATATCACTGATAAGCTCCAATTTTATGCATTTTTTAGAGACATTTTTGAGTCACCTTTAGAGTAATTATATATCAATCATGTAAATCACTGACTTAACTTGCTCTATATTTTACAGAATGGAAGAAAAGATAAAAAAGAAATGAAGTCAATTATTTGAACCATATTATCTAATTCAAATATATATATGATTAGATAATATGGAGTGAGAGAAAAAGAAATTGGAGCAAGATAAAGAAAGGGGCATGTAAACAAGTGCAGCCCATTATACAAAAAAGATCCAAGCCCATCATCCATTGAATTAGGTTAATTCAACCTATAAAAAGAGGACAGCGGCACACGAGAAGGAGGAACAGAAGCCGCGGCAAAACAGTACCGCCGGCAACGCATAGGAGAGGTTTTTGGGTACCATTTTCGACACCGTGAGAGAGCTCTGGAGCAGAAAAAGGAGACTAAAATTTCAAGATCAGAAATTTCTCTATTCCGGGTTATTTTTGTCTCTGTAATTTATGACTCCTAATTTTATTTTATTGTTCTCGAACACTATGGATAGCTAAATCCTCTTCTAGGGTCTTAGGTGGATCTTGCATGATTAGAGACCTTTTTATGTTCTAATTTCTGGTTTGAATTCCTGTTTTTATTTTAATTAATATTGTCCTATTGTTTTTATCACATGATTAGGATTAGCTACCCTTTGCATGTTTATAATCAATTAGTTGATCAGCGACCGTACTGCAATTAGTTGGTGGACCTATAGGATAATTGGGGCTATAATTAGGGCATGACCAAACCATAATTTAGTCTTCCAATCATTCAACCTTTTTGCTCTTTATGCTTTTTCTGAATTTAAATTCTTGCATGACCAAACGAGGGTTAATTTAGGAAAAAAGAATATTAATCGCGAATGACCAAACGGATTAATAGTTTTAGTAAAGGGATTGGTAATTAAGTAAAATAAGGGAATTCAGGTAGGAATTAGACATAGGGGAATCGAAGCTTGCAAGTGAAACCGTGACCCTAGACCTCCTCCATTTATTAAATCTAGTATTTCAATTATTGTTATTTATTTCTTTTTATTTGTTTTCATTACAACTAAATCATTGGTTCGTCTAAACAATAAATAATCTCGATTAGTTTGGTACTTGCTAATTAATCCCTGTGGATACGATAATCTTTTATACTACTTCTGCGAAAGAGTACACTTGCTCTAAGTGTGTTTTTAACGTAACAAGTTTTTGGCGCCGTTGCCGGGGATTAATTTAGCAATATTAAACGAAAAAGATTTTTATTGCTTTAGACATTTTTTATGCACTAGTTTTATTTTATTTTTTTTTATCTTATTGAAAAAAAAATACAAAAAAAAGGCTGCTAATACTTTCCCAAGAGACCGCTGCAGTTCACCTTTTTTGCAGATAAAAGTTTAAATCATGGTTAAGACAATTGGAGATTATATTAGAGATGCAGAGGCACAAAGGAATTTAGAGAAGTCATATTGGTATATGTCTCAATGTCAGATGCAAATTTCTCCTCCTCCTTATGAACCTTATTCAGACTATTGGGATGACTATGAGCCACCTCCTTATTCCTCCCACTGGGATAATTATGAGTCACTGCAAGTGCAAAGGCAAGAGGAGGTAAAGTCGGATGTCAATGAGGTCTTGGCCAAATTTATGCAGCAGACACTTGAAAATTTTGAAAGCCTGAATGGTCAAATCTCAAGTCTCATTGCTTTGTTATCTCAAGAGGCCCAAGAAACTCCTTCACAAACTAAGTCGACCCAAAATAAAGAAGCTGAGCAATACAAAGAAAGTATTCCTACGAGAGATGAAGTTGTCTCCATGGAATATAATTTGGAGGAAGAAGCTCTCAAGAAAGATGAGGAGACTCTTACTGAAGGGAGTCAAATCAAAATAGTAGCTCCTACTGAAGGGAGTCATATTGAAACAAAAGATCCTATTAATGAGAGCGGTTGTGAGGAGAATGAGAAAGATGCATTGGTTCTTGATTTGAAGAAAGAGGAGAAAGCCCAAATTTTTGGGCAAATTGTTTTAACCATTGGTGATGCTGTGATTGAGGTTCACCGGGGAAAGGTAACTTTAAGGAATGGTAAAGAAGATGATGTTATTAAAGCTTTAAATTTCAATGAAATTTTCTCTTCTTTAATTTCTCCTTATTTTGATGATGTGGTTGAAACTAACATTTTTTGTGAATTAAAGATGCAGGACCTTTTGGAAAAAAATCTTATTTTGCAGGATCCTAGCATAGTGGTGGATGGAGATAAAATAAAAATTTCACCATCATTTGAAGTTCATCCACCACGTGGAAAAAGAAAGAACAATGTGAACCACATTGTTAGAAAGCTAAGAAGGTGTACTGCGTTAGATGTAAAATTTGCTCTTGGAGAGCCCCCAGATTGAGCATCAACTATAGTCAGGCTCACGACGTTAAACAAGCGCTTCGCAGGAGGCAACCTGTGTTTTATTTTCAGTTATTTTTACTTTTAATTTGTTTCATTTTGTTTTTAGGAATAAGCTCAGACTGCAAGCTCTCTCAGGGAAGTCACTCTTACTCTCTCATTTATTTATTTTTGTGCCAATTTGATATTTTGCATTGAGGACCATGCTTTAGGCTAGTGAGGGGGAGGAGAGTTTAACTTTGTCAATTCATCTCTATTAATGCATATACCCACTACATGTGTTGATAGCATTTTTTCTGGCTAGTTTTGGATATAAAATTGAAAAAAATAGAGATTTTACCTTTCGGGGATCCCATAATTAATTTACTTGACAGACTTGTGCTTAATTGTAACTGTGAGGTTGTCCTTAGGAAGCTGATAATTAGCATTTGTGCCTGTTGAGTACTTTTTGTGAACTAGCTTCTAAATGTGAGATTTGAGCCTTCATAAGGGGATTGATACTAAAACCAAAAAAATTTACCCATTTTCTTTCTATGAGTGTGTTTCCCAATTTGCTACATTCTAGAATTTGTCTTTTGACCATTTCAAGGCGAAAATTGATTTGCATCATGTAAAAAGACTTGGGGAATTTAGGTATTTTTCTGGCCCCAGAGTTGTTTGTTGAAATTATCCCTTAGTTGCCCCCTTTGAGCTTAATTGTTATATTTTTTTTTCTTTTCTTTGGTACCCAGATATAATTTTTCTTTTTTTGTTTGTGGTAACCATTTGGAATTAAATGTGGAGCAACTATTGAAAATTACAATTTCGTCCAATACTTTTAGTTGTCTATCTTGTCAGGATGAAAACAAAAAACAAAAACAAAATAGGAGTTTTCATGTACTTACCTTTTCCTCCCAAAAAAAAAGTAAAGCAAGAAGGAGGAAAAGGCACATCAAAAGAATGAAAGCGCCAAAGGGCAAATCCAAAAAAAAAAATGAAATGGCCTACTCAAGAAAAAAGGCAAATCAAAAAGAGTCTACTCAATAGAAAAAGAGTGAAAAAGGAAATGGAATTAATTTGGAGTTTGGGCAAAAATTGTAAAATAGATAGGAGCTCTGTATTTGATTTCAAATGTTACTATTCATTTCTTGTTTTTAGCCCTTTGATTATCCCTTCTTTCTTATTTCCTACCCTACATGAATTTACCCTGGCCCCATTACAACCCTTAACACCCAATCTTTTGCATGCATGTGAACTATTTAGTGGAGATTTGGTCAAATTACAAGCTTATGGTAATGTGCATTTTGTGGAAACTTGAGTGTATATTTCCCTACTCCCTAAACACTTAGAGAGATTGTGAGTGAGTGCCTTTGTTCACAAAAATGTATTCCTCAGGGACATGAGCCTCTAATTGGGCAACTTTTTGGCACCTCATATGTGTTATATTGTCTATTGTCTGTTATTGTGCTTTAAATTTTGGGTTTCTTATTTGGTTGTCTCTATTATCTATTTGAAAATTTTATTGAGCCAGGAAACTTGCTTGAAGACAAGCAAATGTTAAGTGTGGGGGAGTTGATAAGCTCCAATTTTATGCATTTTTTAGAGACATTTTTGAGTCACCTTTAGAGTAATTATATATCAATCATGTAAATCACTGACTTAACTTGCTCTATATTTTACAGAATGGAAGAAAAGATAAAAAAGAAATGAAGTCAATTATTTGAACCATATTATCTAATTCAAATATATATATGATTAGATAATATGGAGTGAGAGAAAAAGAAATTGGAGCAAGATAAAGAAAGGGGCATGTAAACAAGTGCAGCCCATTATACAAAAAAGATCCAAGCCCATCATCCATTGAATTAGGTTAATTCAACCTATAAAAAGAGGACAGCGGCACACGAGAAGGAGGAACAGAAGCCGCGGCAAAACAGTACCGCCGGCAACGCATAGGAGAGGTTTTTGGGTACCATTTTCGACACCGTGAGAGAGCTCTGGAGCAGAAAAAGGAGACTAAAATTTCAAGATCAGAAATTTCTCTATTCCGGGTTATTTTTATCTCTGTAATTTATGACTCCTAATTTTATTTTATTGTTCTCGAACACTATGGATAGCTAAATCCTCTTCTAGGGTCTTAGGTGGATCTTGCATGATTAGAGAGACCTTTTTATGTTCTAATTTCTGGTTTGAATTCCTGTTTTTATTTTAATTAATATTGTCCTATTGTTTTTATCACATGATTAGGATTAGCTACCATTTGCATGTTTATAATCAATTAGTTGATCAGCGACCGTACTGCAATTAGTTGGTGGACCTATAGGATAATTGGGGCTATAATTAGGGCATGACCAAACCATAATTTAGTCTTCCAATCATTCAACCTTTTTGCTCTTTATGCTTTTTCTGAATTTAAATTCTTGCATGACCAAACGAGGGTTAATTTAGGAAAAAAGAATATTAATCGCGAATGACCAAACGGATTAATAGTTTTAGTAAAGGGATTGGTAATTAAGTAAAATAAGGGAATTCAGGTAGGAATTAGACATAGGGGAATCGAAGCTTGCAAGTGAAACCGTGACCCTAGACCTCCTCCATTTATTAAATCTAGTATTTCAATTATTGTTATTTATTTCTTTTTATTTGTTTTCATTACAACTAAATCATTGGTTCGTCTAAACAATAAATAATCTCGATTAGTTTGGTACTTGCTAATTAATCCCTGTGGATACGATAATCTTTTATACTACTTCTGCGAAAGAGTACACTTGCTCTAAGTGTGTTTTTAACGTAACAAGTTTTTGGCGCCGTTGCCGGGGATTAATTTAGCAATATTAAACGAAAAAGATTTTTATTGCTTTAGACATTTTTTATGCACTAGTTTTATTTTATTTTTTTTTATCTTATTGAAAAAAAATACAAAAAAAAGGCTGCTAATACTTTCCCAAGAGACCGCTGCAGTTCACCTTTTTTGCAGATAAAAGTTTAAATCATGGTTAAGACAATTGGAGATTATATTAGAGATGCAGAGGCACAAAGGAATTTAGAGAAGTCATATTGGTATATGTCTCAATGTCAGATGCAAATTTCTCCTCCTCCTTATGAACCTTATTCAGACTATTGGGATGACTATGAGCCACCTCCTTATTCCTCCCACTGGGATAATTATGAGTCACTACAAGTGCAAAGGCAAGAGGAGGTAAAGTCGGATGTCAATGAGGTCTTGGCCAAATTTATGCAGCAGACACTTGAAAATTTTGAAAGCCTGAATGGTCAAATCTCAAGTCTCATTGCTTTGTTATCTCAAGAGGCCCAAGAAACTCCTTCACAAACTAAGTCGACCCAAAATAAAGAAGCTGAGCAATACAAAGAAAGTATTCCTACGAGAGATGAAGTTGTCTCCATGGAATATAATTTGGAGGAAGAAGCTCTCAAGAAAGATGAGGAGACTCTTACTGAAGGGAGTCAAATCAAAATAGTAGCTCCTACTGAAGGGAGTCATATTGAAACAAAAGATCCTATTAATGAGAGCGGTTGTGAGGAGAATGAGAAAGATGCATTGGTTCTTGATTTGAAGAAAGAGGAGAAAGCCCAAATTTTTGGGCAAATTGTTTTAACCATTGGTGATGCTGTGATTGAGGTTCACCGGGGAAAGGTAACTTTAAGGAATGGTAAAGAAGATGATGTTATTAAAGCTTTAAATTTCAATGAAATTTTCTCTTCTTTAATTTCTCCTTATTTTGATGATGTGGTTGAAACTAACATTTTTTGTGAATTAAAGATGCAGGACCTTTTGGAAAAAAATCTTATTTTGCAGGATCCTAGCATAGTGGTGGATGGAGATAAAATAAAAATTTCACCATCATTTGAAGTTCATCCACCACGTGGAAAAAGAAAGAACAATGTGAACCACATTGTTAGAAAGCTAAGAAGGTGTACTGCGTTAGATGTAAAATTTGCTCTTGGAGAGCCCCCAGATTGAGCATCAACTATAGTCAGGCTCACGACGTTAAACAAGCGCTTCGCAGGAGGCAACCTGTGTTTTATTTTCAGTTATTTTTACTTTTAATTTGTTTCATTTTGTTTTTAGGAATAAGCTCAGACTGCAAGCTCTCTCAGGGAAGTCACTCTTACTCTCTCATTTATTTATTTTTGCGCCAATTTGATATTTTGCATTGAGGACCATGCTTTAGGCTAGTGAGGGGGAGGAGAGTTTAACTTTGTCAATTCATCTCTATTAATGCATATACCCACTACATGTGTTGATAGCATTTTTTCTGGCTAGTTTTGGATATAAAATTGAAAAAAATAGAGATTTTACCTTTCGGGGATCCCATAATTAATTTACTTGACAGACTTGTGCTTAATTGTAACTGTGAGGTTGTCCTTAGGAAGCTGATAATTAGCATTTGTGCCTGTTGAGTACTTTTTGTGAACTAGCTTCTAAATGTGAGATTTGAGCCTTCATAAGGGGATTGATACTAAAACCAAAAAAATTTACCCCTTTTCTTTCTATGAGTGTGTTTCCCAATTTGCTACATTCTAGAATTTGTCTTTTGACCATTTCAAGGCGAAAATTGATTTGCATCATGTAAAAAGACTTGGGGAATTTAGGTATTTTTCTGGCCCCAGAGTTGTTTGTTGAAATTATCCCTTAGTTGCTCACCCTACTGCTTTTATGTTGCTTCTCATGTCGGCAACGTGCAGGTAATAACGAGTGAAGGTTACCCTTATGCCCCCTTTGAGCTTAATTGTTATATTTTTTTTTTCTTTTCTTTGGTACCCAGATATAATTTTTCTTTTTTTGTTTGTGGTAACCATTTGGAATTAAATGTGGAGCAACTATTGAAAATTACAATTTCGTCCAATACTTTTAGTTGTCTATCTTGTCAGGATGAAAACAAAAAACAAAAACAAAATAGGAGTTTTCATGTACTTACTTTTTCCTCCCAAAAAAAAAGTAAAGCAAGAAGGAGGAAAATGGCTTCTCCCTCTAGTTGTGGATATCTTTATTATATTGCTTTTGTTGATAGTTGCACAAAATATACCTGGATGTACTTGATTAAACATAAGTCTGGTGCTATTAAAGCCCTCACTCTATTTCTCACCTTAGTCAAAACTCAGTTTAATACTACTCAGTTTACCAAACACTTGGCATCCCTTGGAATTCAACATAGACTTGCCTGTCCATACACTTCACACCAAAATGGGACAGTCGAACGCAAACATAGGCAAATAGCAGAGATGGGACTCACCTTACTTGC
This sequence comes from Astragalus membranaceus, assembly GCA_039519185.1. Taxonomy (NCBI): domain Eukaryota; kingdom Viridiplantae; phylum Streptophyta; class Magnoliopsida; order Fabales; family Fabaceae; genus Astragalus; species Astragalus membranaceus. The sequence continues at coordinate 80,573,211 of CM076850.1, read as the reverse complement.
ACATTCCTCCATGCCAATAGAATATTGGGATCATAGTTTTACTAATGCTGTCTTTCTCATTAATAGAATCCCTACTTCTGCCCTTCCTAAGTTTACCTAACCCTATGAGGCTCTTTATCACACCACTCCTGACTACACCACATTAAGGTCTTTTGGTTGTTCTTGCTTTCCTCTTCTCACTCCCTATAACAAACATAAGTTGCAGTTCCATAGTCAAAAGTGTGTCAACTTAGGCCCTTCTCCAAATCATAAGGGCTTCAAATGTCTTAGTCCCACAGGGCGTGTGTACATTTCCAAGGATGTCACCTTTCATGAAAATATATTTCCTTACACAACTCTATTTCCTCTTCCAGAGTCAACCACATGCCCCACAACAGAGTCTTTTCTGTCTCTGCCTATTCTTTCTTCTCCAGTGTCATCTGTCAATACTAATCCTGTATCTATAGAGTCCTTTACCACAACAGGCCCCACCCCACCAATAACCTCACCACAATCCCCCCCACAATCAAATACAGAACCTGTTCCCTCCCCTAATGATTCCTCCCCTCTTGTGCCTAATGATTCCTCCCCTCCTATTCTTAATGATTCCTCTTCTCCACCAAACATTCACCCTATGCTCACCAGGTCTAAAACTGGTAACTTGAAGCCAAAATGATTTTGGGCCAATATGGAACCTACCTCTGTGAAGCAAGCCTTATGTGAACCCCACTGGTTAAAGGCAATGCAACAAGAGTATGATTCTCTCATGGCAAATAATACATTGACTCTCACTCCTCTTCCTCCAAATAGAAAGTCAATTGGATGCAAATGGGTGTATAGGATTAAATAAAATCCCGATGGGTATATTAATAAGTACAAGGCACGTTTGGTGGCTAAAGGGTATAATTAGCAACCTGGACAAGATTATGGTGTACATTCTCTCCTGTTGTCAAACCTACAACTATTAGGGTTATTCTCACACTGGCCTTGACTTATAAATGGGATATCCAACAAATAGATATCAATAATGCGTTTATCAATGGTCAGTTGAAGGAAGATATCTATATGCAGCAACCTCCAGGCTTTGTCAGTGCTGACAGAACTCTAGTGTGCAAACTAAACAGATCATTATATGGCTTAAAACAGGCTCCAAGAGCCTGGTATGAGACTCTGCACAAAGCTCTTCTACAGTTTGGTTTCAAACACAGTCAGTGTGATCACTCTCTCTTTGTGTACAATTCCAAGGGTGTTCACCTATATGCTTTGGTCTATGTGGACGACATTCTTATTACTGGTTCATCTTCTCAGTTAATTCAAGATCTTATCACCAGATTGCACAATCAGTTTGCATTGAAACACATGGGAAAACCAGAATACTTCTTAGGCATTGAAGTAAAATATCTCTCTGATGGTTCTTTACTGCTCTCACAGACCAAGTACATTCAAGACCTGCTTGCTCGTGCTAATATGTTGAATTGCAGCTCAATGTCCACCCCAATGGTGGAAAGTTGCAAGTTGAGTCGCTTTGGAGCTGACAAGTTGTCTGATCCTACACACTACAGGTCAATTGTAGGAGCCCTACAATACATCACACTTACAAGGCCTGAACTCTCTTTTAGTGTGAATAAAGTCTGTCAATATCTCTCTCAGCCACTTGACACTCATTGGAGGGCAGTCAAGAGGATCTTAAGGTATCTCAGTGGCACTTCTGACTTTGGCCTCCTACTGCAACCAGCTCCACCAGATACTGCTTTCTCTCTCAGAGTCTACTGTTACTCAGATTAGGCCGGTGATCAAGATGATAGGCGCTCCACATCTGGTTCTTGTCTGTTCTTTGGCCCTAATTTGATTTCTTGGAGTTCAAAGAAACAATCTCTTGTGGCCAGATCAAGTGCAGAGGCCGAATATAGAAGCATGGCCAATGCTACTGCAGATCTTCTTTGGGCTCAATCCCTGCTATCAGAATTACAGATATCTACTCAATCCCCTCTTCTATTATGTGATAACCTGAGTGTTGTGCATCTTTCTCATAATCCAATTCTTCATGTAAGGCCAAAGCACCTTGAACTTGATATACATTTTGTAAGAGGGAAGGTGGCTGCCAAGAAGTTATCTGTTCAGCATGTTCCTGGCAGCTCTCAACTAGCAGATGCATTAACTAAACCTTTACCAACTGCAACATTCACTGATCTTAGATAGAAACTCAAAGTGTCAAATACAAAACAATTGAGTTTGTAGGGGGAGTAATAGATGTATAGGAATAGAATATCAAGCTGAGAAGTTGCAATCCTCTGTATCTCTATAACTGCAGTAAACTTTGTTAAACTGTAGGGAAGTCAGTTAGATTTAGTTTCACTATACTGCAATGTATAAATACCAATTGTACTCATTCCTTCATTCAATGGAATATACAGCACATTCATTCTCTCACTGATTCCCAATATAAATCCTTTTTTCCGCATTCAATTTAAACTAGCATACTCAAAAACAAATATAAAGAAAAAGATTTCATTTTTAGCATATAACCTTATTCACCCACCTCTAAGGTTATCATATAGTCCAACAGATAGTAGCTATGCACACGAGTATCCACAATCTTCTACACCTGCTATTATTGGGCGGAGACGGGTAGCATAGTATGCCCTCGAGTACCCACAATTTTAAATTATCTATTTCATTATGTTGAACTATTGATTAGTGCTTCTTTTTGAAATGAATTATTGAACCGATTTCTTTGATTTTTTTAAAACTATTTTCCAACTTTTTAAATTTTAATAGATATCCATATATACATGTGGGATATTCGTAAGTTTTGTGATGGATACATGAACATATATGAGGCAAATTTTCATCTAAAGATGCAAGTTTGCAAACAACAAAAATCTAATTACGCAAGTAACAAGAAGCTATTACCCTTATTCGTTCCACTCTTTTTCCTTATCTATTTGTATTGTCATCCCTAATTCTGCTTGAAAAATAAACAACACAACCCGAAATGTTTACATTCATTCAAACTCTTTTTCCTTATCTATTTGTATTCCACAAGCCAATTTTATAAATAAGACAAGAATATTCATACCCCTTCTAATCTAAAACATTGGTTTTTTTAATGATATTTATATCAACAATATTTAATTGACCCACATAATTATAGTTATATTTTAATTTTCAAAAGTCTTCCAAGAAAAAATCAAAACTACTCCTCCCTAATTCCTAAATTGCGTGCAGCCCTATCTAATTAACATAACAGTCAAAATCACAATTGTATAATATCAAATTATTAACATTTTTATTTCTCCAAATAATATATAGTCTCCCTTTGAATTTCATTTCAAATCCTACTTGTCAAATCTTGTTGCACACAAAATATACATATATTAAAGAATCCAACGTGTCTATGCCCTATTGTTCTTATCATCCATTTCCACCTGCAAACATATCATTTCTCTTTCTTTCCTTTTCTGTCTCTACCTGCCTCTTCAAATCCAATTAAGTTGGAACCACAAACCCAACTTCCTCATATCTCAATATTAATTGTTGTCACCCATAATTTCAACACTTTCCTTAATTTCTTCTAGCTAGTTCTCTCAACTTCTGATTATTTATTATACACTGCCATCTTAAAATCTCCAGGACACCCCCATAATTCACATCTTCACCCCCAATAACATGGAAGCCAATATTGACAATGCTCCATACATTCCCTTGCAAAATTCTGCTTCCCCAGATGCTAGGAGACCCCTAAAACTAAAGGGTACCCTTGTGATCATTGGCTCCATTGTTATTCTAATATCATTGGTTGCACTATTCAACATAAATCAGAACCATCACTTAGAGAAGATGCAGAACAATATGAAGCCTTCTACAATAGAATCTATCTCACAGCCTAGAGGGATTGCTGAGGGGGTTTCAGCAAAGTCAAATTTATTTCTTTCAGCTATTACATATAATTGGACAAATGCTATGTTATCTTGGCAAAGAACAGCTTTTCATTTTCAACCTCAACAAAATTGGATGAACGGTATGCTTTCCTCAACTATTATCATAAAGACTTCTCAGATTGTGAGATTGATTGAAAAAATTTATAATAATAAATTATAACTTTTTTTTTGACAAAGAAATTATAGCTTGTTTATCAGTTTTTTTGAAATTATTTTCATAAACACTTTGTTGCCTAAAAAAGTAACCTACCAAATTACCTATTTAACTTATAAAAATATAAATCAGTTTGACTTTTATTTTAATATGTTTTTCCAAAAAGTATTGTTTACTCAATCTCAAAGTTACCATTGCTCTGTTTTTTTTGTACTCTCCAAGTTGCTGAGGTGAGACTGACGTATATCATTTAGCTCGTGTTTTGCTGAATTGCATCTTTAAATTGGTTTTGAATAACTTCTACTTTACAAGATTTAGGCTAAATTGTATTTTTGGGTCTTTATTTTTTACTGAAGTTTCGTTTGACCATTTATCTTATTTTTTTTTAACTTTGATCCTTTACCTTTTATATTTGTGTGTTTGTTTTTTACTTTTGCGTCCATTGACTTTAACACGTCACACTGACTGTTGACTACTGACGTTGAGTCTTGAGTGGCTGATCCAAAGACTTGATATTTCTGTTTTTTTTCTAAAAAAAACAAAAACTAAATACACATCATCGAATGTAAAAAAAACTTATAAGTAAAATTTTTGAAATCAGGAAAAAAAATAAAAACCTTGGTTTTTTAATTTATTTTTGTTAAAACCCATTTTTCTTCAAATCCGTTCAAACCCAGATTTCTTCGTCCCATAATCAATTCAAACTCAGATCCATAATCCATTCAAACCCATTTTTCATAGCTCATAATCCATTCAAACTCATTTTTTTTCTTCCCATTTAAACCTAGATCTTCTTCTTCTTCAAATCGCCTCAAACCCATTATTCTTCTTCCCATGAAGTTTCAATCTTTACATGAGATTCAACCAAATATTCTGGGCGTGGTGGGTGCTAAGTTCGGGATGCAGAGATAAATGGAGAGAGAGAGAGAGAGAGAGAGAGAGAGAGAGAGAGAGAGAGAGAGAGAGAGAGAGAGAGAGAGAGAGAGAGGGCGAAATCGTGACAGGGAGAAACGAGCGAAGCTCCGATGTGGTGGTGTTGGCGATTTACGGTCAGCCATGGGGTGGGGCGTTTGTTGTGAAGATGAACAGAGATGAGAGGAAGAAGATGAGGATGAGCTAATGACTGCAAACAATGATTGGGGTTGAGTGAAGATGAAGATGAGGGTTTAAATTTAGGGTTCAACTTTCTAATTTTGTTTGTGTTTTTGTTAGTTTTGTTTTTTTGTTTTGTGTTTTCTTTTGAATAAAAACTGAAATGCATATGTGTAATTTGTTTTTGATTTTAAAAAAACAAAATGCCACATCCTTTAATGATATCTAAGTTAGACGAGACACTTTACACGCCATATCAGCACTTAACTGTACGTCTGTTAAACTCAATGGACGGAAAACTCAAAAAAGGACCAAACTGACACATATATGAAAAATAAAGGACCAAATCGGGAAAAGAAGATAAATTACCAAACTGAAACTTTGGTCAAAGATAAATGATCAAAAGTGCAATTTTGCCTAATATTAAATTTGACTGAAATCAAGTTTAAAATATTTTTTATCTTTTAATTTGACACGAACTATATTTTATCATTTTTAGTCAAAGTTTTTTCTCTAAATAAAAGGATTTATTTACATTTTTAGTCTTTTTGGACCAGCGTAGCCCAACATATTTACATGTATAAAGCAGAATTTAAAATGAGGGCGTTTTAAGGCTAACAACAAAAAGTTAGAGGTCTTTTTAGGTCTAATTTTTTTATATAATTTTAAACAATAAAATAGATAAATATTAAAAATATTCATGAGATTGATTAGTTTTATCTTTGAATTAATTAGTAGCAAAAGTAGTAAGTGAAATAAATATTTTTCAACTAAAAAACAAAATACTAATAAGTTAATATTAATATTACTTGTTAAAAATTTACTTAAAATAATTTCTTACAATATACTTTTTAACATTATGAAAAAATTTACTTAAAATTTTAAATTATTTTATATCTCACATCGTTTTTCCAACCCAAATATCATCAAAAAAAATGAGATTTTAAGGTATTTAAGTGAAAGAAAATTGATGGTAGAACTATATTTACTTATTTTAAATTAGAGTGACCAAAATTGGTTTGAGAAAACTTGAAGGTACAAAATGGCACATGGCCCAAATTAGAGGGACAAAAACGTAACTAAATCAAACAAAAATTAATATTAACTTATAATAATAAATATTTTTATTTGTAAAAGGCTTAATTATGTTTTTTTGTCGTTGCAAGTATAAAGGGTTTTATTTTTTTCTCTGGAAAAAATATTTCTTGGTTATTCATCGCTTCAGTTTTCTAATTTTTTTCGTTCCAACAAAGTTCTATTTTTGTTGTTCGTCCTTGTAATAAATATATGCTTTTGGAATCAATGCTGATTTAGTCTATAATTCAGAGACTAATACTAAAATTGTCTCTCTTTTCTGCGACTGAAAAATATATAAACAACATGGTAGAGAATAAAACAAAACGACAAGGATGAAAAACAAAATATTCTATATATATATATATATATATATATATATATATATATTATAGGGACAGAAAAGCAATTTTTTTTTTTTGCATAGGTACGAAAAACCAAAATCTGATATAAAAAACATATTTAAGTCTTCGTAAAAAAATATATTTGCATTTCTCAAATCCACTTTTAAAGTGTTAACTTTTTTAAAAAATAAAGTGGTGTACATTTGTTTCATTTTCCCTTTTGTAGTTTTATTGAGAGCCGTCAATTTTGATTCAGCCCAGTGGACTGAGCCGATAGTCCTAGTTTTGGGTTGGCTTAGACTCGATAAATAGTGCCCCAAAAAATAATTGGACGATGGCCCAGCCCAATTTGCCCACGAGTCAAACTGGCCCAAGTTCTATGTTTTCATAAAATATTTTATTCTTTTCTTTGTTAAAAAATGCACTGGACTGTATTGACCTGCTAAGCCGGACTACAAAAAATGCAGTCTAATTCAATTTGCTTTTGCACTTTCGCCTATTGATCTGGGCTGGGCCGGTTGGCCAGAGTTGAGAACTCTAGTTTTTTTTTTTGACAAAAAGAACTCTAGTTTTGTTACTGTGAAATTATGAATTGCTAATTTTATTACTATGAAATTATGAATTGTTAAATTGCGATGAAGAATGTGTACTAAGTATTGACAATGTCTTTTTGGTTGCTGTTGGGGGCTGTTTGGGTGAATCTGCTGCAGATCCTAACGGTACGTTTTCTCTCATTCGCTATTTGTATGCTTTAAATATTTCTAGGAAAGTTCTTGGTTACTTAATTAAAAATATGGGTAATTTATTCGATATGATGTGAAATTAATAAAATCAATCATTTTTTTTATTTTTTTTGGTGGAATTTATTATCTTTGTCAATTAAAATATATTTGTGGTTTTACACAATGTTAATATTAAATTATTTAGATACATGTGACAAATTTTGATTGAATGCAAGTGAGATTGGGTAAATTACCTACATTTTTTAAAAGTAATATAGGACTAACCTAAAAAGTAAATTTCACCTTGCTATTTGATTGATTTGTTTATTTATATCTTTAGATCACATTGATATTAAATTAATGAGATCTATGTGTCAAATTTTGTCAAATATCATAAGGATGATTAGACTCGGAAAATTCGAGACTCATTTTCTCAGGTTATATAGCATAGCTGCTTTTTTTGTTGTTGAAAATGATATATTGCTTGTAGGTAGACAAACAACTAACGCCGATGAGTTTATGTTCGAATTGGCTAATAGTAGTATTAAGAAAAAACGAATTTGATAACGTAACTTAAATTGTGGTGATCATAATTGTTTTTACTGCTTAACTTTGGATATTGATTGAGCCACTTATAATTTAACAAATTTTTTAGGCTTAATTACAGTTTTGGTCCCCCTATTATGACCAATTCACGATTTTGGTCTCCAAAGTTTTAATTTGACGATTTTGGTCCCCCTATTTTCCCAATTTGAAAAATCAAGGTCCCCCACTTAAATAAGTCAAAATTGAATTTCAGTTTGACTCACTCATCCTACGTGGCAGTCCACGTAGACTGCCACGTAGGCACCCCCACCCCCCACCCCCCTTCTTCTTCCTCCCCCTCCCCGTCGCTCTCCCTCCCCCTCTTCCCCCCTTCACTGTTCCCCCTCCCACCCCCCCACCCCCACCCTCCACTGTTCCTCTTCCCACCCCCAGAGAGTTTGCAGAGAGAGAGAGAGAGACGAGCGAGAGACGAGCGAGAGACGAGCGAGAGACGAGAGAGTTCGCAGAGAGAGAGAGAGAGAGAGAGAGTTGCGAAGGGGGGGAGAGCGAACGGCGAGCAAGCGAGAGAACGGCGAGCGAGAGCGATGGAGATCGAAGGGAGAGCGACGGTGAGCGAGGGTGAGATGCGAAGGAGAGAGAGAGAGCGACAGTGAGCGAGAGAGAGAGGGAAATCGAGGGGGGAGGGGAGACGGTGAGCGAGAGAGAGAGGGAGGTGGAGATGCGATGGGGGGGTGGGGTGGGGTTCACGGTGGAGATCGATGGGGGGAGGTGGAGATGCGATGGGGGTGGGTGGGGTTCACGGTGGAGATCGATGGGGGGTGGGGTGGGGGGGAGGTGGAGATGCGAAGGAGAGAGAGAGAGAGAGAGAGAGAGAGAGAGAGATTTGGTTCACGGTGGGGGTGGGAGGGGTCACGGTGAGGGAGGGGGGGAGGGGAAGAGGAACAGTGGGGGTGGGGGAGGGGTCACGGTGGGGGAGGGGGGAGGGGAAGATGAACAGTGGGGGTGGGGGGGGTGGGGTGGGGGCGTGGGGGTGGGGGGTGGGGTGGGGGGGGTGGGGGTGCCACGTAGGCTGCCACATAGGACAATAAGTCAAAACTGAGTTTCAATTTTGTCTTATTTAAGTGGGGGACATTGATTTTTCAAATTGGGAAAATAGGGGGACCAAAATCGTCAAATTAAAACTTTGGGGACGAAAATCGTGAATTGGTCATAATAGGGGGACCAAAACTGTAATTAAGCCAATTTTTTAGTATACTACGTTTATTTCTGTAATTAGATACGTTATTGACGCCCAGCCCATTGGCTTCGTGCTGAAGCTGTCACGGATCCGTGTTATTTTTTTGGTAAATGGATCGGTGTTTTTATATGAACTCCAGTATCTCGAAAGATTAGTCTCTACAGTCGCCGTGGAGGATACCCGAGTTTACCAAAAAAAAAACATTTGGTGAATTGGACTTTCTAGTACTCCCTAGTCCGTCTGGTGTTAATTATAACGGATTTTTTTATAGAATTTTTCAGTCCTATTTATAAGAAAAATTACAACTTTTAAGGGGTATTTATTATTTAGATTACCTTTTTTACCCTTATTTAAAATGTATGTTTTTATAATACTCGCTTGGTCCCTATTATAAGAAGATTTTACAAAAATTACAAAAACCAAAGAGATTATTAAATGTACCAAAAATTTTCTTATAATAGATATCAGAGGGAGTATTAGTATTTGTATGTAATGTCTCACCCTAAATTTTCATCCTCTCACCCTAAATTTTCTTATACCAAAAATATGTCTCACAATTTTCAATAACGTTTATTTCAAATCCTCATGGCTCTATTTGTACTGTCTGTGGTATACGGAGCCTGCACCTCACCTTTTATGTAGATCTCATTTTTCTTCGATGGAGTCGTAGTTGTAGCCTGCACCTCACCTCTTATGTTGATCTCATTTTTCTTCGATGGAGTCGTATGTTGTTGCACATTAATTGGGGCATGATTTCGTGATGTCCTATCTTTTCTCCCTTTTCTCGTTGTTTTGTATTTTAGGCCTACTTTGCTCAAATTAGTTCCTTATCATGGGGAGTTTTCTGTTTAGGGGAAAATTCCCCATGTTTGTACCATGAGGGTAGGGGTGGCAAAAAAACCCGGATCCGCGGGTAAAACCAGCCACGGGTCCGGGGCGGGTAGTCAAACGGGTACTCGCGGGCCAAGTAAACGGATATTTTGACTACCCGACAATAAATGGGGCGGGTCCGGGTAGCGGGGTACCCGTACCTGCGGGTACCCATATCCGTTAGTAAATATACTTGTTTAAGTGGATGTTTGTTTATCATCTATTGCTGTTGTTTAAGTGGATGTTTATTCACATCCTATTGTTGTTGTTGTTTAAGTGGATGTTTATTCACATTCTGTTGTATCTTTTATCCTAATATTTTGGATAATGTTTAGTTGTTATTTTTCAAGTTTCTATTATCATAATTCTAGTTTTTTTTATCTCCATTCATTAACAATTATATATTAATAAATAGTTGATAAGATAAATGCATAACTAAATGCGTAATTTTTTATATAAATGAATCAAAAAAATAGTGTTAAAAAAATTAATTTTCTATGGTATTTCAAATTTTATTTTTAAAAGTTTTTTTTTATTAATTTACAAGTACCCGTGGGTACCCGTTTAAAAAAATACACGTTTAAGACCCGCTAGTGAGATACACGTGCCCGCCTCGCCCCGTTGACATCCCTGCATGAGGGACACTTGAAGTGTATTAGTAGGTCTTAATATGGCCTCTTATTGTGTCTACTTTTGTTGGTAGTAGATGCGTCCATTCTTACACTTTTTTGGTTTTCTCTGTTTGTATAGTTGGGTTGGAGTACCCTTAGTATTCTAATAAGTATATTTTCCATTAAGAAAAAAACATGCATTCATTTGATATACAAAGATCTTTGAGTTTGAGAAGATTCTTAATTTGTTGTCCAATGGGACAACAAAAAATTGTGACCGTTGTATTGTAAATTGTTGCAGGTCCATTTTTTTATAAAGGTTGGTACCATCTATTTTACCAATACAATCCAGATTCAGCTGTGTGGGGGAACATAACATGGGGTCATGCTGTATCACGAGACTTGATTCACTGGCTATACCTTCCCATTGCCTTGTTTCCAGATAAACATTTTGATATCAACGGTGTATGGTCAGGATCCGCCACCCTTTTGCCAGATGGCAAAATCATAATGCTCTACACGGGTGATACCAATCAACACAAACAAGTCCAAAATCTTGCATATCCCGCCAACCTATCAGATCCTCTCCTCCTTGATTGGGTTAAATATGCAGACAATCCTGTTTTGGTGCCTCCACATGGCATAGGCTCAAAAGATTTTCGTGATCCCACCACAGCGTGGATTGGGCCAGATAAGAAATGGAGGGTCACGATTGGTTCAAAAGTCAAAAAGACTGGTATTTCATTGGTTTATACGACAAAAGATTTCATCCACTTTGAGCTCAATGATCAATTTTTACATGCGGTTCCGGGTACGGGTATGTGGGAGTGTGTGGACTTTTACCCAATTTCGATAAACGGGTCTAATGGTTTGGATACTTCGGTTATTGGGCCAGGAGTGAAACATGTGTTGAAAGCTAGTTTGGATGATACAAAAGAGGACCATTATGCAATTGGGAGATACTTTGTTGAAAATGATACATGGGTGCCCGATAACCCGATTGCTGATGTGGGTATTGGGTTGAAGTTGGATTATGGAAAATACTATGCTTCAAAGACATTTTATGATCAACATAAACAGAGAAGGGTACTTTGGGGATGGATTAATGAATCAGATAGCGAACATGCTGATTTGAAAAAGGGTTGGGCATCTCTTCAGGTATGCAACATTTTTGGTTACAGGCATTTTGCCCTCTTGTTTATATGTTTAAATGCGCTTTCAACCCTTATTTTTTATTAAAAGAAAATTAAGACTTTACCCCCTAAATTTAATATTAGTTAGGATTTAACTTAAATGTACTGTCGGGGTAAATATATTTTACACCGTCCACCAATCATAACTTGACGCATCATTTTACAGTGTATTAGTTATTACACCGACGGTGTAAAAAGTCATGAATTCTATTTAATTTACAGTGTATATTTTTTTAGACTAACGATGTATCAAAATTAAATTCTATTAAGAGTGTGTTTGGATGAAGTATTTTTTGAGGTAAGTAATTTTTAAGAGGAATTGAAGTATTTTAATTTAAAATTTGAAGGTAAAATATTTCAATTCCCCCCAAAATTTCATTATCCTATAAAAATACTCTATCCAAATATTTCAACATACCCAATATTTTTATTTTGAGTTTAATTAGTGTGCACTATCGATGTAAATTTTTTTACACCATCAGCCAAGAAAAAATCACTGTATGAGTGACTTAAGTTAGTTGAGATAAAATCAAATCTTTTTATGATGTGTCGCTTTGTAACTAGCTGACATCGTAAAAAGTTTTGTGCAACAACTGTGTATATAAATTAAATTTTTGTTTTTATTTTACTATTATTTTTAACCGGTATATTGTTTATTAAGTTATTTGAAATGAGAAAAGTAGCCAAAAAGTCAAGAATTCTTAATGAATTTGTCAAGCCCAAATTCATTAGAAAATAACTTTAGCACAGAGTCAAATATATATGAAATGCTTAGATATGGTGATTTTATTGATTAATGGGTTGATATGAATTCTCACTCACTTTTTTTCTTGCTTTTGAAATCAGACTATTCCAAGAACAGTGGTGTTTGACAAGAAGACTGGAACCAATTTGGTTCAGTGGCCAGTTGAAGAAGTAGAGAGTTTAAGATTAAGCAGTGCTGAATTTGAAGAGGTTTTAGTCAAACCTGGCTCAATTGTGCCACTGGATGTAGGCCCCGCAACACAGGTTTGTATTTTTTTTGGGTTGGGACCATTACTGGCTACCTACGGAGTGTTCCAACGTTTTCAACAAAAGAGTAATCTCCACTCGTGCTTAGGATCAAATTTCCCAATAGTCAACGCCGAGTTTGTCCACTGTGAGAATCGAATCCGGGAGCACCGGGTCGACCCCCGTGTCCTAGGGTAGATTAAGCCATTGGGCTTGCGCGGTGTTGGTTTGTATTGACTATAGAGTTAGTCACGTATACTTAGAGCTATGACGTCACTCGGCCGTCCGGCTGGCCTAATGGGCCAAAGTGTAAAACTGGGTTGGGCTAGACCCGCATTATTTTTATGTATCCCAACCCAAAATACTGGGCTAGTGGACCGACTCGACCCAGTCCAATTTTTAACAAAGGAAAACACAAAAATATTTTGAAAAGCATAAAAAAGTTTGCTCAGTCTGGCCTATGGGCCAACTTGCTTGGACCAAAATGCTTCGGTTCTTTTTAGGCCTTTGACTTTTTAGTCCTGTCTAGTCCAAAATACTGGGCCCATCGGGCCTTTTATATTGGGCTGAGTCAAAATTGACACCTCTACGTTTAGTGTTTGTTGCATAAATCTTAAATTTTAATTCTCAATATCCCCCTAAATCAACTCTTATCTTATACATTTAATTTCCTTGAAAATTTTCAGTTGGACATATTTGCTGAATTTGAAATAGAATTGTTAGAATCAAAAGGGATTATCAAGGAAAATATTGGGTGTGGAAAAGGAGCTTTGGAGAGAAGTGCTTTGGGACCATTTGGCATTGTAGCTATTGCAAATGACGAACTTTCTGAATTAACACCAATTTATTTCAGTCTTTCTACTACTAGCTATAACAATTCAACCACTTCTTTCTGTATTGATGAAACTAGGTACCTATTTCTATTTTTTTATTTAAATTTGTCTATTTAATGAATAATATATTAATATTGTTAATTGGATAATGTAGGTCTTCAAAGGCTCCTGATGTTTCAAAGAATGTTTATGGAAGCAAAGTTCAAGTTTTCAGTGATGAAAGACTATCAATGAGAGTATTGGTAAGTGGGAATGAGATACTTCATTGTTCATTGTGCTTAATATATATATATATATATATATATATATATATATATATATATATATATATATATATATATATATTATTTAATAGCTACCATAGAATCATCAGACAACCTATTATGCTATTATTCTCAATCTGTTATCCTAGAGAGTTTAATTAAGTGTCTATCCATGAATTATTCTGGTGACACTATTGATATAAGTTGACAATAGCTAGCTTATGGATATTCATGAGTTATTTTTGTAAGTATATCTAAAAGCACTAGTATAAGTATCAACATTAAGTTGGTCTCAGTGAAACTATAGGCTCAGATTCAGAGTGTTATGGATGGGAAAAAAAGGTGGTTATTGACATGGTGACAAACAAATATTGGTATCAATAGTATAAGATAAATCTAAATATAATGAACTTTCTTAGACACCATTCTTTTATACGCAATGTTATTAAATCAGGGCCAGTCATAGACCTGTTCAAGACACTTGGTCATTGGGTCACTAGTCAGACCGATGGGTCACTAGTTTAGTTTAACTGCATTGCCCGAACACTATTTAAAAGAATAAAAAATTCATGATACGTATACATTTTATACTAAAAAAATCTTACATGCCTTAAAATCCCTCGTAACAGGCAAATGACGAATCTTCTAATTTTATGTAAACATTGTCATAGCAGACAAAACGACATTGTTTTGCAATAGGAAATGAAAAAGTTTGTTCAGTCCCACTGGGTCACTGGTTCGACCAACCGAACCGACTGGCCGGGTCACTAGTTTGACTGCACAAACAACTTAGTCGCATCAGGTCAATTACTTGCTACGGCCAATCATATCATATTTTCTCGGTCGGAAGTCGGAACGACCAGTTTGGGGTTTAATAACACTATTTATTCGCAAAAAATTTTTAATAAGGGAATTCCCTTCAAATATGTATTTAGCCCATCATGTTGAAGGGAATTCTAGCTTAGACATGTATGAACTTAGATAAAAACTTAACTTTTGTTGGTTCTGATGACAATTGAACTTCAAATTAATATGATCAGGTTGACCATTCAATCATTGAAAGCTTTGCACAAGGAGGGAGAACTGTGATCTCATCTAGAGTTTACCCAACAGAAGCAATATATGGAGCTGCAAAATTATTTCTATTCAACAATGCAACTAACATAAACATCAAGGCCTCCCTCAAGATTTGGCAACTCAACTCAGCTTTTATACGCCCCTTTCCCTTTGACCAAAGTCAATAAAATTAAAAAAAAACGGTGTTCTTTGAATTTGAGATCTTCATTTTGCTTGTGTGAGTTTACTAGTAGTGTTTGTCACTCTGTCTGCAGACTAAATAAAACAAACCATGATATGTTTTGGCTTGATGTATTCATTAAAATCCCTTAATTCATATTTATCCATTCTTTCCTGTATTGAATTTTTTTTATCAGCAGATATTTTTATAAGAATAGTTAGAAACGAACCATTGAGTACGAATTATATAAAAACACTGAAATTTTGTCAGTTAGTACTACCTTAAACATTATACTTAGTGGAACTTAACTTTCTTTAGAAGTGTTCTTTGTCACATTTAATTTAAGCAATTTTTTCATAATGGTTGATTCTACTATATTAGTACGAATAATATTCGAATGCGTGAAAATTGGGAAGTTGATTTGACTCATAATATTAATTGATTCCTCGTTGTAGTTCTGTCACTTCTGTGTAGGAACACCAATAGCTATTATCAGCGGCGGAACTGGCATGTAACCGGCGGGTTCAGTTGAACCCCTTAGAATTTTTTTTTTTTGCACTAAACACCCTATATAAATAGTGTAAATCTCCTGAAATTTTAATTTTGACACCCCTGAAAATTTGAAATTGTACTAATAGACCTAATTTTGCACCCATTTGACACCGGCGTTAAAAAATTTGACACCCCCTGACCCCGGGGTCCTGGGTCCGCCACCGGCTATTATATAATCTGATCATTGAAAGTGATATATCAACCTATCAGTGGAATACTTAATGGATTTTGATATGTTTAATAAGATTTGTGCTCAAAAAATGTTTTATAATTATGCTTTACATTGATTCTTCTACTTTATGAGATTCTTGGTTTTATTCCATCACAGTTCACTAGAAAGTAGTTAACAATTACATGCACATGAGCAAATGAAAGTGTATATAAGGTTCAAGTCGAAGAGAATGAGCCCAATTAATCAATGCTTTTTAGCAGTCGATCGTCTCCAACAATTTGGAAGCTCTGTTTAAATCTTAAAAATTGAGTCCTAATTATTATTTTAATAAATCACTAAAAACTCAAACTTCTTTATTTAAATTGTAAATAACATCTCAAGACAACTTTAAACTAATATCAACCTTCCAGCTACTTAAAAATAGTCATCCTTCTAACACTTTTAGAAGCAAGTTCATCAACCAAACGTTTATATTGTATTGTCTCCAAAAGATCATTCTCAACTGCTATCAATGTTAATCTATTAAGCCTTTCTTGTAACATGATAGACCACAAGTAAGACTTCAACAACTTTTCAGTTTTGAAAAACTTATTTCCGTAGAAGCAACTGTCACAGGAATAGCACATGAATAGTCAATAAAATTCAATACACAATAATTGTGTTAGGAAAACAATTTGATGTTATTGGTACTAACTTAAGGTGTAAATATCAAATGGGCTTGGTACTTATTGTTTGGCCCAATGTTGTATCACTCTAAGGCTTCTCTCTTTGGGCCCAATTCGGTATCTTCTATGTATTGTGATATTCGAAGGTTGTTGAAGCTGTTACTAATCCGTTACAGAGCTTCTGATTCTCAACAAATTTAGTTATCAACTTGTAACTGATTCTTGGTTGAAATCTTCAGCTATATAAGCTTGTTTTTCATCTCTGTAATCACAAGAAATTCACAATAAGAAATCACCTCACATTGAGAGAGCAAGAAAGAGTAGAAACTGAGAGATTGTAAAGGAACGTGAGTTCCAGATCTTGTAACACCAATTCATCATCATAGTGGAATCATTTAGCTCGAAATCAGTCCCCCAGAGTAGGAGTTATCTCCGAACTGGGTTAACAAATCCTTGGTGTTCATCTTTCCTTCTTCTGTTACTTTTGGATGTGTAGTTAAATTCAATATCTGAATTTAGCGCAACAATTGGTATCAGGAGCATCGGGAAAGAATCGATCGTGAAACAATGGTGTCGACGAAGTATGAAGTTGAGAAATTCAACGGGAACAACGACTTTGGGTTATGGCGTGTCAAGATGAGGGCAATGCTAGGTCAACAGGGCCTCGCCGGTGCATTGGCTGGGGAAAAGGGATTACCGGCAAAGCTATCGGCGGAAGAGAAGGCGGAGGCGATGGAGAAGGCTCACGGTTCTATCATTTTGAGCCTTGGTGACACACCACTCAGGGAAGTCGTGAAAGAAACTACGACAGCAGCGGTTTGGCAAAAACTAGAAAATCTATACATGACCAAGTCGATTGCTAATCGTCTCTATCTGAAGCAGAGAATGTACAGCTTCAAGATGCAACCAGGGAAAACGGTGGAAGAACACATTGACGAGTTTCATAAAGTCATCCTTGATCTTGAAAACATTGATGTCAAAATTGATGATGAAGATCAGGCACTTCTTCTAGTCAATTTCTTACCAAAAACATATGAACATCTATCTGATGCTCTTCTTTATGGAAAGGGGTCCCTAACCTTAGAAGATGTGCAATCCGCACTAATATCAAAGGAACTTAAGAGGAGATCTGAGCAAGGATAAGTGTTACATCTGCAAAAAGATAGGGCACTATAAAAATGACTGTCCAAATAGAAAACTCAACAAAAAGAATGATACAGATGACGAAGGAAGCGTATCAATTGCATCTGAATACTATTGTGATGGTGAGGTTCTTCTGGTCACTGAAGATACTACAGCAAAGGTATGGAATATTGACACTGGCTGTCCATTTCACATAATGTCTAGCATTGAAAATGAATGTGAAATCTCCGAGGGTCATTGTGATGGTGAAGCTCTAATGGCTTCCACATCCTTTAACAAAGATCATTGGGTTCTTGATACTGGTTGCAAATTCCATATGACTCCAAACAAGGACTGGTTGATTGGCTACAAACCAATCAATGGAGGACAAGTTGTTATGGGAAATGATACTGTTTGCAAGATAGAAGGTGTAGGATCAGTGAGGTTAAAAATGAATGATGGAACAATCAAAATTCTGTCTGATGTCAAATATGTTCTTGGTGTAAGGAGAAACCTGATCTCTATTGGGATGCTGGAGGCATCTGGGTGTTCATACAGGGGTGAGAATGGGATCATGAAGGTGATCAAAGGTTCACTAGTTGTTATGAAGGGTTACAGAGAAAGAGGGATATACGTTTTGATGGGAACAACACTCACTGGCAGTGTAGGAGTGGCTACAGTTGGGGAGGAAAGTGTTGCTTCAGCAAGGGCGAAACTATGGCATCAAAGACTTGGCCATGTTAGCACTAAGGGCTTGCAAGTGCTAGATAAGCTTGGAGTGTTTGGCAAGGATAAGATTGGGGGACTTCCTTTTTGTAAACACTGTGTGTATGGCAAGATGCACAAAGTAAAGTTCAACACAGGCCAACACAACACAGAAGGCATCCCAGACTATGTCCACAGTGACATATGGGGACCAGCAAGGACACCTACTCCTGGACGTAACGGGTATTTTATAACTTTTCTAGATGATTATAGTAGAAAGGTTTGGATATATATGTTAAAGAGTAAGGATGAGGCATTTAAAACATTCAAAGAATGGAAAAAAAAGGTAGAAAATAAAACTGGTAGAAAGGTTAAGGTTCTTAGAACAGATAATGGTCTAAAATATTGCAATGAATTGTTCACAAATCACTGCAAAGAGCATGGAATCACTAGGCACAGAACTGTTAGGCACACACCACAGCAAAATGGACTTGCTGAGAGAATGAATAGTACCATACTTGAGAGAATGAGGTTCCTTCTCTCAAATGCTGGTATGCCTAGTAGATTCTGGGGTGAAGCTGTCTATACAGCATGTTATTTGATAAATCTTAGTCCATCTACTGGTATTAATAAAAAGACACCACAAGAAGTCTGGCTAGGCAAAGTTCCAAACTATAGTCACTTGAAAGTTTTTAGTTGTCTTGCTTATTATCATGTTAATGAAGGTAAATTGGTCCTAAGGGCAAGAAAGGGGTATTTTGTTGGTTATCCTTCAGGTGTAAAAGGCTACAAGATATGGAGTCAAGAAGATGGCAAATACATCATCAGCAGAAATGTGAAATTTCGAGAGGAAGAACTGTACAAAGGCAGCAGAAATCCTCAAGAGCAGACCAATGACCAACAAGAGTTAGAAAGCTTTGAGCTTGAGGTGGAGCATGCCAAGAACAAAGGAGCTCAAGCAGAAGCAGTTGAAGAAGCTACACCAGAAGCTGTTGAAGAAATCAACACTGATGATGTAGAAGGATATAATTTGGTCAGAGATAGGGAAAAGAGAACCACCAAACCTCCACAAAGGTTTGGCTATGAAGATATGGTCAACTATGCTCTGTATACTGTTGAAGAAGTTATTAATAAGGAACCCAGAAGCTACACAGAAGCTTTAAATCACAAGTATAAAGAAAAATGGCTCCTAGCTATGACAGAGGAGCTAAATTCTCTTGGCAAAAATAACACATGGACTTTAGTGCCGATGCCTAAGGGTGCTAGAGTGGTGGGAAGCAGGTGGATCTACAAGAGAAAGGAGGGTATTCCCGGTGTTGAAGAACCAAGGTTCAAAGCTAGATTGGTGGCAAAAGGGTATACTCAGAAACAAGGATTGGATTACAGTGAAATCTTCTCTTCAGTGGTCAAGCATTCGTCTATTAGAGTAATACTTGCCATGGTAGCTCACCATGACATGGAATTGGAGAAGATGGATGTAAAGACTGCCTTCCTTCATGGAGATTTGAAGGAAAACATTTTGATGTAGCAATCGGAAGGCTTTGAAGTCAAGGGAAATGAAGATTGGGTCTGTCACCTTCAAAAATCATTGTATGGGCTCAAGCAATCACTTAGACAATGGTATTTGAGGTTTGACTCTTTTATGAGTAAGAGTAATTACACTAGGAGCAAATATGACTGTTGCATATACTTTAAGCATATCTCACATGATAACTACATTTACCTACTGTTATATGTGGATGATATGCTGCTTGCTTGCAAAGATATGTCTCCTATTGTAAAATTGAAAGGTGAACTTCAAAGAGAATTTGAAATGAAGGACCTAGGGCCAGCCAAGAAGATTCTAGGCATGTAAATCGCAAGATACAGGGATAAGCACAAGCTGGTAATCTCTCAAAAGGGATATTTGAACAAAGTTGTGAAAAGGTTCAATATGTGTGATGCCAAGGAAACTTCTCTGCCTTTGGCACCTCACTTCAAGCTATCATCAACACAAGCTCCAAACAGCAATGAAGATAAGGAATACATGAAGAAAATTCCTTATGCAAATGCTATTGGGAGCATGATGTACTCCTTGGTTTGCTGCAGACCTGACATTGCACAAGCAATGAGTGTAACTAGCAGGTACATGGGCAATCCAGGAAAGGAACATTGGCAAGCAGTGAAGTGGATTCTGAGATACTTAAAGGGGACTACAGATGTGGGATTAGTGTACTGCAAGGGTGATGATGCATGGTGGAACTGTGAAGGGATTTGTTGACTCTGATTATGCAAATGACCTTGATAAAAGAAGGTCGCTCACTGGTTTTGTATTCACATTGTATGGTAACACTATCAGTTGGAAAGCCAATCTCCAACACATTGTGGTTTTATCCACCACTGAAGCTGAGTATGTGGCACGCACAGAAGCTGTAAAAGAAGGTCTATGGTTGCAAGGTCTAGTTTCTGAACTAGGTATTAGTAATGGCAAGGTTAGCATATCATGTGATAGCCAAAGTGCTATCCACTTAAGTAAAAATCAAATGTTTCATGAAAGAACCAAACACATAGATGTTAGGTTCCATTTCATTAGGGATATCATTGAGAAGGGAGAAATTGATATCATCAAGGTTCACACAAGTGGGAATCCTACTGATATGATAACTAAGCCTGTCCCAGTGAGCAAGTTCCAGCATTGTCTTGACTTGCTGGGAATTGACATCAAGTGAAAGATGTTTGTCAGGATCTGTTTTCAAGCTAAGTGTCTAGTTGTTGATGGATGTTTGTACCAAGGTGGAGATTTAATGTTATTGGTACTAACTTAAGGTGTAAATATCAAATGGGCTTGGTACTTATTGTTTGGCCCAATGTTGTATCACTCTAAGGCTTCTCTCTTTGGGCCCAATTCAGTATCTTCTGTGTATTGTGATATTCGAAGGTTGTTGAAGCTGTTGTTAATCCATTACAGAGCTTCTGATTCTCAACAAATTTAGTTATCAACTTGTAACTGATTCTTGGTTGAAATCTTCAGCTATATAAGTTTGTTTTTCATCTCTGTAATCACAAGAAATTCACAATAAGAAATCACCTCACATTGAGAGAGCAAGAAAGAGTAGAAACTGAGAGATTGTAAAGGAACGTGAGTTCCAGATCTTGTAACACCAATTCATCATCATAGTGGAATCATTTAGCTCGGAATCAGTCCCCCAGAGTAGGAGTTATCTCCGAACTGGGTTAACAAATCCTTGGTGTTCATCTTTCCTTCTTCTGTTACTTTTGGATGTGTAGTTAAATTCAATATCTGAATTTAGCGCAACACAATTTAAGGCTTTCAAAAATCTTAATATATCATTAGCTCATATTTTCTCTTTAGGCAAGATTTCTCTCAATAACTTTAACTCCACAAATACTTCATTCGTAACAATATCATCATATTGCTCATTATGTTTCAATGTCTATTCAAAATGACTATAAGACTTCAAAGTTGCATCGTCCAATGATTGTAACTTGTGAGAAGTAAACAAAAAACCAAAAATATTTTCATACTCTTGGTATTGCTCAAATCTCTTATTAAGAGAAACAATGGCTTGATCAACAAGGTAAATAAAATAATTGATCCTAAAAGATTCATCTCCAGATAGCTCAACTAATGGGGTATTCAAATTCTCATCAAACTGCCTTTTTCTTCGATTATACGTCTTTGAGAAAATGCCGGATCGATATTCAATTCAATAGCAATTTCCTTACATTATCCAAGGCATTAGAAAAACCAATATCTATAGATCCCTCAATAAATGAAATCAACTCCTTTATTTTTCCATAGGAAACATCAATAAGCATATCCTTTGATTGTAAAAGGTCGCTAACCCGATTAATTGCGGATAATATTACAAACCCCATAATTATAGCCATTAAAAACTTAAAATCACAAAGTTTGTTTGTTGCTAAAGATTTAACTTCACTTCTTTCTTTAGAACCGAGATCCTTTTCCGACACTTCAAGTAAAGCTTCTCCAATATCTGACATTTGAGTTCTTTTATCTTTGACACTATCCACATGACTCTCCCAACGAGTGGATGACAATGCTTTTGGAATCAACCTTTTATATTATCTTTCAAAATTTGCATCTCTTAGTAGATTTGGAAAAAACTGTATAAATACGTTGAACAACTCCAAAAAAATCTTGAGCTTTAACACAAGAGTTAGCCATATAACACGATGCCATATTAAGACCATGACAATCACAAGAATTATAAAAGGCTCTCGGATTTATGTCTAAAAATTTATGTTGTTCACCTTGATATTTTTCTTTCATATTTGACCCATTATCATAACCTTGTCCTCGCACATCAAATAGGTGAAGATCAAGATTATTTAATTCATCTTGTAGTACATCAAAGAGCCATTGGCTAGTTGTATCATTCACAGTCAAAAAGCCTAAGAAAGGTTCTTCAATGCTAACTGCAATTTGAAGAAACATCCACATATCTTATTATCAAAGACATTTAATTTCTCTTGATGACTAACATCAGGAGTACAATCAAGTATCACTGAGAAATACTTTGCTTGTTTGATTTTTCTTATGATTTCAGTTTTAATTGCAGAAGCAAGTAAAAACATTAACTCGTTTTGGATGTTATGCCCATCGTAATGAAAGTGAACATCCTCATTTGTAATACGTCTAACATGTTATTGGGTAGTTGGGTCAAATTCTACCAACATTTCAGTTAACGCCATAAAATTGCCATTGCTATTTTTGTACAATCTCTCATTAGAACCACGAAAGGACAAACTTTGTTTAGCAAGGAATTTCAGTATTGAAATAATTCTTTTTAAAACATTATTCCAATGATCCTTTTCTTTCTTTGTTAGTTTTTGAGCTGTTTTATCAATAGTCTGATTTTTTTGCCGTCTTTGACACAACTCATACCAAATATTCTTAACATGTTCCATGTCTTTCACCAATATGTGTCCAATCACTATAACCCTCATTTGCTAATTGACCTCTATCATTCTCCCTTTGAAAAGCTTTACAACAAAAACAAAATTCTCTAACAAGCTCTTTCGGGTAAGCGAACCAATATATGTCGCACTTCTGCCCATTTGATAAAACTCTTGTATATATACAAATTAGCCGTAAAATGTCGGGAATATTTATTTTAGGACCATTCACAATGGAAAAATCTCTTTTAGGACCTTTCTCTGTTAATAAATCAACCATTTTAGAATCAAAAGCATTCCATGTCATTTGATCAAATATATCATCTAAATGTTCAAATGGGTTTGCTTGCTCTACATTGTCATTAACATTATCCTCTGTATTATCATCTTCAGTCTTCACGATTTTCAGCATCAAGATTTTGAGTTTCAACATCAACATTTAAATTAACATTCTGATTAATATTTTGAGTTTCAACAACATCTAACATTTTGAGTTTACAACATCAACAATCACATTTTCAAGATTATCAACTTCAACATTCTAAATTTTAACAAAAATTTGTTGTTCTTTTTTTTAAAAAATTATCAAAGAGCTCCTGCTTGAGATTGAGTTAACACTTCAAGTTTTTTCTTTACGTTTCTCTTATCCAGATTCACACTTTCTAATCTTAGTAGGCATAGTAGAAAGAAAAAACCTGATGTACTACAAAGTCACAATTCCCAAATCAAAGAGGGAAACTGATATGCCGTAAAGGCTACAACCTGATGTGTGATGCCTCTTTTCCCAAATCAGAATTCACAATTCTCAATTCCCAAATCCCATAAGCCCTACAAACTATGAAACAGATGTGATGCAAAATCAAAGAAGGAAACACATAAATGAAAAAAACAAAAGGAAAAAGAAGAACTGTGCTAGTGAAAAAACCGAAAACTAAATGGAAATGCATAAGCCATAAACAGATGCATCCAACCTTGAGAAGAACTGAAGTGAAGAAGGATTCACGCTGGAGTTGAGCCTAGCAGCGGAGCATGGAGCAGAGGCGGCGACAACGTGTGGTGGTCGTCGCACTGGCAGAGGGAGGGTGAGGGTCGGAGTCGGACTAAGGGTTTGTGGTTGGCTGAGGCTAATTTTTCGGAGACCCTAATAAATTTCGTTTGGACTGGGGCCCTATGCTATTGCACAGCCCGCACTGGTTGATAACTGCCCCGCTCTTTAGACAATAGATCTCTTTAGACTAAAACCTTTCTAGATATACCCTACCGTACTCATACCCGATACTCTTTGGGTACTTGTAGGTACTTATCAGTCTGCATCCGTAGCCCAATATATAAATATATGTTAATCATATAGTAAAAAATTGGTTTTTTCATTCTTTTTTTTATTATACCGAAACTCTTCCAATTACAATATATATCATGTGGCTATTTATTTGCTATCTATAAATAAGGTTTTCGTGTAGTTCATTATATATTTTTTGTTATGTGTTTTACTTATTTGGATTTTCTATATTTTAGTCATGTTTATATCAAATTTATATTACGTATCCATACCTTGATTTTTAAAAATCCAAGTATCTTGTACCTGTACCGATACCGTACCCGTACCCATACAACATAGCCTAAAACTCTATACAACCAACTATTTTGCACTCAATGCTGACTCAAAAATCTCAATATTAGTGAGTGACACCTAAATAAAGTTTTAGTTGACGTACTTTTTCTTTAAGTGAAAAGACTTTAAGTTGGTTTTTTATCATTTTAGATAATAGCCTTACCTTCTGTTTGGTTATGCTGCGCATAAATAAAATGGTGACCAAAGCAAACATTCACTCCATACCAGATCCGTCTGTGTGTGTAAAGTGCTATTTTAGGTTAAGACTCCATTTACAAGAATCTAAATACGAGCTGCGAAATGTGCAGAATATGTATATTAATATTTGCACCTTCCATGCACTAAATAGAACATGCACACGGTTTCCACCAATAACACAAGAATAAAGCCTGAGAAGGGAGAAATATATTTTAGTAAAAATGAACCATATTCTAAAAGCTGAAATGACCAGATCACCTTTAGTATCACATGCTTTGATTTGACGTGATTAACAAATTCATACACATACACTAACCAAAGTGATCAAATGAATAATATTAATTAGAAAGAGTTTAGATCATATTCATTAGTGTCACATCCATTACCTTTCTAACAGTGTGCCATATTTTAATTCCTTCATATATTAATAACGTCCAAATATATATGGTTGGTTAATGACTCACCGTTTCAATGTCCAGTTAGAACATTGATTGAGATAAAATACTTTGCTTTTAATTTGTTGAGAGCCACACATTGAACGCAATATGGTTAGAAAAAGAGTTTATAAGTGAGAGTCGGTGGCGGACCTACATGTATTCCACGTGATCATGTTAGTCTATTTAGTTTTAATCAGTTCTATATTTTGTGAATATGTTGAATCTTTTGGTGCTATTTAATTTGTATTTACGAATTTGTTAGTGCTATTTAATTTGTGTTGGTCTAGTGCAATACAAATTGTTTATAACTTGTTAAAGTATTATCTATATTATAATTTTAGTGATGTGTGTTTGAAAATTTTTGCACCCCCTATAAGCTAGCTATAAGCTAATTTTGTAGGATTGAATTAGATCAAATTCAAATTTTAAGATAATTTTACGTATTTAATGTACAAATCTATATTAATTAATGTCACTTGTAATATTTTTTTATCTATTTTTTCATCATGATTAAAAATATACAATCATGTTCAATGATAATAGTATCTTTGTTCACAATATCCTACTAATTCATGTTCAGGATGCTAAAGAGGAAACCAATGTGCTGAAGCAAGAAATCGAAACAATGCAAAAGGGAATCAGGTACCTAATATATTAAGTATATTTTTTTATCGTATTATTTCTCTCCCAACAAAATTTTATTAAAAAAACAAAGAATTGCTGTCAAAAAAAAACAGAGAATTATTAAACCCATGGATAATGTTGTCAACAAAGCCAAGATTAGAATGATTTTCCTACCATTTCTTTCCAATTTTGAAATAGAAATGTTTTCTTAGTGTTGTTGGCTTTAGTTACTACATTAATGAAAATGTTTTTTGATAGTAAAAAATATTTATATGGATTACAAAGGATTTTTGTAATAGCAATAATATATTTAAATATATTATTATTTAAATATAGAGAGTATTAGAGGTACTCCAAAAGTAATATCCTAAACCCAAAATCATACACTCAAGACAACCGTCGTCTCAAGTAGGTAGCTTAGTTGGCGAGCTAAGAGATATCAAAAGAGTGTATCAAAAGAGTGCAAAAAGGATGTCTCAGATTCAAACCCCGGAAACTAACATTCCTCCACCCCCAATAACATTAGTTATAAAAAAAAAATACACTCAAGACAACCAACTATTATTTCTCTATATATCCGTCGTTTTGGCGCTACCTTTTTTTTTTCAATTATAGAAATAGATTCATTGATGGTATCTAGCACAAGCAAAATGCAACAGCTAAGGACGGCTAAAGTCAAAGTACACAGGTACACATAAAAGCCTCCAAATGATCTAATACAAAAAGCCAACAAAAAATATTACAAAAACCCAATTATTGTGCGTCTTCCAATTGGCCCAAATCACATAATAATCTCACAAAGGGTACTCAAACTTATAAAAAAAGTTCAAACAACATGATTGGTGGTGAAGCTAGGACCCTTGGTCAGTGGGTGCACAAAATATTATTCTCAACATCTCATATTAGGATTTTCTACCCTCATTTCATTTTTTATTTTAGAGTATAAAGGGAGCATTAATTAATTTTTTTTATAAAATAGTATTTTTTTTTTGTAAGGACACTTTAATCAAAATAGTATTTTTTTTTATAAAATAGGTGTAATTAATGATTTTGTAAGAAATGTATCTTATCTTAAACGACAGTTAATATATGAGATAGAGAGAGTAGTATAGATATGCAACAGACGATCTAAGTCCTAAATTTGTTTGGTTTTTTTTTTGTACCCCCATCAATTCACCATCTACCCCCATCATATCCTTGTGAAAAGATGAAAATACTCTTAAAATTTTTACAATATTACAAAACATTTACCATTTCTCACTTGCATCCGTTTTACTACAAGAATTTCTGCGATTACCGGCGGCCAAAATCCGCCGGTAATGACAAAACTCAGCCGGAAACTGGGCATTACCGGCCGATTTTTTCCGCCGGAAAGGCGCCGGTAATTCACCCGCAGGTATAACGGTTACCGGCGGATTATCCGCCGGTAAACTATTGCCGTTTAAATTCAAATTCCGCCGGTAATATATCATATCCGCCGGTAATTATTTTTATTATATAAAAAAATGTTTTAAATTCGTTTATTTTAAAAAAATAATTTTATTATTATTTGTTAATTAAAATATTTTTTTTAATTCATATTACTACAGTTTTTAATTCGTTTATTTAAAAAAATAGTATTATTATTATTCGTTAATTAAAAAATCTGTTATTCAATTAATAAAAATTAAATTAAATTTATAATATAAATGTTAATTAAACGAGAATTGAATAACGCTTTAAATGATAAAAAAAATTGCATAAACATTCAAGAATTAAAATATTTATTACAAAATACATATTAAAATATCCTAGATCTAATAAAACTGCTAGTCATAGTAGCGCTCATCAGGCGGGTTATTAAACCATGTTTCTAACTCAATGTTGAGGTCTAGATTTGTGTTGATCTGCTGCTGTTTCTCGGGCTGCTGCTGGGACTGCTGGGGCTGCTACTGGCATTGCTGTTGGGGCGGCTGCTGGGACTGCTGCTGGGGCGGCTGCATATGCATCTTCTGCTGCATCCCGTAATTAAGGCTGCTGCATCCCGTAAGGCAGAAATGCAGAGCCGTAAGGCTGCTGCATCTCGTAGGGCGGTTGCATCTGCATCTGCTGCGGTGGATAAAATGATGATGATGATGGTGATGAGGCCTCGAGTATTGAGCCATAGTATCCATCATTTGCTTATAGCGCGCTTCATTTATCCGTTGCAACTCCGCCTGCTGCTCCCGCATCTGCTGCATTTAGTCATTATGTTTTTTCTCTTGGTCGTTCAATATGCGTCAACAACTCAACATCTATTATTTCTGAAGACGAAGGGACATAATTGAGACCAGTACTTCTCTCAGAAGAAGTTTCGGGAACCACTTTTGGAATAATGCAATCTGGGAAAGCAGACGGGCCCAAACCACCAGATCCTACTAACCGGCCCGGTTTGGATGGACCAACAGATTCCTGCCAAGGAAGAAAACCCTCCCGAGTCTCCTCAACGGGATCAATCTCAGTACTGCCACTACTTAACTGAGTTGCACGATAATTGGTCTGCCATTCATAAAAATTTTCCTGAAAGCAACAAACACCAAGAAATGTATAACCAAATTAGTATGTATATATATGTAATATATAATAATAATATAATATATATATTAAAAACAATATATAAATATAATAAACGTTATTTACCGTGATATTTCTTGACCGTTCCTCAACAAAATCACCAGTCTCCTCCCGCATATGAAGTTGGCAGTGTAACTCAGGCAAAGTAGGTGGCCGACCAAGGCTAGCCTCCTATATATATATATATATATATATATATATATATATATATATATATATATATATATATATATATATATATATATATATATATATACAGTTACTATTTAATATTATTATTATTTTATAAAATATAAAATACGTATGTATATACTATTAAATTTACCATCCGTTTGTAAATTTCAGCAGTGTTGATAGAGCCACCCGTATTTATGCAACCCCTCTCTCAGAAGCACGATTCTTCTTGGCACTCTCACATATTTTTTTATACTTCTCATCTCCCCATTTCACTTGGAGACATTTCCAATCAGAATCGCCAATCCAATCCGGCTGCACCCCTGAATTGCGACAACCCCGGAGCATTTCAGAAAAGCGATGAGAAGCTCTTGTGTTGAATGCGCTCTCAACTTCTCTCATCGTATCGCTTCTCCATGTAAATTTTTCCTATTTAAACAAATTTACTAGTTAGTAAAAACAAGTTAATCAATTCAACAAAATTAAAAAACTAAATATTAAGTAATTGGAAAAAAACTTACCCTGAATGCAGTCCACATCTTAGACGACAGATCTTTTCTTACCTCCGTCCAATTCTTCCACGGTTTAGTGTAATTTGCTTTTATTATGTCTGTGATTGTGCCAGCCACAATCCTCCCAGGAATAAATCTGTACATAAAAAAGATAAATGTTTAGGTAATAATTTATAAATCAAACAAATATCATTAATAAATAAATTACTTAATTAATACTTACTGCTTGCCGACAGCCTTCACCACTATACGACCGTCAGATGTAACCTCAACCACCTCATTCTCAATATTATACCTGGTAATCCCGTCCGCATCTGGCGGGGGTGTCACAGTACCAGCTGGAGGCACAAATGGACGACTCAGCGTACTAGGTCCGCTGTCGTCAGTCGTAGTAGGTAGAGCCGCAAAATCGCCATCAACAACGACACGAGTTACACGGCGACGACGACGACCACGTAAAGAAGTAGCAATCTTCTTAAAAAAACCGGTCGGTGGGGGAGTAGGTAGGTCATGATCGGAATCTGATCCTGATGTCATGATGACTGTACGTATCGTGTATATATATATATATTACATGATAAATAACAAATAATGAATAACATAAATGATGAATAACATAAATGCTGAATAACATATATACATGATGAATAACATTAACATACATGAATCAAAGTCTGATAAATCTAAATATTAATTATTTCATAACAAATTAATTAGAATCCCATTCTTTCTCGAAATCACCATCATCATCAGATAAGTGAATTCCTGATACACCGACGTGATCGACTGCATCCTCATGATCTGTATCTTCTTCTTCTTCATTAACTTCATCACCAGTGTTTGGCTCATCACATAAACGAGTAATGGGTTCAACTTCAATAACCTCATTTACATTGGACATTTCATCCATTTGATACGGCACGTCTTCCACTGTGTCATCATTTGTCTCAATTCGACCTATTGGTTTTGTCTTAATTGCGACACACCAACCACGCCGATCAGTCCGTGTTGATGGATAAGAGACATAATAGACTTGTCTCACATTTTGTGCAATGACGAACGGATCATACAGTCGATATCTACTATTCATTTTAATGTCCACTGTATTTGTCTTTGGATTAAACTTTGTTCCTCGAGCGGACGGATCGAACCAATTACAATAAAAAACAACCACCTTTGGACTATAATCAAGATATGGGTACGCAAGTTCATATATGTGTTCAACCACACCATAGAAATCATCTTCGCCTCTCCCAGTGACACCTTTCATGCAAACTCCACTATTGACTGTTTCTTTACCCTCTGTCCATTCCTTAGTGTGAAATTTGTATCCATTGACAAAATATGTGTGCCATTCTTTAACACATCTTCGAGGACCGTCAGATAAGATCCTCAAGTGTAGGTTGGTAGGAGTTGGCGGGAGGGAATACACACATTGCCTAAACCACATTGGAAAATGCGCATGAATATGAGCAGAAGATTGGTCTTCACTTACTGCCTCTGATGACAAGAACTCCCTAATAAGAAATTACTAATTGTTATATACAACGTACTACTGTGTAATTTAATTTAATTAAGAGATAGGTAGAGAAATACATACTCAATGAATGGTTGGACCTCGGTACAGTTTATCATAACATGAACATGGGCTGAATTTAACTCTTATTCTGTTAGCCAATGAATTGACTCTTTTCCAGACGGACGACCAGGTAGACAAAAGACAGACAAAGCTAAATGATGTCTTGGACATTCAACGACTTCCATGTCATTTCGACTACTTGCAGGAGCAAATTCATTCTTGAAATAATAGGAACAAAAATGAGTTGTTTCACGGTGTAAGTAAGAAGAACATATTGATCCTTCAACTCTAGCTTTATTCTTAACTGATCTTTTTGAATCACCCATGAACCTAGAAAATGATATGCATCATTTGTTAATATATAAATCATCGATCTAATTATTAATCTAAATGTTATATATATTTAACTGACCTTTCAAATGGATACATCCATCTGTAGTAGACAGGCCCGCCAAGTTTATCTTCATATGCGAGATGAACAGGAAGATGCTCCATAGAATCAAAGAAACCAGGCGGAAATATTCTCTCCAACCTGCATAAGATAAATGGGATGTCTTGTTCCATTTTTGAAAGATCATCCCCTTTTAGTATTGCAGAACACAAATTCTTAAAATATTGACTTATTTCAATGAGTGGATTCAAAACGTGTGTTGGCAACGAACTAAAGGCAATAGGAAGTAAGCACTCCATGAATACATGACAATCATGGCTCTTCATCCCATGTAACCTCCCATGATCCACATCGGAACATCTTGCTAAATTGAAAGAATAACCGCCTGGCATTTTCAACTCAGAAATCCACTGATAAACTGCTTTCGCTTGCTCCGTAGATAAAGTATAATTGCCTTTGGGTTTCAGCGTCTTGCCGTTAGCTTGCTGAACCAATACCAAATCCTTTCGCCTGTAGTAATGATCCACATCCTTCCTAGCCTTCTCATTGTCTTTCGTTTTACCTTTCACGTTCATAATAGTGTTAAATATGTTATCAATGAAATTCTTTTCAATATGCATTACATCGAGATTGTGTCTCAAGAGATTATCTTTCCAATATGGAAGTTCCCAGAAAATACTTTTTTTCGTCCAATTATGCCATTGTCCATAACCATCTGGACGAGAAACACCAGCAACCACTTCCACAGGAGGGATATCCTTGACACTGTTCCAAACTTCTTCTGGTGTCAGCCTACGAGGAGGTTCACCTGTTTCAACATTCCCCTTGATGAATGCATATTTTGACTTTCTAAAAGGATGCTCGGTAGGTAAAAACCTACGGTGTGAGTTAAACTATGAAGATTTTCCTCCATATTTAAGAGTAAAAGCCTTTGTGTCAACCATGCAAATTGGACACGCTATCTTACCATGTGTCCCCCATCCAGACAACATTCCATACGCAGGAAAGTCATTAATTGTCCACATCAAAGCCGCCCTCATCATGAAATTTTGTCTTCGTGCTGCATCATAAGTTAAAACACCATCCCACAACCTTTTTAGGTCATCAATCAAAGGTTGCAAATATATGTCAATACCAGCTGTTGGATTAGCTGGCCCTGGTATTATAGCATTTAAAAACATGTATGGTTTAGACATACACATTTCAGGAGGTAGGTTGTATGGGGTAACAATAACTGGCCAACAAGAATACGGTGTTGCTGACGCTTGAATATATGGTGTGAAACCATCATAGCATAAACCAAGCCGAACATTGCGTGGATCAATGGCAAAATCTGGATGAACACGATCAAAATGCTTCCAAGCTTCATGTAACGCCCCAAATATTTAATTAATTATTTAATTAATTTATTCAATAATTAAGTGTGAGAATTGTTGAAGTTGAGAATTATTAGTATAGTTACTACGTTGACTTTTATTTAATTAATAGGTTAATTAAGTGTGGAAAATAATATTAGAGTAGTAATAATATTATTATGTTGTATGGGCTTATTTTTATGTTAGAATAAGTAATATAAGGGGGTGTGAAGAGTGGCCCATGAGACTAATCAGAAAAATAAAGAGAAGTATAAGTAAGAATTAGAATTAGGTGAAGTGTCATAAGAAAAAGAAGGATTAGAGAAAACCTAGAAGCAAGGAGAGAAGGGGGCTGCGCATTTTGGTGAGAAAGAGAGAAGGGGCTGCGCATTCTTCATCCAAGAAGGGAGGTGACTGTGAAATCTTCAAAACCCAGGTAAGGGTGGGGTTCTAACTCTATAATAGGGTACATGAAGGGCTTTATGTGGGAAAATAAGGGATCCTATGTTTTGTTTAATCTTTGAAAACTATTGTTGTTGTTTGAGAACTATTGTTGATGATTGAAATTAGTTTAGGGGTTTTTGAACATGAGGATGCACAGAATTTGGGTCACTGGGCGCCATGGGCGCCGTTGCTGTTGGTATCTGGGCGC
Organism: Astragalus membranaceus; assembly: GCA_039519185.1. NCBI lineage: Eukaryota > Viridiplantae > Streptophyta > Magnoliopsida > Fabales > Fabaceae > Astragalus > Astragalus membranaceus. The sequence goes on along the minus strand of CM076850.1, from coordinate 80,539,863 downwards.
CGTTTGCTGCTGTTCTGGGTGCACTGGGCGCCATGGGTGCCATGTCTGGCTGCCCTGTTGTTGTTGCTGGCGCACTGGGCGCCATGGGCGCCATGTCTGGCTGCCCTGTTGTTGTTGCTGGGCGTACTAGGCGCCATGGGCGCCATGTCTGATTGTTGCTGGGAGCACTGGGCGCCAAGGGCGCCAAGTCTGGCTGCATGTTGCCTGTTGTCTGATTGTTGCTGAGCGCCAAGGGCGCCAAGTCTGGCTGCCTGTTGCCCGTTGTCTGATTGTTGCTGGGCGCACTGGGCGTCAAGGACGCCAAGTCTGGCTGCCTGTTGCCTGTTGTCTGATTGTTGCTGGGCGCACTGGGCGCCATGGGCGCCAAATCTGGCTGCCTGTTGCCTGTTGTCTGCTGGTTGCTGGGCGCACTGGGTGCCATGGGCGCCATGTGTGGCTGCCTCGTTCGGTTGCTGGGCGCATTTGGGCGCCGTCTTGTGGATTGTTGGGCGCTTTAGGCGCATTAGGCCCACGGTTGGCTAATTGTTGGTTAAGTCGTTAATTGTTAATCGTTAGTTGTGGAGTTGTTAGCCGTTGGTTGAGTTGTTACACTGTTAACTTGTTAAGTTGCTAAATTGTTGGCTCAGTTGTTGAATTGTTGATGATGTTGCACCTAGTTGGATTGCCTCTATTTATTGGCAAGATATTATGTTGTAGGCCTATGGTCAACGTTGAATTCCGTTGTTGTTGTTGTGTGTTGCTATGTAATCATTGTTAGTTGTTTGTGCGTTCACATCGCGTCGCATACATAGCATTTTCACGTGGGAGCTATGCTCAAAACACGTTGGCCTGGACTGGCAAATTATGTTGAACTTGTTGATGCCTCTATTTATTGGCAGATTTTTACGTTGGGAGTTCTGCTCCGATGGTACCACATGCATGTGCATAGTATTGAGTCGCATTCATATTGGATACTTGAGTGGCTATGTTGATGACTTGTGATTGATTGAAGTTGTTGATGACAGTGAAGTGGTATGTTGATGACTTGTGATTGATTGAAGTTGTTGATGACGGTGAAGTGGTGAACTTATGTCTTCTGATTCTAACATACTGCTTTTCATATGTTCTATTATATGGTTTGATATCTCACCCCTTCTGTTTGAATGTTACCCTCCTGTTGGTAACATGCAGGTAATCACGAATGAAGGCTGCTTACCTTCGTTTGATCGAGTCGGTGTCGTCGCTCTGATACGTAACACTCGGGGGATGAACACGTGTTTTCCTTATTATTTTGTTATGATTATTTTATTGTTGAAACTTAAAGTCGTTATTATCAAGGATTTTGCTGTTTTTGAGCCGTATTAAGTTGGTTAGAGACGCCACGATTATTTTGAATTTACTTTTGTTGTGAATTCCGCTGCGTAGTAATGAATGTGACTTATTTTTAAAGACTAAAAGGTTATTTATTGGTTCATCCGAAAGTAAAGTGTTATGTATCTGTTTTCACAGGCGTATTAATCATGTTTGTTGTTTTTAAGAAGAAAGTGTGGCACTCCATTCATTTGTCGGAAATTTTTATAAACTCTGATTTTTCGTATTATTTTATCGGGTAGAAATGGGGTGTTACACTTCACCATCAGATGGATGGTGTAATTCACCAGAATTATTTCTATTTTCATAGTGCCACGTCATTTTACCCGCAGTTTCCATTGAAGTGAACATCCTCTTCAGTCTTGGTATAATCGACAAATAGAACATTGCTTTCCTTGGAACTCGTTTGCCTTTGCTTGTCCTTTTCCTGCTGACACGATACCGCGGTGTCATACCCCAATTTTGTCCGGCTTGGGGCAAAACCCTAATTTTCAACCAAAAATAAGTAAATCAAGTCTTGGCATTCGTCCTAGAGGTTAGGGAGAGCATCATGCTTGCATCTTAGAAGTTTCAGAATGCATTTTAGGGTTAGAAAAACATTGCATGGCATTTTAGAGCACTTTAGAGCATTTCTAGGGTTTCTAGGGTTTTTTCCTCGTTCAAAGGGTATTTTGGTAATTTCGCCAAAAAGACGTATTTTCTCATCATGCATGCATTTCTAGGGTTTTAGAGTCATCCAAAAGGTCTCGGGATCATTGTTAGAGTGGAAATGAAGTTTGGAGCAAAATCAGGGTTTTTAGGGTCAAAAAGGGCATTTTGGTAAGGTCCTATCACTTAAGGTCTAGGATACTTTAGTAGCTGAGAGAGTTTTTCAAAACATGCATGGTGCATCAAAATAGTTTTGAAAAATATTTCTAAAAATACTTTGGTTGAAGGATTGAAATCAAAATCCTATCCTTTTACAAAGATAATCTATTATCGTAATAGATTATGTGCCTGAATGTTTCAGAGCACATAATCGATTACTCTCCTATTTTAATTAAAACAAATAATCGATTAAGAGCTTGCCTTTCTTTCCTTTTTTATAAAGCATAATCGATTATCCTAAGCAAATAATCGATTAAGAAGTAAATGAAAGTTTCCTTTTTCATAAACATAATCGATTACTCTTTCATTCTCACTATATCACATAATCGATTATGTGCTTGCCTTACTCTCCCTTTTTAAGATCAATAATCGATTATTTCCTTAATATAACCATATCACATAATCGATTATTGTCCTGTTGTTGTTGTCCCGATTGACAACAATAATCGATTATGCACTCCTATAACTGCATATGATAATCGATTATCAAGTCATTCCTTGTTTCCATATTTATCTAAATAATCGATTATGCATATGTTTCACACATTCAACATAATCGATTACTTCATGCATTTATTTTTTCAAATCTTTCTACGCCTATAAATAGGCAAGTGTGTTTCACATTTCACACACGGACACTTTCACGAGATCTGAGACGAATCGCTCCAGAAACATTTTCACGAGATCTGGGAAGACAACTCTCGCAAATCTCATATTTCAGTCCTCCGCTTCATTTTTGCTCTATTCGCGCCGTTGGTCCGTCTGAGCTGATCTCCTGCAAGGGTTAGTCGGGGTTTGCGGTCTTCAAATCTGGAATATCTGTCTTCATCAGAGATCTGAGAGACATTTTCACGAGATCTGAGAGACATTTCACAAGATCTGGGAAGACAACTCTTGCAAATCTCATTTTTCAGTTCTCCGCTTCATTTTCGCTCTATCCGCGCCGTTGGTCCGTCTGAGCTGATCTCTTGCAAGGGTTAGTCGGGGTTTGCGTTCTTCAGATCTGTAATATCTGTCTTCATCAGAGGTATTTCAGTCTTTTCATTTGTTAATGTTTAGTTATTGTGATCCATGTGATTTAACTTAGCTATAGCATTCATCTACTCGTTCTTGTATGTTATCGTCCATTGCTGATGACGAACCATATGATTCCCACTTATGCCTAGTGCATCATGTTCTAAGTGGTGAAGATGGTCTCGGGTGATTCAGCTTGCCCCTTTTAAACCCTTTCAAAAACATTTTTAGAACTACGTCGCTTTGATTCCCGTTTGGGATACGTAGGAGCGAGCCACGTTCTCGTCAAGCGCAACAAATAAAATTCTTTTCATCCCCCTAAACCAATCATTTTCATAAAACAAACAAAAATCATTTTCAAACCCATTGTTGCTAGTAGCTCATCAGAGCCTCTGTTCGTTTAGCTATTAGTGACAATGTCCTTTTCTCCTAAAAATAATAAACGATGATCCATCATAACCTTTGTTAGTTTGATCATCGTACAAATCAATCTTTTTCGAAAATCACTTTCAAAAAAGATAATAAAAAACGAGTTGTTATCAATAGTCCATCAGAACCTTCGTTCGTTTGACTAGCGGTACAACTCTCTCTTTTGAGTATTTAGTAAGTGATTCATCATAGCCTCTGCTAGTTTAATCATTTGCTAACGCTCGTCCTATTTCAAAAACTCACCAAAGAATATTAAAAAACAAGAAAACCTTTCAAAGACAACCAAGAACTACGTAGCTTTGAATTCTCCATCGCACCGGGAGATACGTAGGAGCGGGCCATGTCCCGTCAAGCACTTTTCCTAAAAAACCTTTTTTTTCCCCTTTCTCGCCAAAAATAAAATTTTCATTAAGCTTTCAAACAAGAAATAAATAGGCAAATCTAGGTATTTTTCAAATCAAACGTTAAAACCACACATTTAATTAGAGGTCCCCTTTCGGTAGAAAGGACGTGCGCGGTGCTAACACCTTCCTCGCGCGTAATCGACCCCCGGACCTATATCTCTAGTTTCAAAAGACCATCCGCCTTGTCCAAAAGACCTTTTTTCAATGTTTTGGTCTTAAAATTAAAATATTGGTGGCGGCTCCAAAAATTTTCCACGTTGTACATTGAGAAACCCCAAGCGGGGATTTTTCGGGGTGCAACACGCGGCTCTTGACGAAACTTGCATTGCAGCAACTCTCCATCATTTATGCCAAACTCATTGTTATAATAGATCATGCAGCCAGACACACAACAATCAATTCTTATAGATTTTAAACCAAGCTTCGATAGCAATCTTTTAGCATCATAATAACTCTGCGGCAAAAGTCCTCTAACAGGGGTTGCATCCAACATCATTTTTGTCATGTATTCCATGCAGAATTCCACAACGTTAAATTGAGACTTAAGACCCAACAACGGAAAACACATTGATAACTTAGAGTCTGTAGATCCTTCAAATAATGGTTTATTTGTCTCACTCAAAAAACTATAAAACCTTTGAGCTTCCTCGTTTGGAAATTCTTCAGCATCATATTGCGGTTCTTCAAAATCCAAATTTACACCGACAGCATCAGATATCATCCCCTGATATAGATCAAACGGCGGTTGATATCCAGTAGTCGTTGGATTACTACTTGATGTGGAAGCTACGACTGGATTTGACGCGAGACGACCTTGATCTACAGCTTGGACAGGAACATTATCAACCGCAGGAACTCCAGCTGCTACCTCGCAATGACGGGTCCATATCCAATAATCTGGCTTAAACCCATTATTGTACAAATGAAGTCGAATATCAGCTTCCTTTTTTATAGATCGAAACACACATATGGAGCAAGGACATCTAATTCCACCTTGTCGCTCAAATTCTTTTTGACGCTTAGCAAAAAGAACAAATTCTTCGACTCCTTGTACAAAACGTCGTTTCAACCCAGTTCTTCCAGGATATATTCTATCATACATCCAACTACGATCCATTTTTTTGGGTACGTTCCTTAAATATAACATACACAACACAACATATATCACGTGTATTAGAATAATACACATTAGTATGGATATTTTATATTTGACCAAATATATATATATATATATATATATATATATATATATATATATATATATATATATATATATATATATAAATGATAATATATTTTTAGTAACATTTTATTTTACTAAAAAATTTATTTTTTTACAAAAAATGCAAATAACAAACAATTATTACAATTTAATTTATTTTATTTTCGAATAATTTCTATAACATCAATAATTTCCATGAATAAAATTTATCTTATTTTCATGAAAAATTTCGGCTAATAACATCAACTAACATTAAAATAATTTGTATTTAATTTTACTACAAAATAACTAATAATTTTTCGGTTTTTAACTAATAAATAAAATAATTCGTATTTTAAAAATCTCAAAATTTTGAGATAATTATTAATATACAAATAGTGTAAACATAGTTTAATTATTACAGAATAAATAAAATTTATTTTATTTTTGTATAAAACTTATAATTTATAATAACACCAACAAATACATTTAATAACGAATAAATTTGTTAACTAACCGGTAATGCAGTGACTAAACTCCAAACTAACAACTCCAAAGTGGCAACTCCAATCAACTGCAAAACAAATAATAACAAAAAACAATTTTAGACAACACATATTTAAAAATTAAATATTAACTAAAACAATCAAAATTTAGTTAAAAAACATACCTTAAACAAAACTTAAGAACAAAACAGACTTCAAAAAGAGTGGATCGAGAGATATTGAGAAGAAAATAGTGAGAGATTTAGGAGAAAAAAGTGAGATTTAGAAGAAAAGAGTGAAGATTTCGGAGTAGAGAGTGAAGAGTGAGTGAAGAGGGAGTGAGGAGGGGTTCGAATATATAGGGGAATGGGCGCCAACAGTTATTTTTCACAATTCGCCGGAAATGGCCAATACCGGCGGATTTTCTGCTTACCGGCGGATTTTCCAACGGGTCTTTCCGTTACCGGCGGATAAATTTAAATTACCGGCGAATTTGATGTTTACCGGCGGATATTTAAATTTTAAAATTTAAATTTTATCCGCCGGAAATAGAGCGTACCGGCGGATTATTTGGACGACTATTACCGGCGGATTTGACTGAATTACCGGCGGATTTATTTTAATTTTTTTTAATATCGTCGAATATATCCGCCGGTAAATGCAATTACCAGCGGATTTTTTTTTAAAATTTTCGCGTAAATTTTGTCCGCCGGTAAGTGTTCCAAATCCGCCGGTAATTTAACAGTCGAAATAAAATCCGCCGGTAACCTTGTAAAATCCGCCGGTAATATACTGGGGGATCCAGGCTGCCGGTAACGTGCCAAAATCCGCCGGTAATTTACCGGCGGACTAAATCCGCCGGAAATTGCCCGCTGGAAATAGCCAAAATTCTGGTAGTGTTTGACCAGAAATTTTCGAGAGAGAATCGGATTTACCATTTAGAGAGATATATCCGATTTTCAAATCAGATTTACCATCGGATCTACGTACTTCCGATTTCCTCAGACACAGCGTTAATAGTAAGTCGGATCTAGCTAAATCCGATTTACCATCGTATTTACCTATATCCGATTTCGCATCGGATATAGGTAGATCCGCTTTGTTTTTTTTTAAAAAAATTTCTTTTTTTCAGTGTCCAATAGGTATCGAGGGGAGTCCTCGTCTCGGGCATCGCCATCTGCTCCCAGTACACGCACCCGCCACAGGATTGCGGGACATGCGTCTGCCCGCCATAGGCGACAGCAGCAGTATCAGCAGGTGGAGGAGGCCCCAGACTATCAGTACGAGGAGGGCCAACAGGGGCATCCTCTTGATGAGGATTCTATGTCTGAGGATCATTCTATGCCTGAGCAGCAGTATTATCAGCAGCAGTATCAGCAGCAGCAGTATCAGCAATACCAGGAGGAGCCCTACCACCAGCCTCAACAGCATGAGGAGCAGCATGATGAGCAGTCTCCTCTATTCAATGGGCTAGGAGCTCATGTTTGTTCCGTTATATTGAGAGACCCGGTAAGTTTAATTTTTTTACATAGGCTTCTTAGTTTAATTTATTAACATAGCCTTATTTCTGATACTTTTATAATGCAGACATATGAGCGGAAATTGAAGGTTACCAACCATGGTAACAAGCTGGCTCAGAGACTGCTTGGGTTTGCCCAAAACCGTTGGTTGTGGGATTTTATCACTGGTTCCAGATTAGCCCCCCTCGTCTCGATCGGACATACAAATGTGGACCATGAGCTGATGTCTGCTTTTGTTGAGAGGTGGCACTCAGAGACATCGTCATTTCACCTACCATTTGGTGAAATGACGATTACTTTGGATGATGTCTCCTGGTTGCTGCATTTACCCATTACGAGGAACTACTACGTAGGGAGCTCCACCTACTTCGGTCACCACTGATCAGGCCATCCACCTAGCACATGTTTATCTAGGTGTGACTATGGAGGAGGCGGGGCTGGAGTGTCGAGCTTCATCTGACCCATATTACCGTTTTGAGTGACTGCAGGAGATTGTTAGTAGAGGGTCCATAGGGAATGACATGCGTCCTGCTGTCAGGGCCTCTATCCTTCTGATCCTGAGCCGGTCCATCTTCACAGTCAAGACCGGCGACAGGGTGAGGCAAAGTGGCTGCTGCTACTTGAGGATGTAAGTGCAGCTGGTGTGGGATCATATGCATGGGGGCAACAACACTTGCTTTCATGTATGACCAGCTGAACTACTCCTGCTTGGACCAGGCGCATCAGTTAGGAGGGTATGCGACCCTCTTACAGTTAATAATTTTAAGTTAATTTTTTCTGAGTTTGGTTAAATTTCTGTTAAACAGTTTTTAATTCACCATGTTGTTTATCTTCTTTTTTTCAAAGCTGGATTTTATGGTATTTTCCTCAGCTGGTGGAGAGGAGGAGTGGATTGCGGAATGGAGCACTGTGTGGGCGTTGGAGGAAGAAGAAGACAGATGGAGTGAAGCTGGGGGTATACAGGCAGAGGCATGATGCGCTGACCTCGGATGATGTCTGCTGGCGACCGTTTGAGGAGCACCGTGACGATAGAGACTTTGAGCAGGTCTCATTATACATGGGACACATCAGCTGGGGAGACATCACTGTTCCCTACATGGCAGATAGGTGCCTTAGACAGTTTGGGTACGTGCAGGTCATCCCACGTCACCCTCTTACCGGTCGTCCGAGCCATGCAAACTGCATTTTTCGGATTGCACATTATATGCCTATGGTGGAGGAGGTTTTGCATACTACTTATCCTGCTGAGGAGTTGGGTCAGGTTGCTCCGGACTACATACATTGGTATGTGAGAGCATCTATTCCTAGACTCTTACGGGTTGCATCACCACCACCACCACCAGTACAGCCAGCTGCACCACCAGTACAACCAGATATGCTAGAGATTGTGGAGGAGGAGATTCGGAGGGGGCTTCGGAGCGGAGACATTAGGATGGGTAGTCATACATACGCTCGCCTCACCCGATTACTGGATATGCTACCGGGGGGCGTGACTAGGGGGTTTTGTGTGATTGTATGCTTGAACTATTTTTATATTACTTGATTATTAGTATTTCTTGTTTATTATATTTGTGGATAAAAGATATAATTTCGATTTCATGCGATAGAAGATAAAACATAACCAAATACAATAACAATAAAATATAAAAGATACATTTTCCAGAAATAAGTGAGTGACAGTGAAAACGATAAAATGACAGAAACTACTGAGCTGGTGGAGTTAAACGACGAAGGATCTCAGCGACGGTCCGTGTGGTTTCCACGTACAAATGCAGATAACTCTTCCACTTAAACAGGACATAAATGGACATCATTGCTTGGACGTCATCGTCGTTCTTGACATCCATTGTAGACCAGTGCACACGTCCATCAGACCAATCCGGTTTCCGATAAACTATACGAGTTATCTCTCGCTCGTCGCCCTCCACTACCACCTTACGCAATAGTTTATCTTTTAGGGCAGCGAATGTTATGTTGTGTTTAAGCCTACACTGCATTGTGTCTCGCCCCTCGAAACAGACACCATCAACTTTGTTGGTGATGATGCCCTGAGTATTGTGTTAGGGGCATTTTTTTTGTGGAGAAGAAGAAGCAGAGAATGAGTTAGGGAGTGAGTGAGAGTGAAATTTGGGAGTGACAAAAATGAGGTTGGCAATAGGTATTTATAGAATTCGTCAATGATTATCAACCGTTGATATTGTCGGTGCAATCTGCACCGTTGATCAAAGCGGATCTACCCCCATTGCAAAGCGGATCTACCCCCATTTACGTATATCCGCTTTGTTAATTACAAAGCAGATTTACATATCAGGAAGGTAAATCCGATTTGCATTTTAACAAAGCGGATCTACCTATCAAGAAGGTAAATCCGACTTTGATTTTTGTGAATCGGATCTACCTATCAAGAAGGTAAATCCGATTAAGATAATTTAACCAGGGGTAATTTCGTCTTAAAATTTATGATGGGGGTAGATGGTGGACTGATGGGGGTACCAAAAAAAATACAATTTGTTCTTGTCCCAATTTGTTAGAATTTTCTGTCTGTTTGAAAACATAGCCACAATCCGAATCCCCTCACCTTAGGCCCTCATAAGCCCGAGCGCATATTGACTTCCACATTCTCCATTTTGATTACCACTCTTAACACCATATGGAATATAGATTGAATTTGAGGATCTAACGGTTCTGGCAATATGTTAGGATGGTAAAACCTAAATTCTAGAAACTTGGGAAAAGTGATAAAAAGTAACGAAGAAAGTATAAAAGACAAAAGTAGTTAATACAAAATAAAATACTTTACCAACATCATGTGGCACAACTCCACAAGTGGTAGATATATTTGGGTTCTTTAACTATTTGGTTCATTGTGGAGGATATATTGGCTTACCAGAAAAAGTAAAATACTTTTTCATTTATTGGGTGATTTGACAAGTGTCTCTCTAGGAGACTATTTATAGTAACTACTAATGGATCATTTGATAAAAAAGGTAAAGGCTAAAAACTCAACTAAAACAACCACAAAATAAAAGCCCAATTAAGTAAATTAAACCTCTAATATACCCTAATATAACTCCCTAACACAACATCAAGTCTAGACTACTTGATCCCTTAATCTTTATCACCCACTAAAGTACTAATCTAACTTTGGTATGAGCTATCTAGAATAACTAAGAAAATTAAAAGATGTTATCTTCTTTATGATATTCATAAGTACTTGTTTGGAGGAGGAACTGGGACAATGACAATGAATGAATTACAAGTGCTATAGAAGAATCTTGAAATCTGGATTTATCATGTTCGTTCAATGAAGGTATACCAATTGACAAACTTTTTTTGATGGTATATATATATGTTGGAATAAATAAATAACTAGTATGCATATTATGAACTACAGATGAACATCATGTTGCAAGAAATTCAAGCTTTGAGAGATAAGGTTGGAATAAACTTATTGAATTTATATTTATTTATTTGTTAAATCTTTGTACTTGCTATATTATATCCGTGTCGGGAAACTAATATAATTAACCCTTTGATAATGCAGTGTTAACAAATTAAACTACAGAAAAATAAAAATAAACACTAAAAAGATATAGGCTAAATTATAGTTTTAGTCCCCCTGTTTTCAAAAATTCAGACATTTGGTCACCCTATTTTAAAACTCGGACATTTAGTCCCCTTATTTTAATAAACTCAGACCATTTAGTCCAAAGGTTTTTTTTTTTTTGCTGAAATGGCCCTCTAACAAAAAAATTTGCTGATGTGGCTCTTATTAAATGACGTGGCAGCTGACTCAGCTTACACACATCATTTAGTGAAGCCACATCAGCAAGCCACATCAAATTTGTTATTTATAATTATTAAAATAATTAAATAACTATATTATCTTCTTCTTCCTCTCCCTCTCATCAGAACCCAGATCCCTCTTCTCCTTCTTCTTCTCCATCAACACACATCTCCCTCTTCTTCTTTCATCAACAACAACAAAACCAAATGGGAAAGGATCGAAGCCAAGAAGAAAGGATCGAAGCCAAGAAGAAAGGATCGAAGCCAAACGGGAAACTGGAAGGAGTGGTTTTGAGCAGTGGTGAGGAGGAGACGTCGGTGGAAGACGGTGGCGCAACCATGACAGTGGCGTGGCCATCGATCGGTTTGGGAGAGCGGTTTCTCTCCCTGTTAGCGAACGTGTGCGACAGCGAGAGAGAGCTCCGACCACCATGTGAGGGAGAGGGAGAAGAGGGATCTGGGTTCTGATGAGAATGAGGGGAAGAAGAAGATAATATAGTTATTTATTTATTTTAATAATTATAAATAATAAATTTGATGTGGCTTGCTGATGTGGCTTCATTAAATGATGTGTGCAAGCTGAGTCAGCTGCCACGTCATTTAATGAAAGCCACATCAGCAATTTTTTTTTGTTACAGGGCCAATTCAGCAAAAAAAAAAGAAAATTCAGCAAAAAAAAAAAGAAAAACCCCCATTTGGACTAAATGTTCTGAGTTTATTAAAATAGGGGGACTAAATGTCTCAGTTTTAAAATAGGGGGACCAAATGTCTGAATTTTTGAAAACAGGGGGACTAAAACTATAATTTAGCCAAAGATATAATTGTAATAAATTAGTTTTAACTCATCTAAGAATTAGTTTAAGTAATCCCATTAATATAATTCATGTAATACTTTTTTATTGAATTATTGCTTAAATTTCAAAGTTTGTAATTTCATCCTTTTTTTTGGAGTTTGTAATTTCATGCTCTCACGTCAGATCAATTAATTTACCTCTCCCGTTCAAAAAAATAAATTAATTTACCTCTCCCACACAATTAACACATTTAATTAGGCATGGCAACAAAACTCGTACCCACGGGGACCCGCTCAAACCCGCCCCGATTTGACGGGTTTCCCCGCTTTGACTGGGCTTGGGTATGGGTTTTTTCCGATATCAAAATACGGGGACGGAGTGGGTAACGAGGATATAGGTCCGCACTCTGAACACGTTCTCGAACCCGCCCCGAATGTATGAAATTACAATTACAATATTACCCCTCTTAAAATATAAACACTCAAAATCTCAAGTAAACCCTAGATAGCTTTGTCACTCACTGTTAGCACCTCACCACTGGCTCACTTCACTCCCTCTGTTTTGTTAATTTCTGTTTTTGGGGCGAGTTCGGATTTGGGACAGGTAGAAACTTTTTTTAATTTAAAAAATTGATTCCACTGCAGGGACCGGGGTTGGGGCGGGGAAACCCGAACCCATTGGGTACGAGGATGAAGATCAATAATTCCACCCTGTTGGGTTTGGGTAGGGGAACAGGCCGGTAACTATGTGGGATTCGAGGATGGGGATGTGGAATGTAAAATCCGTCCCCGCCCCGCCCCATTGCCATGCCTACATTTAATCCTTCAACTGATACATTGTATTGTCTCAACCCCTTACCAACTCTAAACTCTTTTGTAAGACTTTCATTCGCCAACACAAAAATCAAACATGGGCGTTTGTTTCCCAGATTCTAAATTGATCCCAAGAAAATGGATGGGAATAGAAAGTACCTATGTTTGTCTGAAGGAAATGTAAAATGATTCCCAAGAATAGATTGTGATTTACGAATTCTTTTTCCCGTCAAGTTATTTCAGAGTTTCCGAATTTTTCTAAAAACAGAGTTTTATATCTCTTTAGTTAAATGATATTGTTTAAAATATGAATGTTTTTATTGTGTATGATGTGTTTTCAGCTGTGATTAATTAATAATGATGTCTTATTAAATACTAATCTATTCTTTTGGTAAAATGTTAAATATTAATTAAATAAAAATGAAAGTACTTTGTTTTTTATGTTCTTAAAAATGAAACCTATCTTCGATGTTTATACACCATAATGACATCTATGCCCAGGAATATACATTTGATACCAAACAAGTGTTATATATAACATTCCCAGTAATTTAAATGACTAACCAGACACTTTTCTTATCAAATTACTCCTAGGGAAGTTGTTCCCGGGTAGGTTTATCGATACCGTGAAACAGACGCCTCTAAAGTATTATTAAAACATTCTTGGCTTAATTACAGTTTTGGTCCCACTGTTTTCACCAATTCACGATTTTGGTCTCCGAAGTTTTAATTTTACGATTTTGGTCCCCCTATTTTCCCAATTTGTAAAATCAAGGCCCCCCTCTTAATTGGTCAAAATTGAAAGTCAATTTTGACTGACTTATCTTACGTGGCAGCCCACGTGGACTGCCACGTAGGCGCACCCCCCACCCCCACCCCTCCACTGTTCCTCTTCCCCACCGATCCCCCCCTCCACTGTTCCTCTTCCCCTCCCCCCTCCCACCCCCACCTCCGTGAACCCCACCCCCTCCACTGTTCCTCTTCCCCTCCCCCTCCCACCCCCACCTCCGTGAACCCCCCCCCCCCCCACAACCACACCCTCTCTCTCCTTCGCATCTCCGGTCTCCCACCGTCGCTCTCCCTCCTCGTATCTCCCTCCTTCGCATCTCCGGTCTCCCACCGTCGCTCTCCCTCTCTCACTCGTCGCTCTCCCTCTCTCGCTTGTCGCTCTCGCTCGTCGCAGATCGCAATCGCACCATTGCCGAATCGCTCGCCGAATCGCACCATCTAATCTCTCTGTTGGGGGTGCGGTGGTGGAAGAAAAGACGGTGGTGAGGCGCGGAGGCGTGATGGTGGTTTTGGAGAGGAGGGGGAGGCTCACGGTGATGAGGGGGAAGGGAGATGTTTGCGACAATGGAGAGAGGTTCAGGAGGAAGAAGAAGGTGGGGGTGGGGGTGGGTGGGTGGTGGGGTGCGCCTACGTGGCAGTCCACGTGGACTGCCACGTAGGATAAGTCAGTCAAAACTGACTTTCAGTTTTGACCAATTAAGAGGGGGACCTTGATTTTACAAATTGGGAAAATAGGAGAACCAAAATCGTTAAATTAAAACTTCAGGGACCAAAATCGTGAATTGGTTAAAACAGGGGGACCAAAACTGTAATTAAGCCAACATTGTTATATCTATCCCCTCGCTTTCACACAAACACCTTTTTTGATTCATAAATCCAAGAAACCCCAATTATTTGCACAATATGTCTTCTCAAAATCAAAATTTGGACATATTACACCTTCTTCAATCATGGAAACAAGGAACCGACCATGGTTTGAAAAAGTTATACTTTTTCTATGCTCTTAAATGCTCCAAATTACTACATTTTAGAACAGCTATGAAAATACTCATCCAATTAAACTAGTGTAATATTTGGGTACAATTATATACCATTCAATAACATTTTATATACTAAAAAATCAAGTCATGTATTGAAAGTTACAATCATGTATATCATATTTATAAAATTTTAAACGTTGTGAAATTTGACACAAATAATCAATGTTAAGATAATTATTATTCAATAGTTGGATCGATAAAAATTCAATTCTTGATTTATTAATATATATATATATATATATATATATATATATATATATATATATATGATATATGATATATTGACACCGGTTATCAAACTTGGTGACTTACATCAATTAATAATTTCGTGTATAAAATGATATTTATCAATCCGATCATTTAATAACATGATATTGTCATTGATATCATATATATACCAAATTTCATAAAAATCTGAAATCATTTGTCAATCCATCACACTACTCTATTTAGATGTCTAATATGTTATTTTAACGATAGACAAATGTGTCTTTTTTTTTTTGTATAAATCGGGTATCCTCTACGCGCAATTGCAGAGACTAATCCCTCGAGCCGAGTAGGGCCACAATAGGCGGCGAAGCTCTCCCTCAAGAGATTTAACACTACTGCATGCCCAAGGCTGGATTCGAACCCAGGACCTTGGTTAAGCTAGAAGAGACCCATACAAATGTGTGTTTTTAGATAACACACCAATGAGTATCCAAATTTTTGAAATTTAATATACATGATTACAAGGATAATATGACGTTATTCAACGATCATATTGATAAATTTCATTTTCTATAAGAAAGTATGAATTGGTGTAAGATGCTAAGTTTGACACCTCACCTCAATATATCCCGACTCACACACACACACACACACACACACACACACACACACACACACACACACACACATATATATACCCTTACAAGGATTTCTTTTAGGGTATGTTTGGGAGGAGGATTTAGGAGGGTTTTGGATCGCTTGGTCTATATTTTAATATTTATTTGAGATTTTAAAAAATTGAAATAATAACATGATAGTTAATGCTAAAACATTTTTAATTACACTTCATTTTTGTTTAAAAACATTTTTTGGCTTTCTCAATTTAGAATTGAAAATCAAGTCCTCCCCTCCCCTCCCCTCTCAAACCCTCCATCCAAACATACCCTTACGCATTAAAAAAAGTTAGTGTTTTGGAAAATGTTAGTGTTTTGGTAGATTTTTTAGATATATTAGTGGGTGAGAGTTGAATCCCCTCCTCCTTATCACCTCACTCCTTAACTCTGCGACCCGAATCACCAAGTCAACCTTATATCCCCTAGAAGATGTATAAAATAAAATGGTTAATCTAACCCATATACAAGAAGAACAAAAGGAAAACCATAAGAGCATATACAAAATGCCACTGAAACATGCCAAGTATAGGAATATGATAAACAATATTGTATCAAGTATTTAGTGTGTTGCTGCAGAAGCTCTGCAACGTAGCGTTAATTAGTGTTTGTATTTTTCTCCTGGAAGGTAAGTAGAGGTAGGGGTGGACAAGTTGGTCCGACCCGCCCGAAAATCGATAAATCCGACTGAAAATGATGGCTTCGGGTCGGGCCAGTTTGGTTGATCGGGTTTTATTGGTTGGTCAAAGGTTCTACACGGATTGAAATGGGCGGGTCCAGATAGAAAACTTTAGGCTTAATTACAGTTTTGGTCCCCCTATTTTCACAAATTCACAATTTTGGTCCCCCAAGTTTTAATTTGACGAATTTGATCCCCTTATTTTTCCAATTTTACAAATTTGATCCCCCTCTTAATTTGGTCAAAATTAAAAGTCAATTTTGACTCACTTATCCTACGTGGCAGTCCACGTAGACTGCCACGTAGGCGCACTGCACTGTTCATCTCCTCTCTCACAGCCCTCTCCTCTCACGCACTGTTCATCTCTCTCTCTCACAGCCCTCTCCTCTTTCTCACAGCCCCCTCCCCTCCCCCCACCGTGACCCCCTCCCCGCTTCGCATCTCTCCACCCTCGTTTTCCCCTTCCCCTTCCCCTTCGCACCTCCCCTCCCCCCTCACCGATCCTCCTCTTCACATCTCCCCCCTCTCTGGTTCGCTTCTCCCCCCTCTCTGGTTCGCTCTCCCCTCCCCCCTCTCTCGCCGTTCTCTCTCTCGTCGCTCTCCCTCTCTCGTCGCTCTCTCTCCTTTCTCTCTCGTCGTTCTCTCTCTCGTCGCTCTCCCTCTCTCGCCGTTCAGATCCAGATCGCAGAGAAGGGGGAGGGGTTCACGGAGGTCGCAGAGGAGGGAAAGGAAAACGAGGTGGGTGGTGGCTGTGGGTGGTGACGGTGAGAGAGAAAGGAGAGAGAGAGAGAGAGAGAGAGAGAGAGAGAGAGAGAGAGAGAGAGAGAGAGAGAGAGAGAGATTGTGAGGTGGGTGGTGGGTGGTGGTTGTTGGTGGCAGACGGAGGGAAAAGAAGAGGAGGGGTGAGGGAGGAAGAAAGAGGAACAGTGTTGTGAGAGAGAGATGAACAGTCCTGCCTACGTGGCGGTCTACGTGGACTGCCACATAGGATAAGTGAGTCAAAATTGACTTTTAATTTTGACCAAATTAAGAGGGGGATCAAATTTTTAAAATTGGGAAAATAGGGGGATCAAATTCGTCAAATTAAAACTTGGGGGATCAAAATCGTGAATTGGTGAAAATAGGGGGACCAAAACTGTAATTAAGCCAAAACTTTAAACCAATGTAAACCGAACCGGCCCAGATTTGAGATACCAGCTTTTTGTTGACAGGACAAGAGATAGAAGCTGACACACCTACACCTTCTTTATTGAAACTACCACTTTTTCTTGAAACAACCATTTTGAAAACCACTTGCTTTATCAAAAACCACCTACTTTTTTGAAAATACGGTACACTTGCACAGCAACCAACATTAGGCAATAATGACTACTATTTCTACACGTTCAAAACTCTCCTCTTTCATATTCATCTTCAACACACCCAATTCTTTCTTCATCTCACTGTTTTTCCTCTTCTTCTTCTTCATACTACCCTCTTCAACACCACCTTAAACCTTAAAACACAAAATCCAACAGATTAAAACCTCCATTTCTTTAGATCTACAAAAACCCTTTATCAATTTTGAAGTAAAAACAACACTGATGTTTACGAGTTGAACTTTTATGAGTTTTTTTGTTGATTCACCAGTGAATATATTTCTCATTTAATGATGAATACATATTCACTGTGGATCAACAAGGAAATTTCTAAAAGTTAAAGAAAAGGCCAGTATAACACGCATTGCTGGTATTTGTTTGTGTTCACTTCTTCTTATGTCTTCATTTTTCTGTCTTTCCTCTGTTGTAAGATTTCTGGGTTTGTATTTGTTTTAGTTCAAAACCGACACTACCCAATCGAGTTACCCGCTAACCCGCATAACTGAACTCGAAAAAACCGACAGAAAATTTGGGCGGATTTGGGCCTGAGTTTGGGAACCGCGGGTTTTGTTCGGATTGGTGGTTTTGGGCCGAAACCGCCCGTAACCGCCCGTTGTCCAGCCCTAAGTAGAGGCCCATACTCAGTGATGTTAGAGCTAGACAATATGAATAAAATCACTTAATTATTGAAAGGAAAAAAAGAACAAAGGTCACAAGCAATGAACCCCTAACACCAAAGTTACACTCTGAAGGTTATACATACCATTCATAGTAGAGAAGATGACCATATTTTCTCATAGCAAAATTAGTTTCCAAGATAAATTTTTGGTATACTCCAGTACTATAGATGAGGCATATCCATACAACTTTAAAAAAAGTAGATGCGTTCATCAATTCTCAAATAGCCCAAATTGGCGAATGCCAAAAAATGTTAGATTCTTCCTACACCTGCCATGACCCCAAAGAAACAAACACCAAAAATAGATGAATCGAGTTGCTTGGCATAACTTTTTTTCCGATAATTAGAGATGATAATATTAATAACCAAATAGCCTAGCATCATTGACACACACTCTGTAACGCCCCAAATATTTAACTAATTATCTAATTAATTTATTCAATAATTAAGTGTGAGAATTGTTGAAGTTGAGAATTATTAGTATAGTTGCTACGTTGACTTTTATTTAATTAATATGTTAATTAAGTGTGGAAAATAATATTAGAGTAATAATAATATATTATTTTATGTGGGCTTATGTTTATGTTAGAATTAGTAATATAAGGGGGTGTGAAGAGTGGCCCATGAGACTAATCAGAAAAATAAAGAGAAGTATAAGTAAGTAAGAATTAGAATTAAGTTAGGTTGTCATAAGCTGAAAGAAAAATAAGGATTAGAGAAAACCTAGAAGCAAGGAGAGAAGGGGGCTGCGCAACTTTGGTGAGAAATAGAGAGGGGGCTGCGCATTCTTTCATCCAAGAAGGGAGGTGACTGCGAAATCTTCAAAACCCAGGTAAGGGTCGGGTTCTAACTCTATAATAGGGTACATGAATGGCTTTATGTGGGATCCTATGTGTTTGTTTAATCCTTGAAATCTATTGTTGTTGTTTGAAAACTATTGTTGATGTTTGAAAACTATTTGTCAATGTTTGAATATATCTGTTGATGATTGAAATCAGTTTAGGGGTTTTTGAACAGAATGATGCACAAAATTTGGGTCCCTGGGCGCATAGGGCACCGTTGCTGATGTACTGGGCGCACTGGGCGCCGTATGTGGTTGCCCTGTTGTTTCCTGGGCGCACTGGGCCCCATGGGCGCCATGTGTTGCTGCCCTGTTGTTTCCTGGGCGCACTGGGCACCATGGGCGCCGTATGTGGCTGCCCTGTTGGTTGCTGAGCGCACTGGGCGCCATGGGCGCCATGTGTGGCTGCCTGTTGCTTGTTGTCTGTTGGTTGCTGGGCGCACTGGGCGCCATGTGTGGCTGCCTGTTGCTTGTTGTCTGTTGGTTGCTGGGCGCCATGGGCGCCATGTGTGGCTGCCTGTTGCTTGTTGTCTGTTGGCTGCTGGGCGCACTGGGCGCCATGGGCGCCATGTGGGGCTGCCTCGTTCGTTTGCTGGGCGCATTGGGCGCCGTCTTGTGGGTTGTTGGGCGCTTTAGGCGCATTAGGCCCACGGTTGGCTAATTGTTGGTTAAGTCGTTAAATTGTTAATCGTTAGTTTGTTGAGTTGTTAACTGTTGGTTGAGTTGTGAAACTGTTAACTTGTTAAGTTGCTAAATTGTTGACTCAGTTGTTGATTTGTTGATGATGTTGCACCTAGTTGTGATCACCATTGTGTGAAGTTGGCGACGTGTATCTGGTTGGATTGCCTCTATTTATTGGCAAGATATTATGTTGTAGGCCTATGGCCAACGTTGAATTCCGTTGTTGTTGTGTTGCTATGTAATCATTGTTGATTGTTTGTGCATTCACATCGCGTCGCATACATAGCATTTTCATGTTGGAGCTATGCTCAAAACACGATGGCCTGGACTGGCAAAGTGACGTGAAGGCCTATGCCTTGTTGATGCCTCTATTTACTGGCAGATTTTTACGACGACGACGGGAGTTCTGCTCCAATGGTACCATATGCATGTGCATAGTATTGAGTCGCATTCATATTGTATACTTGAGTGGCTATGTTTATGACTTGTGATTGATTGAAGTTGTTTGATGACGGTGAAGTGGTGAACTTATGTCTCCTGATTCTAATGTACTGTTTTTCATATGTTCTATTATATGGTTCGATATCTCACCCCTTCTGTTTGAATGTTACCCACCCGTTGGTAACGTGCTGGTAATCACGAATGAAGGCTGCTTACCTTCGTTAGTTCGAGTCGGTGTCGCCGCTCTGATACGTAACACTCAGGGGGGATGAACACTTGTTTTCCTTATTTGCTATGTTATTTTTATTGTTGAAACTAAAAGTTGTTACTATTAAGAGTTTTGCTAAATCTGAGCTGTCTTAAGTTGGTTAAAGATGCCACGATTATTTTGAATTGATTTTTGTTGTGAATCCGCTGCGTAGTATTGGAAGTTGACTTGTTTCAAAGACTAAAGGATTTGTTTATTGGTTCATCCAAGTTAGCGTGTTATGTATCTGATTTCACAGGCGAATTGATTATGTTGTTTTGTTTTATTGGTTGAAAGTGTAGGGCTCCATATATTTGTTGGAAATTTTTATAACTCTGATTTTCGTATTATTTTACCGGGTAGAAATGGGGTGTTACACACCCCCTACCTTCTATGAAGGGTTTGAGTTGCTTGGCATAACTAACCCCCATACCCTTTATCCACCGATAAATCTCATACCAGAAAGAGGAAAATCACACATCTAACATCTAAACATGGGAACTTCGAGCTCAAAATATATGACATAGAGGTAATGTAGTGTTGGTGTGAGTAATGTCCCAGCCGTACTCATGGACTATAGGAATAGGATCTTTAAACCTTACGTTGACCCATTTTGTTTTAGTATTCTTCTCATTTATTCTTCCTGTAGAGAGGAACACGAAGAACATTTGAGAATAGTCCTACAAACTTTGAAAGATTGCCAGCTTTATGCTAAGTTTTCTAAGTGTGAATTATGGTTGGAAGAAGCTAAATTATTGGGACATGTGATCAACAAATAAATTATTTGTTGATTTTTCCAAAGTTAATGTGGTACTTGAATGGGAAATTCCACTTAATGTAGGTGAGATTTGTAGCTTTCATGGACTTGCAGGATATATTATAGGCGATTCATAAAAGGTTTCTCAAAGATTCCACTGCCTATGACACAATTAAAACCTATGACTGCATAAATGAGTGTGAGGATAATTTCCTGGAATTGAAGATAAGATTAACTTGCCCATCAGTGTTGGTTATATTGGTATCTTTAGAACGGTTTGACGTGTATTGCAATGCATCTTACCGAGGATTAGTTGTTTGTTGATGCAGGAAAAGAAGGTAGTTGCTTATGCATCAAGACAATTGAAGGTTCATGAGAGGAATTACCCGACTCCCGACTTAGAGATAGCTTCTATAGTCTTTGCCTTAAAGATTTGGAGGCATTATCTTTATGGAGCTCGTTTCATTGTACTCAGTGATCATAAGAGTTTAAAGTATCTGTTTTACCAGAAGGAGTTGAACACGAGACAACAGAGATGTATGGATTCTTAAAGGATTATGACTTTGATTTGCAATTCCATCCAAGAAAAGTGAATGTAGTCGTTGATGTTTTGAGTAGGAAGACATTATTTGTATCTTCTATGATGATAAAGGAATTAGAATTTTTAGATGATATTTGAAAATTGGGATTGAAATAGGCTTCTCTACAGGAAAGATTCGCGTTGGTCCAACTACAGTAACTAGTGACTTTTTATTTTTAAAGTAAAATTAGGAGAAGCAATTGTTGGATGAATACCCGAAAAATTGAAAGTTAGGATAACTGAAGGATGAGAAAATGATTTTGAGGTAGGAATATATGGAGTGTTAATGTTTGGAGATAAAATATGTGTTACCAATGGTAAAGGGATTAGGAGGATGATTTTTGAGGAAGGACATATAAGTAGGTTGAGTTTTCATCCCGACACCATGAAGATGTACCAAGATTTGAAAAAGATGTTTTAGTGACCTGGTATAATAAATGAAATAGATGAAAATTGGTTATCTTGTTTAGTATTTCAGAAGGATAAGATTGAAAAGCCAGCAGGAATACTACAATCTTTAGATATCCCATAATGGAAATGGGACAATATTGGTCTGGATTTTGTAGTAGGTTTGCCAGTTACTCACAAGAAACTTGATGCAGTTTGGGTGATTATTGATAAACTAACTAAGAGTAACCATTTCATCCCAGTTAATCAGAGGTATAGTTTAAAGAAATTGACACAAATTTATGTCAAGGAAATTATGAGGTTTCATGAGATACCTGTGAGTATTATTAGTGATAGAGATCATAGGTTTACATAAAATTTTTGGCAGAAATTACATGGAGTAATGAGAAATAAGTTAAGGATGAGTTGGGCTTATCATCCACAAACGATGGTCAATCGAAAAAACATTTCAATCATTAGACTGGTATACACTGACAGTGGGACGATTTTCTTCCTTTGACTGACTTTACCTATAACAACAGTTTCCACTTCAGCGTAGGGATGACAACTTATGAAGCATTATATGGAAGGAAATGCATAACACCATTATGTTGGTTTAAAGTTGGAGATATTCATATTCTAGGTTCATACTTTGTGCAACAAACCATAGAGAAAGTTAAGCTTATAAGAGTTTGGTTAGACCCTTTGACTTACAGGAAGAACATTTGAAAGCTTTAATCATCACAATCTTCTATATTTGATAGAATAAAGAAGCAAGCATTACAAGAATCAGCTTGATGGCAGATCAACGTGATGTCTGAGAATTCTCTGATGGTAGATCAACATGATTGATATTGGATCAACTTTGTCCATGTTAGTGAAGTTAAAAAACAATCTCATATAGCAAACTCGTTACAAGATCTCACATTCCCCTTTAGCTTCTAGATTTTCCTCTGGTTTCTTGATCTTTTCATTTTGGTTTTGGCCGCCGCATTACTCATATGGGAGATTATTGGTGCTTGTAATGGTTGATACCAAGAAGATTTGTTCTTGGCGTTGTCTCGTTGACAACCCTCAAGTGGTCGTCATTTCCTCTCCCTATCAATCCAAGAAGCGGAGCTTTGCCCAGATTTTGAATAACTCTTGTGATGTTCCTATTAATCTACTCATAAAACCTTGCTTGAAAGGCATTGCTCTTGCCATTAAAATCCCCGAAGATGAATATCAAGAAGGCTTAGCAGGTTTCAAGAACAGTTTACATAGTCGATTAGTGCTCTCAAGAGGTGATGCGCCTATACTGGTGAAAGAACTTCGTGAGAAGTTAATGAAACTATGAAAATCAATTGCAAGTTAGAGTCTTATTTCATTTGGAAAGGATTTTACAAATTCTCATTTTCATCTGTGGAGGACCTTCGCAGTTCATAGGCGCATGGATCTTGGCAACTATCCCCCAGCTATTCTTCGCCTTTCTTCTTGGAAGTCAGACTTCAACTTGAATTACATTTCTCAATCGCATTGTTAGTGTTTGATTAGAATTGTGCTTTTTCCTCAAGAATACTGGCAGCCAAAAATTATTTTCTCTATTGCGGGTGGTTTAGGATCCCCCATTGCTCTAGATGCTACAAAAATTATTTCCTCAAGTTAGAGTCTTATTTCGTTTGCTCTGTTTCTCGGGTCACTGGTGGTGGTGTGGGTTCTTCGGTAACTGGTGGTGTCGTTTCTTTTGATGGTGGGGTGTTTCCTTGTGATGTGGTAATGGTTGGTTGAGTTTCTATGGTTTGTTTTGGACTTGGGGTTGGTGTTTTGGTTGGTACTGGTGTTGGGCTCTTTTGTGGTGGTGTTACTGCTGGTGGGGTGGGTTGGGATGATGGCTGTGATGGAGATTTTTGTGAGTCAGTGGTTGGTTGGGGGCTTTTCACTGGTGTGGGTTGTTTTGGGTGTTCCTTAATGATATATCCTTCCACATTGTCCTCACTCTCTTCACTCTCCTCCTCTGAAGTTTCAGAATCCTCCTCCTCTTCATTCCTTTCCATTTCCTTCATCTTTTTCACTGTCCCTTCATCTTCTGGTGTCTCTTCCTCAGAACTAAATTCCTCCTCCACAATCACAGGTTTCTTTTGCCTTGCCTTCTCTTCTCTCTTTGTTTTCTCCACATATTTCCCCTTCCTTTCCCTTTCATCATCTCTCTCTTGCTCCTCCTCCTCCTCCTTCTCTTCATCAAATTTTATCATCCATGAGGGAAACACATGGGCTTCCACTTGGTCAGCTTCTAGGTTTAACTGCCTAAACATCTCCTTTTCCCAGTCAAAGTGCTCTTTCATGAATTTCCACACAGCCTGTTGCTGCAGCATCAATTATTGTGGCATCATGGTGGATCCAGATGTTGCAGCTCTAACTGTATTTTCCTTAATTTCAGCAGACAGCACACCTTGTGGGCTTCTCCTCTCTTGATTGGGACTCCATCATTGATGCAGAGATTTGTGATCAGACATAGGAAAAACAGATAACCAGCATTTTTGTTCTTGCAAGCCAAGAGTTCTCTTGACAGAATCCTTCCTATGTCTATATCAGCATCAGAGAGCATAGAATCCAACAAAATCAACCTTTCTTTCTTTAAAGAGGAAGTGTGTGATGTAGGCAGAATTGAGAGAGTGATAAAATTAAACCAAATTTGTGCTTCAGGCTTCAAATCATTCCTTTTAAGTTTGAATTCCATATTGTCAAAACTCTCCCACTTAGCATTTTCACAGCAATCTTAGTTCTAATTTGCTCCATTTCCTTTTTGCCATATGATTCTACTCTTTTTTCAAAAGCTGGTCCATTGTAACCTAGATCATATTCAACATTTATGGTCCTAGAATCAAAATGGACTCTAACATTTCTAACTACTGAGTAGGTGAGAGGTTTACCTTCCTTAGGATCAGGGATACCGGCATAGAATTCTCTTACAATAGGGATTGTGTAGGAGTTCCTATGCTTGATGAAAGACTCCCAATTAAGGCTTTCCACAGTAGACACGAATGAGGGGTATGCATTTGACAGTTTGAATCCCCTTTCTGCTAAAAACTCCATGCCCCAGAACTTTTTGGTTTCTGCTGTCATGGATGCTGTGGCCTTGGATGATGCTGCTCTGGTTTCCTTGCTGGGCGATGCTCCAGCATAAACATTGGTGTGTTTGCCAGAAGCTTTTGTGGCAGCCTGTTTCTTCACCAGTTTTGATTGATTTGGTTGATTAGTGAGAGGGGTTAGGGTTTCAGAAAATTGCAAGAGGTAGAAGATGAGAAACTTTGTGCGAAATGGAGGTTATGGTGTTATGAGAGGGTTAAGTGTTTAGGATTAATGGTGAAAGAAGACGTTGAATGTAACACCCCTTTTCTACCCGTTAATTTAATTGGAAAATCAGAGTTTCAAAATTTCTTTTCATCGCAAGGAATGTTACACATACTCAAATCAAAACGTCGTACTTCAAATAATAGTTCAACATCAAATAATTGTGCAATACGTAGCACACCCCCAATGGGGAAAAACTCAAACATCATTCATTGTCACCACAACCGTGACATCAATAAAACCAACTACGCAGCGGAAAATATAAATAAGAGAAAACATCAAATAACATATAACAACCAAAATAGTCTTAAAGCATCGAAATCGTTTCCCCCCTGAGTGCTACGTATCAGAGCATGACGACCCGACTCAAATTTAGTGAAGATACCTAGGTCTTCACTCGTGATCACCTGCACGTTACCGCATAGGGGTAACATTCAAACAGAAGGGTGAGTCCAATTCAATACATATAATAAATCACATGATAAGCAATAAGTCAAGTCACAGCACTAGAGTAATCACATCACAATTCATCGATTACGTCATTACAACAACTCATCACAATGTCATGTGACTATATGAAATGCAACCCACTCGCGGGCATATGCATGAGGTACCTTTCATCATCGTCGCTTAGCCTTTATGGCCTCATCGTCGCTTAGCCTTTATGGCCTCATCGTCGCTGGGTTCATGCACATGGAATACATGAGACACTATGACATGCATCACACACAATCACAGTCAACTATGTGACCCGTCACTTACCAATTTGCCAAATAAGAGGCACAGCACCTGTCAGTTCATAATCACACACAACAACGTCGCTATATTTCATCGTCGCTTATTATCATCGTCGCTTAGCCTTTGGGGTCTCATCGTCACTTATCCATAAACGTCACCAAACGAACAATAGCCACTGAGGGCAAAACAGTCATTTACGCATCATCATCAATAATATTGGCCACTAAGGGCAAAAACGTCCTTTAACTAGCCAATAAGGGCATCATCGTCATTTACACATCATCATCAATAATATTGGCCTCTAAGGGCAAAGCGTCATTTAACTAGCCACTAAGGGCATCATCGTCATTATAGAAGCCACCAGAAAATAATAAGTTTTTATTTTTAAAAATAAGACACACAGGTAGACAACTGGAAAAGCTTCCCAACACTTTTTGAAACATCTAAAACGGATGTCCGAGTCGAAAGATATAGCGAAAACAGTTTTCATAAAAATTTGGGGAACATCCTGAAAAATGGCGCCCTTGGCGCCCAGCGCCTGGCACCTGGCGCCCAGCAACACAACACACGCGCAACACAGCACACATGCACACTGGCGCCCTTGGCGCCCAGCGCCTGGCAACACGCAACGCGCACACACACACACGCAGCACATAAGCAACACCCACCGAGACAACTTCGAAATGACACGTGCAAAAATAAAACCACTCGAGCCAAAATGTTTAAAATTGAATTTGGTCACGCAAATACAAAATATGGCACGGTAAAATATGCCCAGAATTTGAAATTGCACCCAACACACCCCATATACGCACACAAGCAACACCCAGTGAGATAACTTCAGAATTACACGTGCAAAGATAAAACCACTCGAGCCAAAATGCTTAAAATTGAATTTGGGCAGGCAAATACAAAAGATGGCACGGTAAAATGTGCCCAGAATTTGAAATTGCACCCAACACACCCCATGTACGCACACACACAACACGCACACACACGCAGCTTGGCGCCCATGGCGCCCTGCTACAGTAACCGTGGAGCAAAACTTTCAAGCAACACCACCTATGGCGCCCATGGCGCCCCTGATCAGTAATTTCAGCATTTTTCCAAATTTTTACATGATCAATCACAACACCAATTACAACAATCATGAACACATATAGAATCATCAAAAATCATCACCAAACATCAAAATTCAACAACATCACGAGCACACACATGGCGCCCTAGGCGCCCAAACACTAACAACGGATCTTTGAGCAACGAATTCATCAAACAACATGCTAATCGTAACAACAACATGAAATCACGCATAATTCATACTCATGGATTAGATCTAAGCTATCCCTACTTCAAACCTATCATAGGACCTATTATATAGAAGGATAGAACTCCCCTTACCTTGGATTCGAAGAGTAGAAGCCCTAGAGACAGTCACCACCAGAACCTCAGCAACAAAATCACGTTCCTCTTTTCTCCTTGGGTTCGCGACCTTCTTCTCCTCTTTCTCTTCTCTCCACGACGCCTCTCTCTATTCCTCTCACAAAAATGCGCAAATGATGGACAAAACCCTAACTCCACATGACCTAGCTAATTCACATACTACATGGATCATGGGCTTGGGCTTTTCACTTAAGCCCAAGTTCATCTAATTGGCGCCTCCACCTTCTAATACCACCTACACCATTTTAACATAATTTCAATTAATTAAATTATATCCAATTAATTAAAAATAAATTCCTAAATACTTAATTAAATAAATTAATTAAATACTTAGGGTGTTACATTGAATATCTGAGGAGGTGAGTTAAATTGGGTGTTAATGGGTTTAGGTGAGTTTAGTGGAGGTTGATTGGAGGTTTGATGTGACTATTATAGGGTTAGTGGGGAAAGTGGGCTCGCATGCAGCAAGACACGTGGAGGATTAGGTGGGACAACACATCAGGCGTGTACAGTAACCGCCATTAGAAATTTCTCACCTTCAGACATAACTGCAACATGTGCCCTGTTGTTTTATTGCCGTGAAAACAATGCTGCCGGCATTGCTGCAGCATTGTAATGATGCAACATAGGATGCTACAACAATTTTTCCTACTTGAATCAAATTCCTGCACAATAGAAACTTAACAAAAACAAACAAAAAATTATTAGTAATTAGCAAAATATCCTTGGGTTGCCTCCCAGAAGCGCTTGTTTTAAGAGTCCTCAGTTTGACTTCTTCCTAGTTTTAGTGTCCTTCTAGCCTTGTGGTGGATTTGTTTCTCCCCACATCTTCACTCTTTGCCCATTTACTTTGAAGGTTGAGTTGGTTTTCTTGTCATAGAGTTCAACAGCACCATGAGGATAGATTTTCAGCAATGTAAATAGTCCTAACCACCTTGATTTCAGCTTCCCAGGGAACAATTTGAGTCTTGAGTTGTATAGGAGGACAAGTCCTCCTTCAATCAGTTCCCTTTTCTGGATTCTCTTGTCATGCCATGCCTTGGTTCTTGCTTTGTAAATTTCAGCATTTTCATATGCAAAATGTCTCATTTCTTCCAATTCATTGAGTTGCAACAACCTTGCTTCACCAGCCTTTTTGAGATCAAAACTGAGCCTTTTGATTGCCCAATTTGACTTGTATTCCAGTTCCACGGGCAAATGGCAAGCCTTTCCATAAACCATCCTGTAAGGTGACATTCCTAATGAGGACTTCTATGTTGTTCTGTAGGCCCATAGTGCATCGCCTAAGTGCAAAGAGTAGTCCTTCCTAGCAGGTCCTACCATCTTCTCAAGGTTTCTCTTGATCTCCCCGTTGGATAGTTCTGCCTGACCACTTGTTTGAGGATGGTAGGCAGTAGCAATCTTGTGCTTTACTCCATATTTAGTAAGAAGGGACTCAATGATTTTATTTCAGAAGTGAGTACCTGCATGTGAATATATTCTTCTGTAGGAATTTGCTGACAGATCTAGCATCATTATTAGGCAATGCTACAGCTTTAACCCATTTGGACACATTGTCCATAGCAACTAGGATGTATAGATTGCCAAAGGAGGGAGGAAAAGGTTCCATGAAATTCATTCCCCAAACACCAAAAAGTTCAATTTCTAGAATGTTGGTTAATGACATTTATCACAGTGTTTCACCAATTCATAGGCCGTAATAACATTGTTTTTCACTTTTGGGCTTGTAATGAGCTATAAAACAAAGAATCGGATAAAAAGGCTCAAAGGGGCTTACACAAAGGGATAAATTCAGGGTAGGCTTATTTGGATAGTAGCTAAGAAAAGAGTAAAATTGCCTAGATCATTTCAAACATGCATGTGAACAAGTGCTTCAACAAGAATCAAGACAAGTTCTAGAGTAACTAACAAACATGAGTGAGTCACACACAAGAAAGGAGAGAATGATAAAATGTAGTCCATCCAATAAAAGGCTCAACTCTCACCAAGGACACTGACCATCACAAATGATGCAAAATCTAGTGCTCATATCCAACTTATTATACCAAGAGCAACAAGAAATCATTCAAGTCATGTCAAAACACCGATGGTCCAAGAACTCATGGAAAAACATGTTAAAATAACAATTTTTTGTTTTTTTATAACCAAAAATTAAAAGAAAAAGACAAAATCTGCAGAGTAGGGACTCCCTGGTCAATCTGCAGTGTAGGTGGGACGCTCCAATGAGATTTCTTTTATGGGTGCATCTTCAAGTGCGGAACTCTCATGGTATACTTTGAGGCGTTGTCCATTGACTTTGAAAACTTTATTTGTTGCCTCACTTTTAAATCCCACACTGCACCATGAGGAAAAACATTAGTAATAAAAAACGAGTCAATCCACTTGGATCGATGTTTTCCAGCCAGAGATTATGGCTAAAGATGCTATCCCTACCACTATCCTCTATATGATCCCAAAGTCTACGATGCAATGTTCTCTCGATTTCATGGTCAAAGGGGTGCAAGCTAACAGTGTTTAGACCATATCATGCACCAAATGCAGCAAGAAATAAAAATGCAAGAATTCTGGGAATACCAACTGAGTCCTAATGCTAAAATGAATGCAGAAAATAGAAAAAAAACGAATCAAATCTAATCTAAAAAATATAAAATCACTGCGAAAAATCTAATTAAATCAAAAGAAATATATGCAATTTTTTTTGGATTTTTTTGGAGACATGAAAAAATAAAACAAATAATTAAAAATAGAAACTGAAGGAATTTTGGATTTTGCGCTCGTTTTCCTTTTAGTAGTTCCTACTAAGGTAGTCCTTATCCTTGTTTTTTTTCGGAATTTTCAGCTGTGGTTTCGAAAAATTCTGATGAGATCGCCCAAAAACCGTTTTTTCGCCTACAATTCCAACAAATCAACAGTCTCAGCGCCTACTACCTGAAATAAGACCTGGAAACACAGCAATAACAGAAACTAGAATGTTAGTACTGTTAGTGGAGTCCTGAAGTTTGAAATCCTTAATTAGAGATCCCCGGCAACGACGCCAATTTGATCAGCGGTTGTACGCGGATCAAAATAATTAAAAGATAGGAAATATAGTAACAAGGTAAGTAACCTTGGTCGTCTCACAAGAATCTCTAATTTAAGGACTGCCAAAATCAAGAAAGAAGAGATTGGAATAAATAGGGGGGTTTGTGGAAAACAATTTCAATTTATGAAGAAAATCAGTTTAGAAAGACAGTCAATTCACTGGATTCGGGGTGTACTTCTCGGATTTATCACAGGTTCTAAAAAATAACGTCTCTAAGAAATTCCAATTCCAGATTGATATAAACTAACTAGAAAAAACATTAATTAGTTTATACGAATTCATACAGTTTCGGGCAAGCGCCGAATCAGTGAGTTCAATCGGTCACGAAAGTGGACAAGCGTTGTTCAACGCTTAACAGATATCATAACAGAATTCATGTCAATCCTCTATCAATTTCTATTCAAATTAAATAAATTAAGCATCCATATAACTCGAAGTAATCAAAAGTAACGAAACGAATTTTGTATACAAGCAAGCGCGTACGCAAACGAATCGCGTTTTGCAAAAACAGAATTCGAATGATTCAAGCGAAATAAGAAGAACTGAAATTACAACCATTAAGAACAAAAACGAAATTGATAGAGACGAATAAGAAACTAAGACGAAATATCATAAACAATAAAGAACCGAACCTCAAAATTCATACATCGACACCCGTTCACCAATGAATTGACTCCAGGGTTTTAGGCTTTCTAGGAGGTTAGGGACTCAAAGACGTAAAATTGAAAAGTAGGAATGTGTAAGATAATTCAAAGCGGCTGCTAACCGGCGTAAATAACTAGGACAAAAATAAAACCCTAATCTACTAATTAGGTTCTTGGATAAAAGCCCGATAAAAAATAGTAATTGGCCCATAAACCCGTAATTGACTAAACAGCTTCGGTAATTCGTAGTTTTGACCTTCAATACTTCAAAATTGAGTTTCGAGCTCAACAATAGAATTGTAGCTCTGTTCCTTAGCTTTCCAAAGCATGCTCGCACGTCTCCATCATATAACCACACTAGTGCAGAAAAGGCTTTTGGAATATGTTGTTTGGCATATTTGGAATCGAAAGGCTTTTGGAATCGGTTGTTTGGCACATTTGGAATCGGTTATTGGCCGATTCCAAATGTGCCGATTCTAAATGTAGGGACATTTTGAATCGGTTATATAAACAACCGATTTTAAATGTACTAAAAAAAGACATTTAAAATCGGTTCTTTAGATAACCGATTAGAAATGTCACCTTTTTGAAAAAAATTCTTTGCGGCTTCTCTGTTTTGTGCCAAACGTCTCAGTGTCTGAACCCCAAACAAAACAACAAAATCATGGTGAAATGCAATAAAATAAACCAAAATAATAAGGATTACTTCATATGGAAAAACAGACAGGTTAGCTAGAACAATGTAACCGTATCAGTAGCTTTCTAACTAGTAAATAAATGAGGGAGGGAAATGAAGAAAATTGTTCACCAAAAACTCAAATATTCATCCTAGCCTCACTATCATTATGGTTCTCAAAATGGTAAATCTTCCCACTCCTTTCTTCTCTATGCTTGTAGAAAGAGTTGGTCAGAAAAGTGTAAACGATGGAAAATAAAATGAAGAAACTTCTATTGTATGGTACATTATGCATCTGCTGCTAATTAGAAACCACTGTCAAGACAGATAATTGGATCCTCTCTGCTCACCATTAATTGTCCACATGACATGAGAATCTTGGTTTTCAAGAAGTAGGGAGAATACACTCATGCGGGAAAAATGAAGTTTTTGGTTGTTCTTCCATTCCAGCTGCATGGTACAATTTTCAAATGCTCAAAACTCAGATGAACAATGACTATTAACACAAATGAAATGGACCTGAAAAGTAGGTCAATTTACCTTTGGAAATAGTAGTAGAAGAAGTGAGCATAGAGCAGTGTTTGAACAAGTCCAAAAACCCATGCTGCAAAGGAGCATATCAAAAGGACTCAATATCAAAAGTGATAATGGGGTTGCACTAAGTTAAAACAATGCTACAAATTCATATTTATTTATTTAGTATGAAAACTGATGCAGTAAAGAGGTACACATGCCAAGGCACAAGACATGGTGGTTAATGCAAAGAATGGGCTGTTACTTATTGTAATACTAAAAGCATAAAACAATAATAACCATAGAAAGAGAACCATACTTATCCAATGGACAAAGTGGGGCTCAGTAAAGTAGCGATAGATCCAGTTGAGAATGTATAGAGCTTTGTAGGCACTGCATTTGGCAGACAAAATAATATCATGTTATAAAAGTTTATAACTAGTGGACTTCAAAATTAATTGCAAAAGAGTTGAACAAGCTTATTAGAGTTGATTCACATGGCTGTATATCCAAGTACAAATCACGGGGAAATTGTATGCAAAATGTTATAAAAAAGGACATTATATATACAAACTAAATAAGACTACTGAAATTTTTAATCTAACAAAAGATTTGTGGAACTTGAATTAAAATGTTAGTCTTCATTAGGCTATCAAGCAGTTGACAGTAACAAAATCCACTTTGTATGTACTAAATGTAATGCCTCACAAGAGTTTATAAACATGTGGCACCGCTCACCTTACAAGTCGGTTTTTTAAAAGATGAGTTATGTCCAAAATTTTATAAATATAGAAATTTGGGGTATTTAGATGCAACATTTTATATATATAGAAATTTTTTGTTCAAATCAAATGCATACCATTCAAAGGGAGACACAGCAGCACAATTGAGAAGCATGTATTGTCCACTCTGGTAGCTAAACCCTTGAGGCTTTGTCATACGAATTGCCAACACATTTTCAGGATAAACAGCCACCTTCAAGTTTGACAATGAAATGAAAATGGGTTGAGAAGTATGCATTTTCATATTTATATATGGACCATAATTTTCAGGCTTAAATAGCAAAAGTAGTAAATAATTGAATTTCAATTATTTGGTACTTGCCTTCAATATTCTCACAGGCTTGATGTTTGATCTAAGTGATCTAATCAGTATCTCCACTAGATTATGGCATCTTTTGAACAACTAATTAGAATTATTTGGTACTTGCCTTCAATTATTTGGTTTGCTTGATTCATTACCAGCATGATGCATAGCAAATGGAGACACCATATTGCTCTGCATATATCCAATTCACTGGTCAGGTAAAAGCATATCGAATTACCAAATGAAAAAAAACCGTCTGATGATAGAGGGCAACAAATAAAGTCTTTTTGCAATTGTCTTGGATAATAATTCACAAATTGGACAAAATGGGAACAAATGATCAAACAAGAATAGAAGGATGAATATATTCAAGAAATAAGTAAGATTATATAAAGACTCAAATAAAAGTAACTCCACAATATTAGACAAACCTATTGAAGCAATTATTCATACATTTTTAAAGAGGCTCATGATATCATTTTTCATATCTTTCTGTGGTTTTGCTCGAGCTAAGCTTGATATTAAAGAAGGTGAATCTTTAAATAAATCCTCAATTCCAGATGTAGACTGTAACACCCTAAATATTTAAGTAATTTATTTAATTAAGTATTTAGGAATTTATTTTAATTAATTGGATATAATTTAATTAAGTGAAATTATATTAAAATGGTGTAGGTGGTATTAGAAGGTGGAGGCGCCAATTAGATGAACTTGGGCTTAAGTGAAAAGCCCAAGCCCATGATCCATGTCATATGCGAAGTGGCCAAGTCATTTTGGGTTAGGGTTTTGTGTTGGCATTGCGAATTGAGAGAGGAGAATAGAGAGAGTGAGAGCGCCGTGGAGAAGAGAGGAGGAGAAGAGGTCGCGAAGTGCAAGGAGCTAAGGGACGTGATTTTGTTGCCGTGGTTCTGTTCGTGACTGTCTCTAGGGCTTCCGTTCTTCAAATCCAAGGTAAGGGGAGTTCTATCTTTCTATATAATAGATGTTCATGATAGGTTGAAAGTTAGGGTTACCCTAGATCTATTCATGTCCTTGATTTGTGTGTAATTTCATGTTTGGTTAGTGATATATATGTGGTCTTCATGATTTGTGGCTGAAAATCCATTTTTGGTTGTGGCATGGGCGCCTAGGGCGCCATATGTGTGATCTTGTGTTGCTGGAATTGTTGCTGGATTCTCTGTTGCTGCAGGTGTGTTGGGCGCTGCCAATTCGCGCTGCAGTTGCGCGCGAGGCGCCACTGAGGCGCGATTCAGGTGTGTTGGGCGCCGCCAATTTGCGCTGCAGTTGTGCGCGAGGCGCCACTGAGGCGCGAAAACTGCACTGTAGCGTCCTCATCTGCGCTTAAGTGGCGCTGGGAGCGCGAGTGAAGCGCAAAATACTGGAATGTTCCCAAATTTTTATAAAAACTGGTTTCGCTATATCTTTTGACTCGGGCATCCGTTTTAAACGTTTCAAAAAGTGTTGGGAAGCTTTTTCAGTTGTCTACCAGTGTGTCTCATTTTTAAAACAAAAACTTATTATTTCCTGGTGGTTTTCGGGCGCCCAAGTGGCTGTCCCCGGTGGTCATCCCAGTGACGTTGTAAAGCCGTATTGAGTCTTTTAAAAAAAATCCTTTTTGCGTATAACCAACAGTTTTAACGCTTTAGTGTCAAAATGGGTAATTATGATGATGATGCCCTAAGTGGCTAGTTAAATGACGTTTTTGCCCTTAGTGGCCAATATTATTGATGATAATGTGTAAATGACGATGATGCCCTTAGTGGCTAGTTAAATGATGGTTTTGCCCTTAGTGGCTATTGTTTGATTGATGACGTTTATGGATAAGTGACGATGAGGCCCAAAAGGCTAAGCGACGATGATAATAAGCGACGATGAAATATAGCGACGTTGTTGTGTGTAATTATAATTGATAGGTGCTGTGCCTCTTATTTGGCAAATTGGTAAGTGACGGGTCACATAGTTGACGATGATTGTGTGTTAGTGTGTGGTGCATGTCATAGTGTCTCATGTATTCCATGTGCATGAACCCAGCGACGATGAGGCCATAAAGGCTAAGCGACGATGAGGCCATAAAGGCTAAGCGACGATGATGAAAGGTACCTCATGCATATGCCTGCGAGTGGGTTGCATTTCATATGGTCACATGACATCGTGATGAGTTGTTGTAATGGCGTAATTGATGATTTGTGATGTGATTACCCTAGTGCTGTGACTTGACTTATTGCTTATCATGTGATTTATTATATGGATTGAATTGAGCTCACCCTTCTGTTTGAATGTTACCCCTATGCGGTAACGTGCAGGTGATCACGAGTGAGGACCTAGGTATCTTCACTAATTTTGAGTCGGGTCGTCATGCTCTGATACGTAGCACTCAGGGGGGAAACGAACTCGGTGTTTTAAGACTATTTTAATTGTTAGATGTTATTTGATGGTTTTCTCTTATTTATATTTTCCGCTGCGTAGTTGGTTTTATTGATGTCACGGTTGTGGCGACGATGACTGATGTTTGAGTTTTTCCCCATTGGGGGCGTGCTACGTATTGCACAATTATTTGATGTTGAACTATTTATTTGAAGTACGACGTTTTGATTTGAGTATGTGTAACATTCCTTGCGATGAAAAGAAACTTTGAAACTCAGATTTTACAATTAAACTAACGGGTAGAAAAGGGGTGTTACATTAGTGGTATCAGAGCAGTTCGGTCTGTCCGGCCAATGTTGTCCTGTCATAGTGTCTTATGACAATTAAGAGATTGTTAGATTAGTTCTGAATTTTTGGTTTGTGCTGTAGTGATAGTTTGAAATGGCTGGGAGAAACGATGCTGCTCTTGCTGCTGCGCTGCAAGCTATGGCTCAGGCTGTGCAGAATCAACAGAATGCTGGAGAGAACGCTGGTTTTCGGAGTCTGACTACTTTCCAGAGAGAGAATCCGCCCACTTTTAAGGGCAAATATGATCCAGATGGTGCTATGGCTTGGTTGAAAGAGATCGAGAGGATTTTCAGGGTGATGGACTGCACTGTCGAGCAGAAGGTCCGTTTTGGTACTCACATGTTGGCTGAGGAGGCCGACGACTGGTGGTTGGCTACTAGGCAGAGGTTGGAGGCTGTGCAGGAAGAGATTACCTGGGAGGTATTCAGCAGAGAATTTCTGAGAAAACATTTTCCTGAAGATGTCCGAGGAAAGAAAGAGATAGAGTTCCTGGAACTGAAGCAGGGTGGTATGTTTGTGACTGCATATGCGGCGAAGTTTGTGGAATTGGCAAAGTTCTATCCGCACTACAGTGAGGCTACAGCTGAGTTCTCAAAATGCATCAAGTTCGAGAATGGTTTGAGGCCTGATATCAAAAAGGCCATTGGTTACCAGAAGATCCGTGTGTTCACTGATCTGGTTGATAGTTGTAGAATCTTTGAGGAGGACAGTACTGCACATTACAAAGCTGTGTCTGAGAAAAAGGATAAGTTTCCGAGTCGAAGCAAGCCGTATGAGGTTCCTGCGGGTAAGAGTTATCGGAGGGCTGCTGGAGGTAAGAAGACTAGTGGGGGAGATGCTCCTGCTAGCATTGTCTGTTTTAAGTGTGGCAAACCTGGCCACAAGAGTACTACATGCGGGTCTGATGAGAGAGTTTGCTACCGTTGTGGTAAAAAGGGTCATATGGCGGCCGAGTGTAAGGTCAAGGATGTGGTGTGTTTCAACTGTGGTGAGTCTGGGCATATCAGTGCAAAATGTACAAAGCCGAAGAAAGAAAGGTCTAGTGGGAAAGTGTTCGCATTGGCAGGAGAGGAGCCTGATGAGAAGGATGGTCTTATTAGAGGTACGTGTTTCATTAACGGTACTTCTCTGAAATCTCTTATTGATACTGGTGCTACCCATTGCTTTATATCTGTTGATTGTTGTAAAAGATTGGGTCTTGTTTTATCTGCTATGTATGGGGATATGGTTGTCGATACTCCTGCGAAGGGGTCGGTGATTACTTCCCAGGTGTGTTCTCAGTGTCCCGTGTCGATCTTCGGCAGGGACTTTATTGTGAATTTTGTTTGCTTGCCGTTGAGAGGTCTGGATGTAATCTTGGGCATGGACTGGTTAGAGAATAACCACGTCCATATCAACTGTCGTAGCAAGTCGGTTAGTTTCGGGGAAGAAGATTCTGTTTTGGTATCCGCTAGCCAGTGGAAGAAGTTGAGGAAAGAAGGAGTTCAGCTATTTTCGTTGATGGCATCGTTGTCTGCTGAGAGTCAGGCTGTTATTGAAGAACTGCAAGTGGTACGCGAATTTCCTGAGGTTTTTCCTGACGAAATTCTGGGTGTGCCGCCGGAGAGGGAAGTTGAGTTTTCGATTGATCTTGTACCTGGTACGAGGCCTGTGTCTATGGCACCGTACAGGATGTCGGCGTCTGAATTGTCTGAGTTGAAGGCGCAACTCGAAGAATTGCTTGAGAAAAAGTTCATGAGACCGAGTGTAGCACCGTGGGGAGCTCCGGTATTGTTAGTGAAGAAGAAAGATGGGAGCATGAGGTTGTGTGTGGACTATCGTCAGTTGAATAAGGTAACTATCAAGAACAAGTATCCGCTTCCGAGGATCGACGATTTGATGGATCAGTTAGTGGGTGCCCGTGTTTTCAGCAAAATTGATTTGAGGTCCGGATATCATCAGATTAAAGTGAAGGATGAAGATGTTCAGAAGACAGCGTTCAGGACAAGGTATGGGAATTATGAGTATTCAGTGATGCCGTTCGTTGTGACCAATGCACCTGGTGTATTTATGGAATATATGAATCGTATTTTCCATAATTACCTAGATCGATTTGTGGTGATCTTCATAGATGACATTCTAGTTTATTCTAAGTCGGAGGAAGAGCATGCTGAGCACCTGAAGTCAGTATTGGAAGTTCTGAAAGAGAAAAAGTTGTATGCTAAGTTATCAAAGTGTGAGTTCTGGCTGAAAGAGGTGAGTTTTCTTGGGCACGTGATTTCTGGTAATGGTATTGCGGTTGATACGGCAAAGATAGAAGCAGTGTTGGAGTGGGAGGCTCCGAAATCCGCAACAGAAATTAGAAGCTTTTTAGGTTTGGCTGGGTACTACAGGAGGTTCATCGAGGGTTTTTCCAAGTTGGCCCTTCCGTTGACTCAGTTGACTTGTAAGGGTAAAGTTTTCGTTTGGGATGCTCGGTGTGAGGAAAGTTTTAGGGAACTGAAAAAGAGATTGACAACGTCGCCTGTTTTGACGTTGCCTAATCCGGAGGAACCGTTTGTTGTATATTGTGACGCTTCGAAGATGGGTCTTGGTGGTGTGCTGATGCAAGATGGGAAAGTCGTTGCGTATGCGTCGAGGCAGTTGCGGGTTCATGAGAAAAATTACCCTACGCACGATTTGGAATTGGCTGCTGTGGTATTTGTGCTTAAGATTTGGAGGCACTATCTTTATGGTTCGAGGTTTGAGGTGTTCAGTGATCATAAGAGTCTGAAGTATCTGTTCGATCAGAAAGAGTTGAATATGAGACAACGTCGGTGGTTGGAGCTCTTGAAGGACTACGACTTCGGTTTGAATTATCATCCCGGCAAAGCTAATGTCGTGGCTGACGCTTTAAGCCGGAAGTCTTTGCATATGTCGGCAATGATGGTGAAGGAATTAGAGTTGATTGAGGAATTCCGAGATTTGAGTTTGGTTTGTAGAATGACACCTCGCAGTGTCAAGGTGGGGATGTTAAAGATCGATAATGACTTTCTGGGCAGCATCAGAGAGGCTCAGAAGTCGGATGTCAAGTTGGTAGATTTAATGAATGGGGTTGGTCAATCTGAAGATGGGGATTTCAAATTGGATTATCGTGGTGTGTTGAGGTTCCGGGGTAGGATCTATGTTCCGGATGATGCGGTGATGAAAAAGGCAATTTTGGAGGAGGGTCACCGTAGCAAGTTGAGTATCCATCCTGGAGCAACAAAAATGTATCAATATCTGAAAAAGATGTTTTGGTGGTATGGTATGAAGAGAGATGTGGCACAGTTTGTGTATGCCTGTTTGACCTGTCAAAAGTCGAAGGTTGAGCACCAGAAGCCTGCAGGGTTGATGCAACCGTTGGAAGTTCCAGAGTGGAAGTGGGATAGCATTGCAATGGATTTTGTGACGGGATTGCCGAATACAGTTAGGGGTCATGATGCTATTTGGGTGATCGTTGATAGGTTAACGAAGTCTGCTCACTTTAGTCCTATTAATGTCACTTATCCGGTGTCGAGGTTGGCAGAGGTCTATGTCAAAGAAATTGAAAAGTTGCACGGTGTTCCGAAGAGTATTGTGTCAGATAGGGATCCGAGGTTCACATCTGAGTTTTGGACGGGTTTGCAGAAGGAATTGGGTTCAAAGTTGAAAATGAGTTCGGCATATCATCCTCAGATAGATGGTCAGTCAGAAAAGACAATTCAGTCGTTAGAAAATTTGTTGAGGGCTTGTGTCTTGGAACAAGGGGGTTCATGGGATTCCTACCTTGCGTTGATTGAGTTTACCTATAACAACAGTTACCATTCCAGTATCGGGATGGCACCGTTTGAAGCATTGTATGGTCGAAAGTGTAGAACGCCGTTGTGTTGGTATGAGTCGGGGGAGAGTGTAGTGTTGGGGCCGGAGATTGTCCGGGAGACTACAGAGAAGATCAAGATGATCCGTGAAAAGATGAAGGCTTCGCAGAGTCATCAAAAGAGTTATCTGTTGACTCCCAGTCATATGATGTAAGTTAGGCATTTTTAGGACCAATTGTGCAGGGTATTTATTGTATAACAGTCATTATCTGGGATTTAGTTTAGTTTTAGATCATTGTAGTAGGAAGTTCAATTGTAAGTTATTCCTTCACTTTTGGGAGCTAAATAGGACTTGAAGACCTCTTAATTGGTTGTGGCATCTTTCGGCGAACCAGACACTTGCCCGGAAATGCAGCAATTTGGAGGAATTTTGCAAGCAGAACTTTCTGTCATTCTTCGCGTCGCGACCAGGAGGGTTCGCGACGCGATATGGAGGAATTTTTACAAGCCAGAACTTTCTGTCATTCTTCGCGTCGCGACCAGGAGGATTCGCGACGCGACCTGGAGCAGTTTTGCGAGACCTGAAGTTTCTGTCATTTGTCGCGACGCGACGGCCACGGGCCGCGTCGCGATGGTGCGTAAAAATTAGGGTTTTTAATGCTGTTTCAGCAATTTTGCAATACACTTCGTTTTTGGGAATTGGAGCCACGTTTGGAGCAGCTGGAGGTGCGAATTTGGAGCCTTCTCACCACTTGGGAACAAGGGATTGAAGGTTCTAAATGTCTTCCTTTATGTTTGTTTTCTATTCTATGTTGGTTTCCACCCTTAGGATGATTTGTAACTAATTCTTTAGATTAGGGAGAGACGAATCTCCCAAACCTATCATGTGAACCATTGATTTAGTTAATTCAGTTGTTATTTGATTTGCTTGTCTAATTACCTATGTTCTTAACGCTTTTCAATTACATATGATAATTGCGATGATCCAGGCTAGTGATTGCATAGGGATATGAATTAGTAGCTGGAAATTGGGTATTTAGATCACATGCTAGTAATCACCATAGGAATATGTGATAGCTTATGTGAATTCTTATTAATTCTTAATCTTAATGCGTTACCCTCTGGCACGACTCACCTAAGGAATTAGGGTAACTCTTAGGGTAATAGGGGTCTTGAGACAAGGAATTGCCCTTGACCTAAATTGGTGAATTGAATCTAGAAATTGAATAATTAACTTGAATTGGCTGAGGTTCATGTGATAGGCGAGGTGAGAGGATTCGATCCCTAGTCGTTTTTCTTGCATTATTAATTCACGTTCGTATTCTGTTACCAAATACTCGATTAATCAAATATCTACAATCTACGAATTTACAAATTTGCTATTGTTGTCAACGCGCAATCCCTGTGGATCGACCGGTTCTTACCGATAAATTGTATTACTTGCGACAATTGGTACACTTGTCAAATTGTTAACAAGTTTTTGGCGCCGTTGCCGGGGATTGTTGACTTTGTTGTCGACAAGGCAAACGCGTAAATTCTAGATTTTTAGTTTTTGTTTAATTTTAGCTACTTAATTTTTGCTACTTGTTGGTTCCTTGAATTTGTTGACGTTTGCTTCAGTGTTTCAGAGATTTGTGCATGCGGAGCAAGGGTCCACAAGAACTCTTGTTTGATCCGGAAATTGAAAAGCTAGCAAAGGCGAATCGAAGAAAGGCTAAGCTCGCCAAGCAGCAAGCAAGAGAATTGTCACAGGTACAATCAACTTCTACAGCTGTACCGGAAGAGTTCTCTAGTGAGGAGGAAGAGATGGCTGATCCTCCACCCCGACGTACTCTAGGTGATTTCGGGCGAAGAAATCAAGGTGCCCAAGCATTAGCATTTCAACCAGTGGGCGTGGCCCAGTTTGATATCAAATCCTCTGTGCTCACAGCCTTGAAATCAGAGCAATTCTCTGGGTCGGATGCCGAAGACCCTAATCAGCATTTGTTCCAACTCTACGAGATCTGCGGGACTACACACCCGGAGGGAGTAACCGATAGTGCAAAGAAAGTCCGGTTGTTTCCTTTCACTCTCACAGGGAGGGGCAAGGATTGGCTGAACACTCTCCCAGGAACAATCAACACTTGGAATGACCTTGAGAACAAGTTCTTGGAGAGGTTCTTCCCAATTTCGAAGTTCATAAGGAAACGAGCTGATATCTCCAATTTTACACAGGGAGAGTCCGAATCGTTGTATGACTCTTAGGAACGATTCAAGCTACTACTCAAGAAGTGTCCTGGCCATGGCATAGAAGATTTCCTTCAGTTACAAACCTTTTGCCATGGGCTGAGACCACAAACAAGAATGATGTTGGATGCCTCAGCTGGAGGATCCTTAGGTACAAAGACTTGGGAAGAAGCCAAACAGTTGGTTGAAGACATGGCTTCCAATGAGTACAGGATCCAAAATGATAGAGGGGTTGACAAAAAGAAAGGTGTGCTGGAGCTTGATTCAAACAGCGCAGTGTTAGCCCAACAGAAACTAATGACCATGCAAATCGAGGCTCTCACTAAGCAATTAGCGGCAGCATGTGAAGTAGGTTCAAAAGCTCCAGCAACAGTACAAGCAGTGCAAGCAGGTGGGTGCAATTATTGTGGTAGGGAATCCCACGAAGGTGACTGTGCAGCTTATGGAGAAGCATTGGAACAGGCCAACTATATGGGAAACTTTCAAAGACAAGGAGGGAATCCATTTTCTAACACCTATAATCCAGGGTGGAAGAATCATCCCAATTTCTCTTGGAAGAATAACAATGACGGAACGAGTTCCAACCAACAACAGTCTCAGGCACCTACAAATCAACAACAGAAACCACCTTCTCGGTTGGAGGATGCATTGACACAGTTTATGCAGATGACCAAAAATACATTCCAAGCTCAAGAGCAGGTAATGAAAAACATGGAGAAAAACCATGAAGCATCAGTGAAAAATTTGGAGGTACAGATTGGTCAGTTATCAAAACAACTCGCGGACACATCCAAAAGTGGTTTCCCTGCCAACACTGTGGATAACCCGAGAAAAGAGAATTGCAATGCCATCCATCTGAGAAGTGGTAAGGAGTTGGAACCGTCTGAAGTAACCAAGCCCAGGGAAAAGAAAGCAAATGAAGAGAATGAGGGAGCGGGTAAAGACAACCCTCAAAGGGAACCCAAAGAAACTCCATCTTACATGAAACTGCCCTATCCTCAGGTAAGCAAGAAAAATCAGAGGGATGAGCAGTTCTCCAAGTTCATGGAGGTGTTCAGAAGCCTCCAGATCAATATACCTTTTGCTGACGCCCTGGAAAAGATGCCGGTTTATGCGAAGTTTCTGAAACAGTTATTGACCAAAAAGAAAATGTTGAAGGAGAATGAAACGGTAGAGTTGACAGAGGAGTGCAGTGCTATCATTCAAAACAAAATACCTCCTAAGCTGAAAGATCCAGGAAGCTTCACCATTCCCTGTGCGATTGGTGATGTGACTATAGATAAGGCACTCTGTGACTTGGGGGCAAGCATAAACCTAATGCCCTTGGGAATGTGGAAAAAGCTTGGGGGAGGTGAAGTCAAACCAACTCACATGACCTTGCAACTGGCTGATAGGTCAATAAGGTATCCGTATGGTATTGTGGAGGATGTCTTGGTAAAGGTGGGAAAATTCCTCTTCCCGGTAGATTTTGTGATTCTGCAGTTGGATGGTGACACGGAGGTCAAGGGTTCAATGGATGGGGAAAATGACATCCCTTTCATTTTGGGAAGACCTTTCCTAGCCACTAGTAGAGCTGTCATAGATGTAGCAGACGGGACTGTGAAGCTGAGGGTGCAGGATGAAGAGGTGACCCTGAAGGTGATCAAGGCAGCAAGAAAGGAGAAAAAGGAAGGGTGCTATAGTATTGAGGAACCCCAGATAACAGCCAAAAACAGAAGTGGTGGGTGAGTCTAGCTGGAAATTCAATGGAGAAAAATTGGAAGGAGCTGTGAATGGGGCACTTGAAGAGCAAAAGGCTCCACCGGGGCCAATGTGAGATATCTTCTGAACCGTCAAGCTAGTGACGTTAAAGAAGCGCTGAGTGGGAGGCAACCCACTGAGGTACCATGTCTTTAATTCAATTTCAATTCCAGTCGTTAATTACTTTATTTTGCTGTTAGCCTTAGGC
The DNA here is from genome assembly GCA_039519185.1 of Astragalus membranaceus. Classification (NCBI taxonomy): domain Eukaryota; kingdom Viridiplantae; phylum Streptophyta; class Magnoliopsida; order Fabales; family Fabaceae; genus Astragalus; species Astragalus membranaceus. The sequence continues at coordinate 80,495,646 of CM076850.1, read as the reverse complement.
ATGAGAAGAAATATTTGTGTTCGGTCAAGTTCAAGTCGCGAAAGGGGAGTAATTTCAAAGAAAAATGTTTCTGCCATTTATCGCGTCGCGAACCTGTTCTGTCGCGTCGCGATTTGTTGAAAATCTGCCAAGGAAAATGTTTCTGTCATTTCTCGCGTCGCGAAGAGAGGCGTGTCGCGTCGCGATGCTTTTAAATTTTGGAAACTGTAACGGTTCTGTGTAATCTCGCGACGCGATACACACGGGCCGCGTCGCGATCAGAGCCTTTTTAGTGTAAAACTGATCAGACCGAACACAAATGCAAAAACTCTCTCAACTTTTATATTTTTCCTCTCTAGTGCTCCCCACGAATTCCCCTCCCCATTACGTTTTTTTTATCACATTTGATTGCAAATTCTTGCTACCTTGCACGAATTCCTCGCCATCAACATCTCCAGGTATCAATCTTAATCTTATTCTTTGATTAGAGTATAATCTTTTAAGTGTTTTTTATGGTTGTTGGGGTAATTTTTGGGTAGGAAGTGTGAGGATTTGAAGTCAAATTAGAAGAGTAGGATTGTTCCCTATGATATGTTGTTGCATGATTGTTGCTTATTGCTAATGTGGGAGAGGGAAGGATTAAATTGGGGGTAGAAATTAAGTGGATTTTGGGCGTACACAAGGTGTCCGATAAAATGCTTGAACGAAATTTTTGTGTAGACAACCTGTTTGTGGAAATGTCTAAGTAAAGTCTGTTTGGGGGTTGCTAGCCTGTTTCTAATTTTGAACATCTTCACAACCTTAGGGTAGATGACTTTGAGTTCAGAAACTATGTTTTGCCTGTTGATTATTTTTCTCTGCCGGAGTGGGGCCCACACCAGGGACACACCGAGAACTAACGATTGGTGCTGGATTCTTTTTGTCTTAAATTTTACAGGACAGTACAGGTAAGCAGAAATGATGAAGAAAAGCAAAGCAGGCACCTCCAAGAAAAGGCGAGGGGAACCAGCAGTTGAGATTGACAGATTCAGGTCCCCCGTGCATGAGGAGAGATACCACCAAGTGGTCAAGGGGAAAAAGATAAATCCCGAAAGGGCTTTTAACCTTAGCACGGGGGAATTCCCCATCATTACTTCCACTCTCCGGGAATTGGGTTGGCTCTCGCTCAACTCAATGATCAAACAAGCTAATCAAAGTTTGGTGAGGGAATTCTATGCAAATGCCTATGGAGATGAAGACAATAGAGTTTCAGTGGTGAGGGGAAGAGAGGTGTCCTACTCTCCTGCTACCATCAACAGTCTCCTCGGGCTTCCCACTACTGCTAATTGTGCCATGATGGATGCTTGGGACAACAAAGGGGCACACGATTATGAGGGTTTGCTGAGAGAGTTGTGTCGTCAAGGAGCAGCCTGGGACAGACATCTTATTGGTCCGATTGGTCAAGACTATCCCCGCCGCTTTTGCAATATGGCTCTGAAGGCAATTCCTAAGGCCTGGAACAATTTCTTTAATCAGTCTATCATCTCCTGCTCCAATTCCACTGATGTCAAGACTAAGGTAGCCATGGGACTACAAGCTATCATGAGAGGCCAGAGGGTCAATCTGGGGAGAGCCATTTCAGCTAGTATTGCAGAGATTGCCAGATGTCCTAGGGCCAGATTGGGGCACTGTTCTATCATCCATGCTTTATGTAGACAGCAGGGCTGCCCGGAGTACCCAGATGATCTTCTAACCGACCCCAGGGAGCGTATAACAGCAGCATGGATCTTGAAGCAGCCCGAGGGGCCCCTTGATGGAGCAGCACCACAGCAGGCAGCACCTCCAGCACCACAGCAGCCAGCAGGCCCATCTTACAGGGAGCAGTTTCAGACCGACTCCTCTTTCCAGTATGACCTCCTCATGGCCAGCTGGTGCGGGTCGTCTCTGTCATTGCAGCAGCAGGGCATAGATACTTCACACCTGGCATCACACAGAGTCCACCGTGCTGCTGAGGAGTACATGGCCGAGAACAGAGCAGCCGCAGCTTCATCTTCATCAGTCCCACATGCAGAGCAGCAGCAGGTCCCCCAGGATCCACTTCTTTCCGGAGACGAGTATTTGGAGGAGCACATTTCCTTCCCATGAGCAGGAGGCCCCCTTATTTCCTGTGTTAATCAGACATTTTTATTTTTATTTTGCACTTTTTGGTTGTACTTTGCCCTATTTTGACTTTATTTCGCACATTGGTCTGTACTACTGATTATAACTTACTCTGTGATAGTGGGGCAACACTGCCCTATATTTTGTTTTGTCTTGTTAAAGCAGCTTCAATAGTGATGACCCGTGGCATTTAGGGTCGCATGTTTGCATTTTCCTTTTGACGCTCGCACTTCAAGTTTTATCATCAAGTAATAGCAGGGGTCATGACAAACGTTGCGGAAGTTCCTTATCATCTGTAAGCAGCATCTCTCAAGCTCCATCTCTATGATCCCAACTGTGAGGTTTGAGCCTAAACACGTTCTTATATATTGTGTGTGTATTCCTTGCTTGCATTAGTCTGCAGAACTTGACATTGTGCTTAATTATTTTTTGCATTTGATTTTCATATACACTGAGGCAATTCTTTTGGCACCCCTGAGCCTTTCAAGCCAACCTATTAATGTTTATCCTCTGCTAGCCCCTCTGAGCCTGTTGTTAAAAATTGTATGTTGTTTCTCTGACAATCATAGCCTAGTTAATTCTTAACTTGGAGTTAGGTAACAAAAGCTGTGAGAGTGGGGAAAGTTTTAAGTTTGGGGTTGCTCGTGGAATAGAAACGAACTAAGTTTGGGGGTGGTATACAAGAGAAGGAACAAGAAAACAAAGAAAAAAAATAAATAGAAAAAAAAAATACATATACATATGTATATATATACATATCAAAAAAAAAAAATAATAAATAATTTCCTTCTCTTGTTTTGCTATATGCTTTGGGGAAAATGGGTGAGTATTGCGTGAAATTGACAAAAAGAGAGGTAGGCCTAACTCCAAGTGCAACCTACTTATCCAAATGTATCCTCCCTTACCTAAGCCCCGCTATAACCCTTAAAGTCCTCAAAATGTGTGTATGCATTTCATTTGTTTAAGATGATATAGAACTCTGTCAAGCCTATGAAACGATGATGCAGGTACTGTGAATTGAGTGAATACCCAAAACACCTCAAGAGTGAAACACTGGTGAGATGTGCGTACAGAGAAAACTTGAGAATGCTGCCTGCTTATGATTCGGTATTTCCAATTCAGTTGGCATGCCACTGTATTAGATTGATGATGATAATTGATGTGCTGATGTGTTTAAGGTTGATGTAGTATATGTAACAGCTAAATAGAAAAAAAAAACAGCCACAGTCTGAATTGATTGTTTGCTTGAGGACAAGCAAAAGTTTAAGTTTGGGGTTGTGTTGACTCCCAGTCATATGATGTAAGTTAGGCATTTTTAGGACCAATTGTGCAGGGTATTTATTGTATAACAGTCATTATCTGGGATTTAGTTTAGTTTTAGATCATTGTAGTAGGAAGTTCAATTGTAAGTTATTCCTTCACTTTTGGGAGCTAAATAGGACTTGAAGACCTCTTAATTGGTTGTGGCATCTTTCGGCGAACCAGACACTTGCCCGGAAATGCAGCAATTTGGAGGAATTTTGCAAGCAGAACTTTCTGTCATTCTTCGCGTCGCGACCAGGAGGGTTCGCGACGCGATATGGAGGAATTTTTACAAGCCAGAACTTTCTGTCATTCTTCGCGTCGCGACCAGGAGGATTCGCGACGCGACCTGGAGCAGTTTTGCGAGACCTAAAGTTTCTGTCATTTGTCGCGACGCGACGGCCACGGCCCGCGTCGCGATGGTGCGTAAAAATTAGGGTTTTTAATGTTGTTTCAGCAATTTTGCAATACACTTCGTTTTTGGGAATTGGAGCCACGTTTGGAGCAGCTGGAGGTGCGAATTTGGAGCCTTCTCACCACTTGGGAACAAGGGATTGAAGGTTCTAAATGTCTTCCTTTATGTTTGTTTTCTATTCTATGTTGGTTTCCACCCTTAGGATGATTTGTAACTAATTCTTTAGATTAGGGAGAGATGAATCTCCCAAACCTATCATGTGAACCATTGATTTAGTTAATTCAGTTGTTATTCGATTTGCTTGTCTAACTACCTATGTTCTTAACGCTTTTCAATTACATATGATAATTGCGATGATCCAGGCTAGTGATTGCATAGGGATATGAATTAGTAGCTGGAAATTGGGTATTTAGATCACATGCTAGTAATCACCATAGGAATATGTGATAGCTTATGTGAATTCTTATTAATTCTTAATCTTAATGCGTTACCCTCTGGCACGACTCACCTAAGGAATTAGGGTAACTCTTAGGGTAATAGGGGTCTTGAGACAAGGAATTGCCCTTGACCTAAATTGGTGAATTGAATCTAGAAATTGAATAATTAACTTGAATTGGCTGAGGTTCATGTGATAGGCGAGGTGAGAGGATTCGATCCCTAGTCGTTTTTCTTGCATTATTAATTCACGTTCGTATTCTGTTACCAAATACTCGATTAATCAAATATCTACAATCTACGAATTTACAAATTTGCTATTGTTGTCAACGCGCAATCCCTGTGGATCGACCGGCTCTTACCGATAAATTGTATTACTTGCGACAATTGGTACACTTGTCAAATTGTTAACATTATCATGACAAGCGGAGGAAAGATTTAGAGTTTCAGGAGGGCGAGCATGTGTTCTTGAGGGTTTCTCCTATTACCGGTGTTGGTCGAGCGTTGAAGTCTAAGAAGCTCACTCCTCGCTTTGTTGGTCCTTATCAGATTTCTGAGAGAATCGGAAATGTGGGTTATAGGGTGGCTTTACCGCCAAATCTTTTGAATTTGCACGACGTGTTTCATGTGTCGCAACTTCGGAAGTATGTTTCGGATCCATCTCATGTGATCCATATGGATGATGTAGAGGTGCGGGATAATCTCACTGTGGAGACGATGCCCGTACGGATTGAGGATCGTGAAGTGAAAGTGCTTAGAGGCAAAGAAATTGCATTGGTGAAAGTGGTTTGGCTAGGAGCTGCCGGTGAGAGTATGACTTGGGAGCTAGAAAGCAAGATGCGGGATTCCTACCCAAAGTTGTTTGATCAGGTAAATTTCGAGGACGAAATATTCTAAGTGGGGGAGAGTTGTAACACCCTAAATATTTAATTAATTTATTTAATTAAGTATTTAGGAATTTATTTTAATTAATTGGATATAATTTAATTAAGTGAAATTATATTAAAATGGTGTAGGTGGTATTAGAAGGTGGAGGCGCCAATTAGATGAACTTGGGCTTAAGTGAAAAGCCCAAGCCCATGATCCATGTCATATGCGAAGTGGCCAAGTCATTTTGGGTTAGGGTTTTGTGTTGGCATTGCGAATTGAGAGAGGAGAATAGAGAGAGTGAGAGCGCCGTGGAGAAGAGAGGAGGAGAAGAGGTCGCGAAGTGCAAGGAGCTAAGGGACGTGATTTTGTTGCCGTGGTTCTGTTGGTGACTGTCTCTAGGGCTTCCGTTCTTCAAATCCAAGGTAAGGGGAGTTCTATCTTTCTATATAATAGATGTTCATGATAGGTTGAAAGTTAGGGTTACCCTAGATCTATTCATGTCCTTGATTTGTGTGTAATTTCATGTTTGGTTAGTGATATATATGTGGTCTTCATGATTTGTGGCTGAAAATCCATTTTTGGTTGTGGCATGGGCACCTAGGGCGCCATATGTGTGATCTTGTGTTGCTGGAATTGTTGCTGGATTCTCTGTTGCTGCAGGTGTGTTGGGCGCTGCCAACTCGCGCTGCAGTTGCGCGCGAGGCGCCACTGAGGCGCGATTCAGGTGTGTTGGGCGCCGCCAATTCGCGCTGCAGTTGCGCGCGAGGCGCCACTGAGGCGCGAAAACTGCACTGTAGCGTCCTCATCTGCGCTTAAGTGGCGCTGGGAGCGCGAGTGAAGCGCAAAATACTGGAATGTTCCCAAATTTTTATAAAAACTGGTTTCGCTATATCTTTTGACTCGGGCATCCGTTTTAAACGTTTCAAAAAGTGTTGGGAAGCTTTTTCAGTTGTCTACCGGTGTGTCTCATTTTTAAAACAAAAACTTATTATTTCCTGGTGGTTTTCGGGCGCCCAAGTGGCTGTCCCCGGTGGTCATCCCAGTGACGTTGTAAAGCCGTATGGAGTCTTTTAAAAAAATCCTTTTTGCGTATAACCAACAGTTTTAACGCTTTAGTGTCAAAATGGGCAATTATGATGATGATGCCCTAAGTGGCTAGTTAAATGACGTTTTTGCCCTTAGTGGCCAATATTATTGATGATAATGTGTAAATGACGATGATGCCCTTAGTGGCTAGTTAAATGACGGTTTTGCCCTTAGTGGCTATTGTTTGATTGATGACGTTTATGGATAAGTGACGATGAGGCCCAAAAGGCTAAGCGACGATGATAATAAGCGACGATGAAATATAGCGACGTTGTTGTGTGTAATTATAATTGACAGGTGCTGTGCCTCTTATTTGGCAAATTGGTAAGTGACGGGTCACATAGTTGACGATGATTGTGTGTTAGTGTGTGGTGCATGTCATAGTGTCTCATGTATTCCATGTGCATGAACCCAGCAACGATGAGGCCATAAAGGCTAAGCGACGATGAGGCCATAAAGGCTAAGCGACGATGATGAAAGGTACCTCATGCATATGCCCGCGAGTGGGTTGCATTTCATATGGTCACATGACATCGTGATGAGTTGGTGTAATGACGTAATTGATGATTTGTGATGGGATTACCCTAGTGCTGTGACTTGACTTATTGCTTATCATGTGATTTATTATATGGATTGAATTGAGCTCACCCTTCTGTTTGAATGTTACCCCTATGCGGTAACGTGCAGGTGATCACGAGTGAGGACCTAGGTATCTTCACTAATTTTGAGTCGGGTCGTCATGCTCTGATACGTAGCACTCAGGGGGGAAACGAACTCGGTGTTTTAAGACTATTTTGGTTGTTAGATGTTATTTGATGGTTTTATCTTATTTATATTTTCCGCTGCGTAGTTGGTTTTATTGATGTCACGGTTGTGGCGACGATGACTGATGTTTGAGTTTTTCCCCATTGGGGGCGTGCTACGTATTGCACAATTATTTGATGTTGAACTATTTATTTGAAGTACGACGTTTTGATTTGAGTATGTGTAACATTCCTTGCGATGAAAAGAAATTTTGAAACTCTGATTTTACAATTAAACTAACGGGTAGAAAAGGGGTGTTACATAGACTGAGGAGTATTCTCAACTACTTTTGGTGGACCAGTCTTCTCGTCTGTTGACACCTCTGCAGCAGCTGAAACAGTTATAATAGTAATAAAATTACAACCTAAGTTCTACACAACACATTTAAAATAAGCTTCTTGAATCTTCCAAAACAAAATGTGTAACAACACTTTCTATTGTGATTTTATAAAAAGATTTCTTTTATGTTTTAAGGACACAAACATACATTGAAAACCTGCCCAATTATTATCATCAGCAGTAGCACCAACTGCCTTGGAGCCATTTTCATTTGGGCCATCCATAGATAACATGTTGAAAAGATCGGTAGCATAGTCAACTTTTGGAGAGGTAATTTGAGCTGTCTCTGTTGCCTGCTTTGAAGTTTCTACCTGTGGCTGTGGTGGTGCTACTTTGTTCCACTTTCTCAACATGCCGGGGTTTGGTAACAGGAGTTACCTATCCAGAAAATCATTGTTTCATTCCATTATAAACAACAAAATTTCCAATTTTAAAGTCGAACAAGGGAAGAAATTGCATTCTTATAAAAAAGGAAAAAAACTGGAATCATCCATGTTAATTGCTCATAATAGCAAAATATCTAATGTTATCTATAATATGAAAAATTGTTTCATAGTAGACTCGTTGCATTTTCTCATCTAATAGTACTTCTATTGACAAAAATAATAGTACTGCATGATACTAACAGGCATTACAGCTGGATAACCCATGAAATGCAACATAACATGTAACATCAAATAATGAGTATAAAGAAGGCAAGATAAAGAAAGTAAAATCACAAGGAGTGATAGGAGATACCTTCATTAAGCATCGATTCAAACCTTGAAAATTCACTAAGTGATGTTAGGGTTTCAGCAATTAAACAAAGAGGAAAAACTGCAATACATCAACAAGGAGTTGATTACTTAGCTTCGTGTGTGAAGCATTCATCATCATTGTTATACCCTAATTTGCTCAGTCTTTTTTATCATAATCGCTTTAGCCCCGTGTCATAAGCCCATGGCATTTCAAGCGCTATTTTGTTTAAAGTCGGACCAAATTGTCCAATTTGACCTATGTCCAACCTTTTTGGGCCTGATTTCGTTAGCTTGCATATTTGAGCTTACACTTAGTGTTATGAACTAGTTTTTTTTAATAATTGGGCTTATGTCTAATGTTTGCCTAAATGGACCTATGTGGCTAGATTGGACCTGATCTTAAAATTTTGTTCTAATTGGGCCGCATTTCAGCCATTTGTCTAAATTGAGCCTATGTTTAGTTTTGATTGGGCTTGGCCAAATTTAATTATTCTCTTCCATCTTTGACCAAAAACAATAAATCTGTCCAAATAGCAGTTTACAAACATCCCAAAATATAATAAAAATCAGAATTAATAAAAATTAATTTACAATAATCCAAAAAATCTTAAAAATGCCAAATTGTACAAAAAGTCCAAAAAGATACAAAATAATAACCAAAAATGCAAAAAAATCAGAAAAAACGAAAATCACAAAAATAAAACAAGAGCCCATCAGCCCAAACACAGCAGCTGCGCCTCCACTCCCAAACCTTCTTCACCAAGGCTTCACCTCCCCAACCCTAATTTAGCAACTTGGTGAGCAAGTTTTCAATTCTAGGCCCAAACCTGAAATAGGAAAACAAAATCAAGGAGAATCAGAAATTAATTTCCTAAACCTGAAAAATGCCTATAAAAACAACAATTCACAGACCCAAAATTCAGACAAGGAAAAACACACAAAAAATTCATATACGAAAATTCAGAGAAAATCAGAGCAAAAATTAGGGTTCCACACTGGAACCCTAATCACAAAGTTCTAAAAACAGAAGCAGTAGTAGTTCAACAGCAGCAGCAGAAATCCAAAAATAGCAGAGCAGTAATAGGAAGAAGATCAGAAGCTGGAGAACAGGTTAGTTAGCTTCTACTCTTGTACATATCTATATTCTGTTAACTAGAATAGTATAGAGTTTTAAAAATGTGAATATTAGTGTTGTAAGCAGATTAAGTTCTTTTTTTTAAAAAAAAAACATGAACAGATTAGTTGATCACAAGCAGGTTAGTGTAATAGACTTAGTGTTTAAATTAGGACAGTAAATAGATTAGTTTTTTTAGAAAATCCTTAGACTTGTAAATAAAAAATATAAAACAGAATCGGATTAATAACAGATTGCAAATATAAAAATTAGGTTTTGTAGAAATCTCAAAAAACAAATTAGGTTTAGCGTTACGAACAAATTAATCTTTGTTTTTTTAACTTAGGATTAGGGGCAAACTAGGGTTTAGGTATTCTGTTCTTACAAAATTGAAACTAGCAATTAGCTGAGATAGTTTTTTTAGTTGGGAAAATAGGCTCAAGATTAGTTCTTTAGGTTTTCGTAAATCAGTATAAAAAAGGGTGCAGAGATGAAGCAAAGATAAAAAAAAACATAGAAAAAAAAAAGAAAAAAACTAGTCAGAGCCGTACCAATTCCGACCACCGTAGACGGTGGTCGTCCCCCCTCAAAATGCACCGTTTCTGTTGCTGTCGCTTAACGCACCATCACCGTTGACTCCAAACGCAACACCGTCATCCCTCGCCCCTCCTGTCACCGTTGACCGTAAATCACCCAGAGAAGCAAAAAAAACAGACGTAAAAAATAAGAAGATCAGAAGCAGAAAAAAGAAGAAGAGAACCGTAAAAGCAAAAAAAACAGCGAAACTGACCTCCTTAGAGTCCGACCACCGTGGACGGTGGTCGTTGGCCGTAAATCGTCGTGAACCTCCCCATAGCTCTCACCGTCTCCGCCCGCACCCCCTTTGCGTCGTCGCTGCCATCGCCTAAGACCGGTCAATCCGGTTCGGTCTCCTTGCCGTAAGCACAGTCGCCTCACGGCGCCACTGTCACCAGCGCGTTTCTGGCAGCGACCCGTCCGGCGCTATTCCCGCTGCCGTCTCCTCTTCCGCCTCCGTCAGACTCTCCCTCCACTCTCCCTCTTTCCCTTTCCTTCTTCCTCTCTCCCTGTGAGGCTCGCGTGACTCTCTCTCTCTCTCCGTGATTTCCTCCTTCGTTCTCTCTCTCTCGCCCTTTCTCTCGCCGGAAACCTCGCCTCTCCCCTTCTTTACGAAAAGACCCTTCTCTCTCTCCACTCTAAGTTGGTTGCGGCGCAGCAAGTGAGGAGAGGAAACTAGGTTTACACAAAACCTAATTCTCCCTTTTATACCCCTTCCCATTCTATTTCATTTTTATTTTATTTTATTTATTTCAGTTTACTAAACACACCCTCCCGTTTTCCTGAATACGCTCCCCCTGAGAAGCCCACGTTCTCACCGGCCAGTTTACCAAAAACGAACTGGGCTCCTGCTTTCCACACCTCCCTTTTTTAATAATACAGCCATCTGCTCTAACTGCACCCCTGTTTTATTAATGCAGCCCCTTTTCGTTTCTCTATTTATTTCTTTCCAAAAAATAATTTCTTTCACATAAACATATAAAAATAAATAGATAAATATTTCATTTTCAAAAAAATATAAATAGGGGACTAAGTCGACTGTACAGTCGGGTTAGTATGCTTTTTAGGTCACTAATGAACCGTTACGGATCATGGCCTAAAATCCCTATTTAAAACAAACAATTTCTACATCAAAATAAACACAAACACATTTCTTTCCACGAAACAAATTTTCAAAATAGGGGATTAAGTCGGCCGTACGGCCGGCTTAGTCACCATTTTAGGACGAATGAACCGTACGGATCAAGAGTCCTAAAACCCCTATTCAAACAAAATCAAACCACCACACATCAAACTATCTTCCAAACTTCAAAAAAACTTCATTTTCACAAAGTAGGGGACTAAGACGACTGTCCAGTCGGGTTAGTCATCATTTTAGGACAAATGAACTGATCACTCAGGAGTTCTAAAATCCCTAAATAAAAAATACCAACCAACAAATTTTTTTCTACCAAGAACTACGTGTGATTTGATTCTCTACCAAGAGATACGTAGGAGCAGATGGGGGCCCACATCTGTCAATTGCACTAATAAAAAACCTTTTTTAGTCTTTTCCTAAATAATCCCTTTCTTAAATTCAAATAAAACATCAATTTTCTTCTTTCTTTTTAATTCACCACAAAAGGGTAAAAATAAATGTTTTCAAAATTAACTTCCGCTTCTACAACTAATTAACAGGTAATCTTCCTTAGGAAGGATGTCGTGGGGGTGCTAATACCTTCCCCACGCATAACCGACTCCCGAACCCAAATATGGTCTCAAGGACCCTTATCCAATCCAAAAGGGATTTTCCAATGTTTGCCCTTAAACTAAACTTTGGTGGCGGCTTCATTTTTGAACCTTCGAGGAATCCTCACCCGGATTTTTCGGTCGCTACAATCATCTACCTGAAAAATCAACAAGAACACATTTAGGGATTCTGATGTCGCAGAATCCAAAGAACAAAACAAAGGGGTTTTGCTTAGTACCTTTTTCTAGTCACTCGTACAACAAGATTGTAGTAGTTTCATACTTAGTTCGTCGAAATCACCATTAACGTTAAAATCAAGCAGAGCCGCGTAAGAGAAAAACCAAGAAGAAAGAAAGAAAACCAAGAAAGAGTGAGAGAGTGAAATGACAGAAGTGATTAGGGAGACGGAGAGAGTTGATGGTGAGCTGGTGACGGCGAGGGAGAACGCGTCGCTGGTGACGGCGAGGGAGAACGCGTCACTGGTGACGGCGAGGGAGCGCTAGGGCGAGGACGAGAGCATGTGAGGGAAATGTGAGAGGAAGAGCGTGAATGAGACGGGAGAGTGAAAGTTTTGGGTTAATGAGAAATACTTTGTTAATCGGTTGTCTACAAACCCAATTCTAAATGTACATATTTCTAATCGGTTGTTTATAAAACCGATTCAAAATGTCCAAATGTACACATTTTGAATCGGTTGTTTAAAGAACCGATTCAAAATGTATAAAAAAATCTGTCAAACATCTTTAATTGCAAAATTGCCACCGCGTCAAAATGCCCTAAAAACATATTCCGGTTCTTCAAAATTGCAATGATATATAAAACCTTTGAGCTTCCTCATTTGGAACTTCTTCAGCATCATATTCCGGTTCTTCAAAATCCAAATTTACTCAAACAGCGTCAGATATCATTCCCTGATAAACATCTAACGGTTGTATAATTTGGTCTCCTCCAGATGTCGTAGTCGCTGGATAACTACTTGATGTGGGAGCTACTACTTCAACCGGAACATTAACCGCAGGAACTGCAGCTACCCCTGGTCCTACTTCCCCGTGACGACTCCATATCCAATAATTTGGCCTAAACCCGTTATTGTACAAATCAACTCTAACTCCGTCTTCATTTTTTATAACTTGAAACGAACATTTCAAGCACGGACATCTAATTCCGCCTTGTCGCGCAAATTCTTCATGATGCTTAGCACAAAAAATAAACTCTTCTACTCCTTCTACAAAACGTCGCTTTAAACCGGATCTTCCAGGAAACAATCGATCACACATTCAACTACGATCCATAATTTCAAGATATATGTACTACACTATAACGTAAATGAAATAAACTATCAAATCAACTATGAATTACTTTATATTTTGATATATATTGATATATTAATTACTTTATAAGTGAACTTAATAAATAAGTTTTTTCAATATAAATTATTTTGTATTATTTTTGCAAACAAAATTTGTAACAAAATTTTACTATCAATAGTGAAGTAAGTAATTAATATTTTATTAATTTTAATTTTGTACAAAAATAGTAAAAGAACATTATTATATAATTTTTAGGGACAAACAAATTTTGATGGTGGTGCTAATAAGCGTTTTAAAAAATCACCAACGACTAAAAGAAAAAATACAAATTTTACGGTGACCACAAGTTGGTAAAATTTTTGTAGACACTAAAAACAAAAAATCCATATATATATATATATATATATATATATATATATATATATATATATATATTAATATTAATTACTTTGATAACTAACCGTAGTGAAGAGAAGGCTCTGACTTGAAGCTTATCCCGAACTCAAACAAAGAGGAAAGAGGAGGAAGCCAAAAAATACCTAAACAAACAACACCACAATTAGTAACAAACTCATATTATAAAATAATTCAAAAACTAAAAATATTAACTAATGTTACAAACATACCTTTCCGGCGGATTTATCCATCGCAAGTGTTTCCGGCAGATTTTGATTTTTTTAAAGAAAAAAATTTCGTAATAGCAAATCCGCCGGAAACACCCAAAAATCCGCCGGAAATACCTAAATATCCGTCGGAAATGCGTAAATATCCGCCGGAAATACCCATATATCCGCCGGAAATAACCAAATTCAATATTCGCTATTTAATTAGTGTCGGCAAGATCTTGACCGTTAATGAGTGTCGACACTAATCACTATTGACTATTCAATAATCATGCTGCACTATTCACTATTTAGTGTCTGCACGATCTTGGCCGTTAATTTAGTGTCGGCAAGATATTGACCGTTAATTAGTGTCAGCACTAATCACCATTGACTATTCAATAATCATGCTGCACTATTCACTGTTTAGTGTCGGCAAGATCTTCACCGTTAATTTAGTGTCAGCAACATCTTGACCATTAATTGGTGTCGACGCTAATCATTATTCAACAATCACGCTGCACTATTCACTATTTAGTGTCAGCAAGATCTTGACCGTTAATTTAGTGTCGGCAAGATCTTGACCGTTAATTAGTGTCGACACTAATCACCATTGACTATTCAGTAATCACGCTGCACTATTCACTATTTAGTGTCGGCAAGATCTTCACCGTTAATATAGTGTCGGCACGATCTTGACCGTTAATAGTTTCGACGCTAATTCCAGTTGAACCCCCGATTCAACCGGTTGAACCCAAGAACCCCTGAACCGCTACCTCTTCCGGTTCAATGTCCGGCCCAAATTTGATTACCTTGTTCTAAATAGAAAATTTGAGGAACTCCAAGGACCTCTTGTTAAGTTGGAGGATGATACAGAGCATTTGATGTGTGTAAATGTCTACACTCATCAAACGCTCCGTATCATCCCCTAACTTAACAAGAGAGGAATTCGTAGGGGAGGTTCATGACAATGTTACTTTTAATGAAAAAGATGAAGGGGATGTTAATGACAAGGTGGAAGTTTCTTTACAAAGAAATGGAGACATACGCCACTCTCTTGGAGCCGCTGTCGACAATGCTCAAGAGAGTGGCATATGTCTCTATTTCTTTGAAGAGAATGAGAGTATCGGTAGAGGTGTGAAGAAAAAGAAGCGGAGAAGAGATTTATATAGAGGAAACTAAAATCAACGGTCAAAAGGCGAATCCGCAGGAAATTTAATTTCCGGCGGATTTAGGGTGTTTCCGGCGGATATTTGAAATTCAAAATTGGCGCTTTCAGGATTTTCCGGCGGATTTTTCATCCGCCGCAAACTTACCGGCGGACTTTAGGGACTTTCCGGCGGATTTATCCACCGCAAGTGTTTCCGGCGGATTGAGAGGCATTTCCGGCGGATTGAGAGGCATTTCCGGCAGATTTTGATTTTTTTTCAAAAAAAAAATATTCGTAAACCAGATCCGCCGAAAATACCTCGAAAATCCGCCGGAAATGTTTGCGACGGATAAATCCGCCGGAAAGTTCTTATTTCCGCCGGTAAGTTTGCGGCGGATACAATCCGCCGGTAAGCCCTATAATCCGCCGAAAAGTTTCCGGCAGATAAAAATCCGCCGGAAAGTCCAGGCCGGTAAAACTGATTATTCTTGTAGTGTAAGGTAAAAAGCTTATTATTTTTCTGTTTATGTTCTTCTTTGTTAATTTCTAACATGAATCCTAATTTGGTTCTTTGATGTTTGTGATTTCCATTCATTGTGATTTTGTGCCTGAATCATCTTCTTCTTCTTTTTCAGTTCAACGTTGCGAATCCTACCATTGGATGCCAATAGAAGCTGGAAATCGATGATGACTTGAAGCTGTAATCCATTTACTCTCTTGGATTTTTCTGTTTATTTGGTTTTAAGTGTCCATGTTCATAAACGAATCCTTCATATTTGGTTGATTTTGGTATTGTTTTGAGGTTTGACCCTTTTTGGAGTGTGGTTGGTAGGTTGCAATGCATAAACATTTGTGTAGATTGTGTCTGTTTTTTTATTGGTTGACTTGTGAGGGTGGAAACCATTGTCGATGATTTTGTCACTTATGGAAAGATTTGATGTTATTTTATGATGATTAGCTTTGTAAATATCAATTAGGAGTAAGTGTGTCCATCAATTTGGTACAGTTTTGAGGTTTGACCCTTTATGATGATTAGCTTTGTAAATATCAATTAGGAGTAAGTGTGTCCAACAATTTGTCTCTTTCCCTTCCCTTCATTATATAGTAACTTGGATTTGCAACTTTTTCATGGGAAGTGAAAGTATTTTATAGATGTACATTCTTCTTGGCTAGTTAGATCATTTAAATTGACAAAGAATTGTAAATAAGATTCATATATATAACATTTAACTCTTGTTTTCTTGGTTTGGTTCTTCTCAGATTAAGTCTGTTCAAGAACTAAGTGGACAGATATGTCAGATTTGTGGCGATGAGATTGAACAAGGTATGTCCGGCGCAAAGAACGGTGATAGAACAAGGTATGTCCGGCGCAAAGAACGGTGAAGTAGATTTGGATTGGGGGGTGGGGAGATAAATGCTTTGGAGAGTGAAGGCTGCACTATTTTAGTTCAAAGTTCTATTGGTAAATAAATATGTTCGTAGTTAGATACATGTTGTGAACATTATTCTGGTATCATTTGTCCCATTTTTCTTATGAAAAGATTGTTGATCATAAAGTATGCCTATATGAGTTGAATTCATTTCCACTGTTTTTATAGTTCTATCCACTTTGCACGATCATTTAATTTCCCTTTCCTTTGTGAAAAAAGGGAAAATATGCCTCAGAATGTTCAGTGATTAGGCTCCAGACGTACTGCTCATTGATGGTGAGTATGGTAATCTTTTGGATGTGCTGAAATTTCAGAATTTTTGTGATTCTCTTAATATAGTAATTTTATTTCTCAAGTTAGATACTTCTGCTATTTATATTTCTAGTTTATAATCTTAATGACCTTTAGGGATTTATTAAATATTGTTGCATATTATAACCACCAAGTTTGATTATCTGTACAGAAGATTTTAACATCTGGCTTTTCTGATTATTATTTTAGGAGGAATGATGTCTCTTGTTGTTAAGTCAAAGACAAAAGACTTGGTTAGATGTCAAGTTATTGATGGTGGAGAATTGAAATCTCGACGTCCTTTAAATGTCCGTGGAAAAAGTGCAACACTTCCTTCCATAACTGGTATAATTCTATTGTATTTATCATCGACACATTTCTGCAGAGGCGTTAGGTTTCAGTTATTGTCTTGTAGATAGATACTATGTTAGTATGCAAATGCATTTGGCAATTTAATTATGTTCCTTTGCCGTATGTTCCAACTTCACAGACAAGGATTGGGAAGATATCAAATTTGAGGTAGACAATCAAGTAGACTTCTATGATGTATCATTTGTCAAGGATGCTAGAGTGGTTTATGAGTTGAAACATTACCTCAAAAGTAATTATTTTTACTGTCCTGTTTCCTTTTTATGCTTGTCTATCCAGATGTGTCTCTTCTTACTTGGGGCATTTATGCTTCTCCTTAAGTTCTAATTATAAACCTTTTCTATAGGTCACAATGTTGATATACACGTGATTGTAAAAATTGAAAGCGCAGATTCCATACCAAATCTTCATTCTATACTTTCAGCTTCAGATGGGGTGAGTTCCTTACAGTTTAGATTATGTACTGTAGGTATTAAATATCTTAATACCTTTTCTTAAAATGATTAAAATTTGCACTATGTTGGTGATTTTTTTCTTCTGGCACTATGTTGAACTAACTTGTGCTGATAACTTCCACTAATGGCGGATTTAACATGGTAGACCCTGAACTGGTTTGAACTTACTGACAGGTTTTCCAACAACCTCATGGTCCCTGTTTTGGAGAAAGTCATTAAATTATGTAAATTTATAGATCAAAGTATGATCTTTATCTGTGTGTAGCATCCAGTTTCATTTTGAGAGTGATATTTATTTTGCAGGCCATGGTCGATACCCGGATCTACGAAACTGAAAAAGATGAAAGAAAGAAGAAGAAAGACCTTGAAGAAGAAGAACGCAATAACTAAAAATAATAATGTTAATAAAAAAGAATTAAAAAATTAATTTTTTATTTAAAAAATCTACTTTGACTTAACACGTCAGCACCGTTATATCCACATCAGCGTCAAAACAACCATGTGTGCATTTTTTAACAGAGTTAAACAGGAAATAAAAAAGGGTAACGATGCAAGGATTTTAAAACTTAAGAGACTTATTCGTGGGGGGTAAAACTTAACGATACAAGACAAATTGTTTAATATTAGGATAAGTAAGAAGCGTACAAGGCACACAGATCCTGACAAAAAGTAAAAAGTGTAGAAGAGAAATTTTAATTACTTAATATTTGTTTCGGATAATCCCAATCACGAATCCCTATTTTAATTACTTAATATTTGGCTCCAACGGCTCAAAGCCTGCACGAATCCCTATAAATACTGACTCACTGTTGACTCCCAGTCATATGATGTAAGTTAGGCATTTTTAGGACCAATTGTGCAGGGTTTTTATTGTATAACAGTCATTATCTGGGATTTAGTTCAGTTTTAGATCATTGTAATAGGAAGTTCAATTGTAAGTTATTCCTTCACTTTTGGAGCTAAATGGGACTTGAAGACCTCTTAATTGATTGTGGCACCTTTCGGCGAACCAGACACTTGCCCGGAAATGCAGCAATCTAGAGGAATTTTGGTAATCAGAACTTTCTGTCATTTTTCGCGTCGCGACCAGGAGGGTTCGCGACGCGATTTGGAGGAGTCTTTACAAGCCAAAACTTTCTGTCATTTCTCGCGTCGCGACCAGGAGGGATTCGCGACGCGACCTGGAGCAGTTTGCGAGACCTGAAGTTTCTGCCATTTGTCGCGACGCGACGGCCACGGGCCGCGTCGCGATGGTGCGTAAAAATTAGGGTTTTTAATGCTGTTTCAGAATTTGGAAGGCACTTCGTTTTGGGGGATTGGAGCTACGATTTGGAGCAGCTGGAGGTGCGAATTTGGAGCCTTCTCACCACTTGGGAACAAGGGATTGAAGGTTCTAAATGTCTTCCTTTATGTTTGTTTTCTATTCTATGTTGGTTTCCACCCTTAGGATGATTTGTAACTAATTCTTTAGATTAGGGAGAGATGAATCTCCCAAACCTATCATGTGAACCATTGATTTAGTTAATTCAGTTGTTATTCGATTTGCTTGTCTAATTACCTATGTTCTTAACGCTTTTCAATTACATATGATAATTGCGATGATCCAGGCTAGTGATTGCATAGGGATATGAATTAGTAGCTGGAAATTGGGTATTTAGATCACATGCTAGTAATCACCATAGGAATATGTGATAGCTTATGTGAATTCTTATTAATTCTTAATCTTAATGCGTTACCCTCTGGCATGACTCACCTAAGGAATTAGGGTAACTCTTAGGGTAATAGGGGTCTTGAGACAAGGAATTGCCCTGGACCTAAATTGGTGAATTGAATCTAGAAATTGAATAATTAACTTGAATTGGCTGAGGTTCATGTGATAGGCGAGGTGAGAGGATTCGATCCCTAGTCGTTTTTCTTGCATTATTAATTCACGTTCGTATTCTGTTACCAAATACTCGATTAATCACCTATCTACAATCTACGAATTTACAAATTTGCTATTGTTGTCAACGCGCAATCCCTGTGGATCGACCGGTTCTTACCGATAAATTGTATTACTTGCGACAATTGGTACACTTGCCAAATTGTTAACAAGTTTTTGGCGCCGTTGCCGGGGATTGTTGACTTTGTTGTCGACAAGGCAAACGCGTTAATTCTAGGTTTTTAGTTTTCGTTTAATTTTAGTTACTTAATTTTTGCTACTTGTTGGTTCCTTGAATTTGTTGACGTTTGCTTCAGTGTTTCAGAGATTTGTGCATGCGGAGCAAGGGTCCACAAGAACTCTTGTTTGATCCGGAAATTGAAAAGCTAGCAAAGGCAAATCGAAGAAAGGCTAAGCTCGCCAAGCAACAAGCAAGAGAATTGTCACAGGTACAATCAACTTCTACAGCTGTACCGGAAGAGTTTACCAGTGAGGAGGAAGAGATGGCTGATCCTCCACCCCGACGTACTCTAGGTGATTTCGGGCGAAGAAATCAAGGTGCCCAAGCATTAGCATTTCAACCAGTGGGCGTGGCCCAGTTTGATATCAAATCCTCTGTGCTCACAGCCTTGAAATCAGAGCAATTCTCTGGGTCGGATGCCGAAGACCCAAATCAGCACTTGTTCCAATTCTATGAGATCTGCGGGACTACACACCCGGAGGGAGTAACCGATAGTGCAAAGAAAGTCCGGTTGTTTCCTTTCACTCTCACAGGGAGGGCCAAGGATTGGCTGAACACTCTCCCAGGAACAATCAACACTTGGAATGACCTTGAGAACAAGTTCTTGGAGAGGTTCTTCCCAATTTCGAAGTTCATAAGGAAACGAGCTGATATCTCAAATTTTACACAGGGAGAGTCCGAATCGTTGTATGACTCTTGGGAACGATTCAAGCTACTACTCAAGAAGTGTCCTGGCCATGGCATAGAAGATTTCCTTCAGTTACAAACCTTTTTCCATGGGCTGAGACCACAAACAAGAATGATGTTGGATGCCTCAGCTGGAGGATCCTTAGGTACCAAGACTTGGGAAGAAGCCAAACAGTTGGTTGAAGACATGGCTTCCAATGAGTACAGGATCCAAAATGATAGAGGGGTTGACAAAAAGAAAGGTGTGCTGGAGCTTGATTCAAACAGCGCAGTGTTAGCCCAACAGAAACTAATGACCATGCAAATCGAGGCTCTCACTAAGCAATTAGCGGCAGCATGTGAAGTAGGCTCAAAAGCTCCAGCAACAGTACAAGCAGTGCAAGCAGGTGGGTGCACTTATTGTGGTAGGGAATCCCACGAAGGTGACTGTGCAGCTTATGGAGAAGCGTTGGAACAGGCCAACTATATGGGAAACTTCCAAAGACAAAGCGGGAATCCATTTTCTAACACCTATAATCCAGGGTGGAAGAATCATCCCAATTTCTCTTGGAAGAATAACAATGACGGCACGAGTTCCAATCAACAACAGTCTCAGGCACCTGCAAATCAACAACAGAAACCACCTTCTCGGTTGGAGGATGCATTGACACAGTTTATGCAGATGACCAAAAATACATTCCAAGCTCAAGAGCAGGTAATGAAAAACATGGAGAAAAACCATGAAGCATCAGTGAAAAATTTGGAGGTACAGATTGGTCAGTTATCAAAACAACTCGCGGACACATCCAAAAGTGGTTTCCCTGCCAACACTGTGGATAACCCGAGAAAAGAGAATTGCAATGCCATCCATCTGAGAAGTGGTAAGGAGTTGGAACCGTCTGAAGTAACCAAGCCCAGGGAAAAGAAAGCAAATGAAGAGAATGAGGGAGCGGGTAAAGACAACCCTAAAAGGGAACCCAAAGAAACTCCATCTTACATGAAACTGCCCTATCCTCAGGTAAGCAAGAAAATTCAGAGGGATGAGCAGTTCTCCAAGTTCATGGAGGTGTTCAGAAGCCTCCAGATCAATATACCTTTTGCTGACGCCCTGGAAAAGATGCCGGTTTATGCGAAGTTTATGAAACTGTTATTGACCAAAAAGAAAAGGTTGATGGAGAATGAAACGGTAGAGTTGACAGAGGAGTGCAGTGCTATCATTCAAAACAAAATACCTCCTAAGCTGAAGGATCCAGGAAGCTTCACCATTCCCTGTGCGATTGGTGATGTGACTATAGATAAGGCACTCTGTGACTTGGGGGCAAGCATCAACCTAATGCCCTTGGGAATGTGGAAAAAGCTTGGGGGAGGTGAAGTCAAACCAACTCACATGACCTTGCAACTGGCTGATAGGTCAATAAGGTATCCGTATGGTATTGTGGAGGATGTCTTGGTAAAGGTGGGAAAATTCCTCTTCCCGGTAGATTTTGTGATTCTGCAGTTGGATGGTGACACGGAGGTCAAGAGTTCAATGGATGGGGAAAATGACATCCCTTTCATTTTGGGAAGACCTTTCCTAGCCACTAGTAGAGCTGTCATAGATGTAGCAGACGGGACTGTGAAGCTGAGGGTGCAGGATGAAGAGGTGACCCTGAAGGTGATCAAGGCAGCAAGAAAGGAGAAAAAGGAAGGGTGCTATAGTATTGAGGAACCCCAGATAACAGCCAAAAACAAAAGGCACATTCGCTCTTCACCAGACAAGTCACCTAGCGAGTGGGTTGATCTAAAGGAAGTGGTGGGTGAGTCTAGCTGGAAATTCAATGGAGAAAAATTGGAAGGAGCTGTGAATGGGGCACTTGAAGAGCAAAAGGCTCCACCGGGGCCAATGTGAGATATCTTCTGAACCGTCAAGCTAGTGACGTTACAGAAGCGCTGAGTGGGAGGCAACCCACTGAGGTACCAAGTCTTTAATTCCATTTCAATTCCAGTTTTTTTTTAATTCACTTTATTTTTGCTGTTAGCCTTAGGCATGGGAAAAAATTGTGTGTTCGGTCAAGTTCATGTCGCGAAAAGGAAGTAATTTCAAAGAAAAAACTATTCTGGTCCATTTCGCGTCGCGAGCCTGTTATGTCGCGTCGCGATGGGTTGAAAAATTGCCCAGGAAAATGTTTCTGTCATTTCTCGCGTCGCGAGAGGGGCGTGTCGCGTCGCGATGCTTTAGAATTCTGGGAACTGTAACGGTTCTGTGTAATCTCGCGACGCGAGACACACGGGCCGCGTCGCGATTGGACCCTTTTTAGTGTAAAAATGATCAGTCCGAACACAACTTCAAAAAGCTTTCAAACTTCTCTATTTTCCCTCTCTAGTGCTCACTGCGAATTCCCCTCCCCATTACTGTTTTTGATCACATTTGATTGCAAATTCTTGCTACATTGCACGAATCCATCACCATCAACATCTCCAGGTATCAATCTTAACCTTATTCTTTAATTAGAGTATTAAATTTTGAGTGTTTTTGATGGTTGTTGGGGTGATTTTTGGGTAGGAAGTGTGAGAATTCGAAGTCAATTAGAAGAGTAGGATTGTTCCCTATGATATGTTGTTGCATGATTGTTGTTTATTGCTAATGTGGGAGAGGGAATGATTGAATTGGGGGTAGAAATTAAGTGGATTTTGGGCGTACACAAGGTGTCCGATAAAATGCTTGAATGAAAATCTTGGTGCTCACCAAGTGTTTGTGAAATTGCTCCTATGAGTTTTGGCTAAGCAACTTTATTGGTTGTGGAAATGTCTAAGTAAAGTCTGTTTTGGGGTTGCTGGCCTGTTTCTAATTTTGAACATATTCACAACCTTAGGGTAGATGACTTTGAGTCCAGAAACTATGTTTTGCCTGTTGATTATTTTTCTCTGCTGGAGTGGGGCCCACACCAGGGACCCACCGAGAACTAACGATTGGTGCTGGATTCTGTTTGTTTTACTTTTTAAAGGACAGTACAGGTAAGCAGAAATGATGAAGAAAAGCAAAGCAGGCACCTCCAAGAAAAGGAGAGGGGAACCAGCAGTTGAGATTGACAGATTCAGGTCCCCCGTGCATGAGGAGAGATACCACCAAGTGGTCAAAGGGAAAAAGATAAATCCCGAAAGGGCTTTTAACCTTAGCACGGGGGAATTCCCCATCATTACTTCCACTCTCCGGGAATTGGGTTGGCTCTCGTTCAACTCAATGATCAAACAAGCTAATCAAAGTTTGGTGAGGGAATTTTATGCAAATGCCTATGGAGATGAAGACAATAGAGTTTCAGTGGTGAGGGGAAGAGAGGTGTCCTACTCTCCTGCTACCATCAACAGTCTCCTCGGGCTTCCCACTACTGCTAATTGTGCCATGATGGATGCTTGGGACAACAAAGGGGCACACGATTATGAGGGTTTGCTGAGAGAGTTGTGTCGTCAAGGAGCAGCCTGGGACAGACATCTTATTGGTCCGATTGGTCAAGACTATCCCCGCCGCTTTTGCAATATGGCTCTGAAGGCAATTCCTAAGGCCTGGAACAATTTCTTTAATCAGTCTATCATCTCCTGCTCCAATTCCACTGATGTCAAGACTAAGGTAGCCATGGGACTACAAGCTATCATGAGAGGCCAGAGGGTCAATCTGGGGAGAGCCATTTCAGCTAGTATTGCAGAGATTGCCAGATGTCCTAGGGCCAGATTGGGGCACTGTTCTATCATCCATGCTTTATGTAGACAGCAGGGCTGCCCGGAGTACCCAGATGATCTTCTCACCGACCCCAGGGAGGGTATCACAACAGCATGGATCTTGAAGCAGCCCGAGGGGCCCTTAGATGGAGCAGCACCACAGCAGCCAGCACCTCCAGCACCACAGCAGCCAGCAGGTCCATCTTACAGGGAGCAGTTTCAGACCGACGCCTCTTTCCAGTATGACCTCCTCATGGCCAGCTGGTGCGGGACGTCTCTGTCATTGCAGCAGCAGGGCATAGATACTTCACACCTGGCATCATACAGAGTCCACCGTGCTGCTGAGGAGTATATGGCCGAGAACAGAGCAGCCGCCGCTTCATCTTCATCAGTCCCCCATGCAGAGCAGCAGCAGGCCCCCCAGGATCCACTTCTTTCAGGAGACGAGTATTTGGAGGAGCACATTTCCTTCCCATGAGCAGGAGGCTCATTTATTTTCCTGTTTTACTCAGACATCTTTTATTTTTATTTTGCACTGTTGGTTGTATTTCGCCCTATTTTGACTTTATTTCGCACATTGGTCTGTACTACTGATTATAACTTACTCTGTGATAGTGGGGCAACACTGCCCTATATTTCGTTTTGTTTTGTTAAAGCAGCTTCAATAGTGATGACCTGTGGCATTTAGGGTCGCATGTTTGCATTCTCCTTTTGACGCTCGCACTTCAAGTTTTATCATCAAGTAATAGCAGGGATCATGACAAACGTTGTGGAAGTTCTTTATCATCTGTGAGCAGCATCTCTCAAGTTCCATCTCTATGATCCCAACTGTGAGGTTTGAGCCTGAACACGTCTTATATATTGTGTGTGTATTCCTTGCTTGCATTAGTCTGCAGAACTTGACATTGTGCTTAATTATTTTTGCATTTGATTTTCATACACACTGAGGCAATTCTTTTGGCACCCCTGAGCCTTTCAAGCCAACCCATTAATGTTTATCCTCTGCTAGCCCTATGAGCCTGTTGTTAAAAACTGTATGTTGTTTCTCTGTCAATCATAGCGTAGTTAATTCTTAACTTGGAGTTAGGTAACAAAAGCTGTGAGAGTGGGGAAAGTTTTAAGTTTGGGGTTGCTCGTGGAATAGCAACGAACTAAGTTTGGGGTGGTATACAAGAGAAGGAACAAGAAAACAAAGAAAGAAAAAGAAAAAAAAAATACACATATATATGTATATATATACATACCAAAAAAAAAAAGAAGAGAAAAATAAATAAATAATTTCCTTCTCTTGTTTTGTTATATGCTTTGGGGAAAATGGGTGAATATTGCGTGAAATTGACAAAAAGAGAGGTAGGCCTAACTCCAAGTGCAACCTACTTATCCAAATGTATCCACCCTTACCTAAGCCCCGCTATAACCCGTAAAGTCCTCAAAATGTGTGTATGCATTTCATTTGTTTAAGATGATATAGAACTCTGTCAAGCCTATGAAACGATGATGCAGGTACTGTGAATTGAGTGAATACCCAAAACACCTCAAGAGTGAAACACTGGTGAGATGTGCGTACAGAGAAAACTTGAGAATGCTGCCTGCTTATGATTCGGTATTTCCAATT
The DNA here is from genome assembly GCA_039519185.1 of Astragalus membranaceus. Lineage (NCBI taxonomy): Eukaryota > Viridiplantae > Streptophyta > Magnoliopsida > Fabales > Fabaceae > Astragalus > Astragalus membranaceus. The sequence continues at coordinate 80,470,378 of CM076850.1, read as the reverse complement.
CAGTTGTCATGCCACTGTATTAGATTGATGATGATAATTGATGTGCTGATGTGTTTAAGGTTGATGTAGTATATGTAACAGCTAAATAGAAAAACAGCCATAGTCTGAATTGATTGTTTGCTTGAGGACAAGCAAAAGTTTAAGTTTGGGGTTGTGTTGACTCCCAGTCATATGATGTAAGTTAGGCATTTTTAGGACCAATTGTGCAGGGTTTTTATTGTATAACAGTCATTATCTGGGATTTAGTTCAGTTTTAGATCATTGTAGTAGGAAGTTCAATTGTAAGTTATTCCTTCACTTTTGGAGCTAAATGGGACTTGAAGACCTCTTAATTGATTGTGGCACCTTTCGGCGAACCAGACACTTGCCCGGAAATGCAGCAATCTAGAGGAATTTTGGTAATCAGAACTTTCTGTCATTTTTCGCGTCGCGACCAGGAGGGTTCGCGACGCGATTTGGAGGAGTCTTTACAAGCCAAAACTTTCTGTCATTTCTCGCGTCGCGACCAGGAGGGATTCGCGACACGACCTGGAGCAGTTTGCGAGACCTGAAGTTTCTGCCATTTGTCGCGACGCGACGGCCACGGGCCGCGTCGCGATGGTGCGTAAAAATTAGGGTTTTTAATGCTGTTTCAGAATTTGGAAGGCACTTCGTTTTGGGGGATTGGAGCTACGATTTGGAGCAGCTGGAGGTGCGAATTTGGAGCCTTCTCACCACTTGGTAACAAGGGATTGAAGGTTCTAAATGTCTTCCTTTATGTTTGTTTTCTATTCTATGTTGGTTTCCACCCTTAGGATGATTTGTAACTAATTCTTTAGATTAGGGAGAGATGAATCTCCCAAACCTATCATGTGAACCATTGATTTAGTTAATTCAGTTGTTATTCGATTTGCTTGTCTAATTACCTATGTTCTTAACGCTTTTCAATTACATATGATAATTGCGATGATCCAGGCTAGTGATTGCATAGGGATATGAATTAGTAGCTGGAAATTGGGTATTTAGATCACATGCTAGTAATCACCATAGGAATATGTGATAGCTTATGTGAATTCTTATTAATTCTTAATCTTAATGCGTTACCCTCTGGCATGACTCACCTAAGGAATTAGGGTAACTCTTAGGGTAATAGGGGTCTTGAGACAAGGAATTGCCCTTGACCTAAATTGGTGAATTGAATCTAGAAATTGAATAATTAACTTGAATTGGCTGAGGTTCATGTGATAGGCGAGGTGAGAGGATTCGATCCCTAGTCGTTTTTCTTGCATTATTAATTCACGTTCGTATTCTGTTACCAAATACTCGATTAATCACCTATCTACAATCTACGAATTTACAAATTTGCTATTGTTGTCAACGCGCAATCCCTGTGGATCGACCGGTTCTTACCGATAAATTGTATTACTTGCGACAATTGGTACACTTGCCAAATTGTTAACACTCACATTGCCATTAATAGGTACATTCTCATTCCTAGATATACTACTCTCTTATTCTCAATACTAACATGAGCGTCATAGTGGCATCGTAGGTGCCCCACCCGGGATCATTTCAACGCATCACTCAGATGGCAGGAGACCTACCAACTGCAGTCTCTACAACACTGCAAGGTACAAACTATTGGTGACCACAGTGGGAGCTGTCTAGGTTTCACCTCATATCTACCTCTTAAGAATTCTCTCCTGCTTTTCGATGGCACCCCGAGGAAGACCCCGAGTTCGAAGCAGTGCAGTGGTTCAACCTCAACTTCAGCCTGAGTGCACCCCGAAGGCGTCGGGTGACCCTGCGGGGCGACAATAAAAAGATCTTCCAACCGTCTGCCAGTTCTTGGACTTGCTCAGCAACCGCCATCGCGGTGGCCTCAATGCCTGAACAAATGCATGCAATAGAACATCTGTAGATGCAGAACCATCAAAGTTATTCATTGATTAATTACTTTTTACCCCTTGTCAAAGTTGTTTCATTGTAAATTTGGCGATGTTAACTATAATTTGTATATTGGATGTGGCCTTTTTGTGTGGAAGCAGGTGTCCTTACAAACTCTCAAATAATTTTAAAGCTTTGGATCATATTCTGCCAAATTTACATAAATACCTCTGAAGACACATTATGCAGGAAACTGCTTTGGATCATATTCATGCTTTTTTGTGTGCAACATTACATGCCATGATAGTTTGGTAGCTCAGCAATGAAAGCCACATCATGATCTAAATTAACTTATCAGACTCATCATACAATAGCAGCATATAGTGTTAAAAGAAGACCAAAACAAAGATGTAAAAGAAGTAGCTTCAAAGAGGTATTGTTCTAAATTATTATGAGGCTGTTTCTGTGAGTGTTTATTAACAAGTTTATTAAAAGAAGACTACCTAGTTATGTTCCGGTAAATTGTAATCTTTCCCATTCTCTGTTCCTTGTGCTCTGGAATAAAAGAAATTAATTTCACCTGAAGAGAAGAAACTGAAATGAAGAGCCAAGACAGTAATCAGGTTAGTTGCTTTTAATTGGACATTATGTGTATCTGTGCATCTCATCTAAAAGGCAGAGCCAAGACAGTAAGTAGACTTATATACCAAGGCTTCAATACCAAAGTTTTTTTCTTTCTAAGAACACATGTTTGTATTTAAACACCATGACACATTGTTGACACTATATTAAAAACCAACCTTAAGAAAGATGAAATTTCAACAAAATTTATATCTTCCTCGATGCATCAAATACTTATAGGAATGAAAAATGTTATTCTCATAATGTCCGTACCCATGAAGATTACAGAGTGGCCTGCTTTTTGCCAGAGGGCACTCATCAAGAAGTTCATATAAAATTTGGTTTAAAATTTGGGAAAATAGGTTATAAGATTCATTCAATCTACACTAAACCAACTACTAGATATAATCTACTAATCAACTAAAATAATCTACTATAATCTACTAATCAACTAAAATAATTAATTGAAACTACGAGATAACTGCACTGATAAATAAAAAGACACGGGATAACTGCAGTTATATATAAAAAAAACACGGGACTAATATTTACCATTGATATTTATAATTTTTTTTGACAATTTATAATTAAAAAAATACGGGATTAATATTTACCATTGATATTTATAATTTATTTTGACAATTTATAATTAATATTTACCATTGATAATTATAATTTTGGAAAACTACTATAAACATACTATCCAAAAAAACATGGGAAAACTGCAATAATCTACTATAATCTACTAATCAACTCAAATAATCTAATATAAAAACACGGGATAACTGCAATAATCTACTATAATCTACTAATCAACTCAAATAATCAATTGAAACTATGAGATAACTGCAATGATATATAAAAACACACGGGATAACTACACCAATATATCAAAACACACTGGATTAATATTTGTCATTGATAATTAATTTTTTTGAAGACTACTATAAACCTACTATCTAAAAAACAATAATATTTAATGACTATTTAAACTACTGATTAATATTTAAAATAAATATTTCTTATTGATAATCTACTATCTCTCTTTTACTATCTACTATAATCTACTAATCAACTAAAATAATCAATTGAAACTACGAGATAACTGCACTAAAATTATAAAAAAAAACACGAGATTAATATTTGTCATTGATAATTAAAATTTTTGAAGCCTACTACTACAAACCTACTATCTAAAAAATAAGCAGACTTAATTACTATTTAAATTATTAATTAATATTTAAAACAATTATTTTTTATTGATAATCTACTATCTAACAAATTTACTATCTACTATAATCTACTATCAACTAAAATAAACAATTGAAACTACTAGATAACTGCACTGATATATAAAAACACGGGGATAACTGTACTGATATATCAAAAAAACACGGGATTAATATTTGCCATTGATAATTATAGTTTTGGAAAACTACTATCTAAAAATACAAGAAGGCTTAATGACTATTTAAACTGATTAGTATTTAACACACACGCGACAAATATTTGTCACTAATACCTAAAAAGGACAAATAATTGTTAATCATATATAAAAAAACACGGGATAAATATTTGTTATTGATAATCTACTATCTATCTTTTACTATCTACAATAATCTATTAATCAACTCAAATAATCAATTGAACCTATGAGATAACTGCACTGATACATAAAAAACACCGGACAACTGCACTGATTTATAAAAAAATATAGGGATAACTGCAATGATATATATAAAAACACGGGATAGTTGCACTGATATATAAAAAAAACATGGGATAACAACACTGATATATAAAAAAACACTGCACTGATATATAAAAACACACGTGATAAATGCACATATTGTTTTTAAATGATACTTTTACATTTTTAGTTTTAATATTTATCAATTTTTTATTTGAAACTCATTTTTTTTCTACTTTAAATTTTTCTTTGTTTTCACGGGGTAATGTTCAGATTATTTAAATATTGTCTAAATTCATTCATAAAAAGAACACGACAGCACCTGTCTGTATGCAAGTCATCCTCTATATTTTACAATTGATTTTAGATTAATGAGATTTCAAATTAACGTTTCTATTTGAAGTAATCGTATCACGTAACGTGATCGGCCCGTACGGATGCAGAGGTATAGTACTAGTGAAGTTTTAAAAACCAAACAAACTAACAACCAAGCACACAGTCTAATACACCAGCAAAATGCCAAGTAGATAATTATGAATATTATAAATATATAGTTGATTATAAAGTATTAGAAATCTTAAAATATTACCTATCCATTGATAGAACACTTGCTCAGGTTCTCAAAATGTCCCAGAAATCTTTTTTTTTTTCTTTTTGGCATTTAATCAACCATATCTTTGCTGGCAAGTCCTGTAAACCCCCATCTGCCCACGCACCCAAAAAAGAGAGAATGTCAAAGTGACAGAAACCAACTCCATCATCCTACATTCTAAATAGAAGATCAGATTCGGTTATACTCAAAACCCAAAAGAAAAACCGACTAGTGTGGTCTAAACAGAATTTGAGAGTAAAGGCACTAACAAATTTAACCTTAAATAAAACAAAATGTCATGTTAATGATGTTTAATTTAGCTTTTGGAAATCCCTGACATTGCTTTGCTAGCTCTGATAAGGAATCAACACATAAACACAATAACAGAGCAATATGCAGCGGAAATAAATTCCCCAAACTTGCGAGAACCTATGAGGAGCAACAACGAATATGTGTCGGCAAATAAAACGAAATAAAACCGCACAATTGAACACCGATATTTTTAACATGGAAAACCCCTCAAAGAAATGGTAAAAACCACGGATCGTCCGAACCAAAGAAATAGCTCCACTATAATCAAATAAGGGTACAAGAGAGTCTCAACAAGGTGCACAAATAGTGCCAACAACCGGCCAATACAATAAATCCAAAAGCTTACAAATTGAGAACAACAAGATAAAAATACCCAAAACTGCAGATTCAAGGCGAAGATGATTTCTCTCCCCACAGACATTGTTTCGACGATCCGAACGGTAAAAGTGTAGAACCAATGTTTTAAAACTCGGACCGGTGACCGACTCGGTGAAGGTACCGGGTCACTGGGTCATTGGTCGGACCGAGGGGTCAACAGTTGAACCGCATGGCCAAAACCGGGACCGGATGACTCGGACCCGGTCTCTATTTCGAGAATTTTCAATACCTATATAGTATATAATATAAATTTCGTCCCTGTAAAATTAATAACTATGTTTATTTTATATCTACTAAAATATAAAAAATTCCCAAATTTTCAGGACCTATATATTTCATACTTGTAAAACTTAATTTGCTAAAATTACACACCATGCCTATTTTATTTTTATTTGCTTGGTATATATTAAATAAATTTTAAAAGTTCAGATCATGCTTCAATAAATATTTAGAACAAATTTCATAAGTTAACAACTTAATATTAAATAAATCTTTAAAAAAATACTTAATATTAAATAAGTTTGTTGAAACATAATATTAATATTACAAGCTAATGCCATGAGGATACTTTTTGGAAAAGAGGTACCAATTATATATATTTGAAATGAATAATATCCTCAATAAGACTGGTAGCCTCATGGTAGCGCTCAGCATTTGCTTTCAACAGGTCAGGGGTTCAGACCCCACTAATGGCATTTTGTTGAGGGTTTTTTTTAGTCTCTTTTGTTTTAATTAGTTTACAAATAGTCTCACATCGAATAGAATGAACGAAACAATGAGGAGAATGAGATATAAAAGCAATGCATATGTCATTGGGAAACATACTTACCTAGATGGCAATCACTAGTGGGGGGCCTGCGTTCGCGCAGCCCCTCCCAATTACAGTTCAAAGATTTGATTAAAAAAAAAACCACAAAATGCACAACCCGGTCCGGTTCGAGCCGGTCACCGGGTCACCGGTTTTTCCAAAAACCGGCCGAGTCACACCGGTTCCCACCGGTTTGCTGCATGGCCGATCCAAAACCTTGCCCGGCTCGGTTACCCCCCGGTTCCCGGTTCGACCGGTACGACTGGCCGGGCCGAGCCGGTTTTTAAAACACTGTGTAGAACTATGTCTCACCAACTTGCTTTCCAATTTGGAAGACGATCCAACGGTAACGAATCTGAAATCGCTGTTTTACGGTGATAGGTTTGAGAAAAACGGGAATGAGTTTCTCTATTCTTTTCTCTCTTTTGGTGGCTATCTTTTAATCCGAAAATCTCTCTTCTTGAACTCTAATTTAACCCACTCCACTTATAAAAAGTGATAAACATAATGGGCTAAAATATTTGGGCATTTCTCCACATAGGAAGGGAGCCAATACCCAACATATCTCCCTCTCACAACTATGTGGAGGTGATCGCCAAATCGGCGATTTCACAACAAATTTGAAACTTTCCTCTTGGCAATGTTTTAGTCATCATATCTGAACCATTATCATCTGTATGAACTTTAGCTAACCCCAACAATTTAGCATCCAATGATACATCAATGTGTTTGGACCTAGTATGAAAAGTCGGATTCTTACTAAGATGAATAGCACTTTGACTATCAACAAATAAGAAATATTTGTCCTAAACATAACCAAGCTCCTGCAAGATTTTCTTCAACCATATCAACTCTTTGCATGATGCTTCGGTAATGACAATGAACTCTGCCTCAATAGTAGACAATGCTACACATATTTGCAACCTAGACTGCCAAGCCACAGCTCCCCATGGAAATTAAATCATATACCCCAAAGTGGACTTCCTAGAATCAATATCTCCAGCCATATTTGAGTCGGAGTACCCCACTAACGTGGGTTTGTCACCTCCAAAACAAAGCCTCATACAAGTAGTAGCATGAAGATACCTTAAAATCCATTTCACAGCATTCCAATGCTCTCTACCTGGATTTGACAAAAATCTACTGACAGTACCAACAACATGTGCAATATTTGGTCTTGTACACACCATTACATACATCAAAATACCCACATCAAATGCATAAGGAACTCGTTCCATATCAATTTTCTCATTTTCATTAGAAGGACTTTGTTTGAACTCAACTTAAAATGTGTAGCAAGAGGAGTGCTTACCGCCTTAGAGTTTTCCATCTGAAATCTTTGCAACACTCTTTCAATATAGTGCTCTTGTGACAACCAAAGTTTATTCTTCTTTCTGTCACGCATGATTCTTATACCAAGAATCTGTTTAGCTGCTCCCATGTCTTTCATGGCAAAAGACTCGCCCAACTGCTTCTTTAACCTGTCAATCTCGAAAATATTTTTCCCTACAATAAGCATGTCATCAACATATAACAACAGGATAATGAAATCATCATTAGAAAAATTTCTAACAAAGACACAATGATCAGAAGTAGTCTTTTTATATCCTTTGCCACACATAACTGACTCAAACTTCTTGTACCACTATCTTGGAGCCTGCTTCAAACCATATAAACTCTTTCTTAGTCTACACACATAGTCTTCATTGCCTTCAACAAGAAAACCATCAGGTTGTTTTATGTAAATCTCTTCCTCCAAATCACCGTGAAGGAAGGCTGTTTTTACATACATTTGCTCTACCTCTAAATCTAGAGTAGCCGCCAAACTCAACACGATTCTATTCGATGACATCTTTACCACAGGTGAGAAATTTTCATTAAAATCAACACCCTTTTTTTGACGGAAACCCTTTACCACTAATTTGACTTTATACCTTGGAGACTTAGAGTTACTCTCATGTTTCACTCTATAAATCCACCTATTTTTCAAAGCCCTTTTACCTTTTGGTAACTTTACCAAATCATAAGTGTGATTATCATGCAATGACTTCATCTCATCATGCATTGCATCCAGCCTCTTTTTACTTTCTTCACTTTCCATGGTCTCTTGGAAATACTCAGGTTCCCCTTCATCAGTCACTGTCACATACTCATCAGAATTATACCTTGTAGATGGCTGTCTTCCCTCTGTTAGACCTTATGAGTTGAGCCTGAGATGACTCAGAAGCCTCAACAGGATTCTCATCTTCTGACATCTCATTCTTCTCCTCATCAGTAACTGGAATATGTAACCCATCTTCAAGTTGTTGATCATCAACACGTGGCTCACCATTTTGAACATTACCATCAACACTATCGAAATTCTGAATAGGCAACTGAACTGGATCAACATCTGACAAGTTGTCATCTTTCTTGGGTGTAGTCTCCCATGAAAACAACATCATGGCTTCTGAGAAGCTTTTTCCCTATTATCATACAACCTATAACCAAATTCATCTTCACCACAACCAATGAAAATACATTGCTTTGACTTTGCATCCAACTTGGATCTTTCATCCTTTGGAACATGCACAAAAGCCTTACAACCAAAGACTCTCAAAAGATCATAATTGACATTCTTCCTAAACCAAACTTTATCAGGAACCTCGCTATTCAAAGCAACAACGGGACTGAGATTAATAACATGCACTACCGTGTACAGCGCCTCACCCCAGTAGTGTTTGGGCAACTTAGCTTCAGAGAGCATACACCTCACTCTCTCAACTAGTGTTCGATTCATTCTCTCTGCTAAACCATTTAGCTGAGGAGTTTTAGGAGGATTCTTTTCATGTGCAATACTCTGCTGCTTGCAATAATCATCAAAGGGTCCACAATACTCACCACCGTTGTCGGTACAAACATGTTTCAACTTCTTACCTGTTTGCCTCTCAACCAAACATGTTTCTCCAACACTTGGTCTTTTGTCTTCAAGGCACAAACCCATAATTTCCTGGAACAATCATCAATAAAAGTAACAAAATAAAGTGCACCACTAAAAGATTTTACCTTTAGAGGGCCGCAAACGTCAGAATGCACCAGTTCAAGTAGCTCTGACTACCTAGAGGAAGGATTATTTTTGAATGATACTCTAGTTTGTTTACCAGCCATGCAATGAGAACATTTCTCCAAATCTGCATTCTTCAAATCTACAAGCACATCCTTTTTGGCTAAGACATTTATCCTCTTTTCACTGATATGACCAAGCCTTCAGTGCCGCAAAGATGCTTTCATATGCACAACATTCACACTGTTGTCCAATACAGTTTAGAATTTTTCTTCTCTCTAGCCAAAACCAAGTTACCTTTGCTGAGTTTCCACTTTCCACCACCAAAGTGATTATCATAACCACAATCATCAAGCATAGACACAGAAATCAAATTAAAGCGAACATCGGGAACATGTTTGACTCCTTTAAGCAACAACGCATTCCCATGTTGGTTTGCAAACAAACATCACCAACACCAATTACCTTAGATACACCACCATTACCCATCCTCAACACTCCAAAGTCGCTAGGAGTATAAGATGTGAAGAACTCCTTCTTAGATGTAACGTGCAATGTAGCACCAGTATCAACTATCAACATGCTCTCATCGGACACAAGATTAACTGTCTCATGATCACGGAGAATAATAAGGTGCATTTTCTTCACAAGCAACAAATCTTTCATCTTGCCCTTTGTAACACCCCAAAATAATTCAAGTATTTATTTAGTTAATTAATTTAATTAGGTGCTATAGTGGTTGGTTATATTAAAATAATAATAGGGTATTTAATTTAACTAAGAGGTGGTGATTAGTAAATAAGGGAGTGGTGTGTTAATTATGTTAGGGGGTAGTGGAAGTGATTAAGGGAGTGTAAATAAGGCCCGTTGTTGTTAAGTAGCCCAACTGAATTAGTAAAAAGCCTTAGGGTCTTAGGTGTAACGCCCCAAAATAATTTAATTATTTATTTAATTAAGTTATTTAAGGCTTACAATATTTATTTTATTTAATTAACTAATTCAGGATTTAATTTATTTTATTTTATTTATTTAGGAGGTGTTGTCACGAATTAGGTGGTGCACATGAGGGCCCATGATCCACAAGTAGGCCCATGACCCATTGACTAGTCATAGGATTCGATTCACTTAGGGGTCTTGAGGGTTAGTCTTCATTCACTCATTCCATCCAAAAGAAAGAAAAGAAACGAATAGAGAGAGAGTGAGAAGAGGAGGCGACGGTTTGCAAGAGGAAAAGGGAGGAAATTCGTGGAGCACTCAAGGAGGAAGGGAAAGCTTGTTGGTGTCTTGCAATTCCTTGGAGCCTTGCCTAGTATATTCGAATTCCATAAGGTTAGGGGGTTCTTCTTTCCATTCTTAATAGCTTATGTGATAAGTGTTGTCTAGGGTTAGGTTCTAGGGTGATTTCCATGAATGATTGGTATGTTTTGATGTTGTTGTTATGCTGAAATTTTATTTGTGCAAAGACATGTTTGATTGGTGTTGAATTGTACACAATAGGAATTGTGCATGCCCATTGTTTGGTGTTATGATTAATGAATTCTTGGTGAAAACGTGATGGTTAGCATTCATATTGATAATAGGTGTTGGTGATTTAATTTGGTATTTTTTTGTGGAGAGGAACTCAAAAAGTGTTGGAGCCTTAGGCGCCCTAGGTGTGTGTGTGTTGCTGAAATTCTGCTCCCAGGCGCCCTGCTGCTGGGCGCCAGGAGCTGTGCTGCGCCTGTTGTGTTCTGTTGCTGTTCCAGGCGCTAGGTGCCCTCCTGGGCGCCTGTCTCACTGTGTTTCCAGTTCTGGCGCTAGGCGCCTTGTGCCATGGGCGCCAAGGGCCCCAACTTTCTGGTAATTGTTTTGCCAATTTTGGCTTTTGGTTTTCATGTCCAAGTTAAATGGCTCGTGTAAAATGATTTTGGCCATCAAAAGAGTTGTATCCCGTGTTTTCCTTAGGCGCCTAGTGCATGGGCGCCGTGTGCTCTGCGCCAGTTTTTCCTGCGCCTGTCTCTTGTGTTCCAGTTTTGGCGCTAGGCGCCTTGGCCATGGGCGCCAAGGGCGCCACTGTTGTGTTGCATATTTTCTCGAAATTATTTTTGGGTTCTCATACACTGAATAAATGGCTCGTGTAAAATAATTTTTGGAGTCAAAGGAGTTGTTCCCTGTCCTGGCCTTAGGCGCCTAGTCCATGGGCGCCAATGTTGCGTCTCCTATTTTGCCAAAATTTTTGCTGGGTTCCCATATTCTGAGTAATTGCTCGTGCAAAATTAATTTTGGAGTCAAATGAGCTGGTTTCCGTGTTTGCCTTAGGCGCCTAGTGCATGGGCGCCGTGTTCCCCTGCGCCAGTTCCTGCGCCGTCCAGTGTTGCTCCTGGGCGCCCAGCGCCTGGGCGCCAGTTTCAGAATGTCTAAGTGTTTTTTCGATTTTGTTTCAATCATAACTTTTGACTCGGTTATCCAAATTGGACGGTTCAAAATGCGTTTCGAAGCTAATTTCGGTGTCTATCCAAATGTTCTGGTTTTATGCAAAAATGGATTATTTTCCTGATGGTTCTGTACTGAAGTGTTTCAAGGTGTCTAATTGCAATTTTTATTCACTTTCTCCTATTCCGTGTCAATGTCCTAAAACGGTTTAATTAAATTGGTACTGATTTATTGGTGAGTTTTATTGGTGAGTTTATTTGGTGAGTTATTTGGTGAGTTTATTGGTGAGTTTATTTGGTGAGTTTATTGGTGAGTTATTTGGTTAGTTTATGGTGAGTTGATTAAATGGTGAATTGGTGAATTGTGTGGTGTGTTGTGGTGCATTGTCATGGCGTCTCATGAACCATGTGCATTATCGGTGAGCAGAGGCTTCGGCCTAATTTTAATTGGTGAGCAGAGGCTTCGGCCTAATTGTATTTGGTGACGGATCCGACATGCATGTGCCCGTGGAGTTTGGGTTGCATTTCATGCATAACCATACATTTTGTAACGTGTTTGGATATTGTAATTTTGATGTGGTTGCTGCCATTGTTGTGAATCGGTGTGCCTAGTTACTTTTCCTATGCAGTGCTTATTCCATATGTTATTAATTATGAAAAGAGGCTCACCCTACTGCTTTTATGTTGCTTCTCATGTCGGCAACGTGCAGGTAATAGCGAGTGAAGGTTACCCTTATGCCTTCGTCTGGTAGGGAGTGTCATGCTCTGATACGTAGCACCGGGGGGGCGTCTTATGCTTATGTGTTATTTTATTTATACTGTTAGACTGTTATTGGTGATGTATTGGACTTGTTTTCGAACTTATTATTATTCCGCTGTGGTAGTGACTGTATTTAGTTGATGCGAACTAAACAGGTATTTTATGGTGCTATGTATCTTGTGGCTTTTAGCCGAACTATGCGATTTAAAGTTGTTGATTTAATGGAGTAAGTGTAGCACTCTCTTATATTGTTTTCAAAAAAAAAAAGGAAACTCTGATTTTATTAAATAGTAAGGTTATTAGAAGGGGGTGTTACATTAGTGGTATCAGAGCATTTCGGTCTGTCCGGCCAAGTCGTCCTGTCATAGTGTCTTATGACAAATAGGAATTGTTAGATTAGTTCTAAATTTCTATTTGTGCTGCAGTGATAATTTGAAATGGCTGGGAGAAACGATGCTGCTCTTGCTGCTGCTCTGCAGGCTATTGCTCAGGCTGTTGGGAACCAGCAAAATGGTGCTGAAAATGCTGGGACTCGCAGTTTAGCCACGTTCCAGAGGGAGAATCCACCCATTTTTAAGGGCAAGTATAATCCAGATGGTGCTCTAGCATGGCTGAAAGAGATTGAAAGGATATTTCGTGTCATGGATTGTAATGATGCGCAGAAGGTCAGGTATGGTACCCATACGCTGGCAGAAGAAGCTGATGATTGGTGGATGGAGGTTAGGCAGAGGTTAGAAACTGCTAATGAGGAGATAACTTGGGCTGTTTTCCGTAGGGAGTTCTTACGGAAGTATTTTCCAGAGGATGTGAGGGGAAAGAAAGAAATAGAATTCCTTGAGCTAAAGCAAGGAAACATGTCAGTGACAGAGTATGCTGCCAAGTTCACTGAATTGGCTAAGTTTTACCCCCATTATGCTGATGCTGATTCTGAATTCTCAAAATGTATTAAGTTTGAGAATGGACTGAGGGCTGATATAAAGAAAGCTATAGGGTACCAGAAGATTCGGGTATTCGCTGATTTAATCGACAGTTGCAGGATATTCGAAGAGGATAGTAATGCTCACTCTAAGGTCATGAGAGATCAGAGGGGTAAATTTCAGAACCGGGGTAAGCCATATGAGGTTCCTGCTGGTAAGGGTGAGCAGAGGTATGCTGATAGTAAGAAGCCAAGTGGGGGAGATGCCCCTGCGAAGGTTGTGTGCTACAGGTGTGGCAAGCCCGGCCACAAGAGTTTTGACTGCTCGGCTAATAAATGTTTTAAGTGCGGTAAAGAAGGCCATATAGCTACAAATTGTGAGAAAAAGGATGTGGTGTGCTACAACTGTGGGGAAGTAGGTCATATTAGTACCAAGTGTACTAAGCCGAAGAAAGAGAAGTTCAGTGGAAAAGTGTTTGCTCTCGCAGGATCAGAGGATACTAATGAGATTAGAGGTACATGTTTTATTAATGGTATTCCTTTGATTGCTATTATTGATACCGGTGCTACGCATTCATTTATTGCTGCTTTATGTGCTAAGAAATTGGACCTTGCTTTGTCTTCTATGATGAGGGAGATGGTTATTGACACTCCAGCTAAGGGTTCAGTAACTACCTCTCTTGTGTGTGCTAAGTGCCCTCTGTCAATCTTCGGCAGAGATTTCCTTGTTGACCTTATTTGTTTGCCGTTGGGAGGGTTGGATGTCATTCTTGGTATGGACTGGTTAGTAGTTAACCATGTGCATATTAATTGTTTTCGTAAATCTGTGAGTTTCCTTCCTCCCGAAGAAGAAGAATCCGTTTTGTTGCCTGCTGGTCAACTGCATAAGGTAATGAAAGAGGGAGTTCATCTGTTTGCTTTGATGGCGTCATTGTCTGCTGAGAATCAGGCGATCATTGAAGGGGTACAAGTAGTGTGTGAGTTTCCTGAAGTGTTCCCGGATGAAATTCCAAGTGTTCCGCCAGAGAGGGAGGTTGAGTTTGCTATTGATCTTATACCTGGTACTAGGCCCGTGTCTATGGCCCCGTACCGGATGTCAGCCTCAGAGTTGTCTGAATTGAAAAAGCAACTAGAAGATCTACTTGAGAAGAAATTTGTAAGGCCAAGTGTGTCACCGTGGGGTGCTCCGGTATTGTTGGTGAAAAAGAAGGATGGGAGTATGAGACTTTGTGTCGATTATAGGCAATTGAACAAGGTGACAATAAAGAACAGGTATCCGCTCCCCAGAATTGATGATTTGACGGACCGGTTGGTGGGTGCTAAAAGTGTTTAGCAAAATCGATTTGAGGTCGGGTTATCACCAGATCAAGGTAAAGGATGAAGACATTCAGAAGACAGCTTTCAGAACGAGATATGGGCACTATGAGTATTCTGTGATGCCGTTTGGTGTTACCAACGCGTCGGGAGTGTTTATGGAGTACATGAATCGTACCTTCCATAGTTACTTGGATCGGTTTGTAGTTGTGTTTATTGACGACATTCTGGTGTATTCTAAGACGGAAGAGGAGCACGCAGAACATTTGAGGTTAGTACTAGAAGTGTTAAAAGAAATGAAATTGTATGCGAAGTTGTCTAAGTGTGAGTTCTGGCTGAATGAAGTAGGTTTCCTTGGTCATATTATCTCTGGTAATGGCATAGCCGTGGATCCAGCCAAGGTTAATGTTGTGTTGCAATGGGAGAGCCCGAAGTCAGTTACAGAGATTAGAAGCTTCTTGGGATTAGCTGGATATTACAGGAGGTTTATTGAAGGTTTCTCGAAGTTGGCCCTTCCGTTGACTCAATTGACGTGTAAGGGAAAAGCATTTGTGTGGGATGCTCGCTGTGAGGAGAGCTTCAATGAGTTGAAGAAGAGGTTGACAACATCGCCCGTTTTGACTTTGCCTGTTCCGGATCAACCGTTTGTGGTGTATTGTGATGCTTCCAAGATGGGTTTGGGAGGTGTGTTGATGCAAGAAGGTAAGGTAGTGGCTTATGCATCTAGACAGTTGAGGACCCATGAGAAGAACTACCCTACTCATGATTTGGAGCTAGCTGCGATTGTGTTTGTGCTGAAGATTTGGAGGCACTATCTGTATGGTACTAGATTTGAGGTGTTTAGTGACCATAAGAGTTTGAAATACTTGTTCGATCAGAAGGAGCTGAATATGAGACAGAGACGTTGGTTAGAATTGCTGAAGGATTATGATTTCGGCTTGAACTATCACGCCTGCAAAGCTAATGTCGTGGCTGATGCTTTAAGTCGGAAGAGCTTGCATATGTCGGCTATGATGGTGAAAGAATTAGAGCTGATTGAGCAGTTCTGGGACATGAGTCTGGTTTGTGAAGTGACACCGCAGAGTGTCAGATTGGGAATGTTGAAGATTGGCAATGAATTTTTGGTTAGTATTCGAGAAGCCCAAAAGTCAGATGTAAAGTTGGTGGACTTGTTAGTTGTGAATGATCAAGCTGTGAATGGTGATTTCAAGTTAGATTCCCAAGGTGTATTGAGATTCAGGGATAGGATCTGCATTCCTAATGATGCTGAGATGAAGAGAATGATTCTTGAGGGGAGCCATAGGAGCAAGTTGAGTATTCATCCAGGGGCTACGAAAATGTACCAAGATTTGAAGAAGTTGTTCTGGTGGCCTGGTATGAAGAAGGATGTGGCACAGTTTGTGTACGCCTGTTTGACTTGTCAGAAGTCAAAGATTGAGCATCAGAAGCCTGCGGGGTTGATGCAACCATTAGAAGTTCCGGAATGGAAATGGGATAGCATTTCCATGGATTTTGTGACTGGCTTGCCAAATACCGTGAGAAGATTTGATGCCATATGGGTGGTTGTGGATAGGTTGTCAAAGTCTGCTCACTTCTTACCGATTAATATCACTTATCCAGTTCCAAAGTTGGCAGAGATCTACATCAAGACAATTGTGAAGTTGCATGGCGTTCCGCTTAGTATTGTATCTGATAGAGATCCAAGATTCACTTCGGAATTTTGGAAAAGTTTGCAAGAAGCTTTGGGTTCTAAGTTGAGGTTGAGCTCCGCTTATCATCCGCAAACAGATGGTCAGACGGAGAGGACTATTCAGTCGTTAGAGGACTTGTTGAGAGCACGTGTTCTTGAGTAGGGAGGTTCGTGGGATTCTCATCTTCCGTTGATAGAGTTCACCTATAATAACAGTTTTCATTCTAGTATTGGAATGGCACCGTTTGAGGCGTTGTATGGTCGGAGATGTAGGACTCCGTTATGTTGGTATGAATCTGGAGAGAGTGCAGTGTTGGGGCCTGAGATTGTGCGAGAAACAACTGAGAAGGTAAAATTAATCCGTGAGAAGATGAAAGCGTCGCAGAGTCGACAAAAGAGCTATCATGATAAGAGAAGGAAGGATTTAGAGTTTCAGGCCGGTGATCATGTGTTTCTGAGAGTCACTCCGGTGACTGGTGTTGGGCGTGCCTTGAAATCAAAGAAGTTAACTCCCCGTTTCATTGGTCCGTATCAGATTACGGAGAGGGTGGGAAGTGTTGCCTATAGGGTGGCTTTGCCGCCTAATCTTTCGAACTTGCATGACGTGTTTCACGTGTCACAACTTCGAAAGTATGTTCCGGACCCGTCTCATGTGATTCAGATGGATGAAGTAGATGTACGGGATAATCTCACTGTGGAGACTATGCCTGTGCGAATTGAAGATAGAGAAGTGAAGATTCTGAGAGGGAAGGAGATTCCTTTGGTGAAAGTGGTTTGGTTAGGAGCTGCTGGTGAGAGTATGACTTGGGAGCTGGAGAGTAAGATGCGGGAAGCATATCCGGAGTTGTTTGATTCAGGTAATTTCGAGGACAAAATATTCTAAGTGGGGGAGGATTGTAACGCCCCAAAATAATTTAATTATTTATTTAATTAAGTTATTTAAGGCTTACAATATTTATTTAATTTAATTAACTAATTCAGGATTTAATTTATTTTATTTTATTTATTTAGGAGGTGTTGTCATGAATTAGGTGGTGCACATGAGGGCCCATGATCCACAAGTAGGCCCATGACCCATTGACTAGTCATAGGATTCGATTCACTTAGGGGTCTTGAGGGTTAGTCTTCATTCACTCATTACATCCAAAAGAAAGAAAAGAAGCGAATAGAGAGAGAGTGAGAAGAGGAGGCGACGGTTTGCAAGAGGAAAACGGAGGAAATTCGTGGAGTACTCAAGGAGGAAGGGAAAGCTTGTTGGTGTCTTGCAATTCCTTGGAGCCTTGCCTAGTATATTCGAATTCCATAAGGTTAGGGGGTTCTTCTTTCCATTCTTAATAGCTTATGTGATAAGTGTTGTCTAGGGTTAGGTTCTAGGGTGATTTCCATGAATGATTGGTATGTTTTGATGTTGTTGTTATGCTGAAATTTTATTTGTGCAAAGACATGTTTAATTGGTGTTGAATTGTACACAATAGGAATTGTGCATGCCCATTGTTTGGTGTTATGATTGAATGAATTCTTGGTGAAAACGTGATGGTTAGCATTCATATTGATAATAGGTGTTGGTGATTTAATTTGGTATTTGTTTGTGGAGAGGAAGTCAAAAAGTGTTGGAGCCTTAGGCGCCCTAGGTGTGTGTGTGTGTGTTGCTGAAATTCTGCTCCCAGGCGCCCTGCTGCTGGGCGCCAAGAGCTGTGCTGCGCCTGTTGTGTTCTATTGCTGTTCCAGGCGCTGGGTGCCCTCCTGGGCGCCTGTCTCACTGTGTTTCCAGTTCTGGCGCTAGGCGCCTTGTGCCATGGGCGCTAAGGGCCCCAACTTTCTGGTAATTGTTTTGCCAATTTTGGCTTTTGGTTTTCATGTCCAAGTTAAATGGCTCGTGTAAAATGATTTTGGCCATCAAAAGAGTTTATCCCGTGTTTTCCTTAGGCGCCTAGTGCATGGGCGCCGTGTGCTCTGCGCCAGTTTTTCCTGCGCCTGTCTCCTGTGTTCCAGTTTTGGCGCTAGGCGCCTTGGCCATGGGCGCCAAGGGCGCCACTGTTGTGTTGCATATTTTCTCAAAATTATTTTTGGGTTCTCATACACTGAATAAATGGCTCGTGTAAAATAATTTTTGGAGTCAAAGGAGTTGTTCCCTGTCCTGGACTTAGGCGCCTAGTCCATGGGCGCCAATGTTGCGTCTCCTATTTTGCCAAAATTTTTGCTGGGTTCCCATATTCTGAGTAATTGGCTCGTGCAAAATTAATTTTGGAGTCAAATGAGCTGGTTTCCGTGTTGGCCTTAGGCGCCTAGTGCATGGGCGCCGTGTTCCCCTGCGCCAGTCCCTGCGCCAGTTCCTGCGCCAGTCCAGTGTTGCTCCTGGGCGCCCAGCGCCTGGGCGCCAGTTTCAGAATGTCTAAGTGTTTTTCCGATTTTGTTTCAATCATAACTTTTGACTCGGTTATCCAAATTGGACGGTTCAAAATGCGTTTCGAAGCTAATTTCGGTGTCTATCCAAATGTTCTTGTTTTATGCAAAAATGGATTATTTTCCTGATGGTTCTGTACTGAAGTGGTTCAAGGTGTCAAATTGCAATTTTTATTCACTTTCTCCTATTCCTTGTCAATGTCCTAAAACGGTTTAATTAAATTGGTACTGATTTATTGGTGAGTTTTATTGGTGAGTTTATTTGGTGAGTTATTTGGTGAGTTTATTGGTGAGTTTATTTGGTGAGTTTATTGGTGAGTTATTTGGTTAGTTTATGGTAAGTTGATTAAATGGTGAATTGGTGAATTGTGTGGTGTGTTGTGGTGCATTCTCATGGCGTCTCATGAACCATGTGCATTATCGGTGAGCAGAGGCTTCGGCCTAATTTTAATTGGTGAGCAGAGGCTTCGGCCTAATTGTATTTGGTGACGGATCCGACATGCATGTGCCCGTGGAGTTTGGGTTGCATTTCATGCATAACCATACATTTTGTAACGTGTTTGGATATTGTAATTTTGATGTGGTTGCTGCCATTGTTGTGAATCGGTGTGCCTAGTTACTTTTCCTATGCAGTGCTTATTCCATATGTTATTAATTATGAAAAGAGACTCACCCTACTGCTTTTATGTTGCTTCTCATGTCGGCAACGTGCAGGTAATAGCGAGTGAAGGTTACCCTTATGCCTTTGTCTGGTAGGGAGTGTCATGCTCTGATACGTAGCACCGGGGGGCGTCTTATGCTTATGTGTTATTTTATTTATACTGTTAGACTGTTATTGGTGATGTATTGGACTTGTTTTCGAACTTATTACTATTCCGCTGTGGTAGTGACTGTATTTAGTTGATGCGAACTAAACAGGTATTTTATGGTGCTATGTATCTTGTGGCTTTTAGCCGAACTATGCGATTTAAAGTTGTTGATTTAATGGAGTAAGTGTAGCACTCTCTTATATTGTTTTCAAAAAAAAAAGGAAACTCTGATTTTATTAAATAGTAAGGTTATTAGAAGGGGGTGTTACATTAGGAAAACCCTTACTTGTGCAAAGGAACAAAAAATTGAAAAGTGAGAAGTGTGTGAGAGTGAGAAAACGCGACGGCTCAAGGAGAGAAGGGAGAGGTTTTGCGCAAGCTTGAAGAAGAAGAAGGCTAGGGTTGTTGGTGTCTTGGCGAAATTTCAAGGAGAATTCTTTCATTAACAAAAGGTTAGGGGGCTCTCTTTTCATCCTTAATAACTTATAGGATTAGAATCACATGAGTTAGGTGTTAGGGGGGTTTGATTGATTGAATTGAATTGTTGTTTTTGGATGTTTTTGTTATGATGAATGTAAATTGTTAAATCCATGTTGTTGATGATGAATTTGTGTTATTTTTGGTAGAATCCATAATTGATTAGTATTGAGATGTACATGATATTAGTCATGCAAGTTAGGTGTATGTTGTAATGACTAAATAAAATCGAGAATGGAAACGATTTGGGTAGAGGTTCAGTATTTCGGTAACTGGGAACGTTGGGTTGACTGAAAAATTATGTGGTTTACTGTTCTGGAAAATAGACTTAATGCTTGTTAATTTGGCGTTGATTTGGTTGCATTTGGAGCTCTAAAAATTAACTTATAGGTGAAACAAGTTAGGTTAAAATTCTGGAAACGATATGGGTAGAGGTTCAGTATTTCAGTAACTGGGAACGTTGTGTTGACTGAAAAATTATGTGGTTTACTGTTCTGGAAAATAGACTTAATGGTTGTTAATTTGGCACTAGTTTGGTTGCGTTTAGAGTTGTGTAGCTCGAGATATGAATTTCACAAGTTACGGTAAGATTCTGGAAATAATCTGGACATAGGGTCAGTGTTTTGGTCACTGCGTTTTCAAAAGAACTCATTTTCGAACGAATCCAATATATTTGAAAACTAGACAGAATTCTCCCCAGTTTATGCACAAGTTTCATGCAATTTGATTGAGTTTTGGTCATTTTAGAACTGCTTGAATTTGAAGGACAGAAACTGCCCTCTTTTGAAACTTGTATGTGTGTTTTTGAAAACTGTACCTGTTAGACTCTCTTTTTCAAAAACTAAACTTAGGAATAAGGAGTAGACCCATAGGGCTTTCCAACAAGTATTTATTTGTCGAAATCCGGTGTGGGTTACTATTTTAATCAATTCGCCAAAGTAAGCGCATGGTTACGGAATTTCTGCACCTTGTTTGTTTTCGTGATATCTTTTGATCCGGGAACCCGATTGAGGCGTTCTAGGATGCGTTGAAGAGCTCATTCAGAGGCCTAACCGATTATTCTATTTTTAAGGCAAAATGAACTGTATGTTGTTGTTTTCTGTAATTAACTTGCTGTCTTTCAACAAAATCGTCACTGCTGTTTTCTTATATAAAAGGTGCTGTCCTCATATTTTTAAAGGCGCTGTTTTCGTATTTTTAAAGGTGCTGTTCTTCCTATTTTTCAAGGTGCTGTTTTCTTATATTTAAGGGTGCGGTTTTCTTATTTTTAAAAAGTGTTGTTGCTGTGTTTTTATGGTGCTGTCACTGTTTTCTTTTTGACGCTGTCACTGTATTTTTAGAGTGCTGTCACTGTTTTATTTTTAGGCGCTGTCGCTGTATTGTTAGGGTGATGTCACTGTAAAATTTTAATGTACTGTTGCTGCTGTTTTCCAACTGCTGTCCCTGTTTTATGCTGCTGTTTATATTGCTGCTGCTACTCTATGTGCTGTTTTGGTCCCTATGGGTGTTGTTTAGTCCTTTGGTGACAATGTAGTCGCGTAATTAATTGTGCTTGGTGTGATTGGTGTGCTATCCTTAGAGCTGAAATTTTGGGGATGTATAATGGTGATGTATATAAAATGGTGAGATAAATTATTGGTGAGTTTATTGGTGAGTGCCCTCAAGGCAATGGTCTATGACCTTTCTTTTGGTGTTGGCGAGTTAATAAAACTATTGGTGAGTTAATCAAATTATTGGTGCGCATGTTATTGCATTGTTGTGGTGATTTTGGTGTGTATGGTGCATTGTCACGGCGTCGCATAATCATGTGCATTTATTGGTGAGCAGAAGGCTTCGTCCTTATTTTGGTGTATGCCCTCAAGGCTAATTTTTGGTGATGGATCCACATGCATGTGCCCGTGGAGTTTTGGGTTGCATCTCATACATTGAACATGCATTCGGTACTTTTTCCTGGTGATTATAAATTGATGATGTATGTGGAGATAATTGTAATTTGGTGTATTTAGTTATATTTGGTGTTGTTCTCGGTGATTGAAAATATTCGGCGCTGTTTCTTGGTGAATGAAAATTAATGGGGTATGTTGTTATTGTGGTGAATTGGTGTGTTTAGTTGCCTTCTCTAAATGATGCTTATCTTATATGTTATTACTTATGAAATGAGACTCACCCTACTGCTTTTGTGTTGCTTCTTATGTCGGCAACGTGCAGGTGATAACGAGTGAAGGTGATCTAGTACCTTCTCCTAGTCAGTTGAGTCTGCTCTGATACGTAGCACCGGGGGGCGTTTAGTTTACGTATTATTTTATTTGATGTTTTGAACTTTATTTGGTGATGTAATTTGGCATTTTAAGATTTGGTGATTATTCCGTTGCGATGACTATTATGATTTACTTTAGTGTAGACTAACAGATTATTTGCGGTGCTATGTATCGTACCTTATGACTTTATGAATTAAATTTTGGAGACTATTATGCGTGGTTGTTTTGAAATGTGGCACCCTCTTGTGGATGCATTAAAACGGTTTTTGGAAACTCTGATTTTAAATGAATTAAATAGTAGCTTATTAGAAGGGGTGTTACATTAGTGGTATCAGAGCAATGGTTGGTCCGTCTGGCCAAGTCGTCGAGTCGTTGTGTCGGTGTACGACCAACTGTTATATTTTTTTTTTATTCTGAGTGTTGTTTGTTTTGAAGCAAGTAAGTGAAATGGCTGGAAGGAACGATGTTGCGATTGCTGCTGCGTTGGCTGCTATGGCCCGGGCGGTGCAAAATCAGCAAAGTGGTGGTGAGAATGCTGGGACTAGGAGTTTGGCGACGTTTCAGAGGGAGAACCCGCCGGTGTTCAAGGGCAAGTATGATCCCGATGGAGCGCTGGCATGGTTGAAAGAAATGGAACGCATCTTCCGAGTGATGGACTGCACGGTGGCGCAGAAAGTCAGGTATGGTACGCATATGCTAGCTGAGGAAGCCGACGATTGGTGGCTGGAAGCTAGACAGAGGTTGGAGACTGCTGGCGAGGAGATTACTTGGGATGCTTTTCGAAGGGAGTTTAACCGTAAGTATTATCCGGAGGATATCCGAGGGAAGAAGGAGATTGAGTTTTTGGAACTGAAACAAGGGGATATGTCCGTATCTGAGTATGCGGCCAAGTTTGTGGAATTATCAAAGTTCTATCCGCATTACACTGGAGCTACTGCTGAATTTTCCAAATGCATCAAATTTGAAAATGGTCTGAGGCATGACATCAAGAAGGCGATTGGTTACCAAAAGATTCGGGTGTTTGCTGATTTGGTAGATAGCTGTAAGATCTTTGAAGAAGATAGTAATGCTTCCTACAAGATTGTGAAGGAGAAGAGGGGTTCTCAGTATCGTGAGAAGCCCTATGATGTTTCTGGTGGTAAGGGCAAGTGGAAAGCTGGTGATTCAGGCAAGAAGCCGAGTGGGGGAGATGCCCCTGCGAGCATTGTGTGTCACAAGTGTGGTAAGCCCGGACATAAGAGTCCTGATTGCATGGCTAACAAGTGTTTCAAGTGTGGCAAAGAGGGTCACATAGCTGCTAAGTGTGAGAAGAATGACGTTGTTTGCTACAACTGCGGAGAGGTGGGACATATTAGCACCAAGTGTTCCAAGCCGAAGAAGGAGAGGGTTAGTGGGAAGGTGTTTGCCTTGGCGGGTGCTGAGTCTACAGAAGAATGATGGTCGTTTTAGAGGTACGTGTTTCGTTAAGGGTACTCCGCTAGAATCTATTGTCAATAGCGATGCCATTCATTGTTTTAGTGCTGTCGAATGTTGTGAACGTTTAGGTCTTGCGTTGTCTGTTATGATTGGTCTTGTATTGCCTGGTGTGTTCTCTGTGTCCCTGTCGATCTTCGACAGAGACTTTTGTTGTGAATTTTTGTTTGTTGCCGTTCAGCGGGTTGGGTGTAATCTTGGGTATGAACTGGTTAGAGCATAACCATGTTCCTATGAGTTAAATTTTCGAGGACGAAAATGTTCTAAGTGGGGGAGAGTTGTAACACCCCAAAATAATTCAAGTATTTATTTAGTTAATTAATTTAATTAGGTGCTATAGTGGTTGGTTATATTAAAATAATAATAGGGTATTTAATTTAACTAAGAGGTGGTGATTAGTAAATAAGGGAGTGCTGTGTTAATTATGTTAGGGGGTAGTGGAAGTGATTAAGGGAGTGTAAATAAGGCCCGTTGTTGTTAAGTAGCCCAATTGAATTAGTAAAAAGCCTTAGGGTCTTAGGAGAACCCTTACTTGTGCAAAGGAACAAAAAATTGAAAAGTGAGAAGTGTGTGAGAGTGAGAAAACGCGACGGCTCAAGGAGAGAAGGGAGAGGTTTTGCGCAAGCTTGAAGAAGAAGAAGGCTAGGGTTGTTGGTGTCTTGGCGAAATTTCAAGGAGCTTGTGAATTCTTCCATTAACAAAAGGTTAGGGGGCTCTCTTTTCATCCTTAATAACTTATAGGATTAGAATCACATGAGTTAGGTGTTAGGGGGGTTTGATTGATTGAATTGAATTGCTGTTTTTGGATGTTTTTGTTATGATGAATGTAAATTGTTAAATCCATGTTGTTGATGATGAATTTGTGTTATTTTTGGTAGAATCCATAATTGATTAGTTTTGAGATGTACATGATATTAGTCATGCAAGTTAGGTGTATGTTGTAATGACTAAATAAAATCGAGAATGGAAACGATTTGGGTAGAGGTTCAGTATTTCGGTAACTGGGAACGTTGTGTTGACTGAAAAATTATGTGGTTTACTGTTCTGGAAAATAGACTTAATGGTTGTTAATTTGGCACTTGTTTGGTTGCGTTTAGAGTTGTGTAGCTCGAGATATGAATTTCACAAGTTACGGTAAGATTCTGGAAATAATCTGGACATAGGGTCAGTGTTTTGGTCACTGCGTTTTCAAAAGAACTCATTTTTGAACGAATCCAATTTCTTTGAAAACTAGACAGAATTCTCCCCAGTTTATGCACAAGTTTCATGCAATTTGATTGAGTTTTGGTCATTTTAGAACTGCTTGAATTTGAAGGACAGAAACTGCCCTCTTTTAAAACTTGTATGTGTGTTTTTGAAAATTGTACCTGTTAGACTCTCTTTTTCAAAAACTGAACTTAGGAATAAGGAGTAGACCCATAGGGCTTTCCAACAAGTATTTATTTGTCGAAATCCGGTGTGGGTTACTATTTTAATCAATTCGCCAAAGTAAGCGCATGGTTACGGAATTTCTGCACCTTGTTTGTTTTCGTGATATCTTTTGATCCGGGAACCCGATTGAGGCGTTCTAGGATGCGTTGAAGAGCTCATTCAGAGGCCTAACCGATTATTCTATTTTTAAGGCAAAATGAACTGTATGTTGTTGTTTTCTGTAATTAACTTGCTGTCTTTCAACAAAATCGTCACTGCTGTTTTCTTATATAAAAGGTGCTGTCCTCATATTTTTAAAGGCGCTGTTTTCGTATTTTTAAAGGTGCTGTTCTTCCTATTTTTCAAGGTGCTGTTTTCTTATATTTAAGGGTGCGGTTTTCTTATTTTTAAAAAGTGCTGTTGCTGTGTTTTTATGGTGCTGTCACTGTTTTCTTTTTGACGCTGTCACTGTATTTTTAGAGTGCTGTCACTGTTTTATTTTTAGGCGCTGTCGCTGTATTGTTAGGGTGATGTCACTGTAAAATTTTAATGTACTGTTGCTGCTGTTTTCCAACTGCTGTCCCTGTTTTATGCTGCTGTTTATATTGCTGCTGCTACTCTATGTGCTGTTTTGGTCCCTATGGGTGTTGTTTAGTCCTTTGGTGACAATGTAGTCGCGTAATTAATTGTGCTTGGTGTGATTGGTGTGCTATCCTTAGAGCTGAAATTTTGGGGATGTATAATGGTGATGTATATAAAATGGTGAGATAAATTATTGGTGAGTTTATTGGTGAGTGCCCTCAAGGCAATGGTCTATGAACTTTCTTTTGGTGTTGGCGAGTTAATAAAACTATTGGTGAGTTAATCAAATTATTGGTGCGCATGTTATTGCATTGTTGTGGTGATTTTGGTGTGTATGGTGCATTGTCACGGCGTCGCATAATCATGTGCATTTATTGGTGAGCAGAAGGCTTCGGCCTTATTTTGGTGTATGCCCTCAAGGCTAATTTTTGGTGATGGATCCACATGCATGTGCCCGTGGAGTTTTGGGTTGCATCTCATACATTGAACATGCATTCGGTACTTTTTCCTGGTGATTATAAATTGATGATGTATGTGGAGATAATTGTAATTTGGTGTATTTAGTTATATTTGGTGTTGTTCTCGGTGATTGAAAATATTCGGCGCTGTTTCTTGGTGAATGAAAATTAATGGGGTATGTTGTTATTGTGGTGAATTGGTGTGTTTAGTTGCCTTCTCTAAATGATGCTTATCTTATATGTTATTACTTATGAAATGAGACTCACCCTACTGCTTTTGTGTTGCTTCTTATGTCGGCAACGTGCAGGTGATAACGAGTGAAGGTGATCTAGTACCTTCTCCTAGTCAGTTGAGTCTGCTCTGATACGTAGCACCGGGGGGGCGTTTAGTTTACGTATTATTTTATTTGATGTTTTGAACTTTATTTGGTGATGTAATTTGGCATTTTAAGATTTGGTGATTATTCCGTTGCGATGACTATTATGATTTACTTTAGTGTAGACTAACAGATTATTTGCGGTGCTATGTATCGTACCTTATGACTTTATGAATTAAATTTTGGAGACTATTATGCGTGGTTGTTTTGAAATGTGGCACCCTCTTGTGGATGCATTAAAACGGTTTTTGGAAACTCTGATTTTAAATGAATTAAATAGTAGCTTATTAGAAGGGGTGTTACATTAGTGGTATCAGAGCAATGGTTGGTCCGTCTGGCCAAGTCTTCGAGTCGTTGTGTCGGTGTACGACCAACTGTTGTATTTTTTTTTATTCTGACTGTTGTTTGTTTTGAAGCAAGTAAGTGAAATGGCTGGAAGGAACGATGTTGCGATTGCTGCTGCGTTGGCTGCTATGGCCCGGGCGGTGCAAAATCAGCAAAGTGGTGGTGAGAATGCTGGGACTAGGAGTTTGGCGACGTTTCAGAGGGAGAACCCGCCGGTGTTCAAGGGCAAGTATGATCCCGATGGAGCGCTGGCATGGTTGAAAGAAATGGAACGCATCTTCCGAGTGATGGACTGCACGGTGGCGCAGAAAGTCAGGTATGGTACGCATATGCTAGCTGAGGAAGCCGACGATTGGAGGCTGGAAGCTAGACAAAGGTTGGAGACTGCTGGCGAGGAGATTACTTGGGATGCTTTCCGAAGGGAGTTCAACCGTAAGTATTATCCGGAGGATGTCCGAGGGAAGAAGGAGATTGAGTTTTTGGAACTGAAACAAGGGGATATGTCCGTATCTGAGTATGCGGCCAAGTTTGTGGAATTATCAAAGTTCTATCCGCATTACACTGGAGCTACTGCTGAATTTTCCAAATGCATCAAATTTGAAAATGGTCTGAGGCATGACATCAAGAAGGCGATTGGTTACCAAAAGATTCGGGTGTTTGCTGATTTGGTAGATAGCTGTAGGATCTTTGAAGAAGATAGTAATGCTTCCTACAAGATTGTGAAGGAGAAGAGGGGTTCTCAGTATCGTGAGAAGCCCTATGATGTTTCTGGTGGTAAGGGCAAGTGGAAAGCTGGTGATTCAGGCAAGAAGCCAAGTGGGGGAGATGCCCCTGCGAGCATTGTGTGTCACAAGTGTGGTAAGCCCGGACATAAGAGTCCTGATTGCAGTGCTAACAAGTGTTTCAAGTGTGGCAAAGAGGGTCACATAGCTGCTAAGTGTGAGAAGAATGACGTTGTTTGCTACAACTGCGGAGAGGTGGGACATATTAGCACCAAGTGTTCCAAGCCGAAGAAGGAGAGGGTTAGTGGGAAGGTGTTTGCCTTGGCGGGTGCTGAGTCTACAGAAGAATGATGGTCGTTTTAGAGGTACGTGTTTCGTTAAGGGTACTCCGCTAGAATCTATTGTCAATAGCGATGCCATTCATTGTTTTAGTGCTGTCGAATGTTGTGAACGTTTAGGTCTTGCGTTGTCTGTTATGATTGGTCTTGTATTGCCTGGTGTGTTCTCTGTGTCCCTGTCGATCTTCGACAGAGACTTTTGTTGTGAATTTTTGTTTGTTGCCGTTCAGCGGGTTGGGTGTAATCTTGGGTATGAACTGGTTAGAGCATAACCATGTTCCTATGAGTTAAATTTTCGAGGATGAAAATGTTCTAAGTGGGGGAGAGTTGTAACACCCCAAAATAATTCAAGTATTTATTTAGTTAATTAATTTAATTAGGTGCTATAGTGGTTGGTTATATTAAAATAATAATAGGGTATTTAATTTAACTAAGAGGTGGTGATTAGTAAATAAGGGAGTGCTGTGTTAATTATGTTATGGGGTAGTGGAAGTGATTAAGGGAGTGTAAATAAGGCCCGTTGTTGTTAAGTAGCCCAATTGAATTAGTAAAAAGCCTTAGGGTTTTAGGAGAACCCTTACTTGTGCAAAGGAACAAAAAATTGAAAAGTGAGAAGTGTGTGAGAGTGAGAAAACGCGACGGCTCAAGGAGAGAAGGGAGAGGTTTTGCGCAAGCTTGAAGAAGAAGAAGGCTAGGGTTGTTGGTGTCTTGGCGAAATTTCAAGGAGCTTGTGAATTCTTCCATTAACAAAAGGTTAGGGGGCTCTCTTTTCATCCTTAGTAACTTATAGGATTAGAATCACATGAGTTAGGTGTTAGGGGGGTTTGATTGATTGAATTGAATTGCTGTTTTTGGATGTTTTTGTTATGATGAATGTAAATTGTTAAATCCATGTTGTTGATGATGAATTTGTGTTATTTTTGGTAGAATCCATAATTGATTAGTATTGAGATGTACATGATATTAGTCATGCAAGTTAGGTGTATGTTGTAATGACTAAATAAAATCGAGAATGGAAACGATTTGGGTAGAGGTTCAGTATTTCGGTAACTGGGAATGTTGTGTTGACTGAAAAATTATGTGGTTTACTGTTCTGGAAAATAGACTTAATGGTTGTTAATTTGGCACTGGTTTGGTTGCGTTTAGAGTTGTGTAGCTCGAGATATGAATTTCACAAGTTACGGTAAGATTCTGGAAATAATCTGGACATAGGGTCAGTGTTTTGGTCACTGCGTTTTCAAAAGAACTCATTTTTGAACGAATCCAATTTCTTTGAAAACTAGACAGAATTCTCCCCAGTTTATGCACAAGTTTCATGCAATTTGATTGAGTTTTGGTCATTTTAGAACTGCTTGAATTTGAAGGACAGAAACTGCCCTCTTTTGAAACTTGTATGTGTGTTTTTGAAAATTGTACCTGTTAGACTCTCTTTTTCAAAAACTGAACTTAGGAATAAGGAGTAGACCCATAGGGCTTTCCAACAAGTATTTATTTGTCGAAATCCGGTGTGGGTTACTATTTTAATCAATTTGCCAAAGTAAGCGCATGGTTACGGAATTTCTGCACCTTGTTTGTTTTCGTGATATCTTTTGATCCGGGAACCCGATTGAGGCGTTCTAGGATGCGTTGAAGAGCTCATTCAGAGGCCTAACCGATTATTCTATTTTTAAGGCAAAATGAACTGTATGTTGTTGTTTTCTGTAATTAACTTGCTGTCTTTCAACAAAATCGTCACTGCTGTTTTCTTATATAAAAGGTGCTGTCCTCATATTTTTAAAGGCGCTGTTTTCGTATTTTTAAAGGTGCTGTTCTTCCTATTTTTCAAGGTGCTGTTTTCTTATATTTAAGGGTGCGGTTTTCTTATTTTTAAAAAGTGTTGTTGCTGTGTTTTTATGGTGCTGTCACTGTTTTCTTTTTGACGCTGTCACTGTATTTTTAGAGTGCTGTCACTGTTTTATTTTTAGGCGTTGTCGCTGTATTGTTAGGGTGATGTCACTGTAAAATTTTAATGTACTGTTGCTGCTGTTTTCCAACTGCTGTCCCTGTTTTATGTTGCTGTTTATATTGCTGCTGCTACTCTATGTGCTGTTTTGGTCCCTATGGGTGTGTTGCACCCCGAAAAATCCCGGCTTGGGGTTTCTCGATGTACAACGTGGAAAATTTTTGGAGCCGCCACCAATATTTTAATTTTAAGACCAAAACATTGAAAAAAGGTCTTTTGAACAAGGCGGATGGTCTTTTGAAACTAGAGATATAGGTTCGGGGGTCGATTACGTGCGAGGAAGGTGTTAGCACCGCGCACGTCCTTTCTACCGAAAGGGAACCTCTAATTAAATGTGTGGTTTTAACGTTTGATTTGAAAAATAACTAGATTTGCCTATTTATTTCTTATTTGGAGATGAATGGGAAATCTTTAATGAAAATTTTATTTTAGGTGAGAAGGGGGGAAAAAGGGTTTTTAGAAAAAGTGCTTGACGGGACATGGCCCGCTCCTACGTATCTCCCGGTGCGATGGAGAATTCAAAGCTACGTAGTTCTTGGTTCTTTTTTGAAAAGTTTTTGTTTTTTTTTATCTTTTTAGTGAGTTTTTTAAAATAGGACGAGCATTAGCAAATGATTAAACTAGCAGAGGCTATGATGAATCACTGCTAAATGCTCAAAAAGAGTTGTACCGCTAGTCAAACGAACAAAGGTTCTGATGGACTATTGATAACAATTGGTTTTTATTATGTTTTTGAAAACGATTTTTGAAAGAGATTGATTTGTACGATGATCAAACTAACAAAAGTTATGATGGATCATCGTTTATTATTTTTAGGAGAAAAGGACATTGTCACTAATAGCTAAACGAACAGAGGCTCTGATGAGCTACTAGCAACAATGGGTTTGAAAAATGATTTTTGTTTGTTTTATGAAAATGATTGGTTTAGGGGGATGACAAGAATTTTTATTTGTTGCGCTTGACGAGAACGTGGCTCGCTCCTACGTATCCCAAACGGGAATCAAAGCGACGTAGTTCTAATAAAAAAATGTTTTTAAAAGGATTTAAAAGGGGCAAGCTGAATCACCCGAGACCATCTTCACCACTTAGAACATGATGCACTAGGCATAAGTGGGAATCATATGGTTCGTCACCAGCGATGGACGATAATATACAAGAACGAGTGGATAAATGCTATATCTAAGTTTAATCACATGGATCACAATAACTAAATATTAACAAATGAAAAGACTGAAATACCTCTGATGAAGACAGATATTCCAGATCTGAAGAACGCAAACCCCGACTAACCCTTGCAGGAGATCAGCTCAGACGGACCAACGGCGCGAGTAGAGCAAAAATGAAGCGGAGGACTGAAATATGAGATTTGCGAGAGTTGTCTTCCCAGATCTCGTGAAAATGTTTCTGGAGCGATTCGTCTCAGATCTCGTGAAAGTGTCCGTGTTTGAAATGTGAAACACACTTGCCTATTTATAGGCGTAGAAAGATTTGAAAAAATAAATGCATGAAGTAATCGATTATGTTGAATGTGTGAAACATATGCATAATCGATTATTTAGATAAATATGGAAACAAGGAATGACTTGATAATCGATTATCATATGCAGTTATAGGAGTGCATAATCGATTATTGTTGTCAATCGGGACAACAACAACAGGACAATAATCGATTATGTTGATATGGTTATATTAAGGAAATAATCGATTATTGATCTTAAAAAGGGAGAGTAAGGCAAGCACATAATCGATTATGTGATATAGTGAGAATGAAAGAGTAATCGATTATGTTTATGAAAAAGGAAACTTTCATTTACTTCTTAATCGATTATTTGCTTAGGATAATCGATTATGCTTTATAAAAAAGGAAAGAAAGGCAAGCTCTTAATCGATTATTTGTTTTAATTAAAATAGGAGAGTAATCGATTATGTGCTCTGAAACATTCAGGCACATAATCTATTACGATAATAGATTATCTTTGTAAAAGGATAGGATTTTGATTTCAATCCTTCAACCAAAATATTTTTAGAAATATTTTTCAAAACTATTTTGATGCACCATGCATGTTTTGAAAAACTCTCTCAGCTACTAAAGTATCCTAGACCTTAAGTGATAGGACCTTACCAAAATGCCCTTTTTGACCCTAAAAACCCTGATTTTGCTCCAAACTTCATTTCCACTCTAACAATGATCCTGAGACCTTTTGGATGACTCTAAAACCCTAGAAATGCATGCATGATGAGAAAATACGTCTTTTTGGCGAAATTACCAAAATACCCTTTGAACGAGGAAGAACCCTAGAAACCCTAGAAATGCTCTAAAGTGCTCTAAAATGCCATGCAATGTTTTTCTAACCCTAAAATGCATTCTGAAACTTCTAAGATGCAAGCATGATGCTCTCCCTAACCTCTAGGACGAATGCCAAGACTTGATTTACTTATTTTTGGTTGAAAATTAGGGTTTTGCCCCAAGCCGGACAAAATTGGGGTATGACAGCTGCCCCTCTTTATCTGAATTTTAATGAGGAATATGAATTGGCCGAAACATATTCCAAGGCAAAATGAAGATAAAGAATTCAGAAATTATACCGATTTTGTCCACTTGGGTAAACCCGAATTTTCCTCTTTTTCTTTTTCTATATTTTTGAAAAGATGGGCTCTTTCGTGCAGAAAGCGGTAAAGTGGGCACTTGGCGTGCAGAAAGCAGTAAATGGGCACTTGCGTGCAGAAAGAAAAGTAAAATGGGCACTTGCGTGCAGACAGAAAAGTAAAATGGGCACTTGCGTGCAGACAGAAAAGTAAAATGGGCACTTGCGTGCAGACAGAAAAGTAAAATGGGCACTTGCGTGCAGACAGAAAAGTAAAATGGGCACTTGCGTGCAGACAGAAAAGTAAAATGGGCACTTGCGTGCAGACAGAAAAGTAAAATGGGCACTTGCGTGCAGACAGAAAAGTAAAATGGGCACTTGCGTGCAGAAAACGGTAAATTGCCCAGGCTGCCTAAAACCTGTAATCCTTAAACGAACTCTTTGACGAATCCGAGTTTGCACGTGGCTTTGAGGAGCACGCTCTTCCTGTTGGCCTTTTCGAGCGACCGGGGGGATCGTTATCAGCTCCGGAACTGATATACAGATCAATGCACGGCGTCCACTGTATCTTAGGCTGATACAACTATTCCGTTGAACCTCACATGGGGCTGCGGTCCATCGCGTTGCTCGTACACGATGTGAGACCTGGGCAGAAGGGAGCGATGATCTCTGTGCTCCAATCCGCAATGCACGCTTGAGCGCTCTCTTTTCTTTTCTCTCCTTCCTTTCTATTTCTCTTTTTTCTTCTTTTTTCTTTCTGAACTCCCAACTTGGGGGAACATTTTCTGGAATCTGGGGGCGAGGGCTAACACCGAAGTGCTCATCCTCTCTTTGTACCTGTAGCTGAAAATGAATAAATGCATGTAATGCAAATGCCATGATTGCTGTTTTCTTTTTTTCTTATGTTGAATGATGAGTTTCTTATTTCCTTTGTCTATGTCGGATGAATGCATGATCTTTTACTGTTCTTATATGCTTGATGAATGCAATGCCTGACTTTATTTGTTCTTTTGCTCTTTTTTTTTTTTTTTTATGAGATGCCAGTATTAATGTGATGCAACTGTATTGCTTTGATGTTTAAATGCAAATGTATGCGGTGATTGATGCTTTGATGAATGAAAGGCTCTTGTTCTAACTTCTGTTTGTTTCTTTTTGCTTTTTCTATGATGCAATGCTTTGATGTTTGATGCAATGATTCTTGTTAATATGATGCATATGCAATGCTTTAATGTTTGATGATTGAATGACAAAGGAATGCTGAATGATATGGAATGCTGGACGACAGGGAATGTTTTTGTGTTGCTTTTGTGGTTTCTTATCTTTGTTTACTTTCTTTACTTTTTCTATGAAATATCTGATGCCAAATGTAATGCTCTAATGATGAATGACATACGATGATTTTGTTCTTTTCCCTTTTTATGAAGTGTGTGTATGCAAATGCAATGCTTGAGAGTTGTGAAATGCCTTGGAATGCTAAGTTATGGACTTGACATTAGTCTGATTTAAGGATCACAACGAGTCTGGTTTATGGGCCGACAAGCCTGGTTTATGGAGCAATTTGTGTCTGCATACTGGTCTGATTTATGGACCCTAAAGGTATGGTTTAAGGACACGAAGGTCTGGTTTATGGACCACAATGATCTGGCTTAAGGACACAAAGGTCTGGTTTGACCGCATGGAATGCCAGCGTATGCACTGGAAGACTTCGTTTTGTTTTTTCTCTATGCGATGCATGATGCAAATGCCATGATTGCTATTTTCTTTTTCTTTCTCTTATGATGAATGCAAATGCCTGAATCTCTTTTTCTTTATCATTATTTTTATGTCTGATAAATGCATGATTTTATGCATGATGAATGTAATGCATGACTGTGTTTGTTTATTGCCCCCCTTTTTTTTTTTGCTTGTTTTTATTTTTGCTGGTTCAGCCAACCCGCGACACTCATGACATGAGACTGAGGAAGCTGTTGGATTTGCGGGGCTCATGGGCCGAGTGCATGTTGGTCTTGACTTTGCTGGTTTGAAGCAATCGCGGATGTAGTTGCTCTCTTGCATGAGTGACTGGCTTTGGGGAATTGCCTTCTCCTGGGACTCTTAAGAATCTCGTAATGATTTGCAATGCTCTATGATGTATGCACATGTTTTACAGTTCAGGACCATCATCATCATAAAACGTTTATTTTGAGCAGAAAAAGCAGAAAATAAAAGAATGAACAGATACGAGAAATTTGAACTTTATTAATGTGGAAACCGGTCGCACAAGAAGTTACGCCGATTATTTATTACACTTGAAAGTTTAAACTGTAAAAAGACACGAAAAAAAGGAGAGAAGCTGAATTCTGACTGTCCGTCTCTGTGGAACAGTGCCAAACATCTATGTCCTTGACCTTGATCACTCCCTCATCCAAGCTTGTAGGAGAGTTGTATGCCTTTCTTTACTTTTCATGCCTAAGTTTTCAGACCCTAATTTTTGCCTGGATCGCCCTTTGCGGGTTTTCAATCCACCGGGTCGCTCTGATTTTGCCTAGGTCGCCCTTTGCGGGTTTTCAACCTAGCGAGCTAATTCTTACTTGGCTTGTCTTTCTCTTTTTTCATCTATTTCTTTTAGGCATAATACTTCTTCACTTGATCTGAATTGACTGGATTCCTGAGATCTTCGCCGTCTATGTTTATGAGTATCGGCGCTCCTCTGGAAAAAGCTTTCTTGACTTCACATGGACCGTCATAAGTGGGCCTCAACTTCTCACGGAGTCAGTCCGGATAGGTAGGATCTTTTTGAGTACAGGGTCTCCAACGCCGAATTCTCGAAGGCGGACTTGCTTGCCGAAAGCTGCCTTCATCTTTTGTTGGTACAACTGGCCATGGCGCAGGGCAGCAATTCTTTTCAGTTGATCTAGACGAGCTTGGATCCATTTTGCTTCTTCTAACCTGGCCTCCATGACTACTTGTAGAGAGGGTGTTTCAACCTTGATGAGAAGAACTGCTTCTGACCCATTCACTAGAGAAGAAAGGGGGTTGCCCCTGTATGATTTCAATGAATGTGAGTGCGACAAGGGATGAGATAGGTGTAGGGTCAATTTCCCCAGTTGTAGGAGGGGTGAAGAGCGACAGAATTGCCCCACTTGGCATATTGTAAACAAATGAATTTACTTGTCCTTGAGCTAAAACTTTGAGAAAACAACAGCAATCAATCATTGATCGGAATGGACCTTTCGGGATTGTGGTGTTTTGTGGAGGAGAGATGAGTAGGCTTAATGAGGTATTTGGGGCTAATGGCAGGATGGTTTTTATTCGGTGTTGGCTGTTGATCGATGATTTATGATGGTTAACTGGCTTGATGAGGTATTAGGAGGTTTTATTCCTGGCTAAGGGTCTATGGAGGGCGGTTCATCGCGGTCAAATGAGAGTGTTTGCGGTTTATGAGAGGAGGGGTGCATGGAAATGAGAAAGTGTTTGAAGGTTTATTGAGATGAGGATCTCTTGGGTTTTGTGGTAACATGTATCAACTCACTATTTCTTTTGTATTTTTCTTTTGGTTTTGGGATTTTCCTTTTTGAATGATTTTTCCTTCTTTGACTTCTTCTTTTTCTTGAGCTTGGGTGAGCTGATAAAGAACGATGCACTGTTTTTTAATTCGAGGTGATCCTTGTCTAAGGTGACTTTTGGATTTTTGGCTTTTTCTTGGCTTAAGATGGGTCGGAAAGGATTTTGTTCTTGGGATTTTCTTGGCTTACGGTGGGTAGGAGGGATTTTGTTTTTCTCTTTGGGATTTTCTTGGCTTAAGGTGGTTAAGAGAGGATTTTGTTTTTGGGTATGGAATGGTAGTCCGACTTCATTTCAAATCATGATTGCTTATTTCCTCAAGAATTAACTCTGGGACAATAATTCACTTATTTTCATGCACTTGCCCTTCTTCTTTATTTCCCTTTTGAGCTCTAATTTTCCTTTATTGAAGTACCCATCTTGGCCTCTTTCTTGTTCTCAGTGGTCCCCAAGTTGATCACTTCAGTGGATTTCCCGTGATGCTGAATATCCCTTTTTCTTGCTTCATTAACCTTCTGGAGGATTTTCCCGGTCTTTCTCAACGTCCCACTCTGCTTGATTGATAAGGTGATCAAAGTCAAAATATGGACTGTTGGCACTGTTATTTTGAGAGACAATTGCTGTGGGTTTGCTTTTTGCCAAGGCGAAAAAGCAGAATGAAAGGCGAGACAAACAAACAAGCAATAATAATGCAAGGAAAAGACACATGAAATGAAAAGGAATTGATTTTTATTTATTGAAATTCAAAAACAACGTTTTTATTGATGATGATGACTTTGAAAATAAAAACATGTGCGCCCCTAACAACTGGTCCTGTGGCCTTGGGCAGAGCCACAGGGTTGCATTACAAATGACTACTTTAAATCAAAGGTCCCAGGAAGATCAACAGTCTTTTCTTTTACCAGCACTGCAGCGACAAACCAGGTTTGCACCACCCTCATCCTTGATGACAGCAATTTGATCGTGTTGTTCTTCTTCCTCATCCCATCCTGTGGGCTGGATGTCTTCTATTCGGATTTGAGCACTCTCGGGAGCGTCGTATCTGACCAAGTAATCAAACTTTCCACTGGGCTCCCCTAGGGTATCCCAACATCTCTCTTTCATAGGCACCGCTATTTCTTTTTCATCTTCAATATCATGGGTCCCTATCTGAACCACGCACCGATCTATCAGGTCTTGCAGGACTGACTTGAAAACTTCACAGGCACCTTCAGCATGTATATTTTCTAGAGGAGTCTGGATACACTTAACATCTTTTATCATTGTCTCCCCCACAGAATCCTCTACTGCATTAGCGGATGGTGTCCCATGTCCCGGTAGGGGGTTTGTAGTTGTACTGGGACTGTTTGGCTTGAAAGAGATCCAGTTGGCGTCAATCAAATCCTGGACTACATATTTGAAAGCCTTGCAGTCCTCCACCGTGTGGCCAACTCCTCCACTATGAAAACTACAAGCAGCATCAGCAATGTACCCCCTAGGAAAGGGAGGTTGTATAGGCTTCATGGGGCGAGTATTGACCAAATTCTTTGAGACAAGATGATTAAACAATTCAGTATAGGTCATCGGAATCGGATCAAAATTAGCACGCCTCTTCTCTTGATAGTTCTGGGCTCTGTAGCCTGAATTAGTTCGCTGCGGAGAGTTGAAAGATAATGGTACCGCCTGCTGTGGAGAGCTGAAAGATGGGCCTCCCCCTGCGGAAATAACATTGGTTTCCCCTTCTTTCTTCTTGGGGAAGTTGGGAAAGGGTTTCTTTTGTCCACTAGAATTGCCAAAACCTCCAGCAATCTTTCCGCTGTACCAATCTAGTGATGCCCCAGCCAGACTGTCCTGGAAATAATGAATGAGCACTTTGTCATCATGAGCATGAGCGGCCATTTTTCTAACATACATCGTCAGATGGCTAGATGGACACCCGGTGCCGCGATATTTATCAAAGTCAGGTGCTTTGAATTTAGGGGGTATAACAACATCTGGGACAAGGCACAAATCTCGGGCATCCCTGTCTCTAGTTCCTGATCCTTCCACAGCTCTTAAGCGCTCTTCAAGCGAGTGATACCGATCCCCATGCTGAGTGTTCCCAAACAAATGACCTTGTGGATAGTTCCCCGGATCGTGATAATAACCCCCATGCTGAGCAGGGTTTCCCATATGATGGACAGCGTTCTGAGGGTTCATAGTAACTCCCAGAGTAGGACTAGGTGAACCTCTTGCCAGTGCAGTATCAGGACTAGGAGTATGAATTTGTGGTCCCATAGCAGCTCCACCAGGCATAGTCGTGACAGGTTGACTCGGCCCCACAGGAATAGCTTCAGCAGCAGGCGGCATATAACCCATTGGCATCCCCCAAGGATATATCGGTGCATTCAGATGACTCTGTCCGCTCGCCCCTGGAGGATGGGCAAAGTGACAGACCCCCTGTTCATAAGAAGTGTGAGTAGTTGTAACTTCAGCGGACACCGGAGGAGAAACCCCTTCGGAATTTACAACAGCGGCGGCCCCAGCGGCGGCTCCACCCCTCAGATTCTGTAGCATACTTATTACTTCGACCATCTGTGCTTCCATAGCCTCCACTTTGATCCTCAAAGCTTGATTCTCTTGAGCCAGCTGCTCAGGATTAAGAATCTCTGCAACTAACTCCTCTTGGCTCCGGCGGCCCTTATTCTTGAAATTCCGATTACTAGCCATCAACCTTGATTGCAGAAGGGTGGAGTATCGGTGTTGGTGAACCAGCTTGCCTTTTGTTTTTCTCTCTCTCTGATGATAGAACATTTTTATGAGTACACGTATGAATGCGTAAATGAATGTAATGCATATGGTTTTATGTTATTTTTGTATTTAGATGCATGAGGAATGCTGTATGAATTTTTCAGAATTTGCTTATGTAATGCATGCTGTTATGATGTAAAATGCGGATGATGAGGATGCTTGTTATAAAGACAGATATTTACAGGTGGGGTTTTGAAAAATTAGGGCGGTATACCCTATATGCCACCCCCATATAGGTATTTATGAAAGAGAAGGAAAAACCTATTTTTTTTGATTTCGTTGTTTTTTCAAAAAAACGTTGGCGGAAATGAACTAAACTAGATGCAATAATGCACACACAATTTTGAAAAAGCCCTTGTGACCTAAAAAGAGGTAAGACCTATGATCTAGGGCAATTAAAAGGGTAATCCTTCCATGTAGCTCTATTCACTCCCTCACAAGGCCACCAGAGCTACAGTCCCTTTCACAAAATTCCCCACAAATGCAGCAAACTGCTAGGTGTGAGGCATCATGAAAGAGCACAACTCTGGTTGAAACTTTCGCAAGTAGCCAAACGGACAAAGGTCCTGATGGGCTCTCACTACTCGAATCCACTCTCCTAAGTTTTTGCAGACCTGGGTTATGGTCCCGCTCAAAACACATAGTCACAGGGTATAAGTGTAGTGTGTGTCAAGGGCATTTTCCTTAGTACTACCCCCACCTGAAATGAAAACCAGAGCAGTCCAGACAAAAGCAAGCAATAACAAGTTATCTACCCTAGGGTTCCATACCTAGAATATCTATAAACAAGGATATTTCTCACCTTAGGAAAAGGAGCCAAGAAGAGGGGATCATGGGGATAGAAAAAATGCATGGGCATAAGCGATAAAAGAAAGGGAATAAGAAACAACACAAATACATACGCCTACAATCAATGATAAGAAAGAAAGGCAAACAAGGTTTTAATCAAATCAACAATACATTAAACCACACATTTAAATTAGTTAGGCTTGACCCTCGTCTTTTAAAAAAAAATGTCCCCAGTGGAGTCGCCAGCTGTTGCACCCCGAAAAATCCCGGCTTGGGGTTTCTCGATGTACAACGTGGAAAATTTTTGGAGCCGCCACCAATATTTTAATTTTAAGACCAAAACATTGAAAAAAGGTCTTTTGAACAAGGCGGATGGTCTTTTGAAACTAGAGATATAGGTTCGGGGGTCGATTACGTGCGAGGAAGGTGTTAGCACCGCGCACGTCCTTTCTACCGAAAGGGAACCTCTAATTAAATGTGTGGTTTTAACGTTTGATTTGAAAAATAACTAGATTTGCCTATTTATTTCTTATTTGGAGATGAATGGGAAATCTTTAATGAAAATTTTATTTTAGGTGAGAAGGGGGGAAAAAAGGGTTTTTAGAAAAAGTGCTTGACGGGACATGGCCCGCTCCTACGTATCTCCCGGTGCGATGGAGAATTCAAAGCTACGTAGTTCTTGGTTCTTTTTTGAAAAGTTTTTGTTTTTTTTTATCTTTTTAGTGAGTTTTTTAAAATAGGACGAGCATTAGCAAATGATTAAACTAGCAGAGGCTATGATGAATCACTGCTAAATGCTCAAAAAGAGTTGTACCGCTAGTCAAACGAACAAAGGTTCTGATGGACTATTGATAACAACTGGTTTTTATTATGTTTTTGAAAACGATTTTTGAAAGAGATTGATTTGTACGATGATCAAACTAACAAAAGTTATGATGGATCGTCGTTTATTATTTTTAGGAGAAAAGGACATTGTCACTAATAGCTAAACGAACAGAGGCTCTGATGAGCTACTAGCAACAATGGGTTTGAAAAATGATTTTTGTTTGTTTTATGAAAATGATTGGTTTAGGGGGATGACAAGAATTTTTATTTGTTGCGCTTGACGAGAACGTGGCTCGCTCCTACGTATCCCAAACGGGAATCAAAGCGACGTAGTTCTAATAAAAAAATGTTTTTAAAAGGATTTAAAAGGGGCAAGCTGAATCACCCGAGACCATCTTCACCACTTAGAACATGATGCACTAGGCATAAGTGGGAATCATATGGTTCGTCACCAGCGATGGACGATAATATACAAGAACGAGTGGATAAATGCTATATCTAAGTTTAATCACATGGATCACAATAACTAAATATTAACAAATGAAAAGACTGAAATACCTCTGATGAAGACAGATATTCCAGATCTGAAGAACGCAAACCCCGACTAACCCTTGCAGGAGATCAGCTCAGACGGACCAACGGCGCGAGTAGAGCAAAAATGAAGCGGAGGACTGAAATATGAGATTTGCGAGAGTTGTCTTCCCAGATCTCGTGAAAATGTTTCTGGAGCGATTCGTCTCAGATCTCGTGAAAGTGTCCGTGTTTGAAATGTGAAACACACTTGCCTATTTATAGGCGTAGAAAGATTTGAAAAAATAAATGCATGAAGTAATCGATTATGTTGAATGTGTGAAACATATGCATAATCGATTATTTAGATAAATATGGAAACAAGGAATGACTTGATAATCGATTATCATATGCAGTTATAGGAGTGCATAATCGATTATTGTTGTCAATCGGGACAACAACAACAGGACAATAATCGATTATGTTGATATGGTTATATTAAGGAAATAATCGATTATTGATCTTAAAAAGGGAGAGTAAGGCAAGCACATAATCGATTATGTGATATAGTGAGAATGAAAGAGTAATCGATTATGTTTATGAAAAAGGAAACTTTCATTTACTTCTTAATCGATTATTTGCTTAGGATAATCGATTATGCTTTATAAAAAAGGAAAGAAAGGCAAGCTCTTAATCGATTATTTGTTTTAATTAA
This sequence comes from Astragalus membranaceus, assembly GCA_039519185.1. Lineage (NCBI taxonomy): Eukaryota > Viridiplantae > Streptophyta > Magnoliopsida > Fabales > Fabaceae > Astragalus > Astragalus membranaceus. The sequence continues at coordinate 80,428,587 of CM076850.1, read as the reverse complement.
AATAGGAGAGTAATCGATTATGTGCTCTGAAACATTCAGGCACATAATCTATTACGATAATAGATTATCTTTGTAAAAGGATAGGATTTTGATTTCAATCCTTCAACCAAAATATTTTTAGAAATATTTTTCAAAACTATTTTGATGCACCATGCATGTTTTGAAAAACTCTCTCAGCTACTAAAGTATCCTAGACCTTAAGTGATAGGACCTTACCAAAATGCCCTTTTTGACCCTAAAAACCCTGATTTTGCTCCAAACTTCATTTCCACTCTAACAATGATCCTGAGACCTTTTGGATGACTCTAAAACCCTAGAAATGCATGCATGATGAGAAAATACGTCTTTTTGGCGAAATTACCAAAATACCCTTTGAACGAGGAAGAACCCTAGAAACCCTAGAAATGCTCTAAAGTGCTCTAAAATGCCATGCAATGTTTTTCTAACCCTAAAATGCATTCTGAAACTTCTAAGATGCAAGCATGATGCTCTCCCTAACCTCTAGGACGAATGCCAAGACTTGATTTACTTATTTTTGGTTGAAAATTAGGGTTTTGCCCCAAGCCGGACAAAATTGGGGTATGACAGGGTGTTGTTTAGTCCTTTGGTGACAATGTAGTCGCGTAATTAATTGTGCTTGGTGTGATTGGTGTGCTATCCTTAGAGCTGAAATTTTGGGGATGTATAATGGTGATGTATATAAAATGGTGAGATAAATTATTGGTGAGTTTATTGGTGAGTGCCCTCAAGGCAATGGTCTATGACCTTTCTTTTGGTGTTGGCGAGTTAATAAAACTATTGGTGAGTTAATCAAATTATTGGTGCGCATGTTATTGCATTGTTGTGGTGATTTTGGTGTGTATGGTGCATTGTCACGGCGTCGCATAATCATGTGCATTTATTGGTGAGCAGAAGGCTTCGGCCTTATTTTGGTGTATGCCCTCAAGGCTAATTTTTGGTGATGGATCCACATGCATGTGCCCGTGGAGTTTTGGGTTGCATCTCATACATTGAACATGCATTCGGTACTTTTTCCTGGTGATTATAAATTGATGATGTATGTGGAGATAATTGTAATTTGGTGTATTTAGTTATATTTGGTGTTGTTCTCGGTGATTGAAAATATTCGGCGCTGTTTCTTGGTGAATGAAAATTAATGGGGTATGTTGTTATTGTGGTGAATTGGTGTGTTTAGTTGCCTTCTCTAAATGATGCTTATCTTATATGTTATTACTTATGAAATGAGACTCACCCTACTGCTTTTGTGTTGCTTCTTATGTCGGCAACGTGCAGGTGATAACGAGTGAAGGTGATCTAGTACTTTCTCCTAGTCAGTTGAGTCTGCTCTGATACGTAGCACCGGGGGGGCGTTTAGTTTACGTATTATTTTATTTGATGTTTTGAACTTTATTTGGTGATGTAATTTGGCATTTTAAGATTTGGTGATTATTCCGCTGCGATGACTATTATGATTTACTTTAGTGTAGACTAACAGATTATTTGCGGTGCTATGTATCGTACCTTATGACTTTATGAATTAAATTTTGGAGACTATTATGCGTGGTTGTTTTGAAATGTGGCACCCTCTTGTGGATGCCTTAAAACGGTTTTTGGAAACTCTGATTTTAAATGAATTAAATAGTAGCTTATTAGAAGGGGTGTTACACCCTTCCACAAATGATAATTAGAACCATTCAAAGAAACCATCTTTATATTCATATTTGCCTCCATCATTTAAGCAAGTAAATTAACCCCTAACTAAGAGCTCTGATGCCACTCCGATGGGGAATCAACACATAAACACAATAACAGAACAATAGGCAGCGGAAATAAATCCCCCAAACTTATGAGAACCTATGAGTAGCAACAGCGAATATGTGGGAGAAAATAAAACAAAATAAAACCGCACAATTGAACAGTGATATTTTTAACGTGGAAAACCCCTTAAAGAAAGGGTAAAAACCACGGGTCGTTCGGACCAAAGAAATAGCTCCACTATAATCAAATAAGGTTACAAGAGAGTCTCGACATGGTGCACAAATAGTGCCAACAACTAGCCAATAAAATAAAGCACCAAAGCTTGCAACTTGAGAACAAGAAGATGAAAATACCCAAGACTACAGCTTCAGTGCGATGACGTTTTCTCTCTCCTTAGATATCGTCTCGACGATCCGAACGGGGAAAGTGTAGAACAATGTCTCACGAACCGGGTGTTCAATAACGAAGACGATCCAACGGTTAACGAATCTGGAATCACACTTTTACGGTGACAAGTTTGAGAAAAAACGGGAATTGCTCTCTCTCTTCTTTTCTCTCTTTTGGTGGCTCTCTCTATTCCGAAAATCTCTTTTGGCTGTCTTCCCCTGCTAGATGTAACACCCCCTTTTCTACGCGGTAAAATATAACGGGAAAATCAGAGTTTTAAAAAAAAATCATTTTTCATCATATCAAAAGGGAATGTCACACACTTCATTAATTCAACGTCAATAACATAAAGAGTCTCGCCAGTAGGGACAACGCCCAAAAACAAACGTTTAACTATGTCACCGTAAAATAATCACCACGCAGTGGAAATATAACAACAGAGTTTCGAAGTCAAGAACCAAGACATCTAAATCAAGTTCAACAAAATCCAAATAATAATTCTACGATCTAATGCCCCCCCTGAGTGTTACATATCAGAAGCAGACACCTGACTCGAATCTAGTGAAAGTAGCTAAGCCCTCACTCGGGATCACCTGCAAGTTACCACAAGGGTAACAAACCACAGAAAGGGGTGAGATATCACATCGTATAAGGAATCATATGAAAGACAGTATAGACAGGTCCAACAGGCAGGTAATCACACAGGCAACGGGTCAACAACAACATAGCAGGCAATCCATCACTCCGACAGTCAATATACTACAACAATAGTTAATATCTAACAACGGAAGTTTACCACAGTTATGTGACACCAATTATACAATGACTATATTCATCGCACAAGTCCACACGGCCACCGCCCTACGACACAGATCCATACGGGCCACCGCCCCCCAACAACAATTCATACGAGCCACCGCCCTCTAACAACACATTCACACGGGCCACCGCCCTTGAACCAATTCATACGGGCCACCGCCCTACACAGCAACAACTACACACCAACAATCTATATAGGGAATTCACCAATCAAGGACCAACGTTGTCCATCACTAACATAGCAACAACATCGTTAATATTACAACGTCACAACAATGGGCGCCAAGGGCACTGACGGCATCCCAACAACCTAGGCACTAGGGCACTAACAATCATCTCAACAATTTGGACACTGAGGCATTAACATCATCACAACATTAGAAAAAGGGTTTAAACACCGAAATAGCTTTACCACGCCAGCGAAAACAACCACCGGGGCAGCCACTTGAGGCGCCCAGAAACCATCAGAAAAATTACACCACTTTGCCTCAAATTAGAACATTCAGTTAGGCCTCTGAACGAGCTTTCCAAAACATTTTAAAACGCCTCAATCGGAGTACCGAGTCAAAAGTTATCCCAAAAACAAAAACGGGAACGAGACACCAAGAACTGGCGCAGGAGGGGATCCGGCGCCCAGCAGCGCAACGCAGAAAACTGGCGCAGGGCAACACAGACAGCAACACAGTTGGCGCCCAGTGACAGGGACCCGACCAATTTTTCGTAAACGAGACTGAATCGCGTAGGAGCCAGAATGGAACACTTCAACACAGTAATATAAGGTATTCTATGCTTGAACACGAATTAAAAAGTCAAGGGAACAAGAATTCACTTGGATCCCATCGATAGGGATCCTGCACCAAAACTGGCGCAGCAGCAACAAGACCCATAGGGTGGGCGCCTAAGGCTCCAGATTTTCCAGCAACATAAAAAGTGGATTTTTATCAATGATCATGGCAACATTATGGCAATTCGAAAACATAGGAACAACCATCTCAAAACACAATTATTCAAAACAACACCAATCTTTATATTAATCAAAACGTTTCATCAAACACATATTAGACATCACATATGCTTGAGCATTACCAAACCCCAGCCCACATACCATCCCTCATATCAATCTTTATAAAATATGAATCTCACCCTTACCTTGTTTAGAAGAATTCGAATCCCTTGCCTAAGGAAGCACCACGAAATTAGCTTGCCCTTCTCTCTCCTTGCTACGCCTCTCCTCCTTCTCTTTCTTTCCACTTAGCCGTCCCACTCTCTCACAATCTCCTTTTTTTTTCTTTTTTCCCAAACGTGAATGGCACCCTAGTTACTAAACCCCTCCTATGCTCGATTTCTCTTGGGCCTCCACTTATCACATGCGAATTACCCACTCTAGGCCCTCATTTAATTTTTGCTAATACCCATCCCTCATGGACTAACCAACACCTTCATGTAATATTTAATTAAATCCTTATTATTACTTTACCACCTAATTTTTATTTAATTAAATCTACCATCCACATCAAGTCAAACAATTCACACAAACAATTAAATAAATCTTTAAATGAAAATGGGGCGTTACAACTCTCCCCCACTTAAAAGAATTTCGCCCTCGAAATTACCTGCTAACGCGAACACCTTCCCGCTAACTTTCTCTTTCTTCGGCTTCTGGCACTGGCTGCTGATGTGCCCCTCCTCACCACAGTTGTAACAGAGCACTTCCTTATGTTCACACGTAGACACTTCATGCCCGATCTTGCCACAACGGAAACACTTCTTCCTCTCCACATTGCACGCACTTGCCTTGTGGCCAGCCTGACCACACCTGTAACACACGATACCGGAGGAAGCACCTCCCCCACTAGACTTCTGGTCCGAACTCTCCTCTCCCCTTCCTTTACCACCTGAAACATCATAGGGCTTCCCCCTAAACTGAGAATTTCTCTTCTCCTTCACAGCCTTGTAAGCAGCAGAACTGTCTTCCTCATAGATCCTACACTTATCAACCAATCTAGCGAAAACCCGAACCTCTTGATATCCAATTGCTTTCTTTATATCAGGATGTAGACCACTCTCGAACTTGACACATTTGGAAAATTCAGAATTGGCATCATTAGCATAATAAGGACAAAATTGAGCCAGCTCCTCAAACTTGGCGGCATAATCAGCCACAGTCTTGTCTCCCTGCTTCAGCTCTAAAAACTCCACTTCTTTCTTGGCTCGCACATCCTCAGGGTAATACTTCCTCTTGAACTCTCTTGTGAAAACCTCCCAAGTCACTTCCTCACCAGCATTTTCCAATCTTCGCAGCATTCCCAACCACCAGTCGTCAGCTTCCTCTGCTAGCATATGAGTCCCAAACTTCACTTTCTGAGCTGGAGTACACTCCATGACACGAAAGACCCGCTCTATCTCCTTCAGCCATGACAACGCTCCATCCGGGTTGTACCGACCCTTAAAGGTGGGTGGGTTCTCTCTCTGGAATGTAGCCAAATTGCGCGTCCCGTCGTTAACAACACCGGGTATATTACCCATCGCCCCGGCTATAGCCTGCAAGGCAGCAGCAAGTGCAGCATCGTCCCGTCTGGCCATTCCAGCACTGCAACAGAAAACAGAATTCAGAAACGAGTAACAAACTCAATGTTACTCAACACGACGACTCGACTACCGGCCGGACAGACCGAACTGCTCTGATACCAACTTGTAACACCCCCTTTTCTACGCGGTAAAATATAACGGGAAAATCAGAGTTTTAAAAAAAAATCATTTTTCATCATATCAAAAGGGAATGTCACACACTTCATTAATTCAACGTCAATAACATAAAGAGTCTCGCCAGTAGGGACAACGCCCAAAAACAAACGTTTAACTATGTCACCGTAAAATAATCACCACGCAGTGGAAATATAACAACAGAGTTTCGAAGTCAAGAACCAAGACATCTAAATCAAGTTCAACAAAATCCAAATAATAATTCTACGATCTAATGCCCCCCCTGAGTGTTACATATCAGAAGCAGACACCTGACTCGAATCTAGTGAAAGTAGCTAAGCCCTCACTCGGGATCACCTGCAAGTTACCACAAGGGTAACAAACCACAGAAAGGGGTGAGATATCACATCGTATAAGGAATCATATGAAAGACAGTATAGACAGGTCCAACAGGCAGGTAATCACACAGGCAACGGGTCAACAACAACATAGCAGGCAATCCATCACTCCGACAGTCAATATACTACAACAATAGTTAATATCTAACAACGGAAGTTTACCACAGTTATGTGACACCAATTATACAATGACTATATTCATCGCACAAGTCCACACGGCCACCGCCCTACGACACAGATCCATACGGGCCACCGCCCCCCAACAACAATTCATACGAGCCACCGCCCTCTAACAACACATTCACACGGGCCACCGCCCTTGAACCAATTCATACGGGCCACCGCCCTACACAGCAACAACTACACACCAACAATCTATATAGGGAATTCACCAATCAAGGACCAACGTTGTCCATCACTAACATAGCAACAACATCGTTAATATTACAACGTCACAACAATGGGCGCCAAGGGCACTGACGGCATCCCAACAACCTAGGCACTAGGGCACTAACAATCATCTCAACAATTTGGACACTGAGGCATTAACATCATCACAACATTAGAAAAAGGGTTTAAACACCGAAATAGCTTTACCACGCCAGCGAAAACAACCACCGGGGCAGCCACTTGAGGCGCCCAGAAACCATCAGAAAAATTACACCACTTTGCCTCAAATTAGAACATTCAGTTAGGCCTCTGAACGAGCTTTCCAAAACATTTTAAAACGCCTCAATCGGAGTACCGAGTCAAAAGTTATCCCAAAAACAAAAACGGGAACGAGACACCAAGAACTGGCGCAGGAGGGGATCCGGCGCCCAGCAGCGCAACGCAGAAAACTGGCGCAGGGCAACACAGACAGCAACACAGTTGGCGCCCAGTGACAGGGACCCGACCAATTTTTCGTAAACGAGACTGAATCGCGTAGGAGCCAGAATGGAACACTTCAACACAGTAATATAAGGTATTCTATGCTTGAACACGAATTAAAAAGTCAAGGGAACAAGAATTCACTTGGATCCCATCGATAGGGATCCTGCACCAAAACTGGCGCAGCAGCAACAAGACCCATAGGGTGGGCGCCTAAGGCTCCAGATTTTCCAGCAACATAAAAAGTGGATTTTTATCAATGATCATGGCAACATTATGGCAATTCGAAAACATAGGAACAACCATCTCAAAACACAATTATTCAAAACAACACCAATCTTTATATTAATCAAAACGTTTCATCAAACACATATTAGACATCACATATGCTTGAGCATTACCAAACCCCAGCCCACATACCATCCCTCATATCAATCTTTATAAAATATGAATCTCACCCTTACCTTGTTTAGAAGAATTCGAATCCCTTGCCTAAGGAAGCACCACGAAATTAGCTTGCCCTTCTCTCTCCTTGCTACGCCTCTCCTCCTTCTCTTTCTTTCCACTTAGCCGTCCCACTCTCTCACAATCTCCTTTTTTTTTCTTTTTTCCCAAACGTGAATGGCACCCTAGTTACTAAACCCCTCCTATGCTCGATTTCTCTTGGGCCTCCACTTATCACATGCGAATTACCCACTCTAGGCCCTCATTTAATTTTTGCTAATACCCATCCCTCATGGACTAACCAACACCTTCATGTAATATTTAATTAAATCCTTATTATTACTTTACCACCTAATTTTTATTTAATTAAATCTACCATCCACATCAAGTCAAACAATTCACACAAACAATTAAATAAATCTTTAAATGAAAATGGGGCGTTACACTAGACCTTATGAGTTGAGCCTGAGATGACTCAGAAGCCTCACCAGGATTCTCATCTTCTGACATCTCATTCTTCTCCTCATCAGTAACTGGAATATGTAACCCATCTTCAAGTTGTTGATCATCAACACGTGGCTCACCATTTTGAACATTACCATCAACACTATCCAAATTCTGAATAGGCAACCGAACTGGATCAACACCTGACAAGTTGTCATCTTTCTTGGGTGTAGTCTTCCATGAAAACAACATCATGGCTTCTAAGAAGCTTTTTCCCTATTATCATACAACCTATAACCAAATTCATCTTCACCACAACCCATGAAAATACATTGCTTTGACTTTGCATCCAACTTGGATTTTTCATCCTTTGGAACATGCACAAAAGCCTTACAACCAAAGACTCTCAAAAGATCATAATTGACATTCTTCCTAAACCAAACTTTATCAGGAACCTCGCTATTCAAGGCAACACCGGGACTGAGATTAATAACATGCACTGCCGTGTACAGCGCCTCACCCCAGTTGTGTTTGGGCAACTTAGCTTCAGAGAGCATACACCTCACTCTCTCAACTAGTGTTCGATTCATTCTCTTTGCTAAAACATTTAGCTGAGGAGTTTTAGGAGGATTCTTTTCATGTGCAATACTCTGCTGCTTGCAATAATCATCAAAGGGTCCACAATACTCACCACTATTGTCGGTACAAACATGTTTCAACTTCTTACCTGTTTGCCTCTCAACCAAAGTATGGAATTGTTTGAACTTCTCCAACACTTGGTCTTTTGTCTTCAAGGCACAAACCCATAATTTCCTGGAACAATCATCAATAAAAGTAACAAAATAAAGTGCACCACTAAAAGATTTTACCTTTAGAGGGCCGCAAACGTCAGAATGCACCCGTTCAAGTAGCTCTGACTTCCTAGAGGAAGGATGATTTTTGAATGATACTCTAGTTTGTTTACCAGCCATGCAATGAGAACATTTCTCCAAATCTGCATTCTTCAAATCTACAAGCACATCCTTTTTGGCTAAGACATTTATCCTCTTTTCACTGATATGACCAAGCCTTCAGTGCCACAAAGATGCTTCCATATGCACAACATTCACACTGTCTATAAAAACCATAGCTTTTGTCCAATACATTTTAGAAATTTTCTTCTCTCTAGCCAAAACCAAGTTACCTTTGCTGAGTTTCCACTTTCCACCACCAAAGTGATTATCATAACCACAATCATCAAGCATAGACACAGAAATCAAATTAAAGCGAACATCGGGAACATGTTTGACTCCTTTAAGCAACAACGCATTCCCATGTTGGTTTGCAAACAAACATCACCAACACCAATTACCTTAGATACACCATCATTACCCATCCTCAACACTCCAAAGTCGCTAGGAGTATAAGATGTGAAGAACTCATTATTAGATGTAACGTGCAATGTAGCACCAGTATCAACTATCCACATGCTCTCATCGGACACAAGATTAACTGTCTCATTATCACGGAGAATAATAAGGTGCATTTTCTTCACAAACAACAAATCTTTCATCTTGCCCTTCCACAAATGATAATTAGAACCATTCAAAGAACCCATCTTTATATTCATATTTGCCTCCATCATTTAAGCAAGTAAATTAACCCCTAACCAAGAGCTCTGATGCCACTCTGATGGGGAATCAACACATAAACACAATAGCAGAACAATATGCAGCGGAAATAAATTCCCCAAACTTACGAGAACCTATGAGTAGCAACAGCGAATATGTGGGGGCAAATAAAACAAAATAAAACCGCACAATTGAACAGTGATATTTTTAACGTGGAAAACCCCTTAAAGAAAGGGTAAAAACCACGGGTCGTCCGGACCAAAGAAATAGCTCCACTATAATCAAATAAGGTTACAAGAGAGTCTCGACATGGTGCACAAATAGTGCCAACAACTAGCCAATACAATAAAGCACCAAAGCTTGCAAATTGAGAACAAGAAGGTGAAAATACCCAAGACTACAGCTTCAGTGCGATGACGTTTTCTCTCTCTTCAGATATCGTCTCGACGATCCGAACGGGGAAAGTGTAGAACAATATCTCACGAACCGGGTGTCCAATAACGAAGACGATTCAACGGTTAACGAATCTGGAATCGCACTTTTACTGTGACAAGTTTGAAAAAAAACGGGAATTGCTCCCTCTCTTCTTTTCTCTCTTTTGGTGGCTCTCTCTATTCCGAAAATCTCTTTTCTTGAACCCTAATTTAACCCTCTCCACTTATAACAAGTGAGAAACATAATGGGCTAAAATATTTGAGCACTTCTCAACATAGGAATGGAGCCCAATACCCAACAAGCTCTTCATCAAATTTGAGGTCTGTAAGCAAGACCAAAAACAATATTATCAAAATATTTTCAAAGATGCATACACGAATTCAATTGATGTGATATTGTCACATATTAGAAGAAGGTGAACTTAACAATTGCCTTAGTTTTCCTTCCAAGCTTTCTCTTTATCTTCTTATTCCTACATCTGGAGACTGGATTAAAATACTTTGCTCCACATTCGCAACATTCTCAAACACTAAAATATAAAGTAAAAAGGCAACCTTTTTGACTTGCAGAGCATTTACTTCCATTTTTTGAAAGTAGATTTAACTATCTGGAACCACGTACAACCAATCCAACATTATAACATGTATCAAACCGTGTTTAAAAGGCAGTAACAACCTGTTCCTGCAATATGGGAGCTTTAATAGTATTGTTTGATGAGGAACTACAAATCAAAGAGAATCACTTATAATATCATGATAAACATATTACAAATCCTTACTAATTGAGGTTAAAGTTGAGAAAAGACCGGTTCAAACTTCGGGTTCACTATTCTATAATTAGGTAAATAAAAATTGCCATATAAATGCTCGGAAGCACTATTCCACATAACACACCCAACAACACTAAACACATGATAAATGAAACCAAAGAAACCTTTTCTGATGACATAAGTTCCAAGTGCTATCATGGTATGTAACAATCAATTAAACAATGGACACACAAGACATGGGAACTGTATTTGATTCACTTGAAGTATTAAAAATGGAACCACAGTTCACTCAATGAGTAATTACAAGTATACTAATAGTGAGGTATAAGGGAAATTCGGCCAGAACATTCCCAATAGAGAAGAAGAGAAGAAACGGTTAGGGGATCAGAGAGAAAGAGATTCCACAATCAACAACAACACAATGGTGTGATACCTTTTCCTTTTATCCCACGCGATACCCACTAAGCCTTGCGCTCGTTTTCCTGGCGCGAGTGCTTTTCCGTGTTGCGCCCTTGGCGCCTAGTTCTGCCACCTCAGCTGCTGAGTCAGCTTGCCCTTGCCCATTCATTACATGGTATTTATTAACTGAAAAGTTGAAACATTGAAAGGAGCTTGCAAGAGAACTGAAATCTGAGTAGAAACATGAAAAATATTGAAATCTGTACTGAAAGAAAGGATAAATCTCTTCTAGAAAATAGAAAAAGAAATATGAGAACCTTGTGTTACTGTAAGAAGGACATGACTTACATAAGGTTGAGAAAGGACAAACCATTCACTTTTATAACTTGTTTACTTGACAAAAGGGGTGATTTGTTGGAGAGTAATGAGGTTCAGAAGCTTGATGCATTGGTAGTTTGGATATGCAACATCAGTTTCTGTTTTTAGACATTTTGATAAACATTTTATGAGTGTACATGCATGTTAACAAATCAAATATAAAAGCAAGAGATAAAATTAGTCAAAGGCCTAAAGTCATCCACCAAAGTATAATCTTACTTTGGCCCTCCGTTGCAGCCTCGCAGTAGCTTCGTAAGGTAGTGTTTGTTGCCCAAATTTCAGTTGTAGCCCTTTGTGTATCCACGAATGTTCGCTTTCCTTGGAAAACAAAACACATTCTGCAGTGAGAACTGAACTAAATAATTGAAATTGGAAAATTAAGCGTTACTAGCTATCCGAAAGAAGCACAATAAAGATTCTTAAGAAGGAAATATAGTACAAGTACCCCCAGAAGAATTAAAGCTACCCTACTTAATAGAGTAATAGAGGCGGTGCAATTAGTAAAGGATAGCAAAACTGGTTTTATACAATGTAAGCCCATGTGACAAAGTTAGTTACATTCCCATTGTCTATATAAGACCAGATGCACAACTGAAATGTAAGCAAGTTCTCAAAATCAGAATATACAAAATGAGATTCACATTCAATTCATTCTCTCTCTCTCTCTCTCTCTCTCTCTCTCTCTCTCTCTTTCTCTCTCTCTCCTAGATCTTTTACATGGTATCATTTGCTTTCTTCTTCCCTGGGCACTGTAACTGAATTCAGTTACAACCGTTTTCTTCTTCACGTTTCCGCATCTTCAACCAGAAACTTCATAACTCTGCTTCATCTTTCTTCTAATCTGCTTCTTCTCTCTGCGTTTGCTGGCCCTGCGAGTCAGAGATAGATCCAATTCTGCAAACAATCATTCAAGAATTATCAAGAAATTCATCAACATTACAACTGTTAATTGCTCAAGATTAATCAGATTCAACATCAGTTTCGCAAAGATTCAACAGCAAACAATCAGAAATTCAACAATTATTCAATCAAATGGCAACTACATCAGCTACAAATGAAGTCATTCCAGATTCAGACCAAACTCAAGTATTCCAAACTGGATCCACACTGCTTTCTGGTTCCACTTTCATCTCAGGACCAAAACTTTCAATTACACTAGATGATAAATTTTTTCTACTGTGGAATCAACAAGTGGAGGGAGTGATTCTCACTCACAACCTCCACAGATTGCTTGTTAGCCCTCAGATTCCACCAAAATTCTCTACACCTGATGATGAGAAACTAAATAAAATTTCCACAGATTAAACAAAATGGATAGTACAAGATCAGACACTATATACTTGGCTCTTATCTACACTTTCTCACACAATTTTACCTAGGGTTCTTAGTTGCAGACACGCCTATCAGGTGTGGGACAAAATTCACAAACATTTTTATGCTCACCTTAAGGCTAAGGCTAGACAATTGAGAACTGAGTTAAAGACTCTCAAGAAAGGTTCAAAAACAATTTGAGTTCGTCACTAATTTACATTCTATGGTTGATTCACTGGCTGCAATAGGAGAAGAGGTCAAAGATCAAGATCTCATGGATATTATACTAGAGGGGCTGCCTGAGGAATACAATGTCTTTGTGATGATCTACTATGGTAGATCTGGCAACACAGATCTAATGGAACTTGAATCAGTGCTACTCGTGCAAGAAGCATAATTGGAGAAATTTCGCCAAGAACTAACCACTCCAGCACCTTCTGCCAATGCTGTCCAAGCCAATGTTACGCAAATACCTCAGGCTAATGCTGTTTCTACACCTTCTCGTCCATACCAGTACAACAATAATCCTCCTTTTGTACATGGCAGATACAGATTTAACAGAGGCAGGAGGCGTGGCAGGTTCAGGGGCAACTCCAACACCTATCACAACCCTACTTACACTGCTACACCTACTGGTAACAAGCCTACTTGTCAACTCTGTGGTAAATATGGTCATGCAGTGGCCTCTTGTTGGTACAGATATGATGAGCACTTTGTGCCAGCACCTGTTAGCTCTTCCACTACTGCTACATCAGCCTCCACAGCAGCTCCATCCACCTCTACTGCTACACCAGACACCATAGCACCTCATGCCTCATTTGCTGCCTTTGCTACTGCGGTTCCTGGAGTTGTAACAGCAGAATTCCCTCTAGAATTCAGCTCTTCAGGTTCGTATTCTGATACTTGTGCTTCCCATCACATGACAACCTGTGCTAGCTATTTGCATCCTAGTGCACCCTACATAGGGCCTCAAAAAGCCACTATGGGAAATGGTTTTGGCACTATAATTCACTCTATTGGTTCCTCCACTCTTAAATCCACTAAAAGCCCTAGTCAAACATACACACTCAAAAAAAATTTATTAGTTCCTACTCTTACTCGTAATTTATTATCAGTTGGTCAATTTGCAGAAGATAATGGTGTGTACTTTGAATTTCACCCATTTATTTGTCTTGTCAAATCTCAGGCATCTAATGAAGTGCTCCTTCAAGGCTATAGAGGCTCTGATGGACTTTTCTTCATGCCTAGCTTGACAATTACTCCTTCAAGCTGCCCTCCTAGTGCAACTGCAGTTACCAGTTCTGTTGGCTCAACTGGATCATCTACTAGTGTGTCAGTTCCTTTCAATAATACTGTATTTGATGCTTCCTCTTATACCTTATGGCATCATAGACTAGGTCATGCTAATAGTCGTACAGTCCATTCAGTTTTCAATCATTGTAATATAGCCATATCTTCTAGTAAGATATTTGAATTGTGTAAATCATGTTGGCTTGGCAAAGCTCATAAACTCTATGCTCCTCCTTCTACTACCACTTATACTATGCCCTTTGAACTTGTTTACACTGATCTTTGGGGTCCCTCCCCCACTCCTTCTAGTGGTGGTTTTCTTTACTATATTGCCTTTGTAGATGGTTGTACAAAATATACATGGATCTATTTCCTAAAAGGTAAATTTGAAGCTATTCAGGCCTTTAATTAGTTCCATCAAATGGTTAAAACTCAATTTTCTTGTCAACTAAAGGCACTTCAGTCAGATTTTGGGGGTGAATTTTGCCCCTTCACTAATCATTTAACATCCCTTGGTATCCTACACAGGAAGACTTGCCCCTATACCTCACATCAAAATGGCTTTGCAGAAAGAAAACACAGACATATCACTGAAACTAGTTTGTCTCTTAGCACATGCCTCAATGCCCCTTAATTATTGGGATCACAGCTTCACCACAACTGTACATCTCATTAATAGGCGACCTACTACAGGTCTAGCAGAGTTTATTTCCCCTTATCAAGCTTTATTCAAGTCTCTACCTGACTATGCTCACCTTAAATCATTTGGTTGTGTCTGCTTTCCATTACTTACCCCTTACAATAAGAACAAGTTACAATTTAGAAGTGTTGAGTGTGTCAATCTAGGGCTGTCTCCTACCCACAAGGGCTTCAAATGTCTCAGCCCTGATGGAAGGATCTATATCTCCAAAGATGTTCAATTCCATGAACACAGGTTTCCTTTTCCTCAACTATTTCCCCCTAAGTCTCAAACACCCTGTCATTCCTCTTCTGACACTACTACCTCTCTGTTATTACTACCAACAGCCAATTCCCCAGAACCCGTGTCTTCTCAAATCTTACCACCCTCTACAAATAATACTACACCAGCCTTCCCCACTCCCGATCTTGTTCCTATCTCACACAACCCAACTCAAGACACTACACCCTCACCATCTACAACTCCACTAATCAATTCAACCAATGTAGAGCCCATTCCACCTTGTCCCAATTCCCCACCACCCACTTCTCAACCTACTATCCCAACTGTCACTAATACTCACCCTATGGTTACTTGAGCCAAGACAGGTAATCTCAAACCTAAAGTCTTCCTCACTCATGTGGAACCAACTAATGTGAAACCTGCCCTAGCTAATCCACAATGGGTTGAGGCCATGAAGATTGAATACCAAGCTCTAGTTGCTAATGGTACATGGTCCCTTACAGAACTGCCACCCAATAGATAGGCCATTGGGTGCAAATGGGTCTATAAAGTAAAAAGAAATCCTGATGGTACTGTTAATAAGTACAAAGCCCGTTTGGTCGCCAAAGGATACAACCAGCTACCCGGGCAGGACTATGGTGAAACCTTTTCACCAGTTATCAAACCAGACACTATTAGAATTCTGTTAACTTTGGCACTCACACACAAATGGGAAATACAGCAGATAGATATTAATAATGCATTCATAAATGGCTTCTTACAAGAGGAGATATATATGCAACAACCACCTGGGTTCATTTCAGAAAACAAAAACCTAGTTTGCAAGCTATACAGATCCTTATATGGGCTCAAACAGGCCCCCAGGACTTGGTATGAGCGCTTAAAGCAAGCTCTTCTTCAGTTTGGTTTTAATCCTAGCAGGTGTGACCATTTATTATTTGTCTATACAAAAGGGGGTGTTCAACTATATGCTTTGGTGTATGTGGATGATATTTTAATTACAAGTTCCCAAGCTAATTTAATTCATGATCTTATCAACAAGTTACAAATAACCTTTGCCCTAAAACATTTGGGGAAACCATAGTATTTCTTAGGAATTGAAGTAAAATACCTGAGTTCTGGTGCTTTGTTACTCACACAGACAAAGTACACTGCTGATCTTCTAGAAAGAGCTAACATGACTGGTCGCAGCCCAATGTCCACTCCAATGATGTCCAACATCAAACTGAGCCGTCATGGGACTGATACCTTAGCTGATCCTCATTAGTATCGCTCGATTGTGGGTGCTTTGCAGTACATATATAACCCTAACTCGCCCAGATATTTCCTTCTGTGTCAATAAAGTATGTCAATTTCTTGCTTCACCTCTTGATTCACACTGGCGCGCAGTCAAAAGGATTTTTCGTTACCTCGGTGGCACATCAAATTTGGGGCTTCTTCTGCAACCAGCTCAATCTGATGTTCCCTTCTCTATTTGCGTCTACGGCGATTCTGATTGGGCGAGTGACCCCGACGACCGTCGCTCCACCTCTGGTGCATGTTTATACTTTGGCCCTAACTTGGTTTCGTGGAGTGCGAAGAAACAGACTCTCGTCGCACGATCAACCGCTGAAGCTGAGTATCGTGGCCTCGCCAACGCCAACGCCGAACTTCTCTGGGTACAATCGTTGTTAACTGAGTTGCGTGTTCCGATTCAAACTCCAACACTTCTCTTCGACAACCTCAGCGCCGTTCTCATCTCACACAATCCTGTTCTTCACTCTCGCACAAAACATTTGGAGCTTGATGTGCATTTCGTAAGGGAGAAAGTTGTAAGCCAACAATTGAAGATTCAACACGTTCCAGCAACAGCGCAGATAGCTGACGCCCTAACAAAGCCTTTACCTCTGCAGAGATTTGTTAATTTTCAAGTCAAACTCAAACTGGGCTCTTGCTCAGGCCCAGCGTTGAATTTGAAGGGGGCGTAATAGAGTAATAGAGGCGGTGCAATTAGTAAGGATAGCAAAACTGATTTTATACAATGTAAGCCCTTGTGGCAAAGTTAGTTACATTCCCATTGTCTATATAAGACCATAGATGCACAACTGATATGTAAGCAAGTTCTCATAATCAGAAATATACAAAATGAGATTCACATTCAATTCTCTCTCTCTCTCTCTCTCTCCCTCCCTCCCTCCCTCCCTCCCTCCCTCCTAGATCCTTTACACTGCTCCAAAATATCTGATGGAGATTACTATGTAGTATGTTCTTACAACAACTATTTCTAGAATAAACTTCACTAGCTTTTATAGGGTATTTTCTTGACTTTTACTCATCTAACGCAGCAAGTAATCCACATTCTTCACAGAACTTGAGAATATCATCTTCATCCTAAATAGGTTCATGCAAAGGGGACATTTGAATAAAGTGATAAATGCATCACAAACATACTTTTTGGAAAACCTGCGTAACTTCATTTTCATTAAGATCACCAAAAATTGTTGTTGCAATGGTAGACAATGCTCTCTATACATCTTAAAGGGACATTTGAATAAAGTGAACCGAACCGCAAGGTAAAACTACATGCGGTTTGGTTTGGTTCGGTTGGTTTCCTAAAATAAAATTGAACCAAACCAAACCAATGCGGTTTGGATTGGTTCGGTTTTTTTTCCAAGACAAAACATAATTTAAAACGAAGTTAAAATTAACTAACATAAAAAATGGCTAACAAAAATCTTTAAGAAAAAATCTGCTCAAATATATGTAGTATATAAATCACTCTCTTTTAATTCTTTTAAGATATTAAATATTTTATTGTAATTTTAAAATATAGCACAACAATATGAATTGTTCGTAAGTGAGTCAAAGAATTAGTTGGATTTGGGCTAGTAAGTGAGTGAGAGTTGGAATTAGCAACTTAGTCCTTAATGTAAGGTAACAACTGTTTGACAAATGAGCATGAAACAAAAAAGGTAAACTGGAAACAAAAGAAAAGAAAGATATTTAACGAAGTTATTGACAGAAAGTAATTCAGCAAGTTTTCCTAGCTAGCAATAGCAAAGCAGCAGCAAGGGCCATATACAGTTTTTTAATTTGTAATTAATTATGTCACAACAGAAATGTAGCAAATATAAATTTGTAATTTTCAAATTTACATCATATAATCTATATCACAAAAGCAAACAAATTTCATCCATCCAGAAAGAATTATTACCTTCAAGTAGGGGGTGTTCGCGGATTGAATTGGATTGGATCGGTTTTGGAGGAAAAAGCATTCAATCCAATCCTTGCGGTTTTAAACTTTTATCATCCAATCGGTTTTGTTTTAAAATCAAATCCGATCCGATCCGATCCGATTTTACTTCGGTTTGGATTGGATTGGATTTCGGTTTTTTATTCTTTAAAATTTCTTACAATACAAAATAAAAATAACACCTCTTCATAAATCAAAAATCACACATCATCAAAATATCAACAATACTGAACAACATAAGATGTGAAGTTAAACATATAAAACATGCTATGGAACTGCCTTTCAATTGACGAGGTGGACCCACAATGAATTATTGTATCTATTGATTGAAAATCCGCTGCAAATTCTTCTTGTGCTTTATTTTTTAGAGCATTGTCATATTGTTTTACAAATTGACCAAGACTTGTTGTTGAATTGATATATCCATCAAAGAAAGCATGTATGCTCTCACTGCGTTGTGTTGTTGACATGCCCGCCCAGAAAAATAACCCTAACAATGTCGGTGCCCAACTATGTCACTCCTTATACAACCCACTTAACCAGTCATTCTCTTGAAGCTGAAATTTGTCTATGAAGGAATGCCACTTAGCTTCAAAATCAACTACTGCGTAAGTATCATAAACTGCTTCTTTCATTGCCGCCTTTATCTTGTAATATTCACCACAGCCATTAAGTTTTTCGGGTATTTTTTCATGATATGCCATAAACACCACCTATGGCGAGTAGTAGGGAAAACTATCTCAATGGCATTTTGCATAGCCTTGCATTGGTCAGTGACAATACCCAAGGGGGCCTTTCCTAGCATGCAACGAAGCCATGATTGAAAAAGCCACACAAATGACTCTTCGTCTTCACCGGAAACTAGGCCACACCCAAGTAATGTTGATTGACCATGGTGATTGACACCTACAAATCCAGCAAAAGGCATCTCATATTTATTCTTCAGATATGTTGTATCAAATGTCACCACATCTCCAAAATATTCATAAGCAGCTCTACTTCTTGCGTCGGCCCAAAAGACATTCTTGACATGAAAACCATCATCCAAATCAAGATCAAAGAAGAAATTTGAATTTTGTTCCCTCATTTCATAAAAGTAACTAATCGACGCCTTCCCATCACTGCCTTTCCAATTGAACGCCTTTCGTTGTTGACAAAATTCCTAACGTCCCTTTCACAAAATGGTATATTTTCATGCCCTCCTGCATCTGTAACAAGAGATTGGAAGGTTTTGTTGATCCTCACACCCGCTTCATCGTTGATTTGGATTGGTCTCTTCACATGCAGATTTATTTTCTTGTTTGCCCTAAACAACCTTGACTTTGTGGGGCTCAACTGGTGACAATGCTCATCTACAAATTTTCTGATATACCATACTCCATCTGTTTCTAACTTGAAACATATCTTGGCAGAACAATTGCTCACCCTAGTCGGAAGTGTCTTCAATGAAGATGGAATTTTTGACATTTGCGCGCTAGACCCCTCTCTTGAGCATGACACAATTCTGTAGTTGATTGCCCCATCCTTTCCCTTTACTGATGTTCTAATTTTCCATCCAAAACTTTTTTATAAAGCATACTCACCATAATATGATATCCCCTCGTCTAATGAAGCAAAACACATCCCGATTGCAGGCTCCCAACATGCATCGCCATCGTTGGAGTTGTCATTTGTTATACCTTCAGCATCAGCACTACCACCCTCGATGAATGTATCACCACCCTCCATGAACTTTTAGATGTCGGCGTCATAGCAATACTGCATAATAAAATTCAATTATGTATATCTTATATTAAGATGAATATAGTGTATAGATGTAAACCGAAATGTGTCTGCCAGAATATGCAGAATACCAGTAATAGGAAGTTTCTTATGTTAACACTATAAAATTATCATACCAATATAAGTAGAAAACAAAGTTTAAAAGGTCTTACACCAAGGCTGTTGTCACATTTTTTCTCAGCAATACAGTACAATGAAACAGCATGAGGGAACTATTTTACTGATATGTGACTCATGTTTATGTAGCGACAAGTCAAAGGTTTATTCAGTGCCACATTTTTTTGGTCATTTTGAATCAAATAACCATCTTAACATATCGACTAAACAAGTATATTACGCTGTTTTCCAAGTTGGTTTTTCACATGATATTATTTCTGTCAAACAGCATGAGGGATCTATTTAAGTGCTAAATAGGACAATAAATGTAAGTATAAGTCAAATGTTTGTGGTGTGACATGTACTGGTATCCATTTGAACCAGATAGCCACATTACTCCACTCCATCATGTTGAAGAAGAGAACAATCTGGTACGAAGACGAAGAAATGTATGTGGTGGTCCTGCGATCTCTCACGATGGAGTGGAGTGATGAAAGAGTGGTGGAACGGCGTGACAAAAGAAAAAACGTGTTTTTGAGAGCCGTACTTACGGCGGCGGTCGGCGACGGGGGGAGGAGGTCAGGGGTGAGAGCAGAGATTGAGGGATGCTGGGAGCTTCCGTGTTTTCGTTTTTGCGTGATTCCGTGTTTGTTGAGAGTACTCTTTTCCTTTTTGACTCATTTATTTCTTTTAATATTTCTAAAATATATTTTTTCAACAACCAGGTCCCACTGCGTATTTTGGCAGGTATATGTACGTATTTGGTATTTTTGTCTGGTTTTGGGTTAAAAACTTGGCTGAATAACATTGTGTTTGTTTTATCCATTGGTATTTCTAAAGAAGGTGATATCACAAATACACTTCATGCAAAACAAAGAGGAGGAAATCTTTTTTGTGGTTTTTAAGCTTTTTCTTTTGAAGATAACAAGAATTAAGAGATACGCATTGGATACCACAAGTGTTTATATCGGGACCCACCAAACGAATACTAGATTTTACGCGAGGTGATAAGTGTGCTACCTAGCCTCCACCATTGCATTCTCTTCCTCTTCCAAATAGGTCATCGGTAACAATGCTATTAATGGTAGTACTTGTTTTATCCATAACTCTTCCTCTGGTTTTTTTCTTCCTGAAACATAGAACCACTAGTCCACCTGGTCCTAGAGGTCTTCCCATAATAGGGAATCTTCATCAACTAGACAATTCTATTCTTTATCTACAATTCTGGAAACTCTCAAAGATATATGGACCCTTATTTTCACTTCAACTTGGTTCAAGGTCAGCTATTGTTGTTTCCTCAGCTGAAATTGCCAAAGAGGTTCTCAAAAACAATGACCTTGTCTTTTCTGATCGACCAAGCTTGCTTGGCCAACAGAAATTGTCTTACAATGGGTTAGATATTACATTTAGCCCATATGGTAATAGGTGGAGAGAAATCAGAAAAATTATTGTTGTCCATATCCTTAGCTCCAAGAGAGTCTCATACTTTTCCTCCATAAGAAACTTTGAGTTGAAGCAAATGATGAAAAAGATATCTAGACATGCTGCTTCTTCAAATGCTTCAAACTTGAGTGAGTTATTGATTTCTCTCACAAACACCATAATATGTAGAATTGCTTTTGGGAGAAGCTATGAGGAGGAAGGATCTGAAAACAGTAAGTTCCATGAAACGTTGAGGGAATTTGAGGCTATGTTGACAGCCTTTTTTGTTTCAGATTATGTTCCATTTCTGGGTTGGATTGATAAACTCACAGGTTTGAAAACACGTCTTGAACGAAATTTCAAGGAGTTGGATGAGTTCTACCAAGAAGTAATTGATGAACATATGGATCCAAATAGAAAGAACAAAGAGGAAGAGGTTATTGTTGATGTTTTACTTCAGCTGAAGAAACAACGTTCCTTTTCAGTTGATCTCACTTTTGATCTAATCAAAGCTGTTCTAATGGTATGTTTGTTGTTCTTCATTCTTTTTTCTCCGTAATTTAATTTTGTTTTTACTCTTTTATGAACTACTTTTTTAGTGAAAATATATACAATATTAATCTATTGTGCACCAGGTATGAATATGTCCACGTACAAATGTTTTTTTTTCAAAAAATCACTGACGCTAAAGTTTAGAATTTTTTGTCACTAGCTTGCCAAAGAAATCAATCCCATCACCATAAACTAGTGTCGTGACCCGTGCGATGCACGGGGTCAAAGCTTTAGGGACTACATAATCACTATAATATTAAAATTAGCTTAGTAGAAATTAAAGGAAAAGTTTAGGAATTAAATGTGTTTAGACATTGGTCTAATTTTTTTAGTAAGAGGTAATAAAGATTGTGGAAATTAAATAGACATTGGTCTTATGCATAAGTTCCATACATAGGGTTTTACCAATGCAACTATAAATCCATACACATCAAAAGAAGCAAATATAAATAGTCAGAAACATAAAATACAGATCCAACATCATATCTAATCATATTAGTGAATTATGATTAGAAGTGTCTGCTAAAGGAATATGAATCTTAAAATGACTTCGTGATGCATAGGTAATTTAAAAAAGAGCGGGACTATTTAGCCAAAAAAGATTTATGATGGCAGTTGTGTTGGTCTTTAAGAATGGTTGGCCAACCCTATTCAGATGAAAACTAGCCTTGAAAGTAGAACAACAAATTACTTCCAAAATGTTATTGTAGAAAATAGATTCGGATGGTTATTGTAAAAGCTTTTGGGAACTTTGATGTGCTTCTGCTTCAAAAGAAAAAAGAAAAAATCAATTAAGAGATGAAAAACTAACAAAAGAAATAAGAAATTAAATAAGGTTAACTCACACTGTAGTAGCTAATGTCTATCACCCATTTGTTTAATGAAGTTCAGTAAGGTCACTAAAATCATTGACAACAGATAACATTGGATAGCTGAAATAAACTAATTCTAATTAAAAAAACTATAGGAGAAATGGCTTCAAAGATTCAACAAACAGAGCAAAGAAATGGTAATACATTATTTGGAAACAGCTATGTAACAAATTATCATCACAGGACCCGATGTTTAAAAGGTGAAGCAAAGGCAGCAAATGTTGAAGTATGTAACACAGCAAATGTTGAGATATTTTCAGCTTGCATAATTGAAGGACAATAATAGGAGAAGATGAGGAGCCAGTCTCATTAAGATTAGCAACCATCATCTCAACAAAATGACCCCACAAAGTACAACAAACTCTATTGAACCTTTGGAAAAAATTGTAAAAGAAATCAAAATAAAATAGTTAAATAAGAATAGAATTATATTTGTAAATCAAGTGGATGAAAGAGTCAGAAAATAAACTCACTCTAGACCTTCAAGAACTAAATTAGTCAGTTTAGCCAGATTTTCATTTACTTGATTCTCTTTAATGTCACTCTTTCAACAACACGACCAATGGTATCTCAGAGCAAAAAGCAAAAAAGCATGGCTTAAAGTGTGCAAGCAAATAAAATTGTAAATATTAAAATAAAGAGATACAAAGAGACCAACCCTACCCAAACATTAACCACAACCATTTAAAAAGAACATTAATTTTTCCAACACAAGGTACACCAAAACACTAAACACTGCATTCAACCAATGTAGCAACATAACAAACGAGGAACAACAAAGCACTTCTAGTGGTTGTTAGGGGAAAACTAAAGTAAGTAATAGAACAAAGTAAGTTCAACTAGAAATGTATTAAGATAAAAATATAATGAAGAAAAGAAATGATATTTAAAATTATAAGTGAATGTCTTCTATGAGGACATTTGATAGAGAAAAATGAAGTTACAAAGTTGTTGAGTTGAGAGTAAAGGTTCCTATAAAGTTCATATCTGTGAATTAAAGGATGCAATGGGAGAAAACACCATCAAACTTCACAAAGTAGATTCAAAAATAGATATAACAATCAAGAAAGCTAATATAACTCGTATAACTCGTAGAACTTAAGTAAATAATGCAACAAACTACATTCAACTGGAAATGTATTATAGTAAACAATATAATGAAGACATGACAGTTAAAATTATAAGGAGATGTCTTCTATAAGGACATTTGATAGAGAAGGATGAACTTATGGGCAGAGAAATTTGACAAACCATATTTAAGTAACGAGAGAAAACTAAAAACACCATCAAATTGTGATCATCATATGTATTTAAAAATGGCAAATAGTAAGGATTGTGAAAGATTTCTTATGTCCCACAACCTGCTTGTAGTGTCCTGATTCCCAGTAGCTAATATTTGTCCATTAGGGTGCCAAGCAGATGCAAAAGAGTAGTCCAAGTGCCCTTTCAGGCTCCCAGTAATCTGGTTGATACAAAAAGTATATAAAGTCAGAATTTTAAAGAAACATTAAGGATATAACAGCAGCAAAAATAAAAGCAGCAATAAAAGCAACAATACAGTGCCCACATATTTCAGCGACGTTTTGAACTAAATTAGCTGAAACATACTCTCAAGTAAGGATTGAAACAAATATAGGAATATCATGGTGTTTGACATCAAGAGTTGCTTGAATATTTAAATATTGAACCAACTTATTAAATTGTAAACTTCAGGCGTAGGACAGACTTGGTAGCAGCCCTAATATCCCCCTCTGTGTAGTACAATGAAAAGGAAGTAAATATAGAAATATGCTTTGCAAAGAACTAACATTGATGTAAGAAGCAAAGTCCCCTGTAGATTACTATATCTATCTATAACAAAAATATAAAACCAGAAGCATCAAAATTTGAAGATTATGATGCATCAACTAATAAAGTAACAACTAATCAAGGGAGGCTAGTAACAATGAAGGGGTGAAAAAAGCAGGCTAAACGAATTGGCTCACTACAAAAACATGCATTACAAAGAGTGAAAGAGCTACTTTTACTTTCCTTTATCTTAATATGGATATGACATTGATGAGAATACAAAAGCTAAACTGTACGTTCATGCTAAATATCAATGAGATACATAATATGAATTGGTGATATCATAGAAAAGATAATGCTAGATAAAAGGATGAAAGACTTGTAATTAAAGACACTATTTTGTCATGCTATAGTTCTTAACTTACCTATAATACTTCTGCTCTGAAATTAGGCCTGCTTGATCTTCCCCTACTACAAAAGGAAAAAGCTTTAAGGCAGAAAGAAGGAAAAATTATATTTGCATGCCAAATACAAATGTCTCAATTTATTACTATCTTAATTCATAATAAGTGGTCTTGGTTTACTAAGTAATCAATGGAAAAACATGTCACTCTTATGCATTAAAAAAAGATATGTCAATGTCGAATTACTTGATTGTATCAAGTATAGTTATATAGCAGTAGTATGTTGAAATAACTTAATAAAACTAGCCAAATCTAAGGGTTTGACCCCTCACAGATGCTAATGAGACGTGGAACTAAAGAAAGGATGGAATCTCTTGTTTTACTTTAACTGAAACAAAACCTAGAGTAATTCAATGATGAAATTCACAATGGAAATATGGGAACAACCTCCCACTTAATTCACGAAGTATATGGACAGTGAGAAATAGAAATGAAATAGGATAGAGGAACCCAATTTTGCAGTAACAAAATCTAGAGGGAGAAATGATATAGTAGCTCTTATGGAAAGATAAAAGAGTTGAATCCCAATATGATACAAACAGCATTTTTGGGGTCAGGTTTTCTTCTTAGAAAAAATGATACCTCAGTTCTGAAATTGATACTACTAATCATTTACCAAATAATAATGATATAAAAATGTAGCCAGAGAAAACAAAGGACATAATTCATAAGAACAACAGATACAACACCCGGTATGAGAAAAGATTAGGATTATAAGAATAAAAATACAACACTAACTACATAGTTCCACAATGAAAAGAAAGATTAAAATAGCTGTGAGCCACCAATTATGCCATTTAATTATAGTATTTAGATCATTTTCTAGTCCAACCATAAGAACCACGATTTGTTTAAATAGAGACAGCAGTTAACACCATCTGGTCTGATGACAAAGAGGGAGTCAAATGGACACGAACATTTTCAAAAATAAGCTCCACAAACCATTAAGGTCACCAATGAATCCTAGTTTAGATCTATGACAAAAGAAAGTAAGCTCCAATAAACAGTAACATTTTCAACAAATAAGCACGTCAAAGAAGCCTGTAGCACCATGAATGGCATCAAATAGAAATGCTGGCCCTAAAGATCCAGAATATGTCACAATATTGACTAACTA
Organism: Astragalus membranaceus; assembly: GCA_039519185.1. Classification (NCBI taxonomy): domain Eukaryota; kingdom Viridiplantae; phylum Streptophyta; class Magnoliopsida; order Fabales; family Fabaceae; genus Astragalus; species Astragalus membranaceus. The sequence continues at coordinate 80,402,325 of CM076850.1, read as the reverse complement.
TTGATAAAATTTCACTAAGCATTGCAAATTTCACAGCTATCACTAAAACAGCAAGGCAAAAGAGAGCAAAAGCATTGTAGGAACCCACTTAAAGCAAAACAATATGAAGATAATAAACAAAGTGAAAAAGAAGAAGAACAACATTACCTTTTGGATTACAAACAGAAGAAACCACAGCAAAGTAGAAAGAAGTAACTGAAAGAAAAACAAAGCAAATAATTAGTAAAAGAGAGAAAGCAAAAAAAACAAAAAGAGCAACACAACTAAGTTGAGGGACGAACCCAAAAGGACTCAAAAGCTGGTGAGAAGAGGCGGGGAGGCATCGGGGTTTATATAAAACCAAGGCAAGCTACTAACACTGCCTAGAGGTGTGAACCACATAATAATGAACCTAATTGGAAGGGGGAAACCATAATTAGAAGTGATTGGAATGCAAAAGGTTAGATTGGCGAAGTAAATATAGGGTATCAGTCACGATGATGAAATGAATGGGAAGAGGGAAACCATGATTACAAACAATTGGTATGGAGAAACTTAGCTTCACAAAATCAAATTAAAAGCATTGGGAAGTGGAGATGGTGTCAGCTGTTTACATACTGAGGTATGAAAGAAGAGTATGAATTCAATAAACCAAGGAAAACTCAGTCACGTGGGGAAAACGGAGGGGAGAACAAAAGGGAGGCGGCAATGTTGAAAAAAACCTAGCAAAGGAACCAAAAACAGAAAAACACGTGGATACAAACCTGAAACAAAATTTTCGACCCCATTTCGCTGACGAGAAGCAATCTTTTTGCTATCTTCTTTCGCTCACAAAATCACACCGCGTTTTTTGCTCTCTTCCTTCCCTAACAAACCCACACCGCAACTGACAAGAACCATACCGCCATCACCATCGTTTGCTGACTCGAGCTTACTTGGCAACCACACACATGTGGATCATACGTGGACCACATGGCGGTTCTGCAGTGACTGGAGTTTGGGGGGAAAGGCGGGAAGGTTGGCGGGAACGCGTTGCCTGATATCCACGTGGAGACTACCACGGGATTAAGATTTCAATTTTTGTTGTTATAGTTCAAACAAATTATTGTCGACTATTGGTAGCCATTTTTCTTTACATTTTTGCCTTATAACTGAAATTTAAAACTGTAATTTAAAACTGTATATCTCTAATTTTTATTAAAAGTTATTAATAATTTAGCAAAGAAAATAAAATATAAAAAAAGCAGAAAGACTTACATGGAACTACCCATCTTTTTTTTTAAATCAAAAGAAAGAGATATGGAGCATCATTAAAACCTTATGATACGAAATCCTCCTCAGAGAAAAAACAAGAAGGAAAAAGAGTACTACTCCTCCTAAATTTTATTGAAAATAAGTGGAAAATACAGAAAAAATTGGGGGATTAGACCAATACCACTGATAATAAAGAAATTTATAACTGAGAGAAATTAAAAATAATCCTATAGAAGTGTGCAAACACATAACTATAATAATCTCATCCCAACCAGGTTAACACCAAAGCCATTAACAATAATTTGCAGCACACCAAAAACAGGAATCAAAACACAATCCATTAGGAGGAAGAACACTAATTTAAGAAAGAAATTAGCAAAATCTTTAAGTAGGTAAACTTAACTTAGTCTTGAAAAAAATCCTCAGCAATGAAGTTTGGAATCAAATCCTACCAAACAAAACCACTTAAATTAGTTCCATGATCTCCAATCTTGTAAGCGTGGACATTGCCCTCGTTATATGTGAGTGCCAACGAAATTCATTTGTCGAAGGGTAATTAATTTAACGACTAATTAATATATTTTTACAGGACATGCTTGGAGCTGCAACAGATACAACTTCAGCAACACTAGTTTGGGCTATGACGGCACTAATAAAAAATCCAAGAGTAATGATGAAAGTTCAAAATGAACTAAGGAACATGGGAGATAAAAAAGATTTCTTAGATGAAGATGATGTTCAAAATTCCGCCTATTTAAAGGCAGTGATAAAAGAGACATTGAGATTACACCTACCAGCCCCACTTCTTGTGCCAAGAGAATCACGAGAGAATTGCATTATAAGTGGCTATCCCATTCCAGCCAAGACAATAGTGTATGTGAATGCTTGGGCTATTCATAGAGACCCTAATATTTGGAAAGACCCACAAGAGTTTTATCCTGAGAGATTCCTAAATAGTTCTATAAATTTTATAGGACAAGATTTCGAACTAATACCTTTTGGAGCTGGTCGTAGAAATTGCCCAGGTATGCCTATGGCAGTTGCGTCGTTGGAACTTATCCTTGCTAATCTTCTCTATTCATTTGATTGGGAATTGCCAAATGGGTTGGTAAAGGAAGACATTGATACTGAAATGTTGCCTGGAATTGTTCAACACAAGAAGAATCCGCTCTGCCTTTCTGCCAAAACCCATGCATAAATGTCGCATGGGCTTGTAACGAAAATAAATAATGCTTTGTTTTTAGATACTTTATTTTTTCCCATGTCTTTTGTATCTTTTCCGTTTTTTACCAATAAATTCTAGGCGGGGGTACTCTTTTCTTCTGAATGTTTTTTCCTTAAAGAGGGTTTTGTACCAGAAGGTTTTAATGAGGCTCTATAACCCTTTCTTGTGCTCAAAAAAGATACTTTATTTTCTAAGAAGCCAAAAAAATACTTTATCTTCTTTTGTTTATTTGCCTTATTTGTTTTGGTTCTTTATTGTGCTAAATTCTTGAGTAATATTAATGTTGAACTTTGCGTCTACCTTTATTTGGCTTAAATTTTTTATATAGAAATTTACAAATTTTCTATGGATTTGTCAGAAAAAAGACATGTAGGAATTTTTTTTTGCGAATATGTGTTTCCAAGTAATACTTTTGGTTGCAATTTTTTTTTTGTGATTCTTTTTTTTTAAATCAAAAAATACTATTGAAGTGAGTACATGGGTACTCCAACTTATAGAGTTATATGGGGCTTCATTAAAACCTCTATGGATCGAAACCCAATGAGAAAAAAATTCAAAGAGAAAAAAGAGTACCCAAAAGGAAATTACAAATTGTTTAGACAGCCCATCGGGCAATTCAACCGGTCTACATAACAAGAATTAGTCTTCTTGCCCCTCCAAAGAACAAACCATCCACAAGATAAACATTTGATATGATCATCGAGCATTGATTGGCAGCACCACTTTAAATAGCACCCGTTCCTTGCATACCAAACTGCCCATATGGTTGTCATCCAAATGATGAGTTTTGCTGCCTTTAGCATCCTTCCTTTCAGCACCTGACCGAAATGTATGAATTGAGAGCATCTTGGACATGGTGATTAGGTATGTCCATCCAACTGAATATTCTTAGAAGCCTATGTTTTCTTTTAGTTTCAATTTAGTCTTTGCCAATCACCAAAATTATTATGACAAACTTAGGAATTTTGAAAACCAAAATCAAATCCAAAAAGTGTTTCTCTAAAACGTAAAATCAATTTGTTTCCAGATCTCCATAGAATCGATTTGTTTCCAAATCTCCATAGAATTCGTTTTCAGATACTCTTAAAGTCAAAACATAAAATCAATTAATTCAAAATCAAAACACAAAATCGAAATTAATAAGGAAATACTATGCAAAATTCATTTTCCATATCTGTTTTTTTTGTGTTTCTGTTTTTTATCAAAATTGATAAGGAATTATGTAATATATATTTATTGTTGGTATCCTTTACTCAAGTTATCATGTGGCATGTGGTATTTGAGAGTGCCTACCACATTCAGGTCATAGGTTCAAATCCCATGTCCTTCAAAATGGTAATTTGTTTTAGTAACACTATGCTTCACATTGCCAAGTGAGTGCCATGTGGCATCCATCTATTGGTTGCTGACGTGGCATATGTCAGTGCCACGTAGGAACGATGCGATGTGACGATGATGTGGTATATCTGTGCCATGTGGCACAACCATCCAATGAGATGTTGACACGTGGCAGTGACGTCAGTGCTGACGTCATCTCTATTTGCCATATAACATTTTTTTAACAAAAAGTTAACAGAGGGACCAAAATGAAACAGAAATGGAAGACGAGGGACAAAAACGGGACAAAAAAAGATAAAAGACCAAAATGAAACCTAGACCAAAGATAAAGGACCAAAAGTGCTATGTAGCCTATTAATTATTTGTTATTTTACTATAGTGGCGCACATTAGAGTCGAGGGCAGAATCCCACTGTGATCGCGCGGATTGGTATACAGAGGAGAGCCATCAGGGTCAGGGGCGGGGGCACTTGAAGACGAACCGACTCTGGTCAGTAACCTCACTTGGGTGATCATAGTCGATCACGCTTCTAACCGACATAGGCTTGTTGAGAGAAACAAGGCCCTGCCCATATTGATCAGGTTGCGGAGCCTGATCATGGAGTGTATTATGAGGCCGCTAATCCTGAGCAGTTTGTGGTGGAGGCTGAGACTGAGCAGAACCATCAGCCCGCGGAACTAGATCTGGGTCCCCAGGACCGCTCTCCTTAGAAGAGGTAATAGTTTTAATAATTTCTGCATTGTCGTTTAACTTTATATTATGTTTTTGGCAAAATTACACTAGAGGTCCTTTAAGTTATTTAATTGTAACAAGTTAGTCCTTTAAGTTTTTTTCGTACCACTTAGGTCCTTTAAGTTACATAATGTGTACACCGTTAGTCCTTTTTTCATTTTTCGTTACATAAAACCCAAGTTGGCACTAATAGCACTGACATCGCCATGACGGAGTCTACATGTCATCTATCTGGTGAAATTTTGGTTCATCTCCTTTTTCATTTAAGTTAAAAGGACCAAATTATTACATGACGGTAGTCTTAAATGACAAATTTTTTACGAGACATGATACGTAGGCCCCGTCACGACCACGTCAGCTCTATTAGTGCCAACTTGGGTTTTTTGTTACGAAAAATGAAAAAAGGACTAACGGTGTACACATTATGTAACTTATAGGGCCTAAGTGGTACGAAAAAACTTAAAGGACCAACTTGTTACAATTAAATAACTTAAAGGACCTCTAGTGTAATTTTTCCTATGTTTTTAAATAATTTAGTTTTGTATATATGCAGGATCGTGGTAAATTGATGATTCTTGCACATGGTGGGAAATTCCAGGGTCTGGTACCTCTGTTCCACCATCCTTTTGTAATAGACTGGTTCACTAAATCTCGCCTTTTGGAGCTACAATACACACCTCTGAAGGTCGTCAACCAGGAGCTGATTTCAACTTTGATAGAGAGATTGCATCTGAAGACCAGATCATTTCACATACCCTTTGGTAAAATGACGATCTCCTTGGATGACGTGTCCAACCTACTACATCTACCGGTCACTGGCTCTTTCTTTAGTACATCTGGTCTATTTGAAGCTGACACAACCATTCAGGTCGGGATTGAGTTGTTGGGATACTGCACTTAGACTGTGTGGTGGAGACAAACCAAACTAGAGGGCCATATTTCTGATTCAGCTGTTGAGAGGGTGCCTACACTGTCCACATGTAGATGGGCAACTGGATTTATGTTGCACAGGCGTACCTACTGCTTCTGTTGGGTTACACCATCTTTGCAGATAAGAGTGCTACCTATGTACCAGTGAAGTGGTGTTGCGCCCGAAACAGTCCCCGAGGGAGAACCTTCCTCGTTCACAACTTTTCCTAAGACAATGAAGCCGCCACCAATATTTATTAAGGAAAATATTAGGAAAACCTTTTTTGGAAAGCGATTGGTCTTGCGAAACTAGAGAATAGGGTTCGGGGGTCAGTTACGCGCGGGGAAGGTGTTAGCACCCCACACATCCTCTCTACTGAGAGGGAACCTTTAATTGAATGTGTGGTTTTAGTGTGTTGACTTGAAAATACTTAATTTTGCCTCTCTACTTCTTATTGAAAAATTATTAATGAAAATCTTTATTAATGAAAACCTTTAATTGAATGTGTGGTTTTAGGGTTGTCCTTGTGTCTTTCCTTATGTGTTATGTATATGCCTTTCTAAGTTGTAAACCTTTTGAAGTATGATTGCCAAGTTAAACCTTTTATTTCCGCTGCATGTTTTTGAAAAGAAGTTAGTTATAATTAAAGTACTCTGTTTGCGAAGTGGTTTTCCGGTTCGAAAAATGTGACACTCTTTTGGCGCGAAAAACTCTGATATTTTTTTATAAACCGTTGGGTAGAAAAAGGGGTGTTACATTTGTGGTATCAGAGCAATGGTTGGTCCGTCCGGCCAAGTCATCGAGTCGTTGTGTCGGTTAGCGACCAACTGTTGTCTTTTTAGTGCTAACCAATGTTTGCGTTGCAGGTACATCAAAAGTTGCCAATGGTAAGTGATCTAGTGGGGGGGACATCCCTACTAGTGTTATGTGTTTTGTGTATCCCTATGTGCTGTTGTCTGGTTTGTTTTTGACCTTCCCTGCTGTGTGAACTGTGTATGATTGTTAGTGGGAGAGTGTTAGTTTTAGCGGGTAAATTTCGAGGGCGAAATTCTTTTTAGGGGGGGAGAGTTGTAACATCCCGAAAATAGTAGATTAATTTTCTAGTTAATTAAATGAGGTTTAGGTGGTAGGAGATAATTAATTAATCGATTTAATTAATTATTTAGGGTTTTGAGAGTTAAATAAATAGAATTATTTAATTGGACCTAGGGTTAGTTTTAGATGGTGGTGGCGAGTTGAAGTGGATTAGGAGAAGCCCATGATTAGGTCATTAAGTGGAAGCCCATGTCCATTAAGCTAGGCGCCTATAAGATGCCAATCTTAGGGTTTGGTGATTCATTCCAACACTTTAGAAAAAAATAGAGAGAGTGGGACGGCTTGGAGAGAGGAGAGGCGTGAAACCATAAGAGAGAGATGAAAGAAGAAGGGCGCAAAACCCTAGAGGAGAGAGAGAGGAAGTTTTCGCATGCACCAAGGAGGGAGAGGAGGATCTTAGTTGCTGAATTTTGATGGTAGCTTGCTCACCAAGAGATAGGTGTTCTTCAATTATGAGGTAAGGGGGCTCTCGTTCATAGTTAATAATTTATAAACCACGAAATCATGGGGACTAGGTGTTAGGAGTAGTTGTTTAAATTGCTGTTGATGTTTATAATATCTATATGTGGCTGAAGTGTGATGGTTGTTTGTGTTGTTGAATTCACTGTTTTGAGATGTTCTGACATAGGTTTAGTATTTCAGTGACTGAGAACGTTTTACTAATTGAAAAATTATGTGGTTTGTCATTTCGAAAACTTGATTGAATTCTTGTTAATTTGGCGTTGATTTGGTTGCATTTGGAGTTGTAAAACTTAAGTTATAGGTGAAACAAGTTAGGTTAAAATTCTGGAAACGATTTGGGTAGAGGTTCAGTATTTCGGTAACTGGGAACGTTGTGTTGACTGAAAAATTATGTGGTTTACTGTTCTGGAAAATAGACTTGATGCTTGTTAATTTGGCACTGGTTTGGTTGCGTTTAGAGTTGTGTAGCTCGAGATATGAATTTCACAAGTTAGGGTAAGATTCTGGAAACAATCTGGATATAGGTTCAGTAAATCTGTGGTCGTGAGTGTTCTATTCGTCTAAAAATTATGGGGTTTGTTTTGTTGGAAAGTAGACTTAATTTCCTACTGAATAGGCACTGATTTCGCTAATTTTCATTGAGAAATGAGGGAGAAGATTTGTTTTCAAAATGACTAATAATTCTGTCCGAATTTTGTGGGATTTCTTGCTCCGAATTTTGTGGGGTTTGTTGCTCCGAATTTTGTGGGATTTTATGCTACAATACGAGATAGTTGTTAATGTGGTATAGTATTTGTTACGTGCTTTGTTGTGGTTATGTGACGAGGTAGCTGTGATGCTACAACACGTGGTATTTATATGAAATGATTTATAACGAGATATGGTGATATAGTATTTATTAATTGAATGCTTTGAGTTGGTGTAATTGGTGCATGAGTCATGAGTCACATTGTCATATGCATTCTTACGAGGTAGCTGTGATGCTACAACACGAGGTTTATTACGAGTTGCGCCCGTCGTGGCCTTTACGAGATCGGTACCGCATGCATATGCCCGGAGGGGTTGCATTTCATACATTGCATACACGTCCTGTGTTTGATTTCGTCTTCTTGAACTAATGGTGTAACTGTATTCTGGGTGTAACTGCATTTGGTGTGACGGTACTCAGTGTAATAGTATTCAGCGTAACGGGATTTGGTGTAACTGTATTATTGGTGTAGTAAATTGATGATATCCCTGGTGTGCCTATTATACTGTGTTTCTTGTTTTATCTATTATTATCTATGTATTGAGACTCACCCTACTGCGTCGTGTTGCCTCGTATGTCGGCAACCTGCAGGTGACGGTGACGGAAGGTGGCTAGAGATTCTTCTTCTAGTATGGTTGAGTCGGCTCTGATACGTAGCACTCGGGAGGGTTGTCCTTGTGTCTTTCCTTATGTGTTATGTATATGCCTTTCTAAGTTGTAAACCTTTTGAAGTATGATTGCCAAGTTAAACCTTTTATTTCCGCCGCATGTTTTTGAAAAGAAGTTAGTTATAATTAAAGTACTCTGTTTGCGAAGTGGTTTTCCGGTTCGAAAAATGTGACACTCTTTTGGCGCGAAAAACTCTGATATTTTTTTATAAACCGTTGGGTAGAAAAAGGGGTGTTACATTTGTGGTATCAGAGCAATGGTTGGTCCGTCCGGCCAAGTCATCGAGTCGTTGTGTCGGTTAGCGACCAACTGTTGTCTTTTTAGTGCTAACCAATGTTTGCGTTGCAGGTACATCAAAAGTTGCCAATGGTAAGTGATCTAGTGGGGGGGACATCCCTACTAGTGTTATGTGTTTTGTGTATCCCTATGTGCTGTTGTCTGGTTTGTTTTTGACCTTCCCTGCTGTGTGAACTGTGTATGATTGTTAGTGGGAGAGTGTTAGTTTTAGCGGGTAAATTTCGAGGGCGAAATTCTTTTTAGGGGGGGAGAGTTGTAACATCCCGAAAATAGTAGATTAATTTTCTAGTTAATTAAATGAGGTTTAGGTGGTAGGAGATAATTAATTAATCGATTTAATTAATTATTTAGGGTTTTGAGAGTTAAATAAATAGAATTATTTAATTGGACCTAGGGTTAGTTTTAGATGGTGGTGGCGAGTTGAAGTGGATTAGGAGAAGCCCATGATTAGGTCATTAAGTGGAAGCCCATGTCCATTAAGCTAGGCGCCTATAAGATGCCAATCTTAGGGTTTGGTGATTCATTCCAACACTTTAGAAAAAAATAGAGAGAGTGGGACGGCTTGGAGAGAGGAGAGGCGTGAAACCATAAGAGAGAGATGAAAGAAGAAGGGCGCAAAACCCTAGAGGAGAGAGAGAGGAAGTTTTCGCATGCACCAAGGAGGGAGAGGAGGATCTTAGTTGCTGAATTTTGATGGTAGCTTGCTCACCAAGAGATAGGTGTTCTTCAATTATGAGGTAAGGGGGCTCTCGTTCATAGTTAATAATTTATAAACCACGAAATCATGGGGACTAGGTGTTAGGAGTAGTTGTTTAAATTGCTGTTGATGTTTATAATATCTATATGTGGCTGAAGTGTGATGGTTGTTTGTGTTGTTGAATTCACTGTTTTGAGATGTTCTGACATAGGTTTAGTATTTCAGTGACTGAGAACGTTTTACTAATTGAAAAATTATGTGGTTTGTCATTTCGAAAACTTGATTGAATTCTTGTTAATTTGGCGTTGATTTGGTTGCATTTGGAGTTGTAAAACTTAAGTTATAGGTGAAACAAGTTAGGTTAAAATTCTGGAAACGATTTGGGTAGAGGTTCAGTATTTCGGTAACTGGGAACGTTGTGTTGACTGAAAAATTATGTGGTTTACTGTTCTGGAAAACAGACTTGATGCTTGTTAATTTGGCACTGGTTTGGTTGCGTTTAGAGTTGTGTAGCTTGAGATATGAATTTCACAAGTTAGGGTAAGATTCTGGAAACAATCTGGATATAGGTTCAGTAAATCTGTGGTCGTGAGTGTTCTATTCGTCTAAAAATTATGGGGTTTGTTTTGTTGGAAAGTAGACTTAATTTCCTACTGAATAGGCACTGATTTCGCTAATTTTCATTGAGAAATGAGGGAGAAGATTTGTTTTCAAAATGACTAATAATTCTGTCCGAATTTTGTGGGATTTCTTGCTCCGAATTTTGTGGGGTTTGTTGCTCCGAATTTTGTGGGATTTTATGCTACAATACGAGATAGTTGTTAATGTGGTATAGTATTTGTTACGTGCTTTGTTGTGGTTATGTGACGAGGTAGCTGTGATGCTACAACACGTGGTATTTATATGAAATGATTTATAACGAGATATGGTGATATAGTATTTATTAATTGAATGCTTTGAGTTGGTGTAATTGGTGCATGAGTCATGAGTCACATTGTCATATGCATTCTTACGAGGTAGCTGTGATGCTACAACACGAGGTTTATTACGAGTTGCGCCCGTCGTGGCCTTTACGAGATCGGTACCGCATGCATATGCCCGGAGGGGTTGCATTTCATACATTGCATACACGTCCTGTGTTTGATTTCGTCTTCTTGAACTAATGGTGTAACTGTATTCTGGGTGTAACTGCATTTGGTGTGACGGTACTCAGTGTAATAGTATTCAGCGTAACGGGATTTGGTGTAACTGTATTATTGGTGTAGTAAATTGATGATATCCCTGGTGTGCCTATTATACTGTGTTTCTTGTTTTATCTATTATTATCTATGTATTGAGACTCACCCTACTGCGTCGTGTTGCCTCGTATGTCGGCAACCTGCAGGTGACGGTGACGGAAGGTGGCTAGAGATTCTTCTTCTAGTATGGTTGAGTCGGCTCTGATACGTAGCACTCGGGAGGGTTGTCCTTGTGTCTTTCCTTATGTGTTATGTATATGCCTTTCTAAGTTGTAAACCTTTTGAAGTATGATTGCCAAGTTAAACCTTTTATTTCCGCTGCATGTTTTTGAAAAGAAGTTAGTTATAATTAAAGTACTCTGTTTGCAAAGTGGTTTTCCGGTTCGAAAAATGTGACACTCTTTTGGCGCGAAAAACTCTGATATTTTTTTATAAACCGTTGGGTAGAAAAAGGGGTGTTACAGTTATGGGTAATCACCGCTAAGTACTCTTGAAAATGAGAGTCACTACCGCCAGTCAGACGAACAAAGGCTCTGATTGACTATTAGTAGCGACTCGTTTTTATTTGTTCTTTAGAAAGGGGTTTTCGAAAGAGATTGATTGGCACGAATGATCAAACTAACAAAAGTTATGGGTGATCATCGCTTGTTGTTCTTTTGGAAAAAAAAGACATCGCCACCAATGGCTAGACGAACAAAGGTTCTGATTAACCACTAGCGACGATGGGTTGAAAATGATTTTAGAAAGGAAAATGTTTTTGTTCTGAAAATGATCTTGGTTTGCAAAAGTGATTCTTTTTTGTTACGAAAATAACTCTTTTTTGTTATGCAAAGGCTAAACTTTTTATGGTTGCGCTTGACGAGAATGTGACTCGCTCCTACGTATCCCAAATGGGAATCAAAGCGACGTAGTTCTAACGAGCCTTGAAAGTGAAAGTCTTTTTGCTTTGGTTTTGAAAAGTGAGGGGCGCTCATGATGATCAAACTAACAAAGGTTATGGGTGACCATTACTAGAACCCACTTAAGTGCATGTAGAAATCCCTTTTGAAAAATGAAAGCCTCCATGATGACCAAACTAACAAAGGTTATGGGTGGCCATCACTAGCACTTGCTATGACTTCGATGCTTAGGAAAATATCTTTTGAAATCGAAAGCGTTCATGATAATCAAACTAACAAAGGTTATGGGTGATTATCACTAGTAGCTTATGCATATGAAAACATCCTTTTTTTGAAATTTAGGCTCTTAGGACAACCAAACTAACAAAGGTTATGGGTGATTGTCACTAATTACCATTTTCATGCTAAACTATTTAGAAAAGAAAACAACGAATGCAAAAAGATTTGGAGATTCAAGCGTGGCACAATCATTGAAATCGAATCCTTAGGCAAACAACAACATGGTCATAACTTGCGATTAATCTTATTTGAATTCTTGAGCAAACACTAGCCTAGACTACACATATTAAACCACAACACATAAATAGGCAAAGAAGGAACTTGAATTGGGCATTAAGCAAAAATACAAGAGTGGGCAAGATTGAACCTAAATGCACATCTAGTGGAAGATGCTAGGCGAGAACCATACTCAAATATTTCTACAAAACGCAAGGGGATCTAAATGCACATCTAGTGGAAGATGCAATGTATGGAATTGACCTACCTAAGTGTTGATGATATTCTTATATGAGAGTGGACAATGAAATTGTTAGCTTAAGGAAAAGAGTTGCCTCAATCATGATCATAGGCAAGCATAAGCAAGCAAATTATTTAGCAACCAAAGTATCAAAGAATGTTGAATCACTTTGGTCAATCCTCACACTTAAGATTAAGTGCACAAGTGTGAATCACATTGCCAATCATATAAACTAAAAGGGTTGAATCATATAGAACAATCCTCATCACTTTAGGCAATGTGCACTAGGCACAAGTGAGAATCATATTGCCTATCATCAACTTGAGCCAATAAGCAAACATATAAAAACTCTATTTATTCTTCATGACTTGCGAAACCAATACATAGTCAAACCATAAATTTATTCATCAAACTCCCAAAATCAAGCAAGCAAAAGATACTAACAAGATTTAGGAACAATTAATCACATAATTTAAACACTAAAACCTCAAATCAACATTTATTCTCAAACTCTTTACTTTGTGCGAAATCTATGTGAGAAAAGAAATTTGCAAACCTAAACAAAGTACCTAAGCATGGAAACACTAAAATCAAATATCTACAACATGATTAAGCCCTATCAAGCAAAGAGAAACAACAAAATCAAATTAAAGCTAACTTTAATAGGATATGCGAATCAAACAACACATGAAACAACAATTTTGTTTCACAACAAATGCAAAAAATCAACACAAAACAACATGACTCAATTTATTCAAGAGTGAGAGGCACCTTAAACACCCAAGCCTCCCTAAGTGCTTGTCAATAGTGTTTAAGGCTCCTCTCACCAACAACAACAAGCTACATTTTAAACAAAATGATGATGATATGTGAAATGCAAAGTGAAGAGGAAAATGGGTTTTTATGCAAAAAAGGTTGAAGATGATGCAAGGGTTTGAAAGTTTTTACCTCAAATCCAAGCTAGAAGATGCAATGAGATGAAGAAAATAGAAACCAAATCAACAAGAACCTCCAAGGAACTTCAACTCCAACCCAAAAAGCTTGATGAAAACCTTCCTTGATGATGATGTTTGATCTTGAATGGAAAATGGAGAAGATATATGAAAGAGGGATGAGAATGAAATGAGATGGTGGTGTTTGGGTGAAGAGGAAATCAAAAATGGATGAAGGAAGGGAGTAGGGAGGCCACGGTTTTGGGAGAGAAAAGGGGAGGTTTTTGGTGTGCTAGGGTTTTTTGGTGTAGGAGAAATGGGAGGGTTCCTTTGAGATGAAAGAAAAACAAGAGGAAGTGAGGGAGAGGAGAGGGGATACGAATTTGTGTCCTCTTTGGGAGGAGAGGAGTGAGTTGTTCTTATTGAATTTCAAAGATCCAATGGGTTTAAAGTTGTGAGAGGGAAGTAAAGAAATTAGTGTGTATTTAGTGGTGTGGATAGAAGGAAGGTAAAAAATATGTTGTGTATTGAATGTTATTGGACTCAAAGGTGTGCTTGTCATGATGAAAGGCTTTTGTGATGTGCACTTGATGGGGGCTGAAGTGAGGGGTGGCGTGGAGCATGAGGATGGAGTGAGGGAGGTAAAGAAATTAGTGTGTATTTAGTGGTGTAGAGAGAAGGAAGGTAAAAATATGTTGTGTATTGAATGTTATTGGACTCAAAGGTGTGCTTGTCATGATGAAAGGCTTTTGTGATGTGCACTTGATGGGGGCTGAAGTGAGGGGTGGTGTGGAGCATGAGGATGGAGTGAGGGAGGTAGTTTGCTTGCAAAACTAGTGCTTACTTTAGCAAAAAATGGATAAAAGCAAAAAGCACCTAAAAGGAATTAGCCCTAATTCTAAAAATACAATAAGCATCCAATATTATTTTGTTATTCATTTTTATATTTTGATTTCAGATTTCTATTTTTAATTATACATATTTTTGAGCCTTTTTGAAAGCGAGAGAAAAAAAAACCGTTATAAATGACCAAAATACCCTTTTTGACTCTAAAACCCTAATTTGCCCGAAAAATGCGTTCCAACCCTAAAAATGATTTCAAGACCCTTGGAATGCCTTCTAGGATCCGAAATGCAGTGCATAAGGCTCTTCGTTCTTCAATTTATTTATTTTTTGTGGAAATTAGGGTTTTGACCTAAGCCGGACAAAATTGGGGTATGACAGCTGCCCCTCTTTATTTGGATTTTACCAAGAAATATGAATTGCGCGAGACATATTTCGAAGGTAAAATAGAAATAAAGAATTCAGAAATTATACCAATTTTGTCCATTTGGAGAAACCCGAATTTCCCCCCTTTTTTTTTGTTTTTGGAAAGATAGACACTTTCGTGTTGATGCGAAAACAGTAAATGAACACTGACGTGCAGACATAAAAGGTAGAATGGGCACTTGCGTGCAGGCAGAAAAGTAAAATGGGCACTTGGCGTGCAGACAGAAAAGGTAAAATGGGCACTTGGCGTGCAGACAGAAAAGGTAAAATGGGCACTTGGCGTGCAGATAGAAAAGTAAAATGGGCACTTGGCGTGCAAAAAGCGGTAAATTGCCCAGGCTGCCTAAAACCTGTAATCCTTAAACGAACTCTTGACGAATCCGAGTTTGCACGTGGCTTTGAGGAGCACGCTCTTCCTGTTGGCCTTTTCGAGCGACCGGGGGGATCGTTATCAGCTCCGGAACTGATATACAGATCAATGCACGGCGTCCACTGTATCTTAGGCTGATACAACTATTCCGTTGAACCTCACATGGGGCTGCGGTCCATCGCGTTGCTCGTACACGATGTGAGACCTGTGCAGAAGGGAGCGATGATCTCTGTGCTCCAATCCGCAATGCGCGCTTGAGCGCTCTCTTTTTTTCTTTCTTTCTTTTCTATTTCTCTCTTTTCTTTTTCTTTCTGAACTCCCAACTTGGGGGAACATTTTCTGGAATCTGGGGGCGAGGGCTAACACCGAAGTGCTCATTCTCTCTTTGTACCTGTAGCTGAAAATGAACAAATGCATGCAATGCAAATGCCATGATTGCTGTTTTCTTTTTTCTTATGATGAATGATGTGTTTCTTATTTCCTTTATCTATGTCGGATGGATGCATGATCTTCTACTGTTCTTATATGCTTGATGAAGGTAATGATTTTCCTTTTCTTCTCTTGTCTGTACGCAATGCATGATTTTCTTTTTCTTTTGCTTATGTCTGATGAATGCAAGATTTTCTCCTGTTCTTATATGTCTTTTTCTCTTTCTCTAGCTTCTCTTCTTTCTTTTTCTTCCTTTTTTTTTCTCTTTTCTTTTCTTTTTGTTTCTCCCTTTCTTTTCTTTTCTTTTCTTTTCTTTTCTTTTCTTTTCTTTTCTTTTCTGTTTCTTTTTTCTTCTGAACTCTCCCAACTTGGGGGAGCATTTTCTGGAATATGGGGGCGAGGGCTAACACTGAAGTGCTCATCCTCTCTTTGTACCTGCAGCTGAAAATGAACAAATGCATGCAATGCAAATGCCATGATTGCTTTTTGATGGGATGAATGTGATGTGATGCAGGAGTTTCTTTTTGCTTGCACGAATTTTTTCTATGTTTGATGAATGCAATGTATGAATTTTATTTGTTTTGCTATTCTTTTGTTCTTTTATTTCTAATCCCCTTTTTTTGTTTTCTAATTTCTTTTCTTTTGCTCTTTTATGCAGTGCTGGTATGCAAATGCAAAATTTTGGTATGTAATGCTCTTGCGTTTTGATGAAATGGCAGATGACATGCAATGGAAAACTTTTTCTTCTTTGCCTTTTTCCTATGAAATGTGAATATTGCTATTACGCGAAATAAAATGATGAACAACATGGGATGTTTTAGCTTTCTTTTCTTCTATGAGATGCCAGTATTGATGTGATGCAACTGTATTGCTTTGATGTTTGAATGCAAATGTATGCGGTGATTGACGCTTTGATGAATGGAATGCTCCTGTTCTAACTTCTGTTTGTTTCTTTTTGCTTCTTCTATGAAATTCAAACATTAATATGATGCAATGCTCTGATGTTTGATGATTGAATGACAAAGGAATGCTTGTGAAATGATGAATGATATGGAATGCTGGATGACAGTGAATGTTTTTGTGTTGCTTTTGTGGTTTCTTTTCTTTGTTTTCTTTTTGCTTTCTTTGCTTTTTCTATGAAATATCTGATGCAAAATGTAATGCTCTAATGATGAATGACATGCAATGATTGTGTTCTTTTCCTTTTTTATGAAGTGCGAACATTAATATGATGCCAATGCAATGAAAAGATTTCTGCTTTTTCTTCTCTACTATTTTCCTCTATGAAATGCAAGTATTAATATGGTGCAACTGACGTGGAACATTTTTTCTTTTTGCTTATGTGATGAATGCACAAAATGTGAAGATGCAAATGTAATGCTTTGATGCATATGCTATAATGAATAGATTGAAATACCTAGATGCATGAGGTAAACATTTTTGTGATGATGAGATGCGAGACTTTAAATGCAAGGACTTGAGATGATTATTGACCATTTTGTTGAAAAATTGAATTTGATTCAAACTCTGGTGTTCTCAAGGTTTTTATTTACAAACCACCTCACTTGTCTTCTCCTTCTTTCCATGATGACTGAATTTTAGATATCACGTAAACAACTGGTGCTCTCTCTTTTGAAGCATCGTCTAGTAAGCATGCATAGGAGTGCAAATGTGAATGAATGAATGAGTCAGTTAACTTGGAATTGGTTTAGGGCATGGACTTTTATGGCAAGTGAAGGAATGACCGACATGGTTGTTGCCGAAGCTCATGAGGGATCAAGAGATACAAGATTGCCCCGATTCAGGTCTTTGATGAGCGAATAGTTTGCCCCTGTCTAGTGGTGACAACAACTAGGGGTGTAGAAGATGATGAATTGGGAACGCTTCGGCTCTTGGGATGAAAGCTGGAATGAAAGGGGTTTTGCTTCAACCCACAGAATTTGATGTTGCCCCAGTCACAACAAGGACAAAGCTGCCCCAATCAGAATGACAAGGTCTTGTTTAGGATAGTGAGTTGAGAGATTGCCCCGGTGAGGTTTTTATGGGAATGAATGAGGTGAAGGAATGGGAATGCACTTGCCCCACTTTGGAATGACATTGACAACTGGAGTGACATGGGATGGGCATTGAACAGATTTTCCCAAGATTAGGGTGTGTGGGTGGTGAAGAGAATGCCCCAGCTTTTGGGTCTGAGTGGTATTCTCAGCGCAAATCTTTGGTTCTCTACTGATGTCTTGACTTTTGGTGCGAAAGAATCCTTACCTAGTGATCACTGTCATACCCCAATTTTGTCCGGCTTAGGTCCAAACCTTATATTTTCCTCACAAAAATAAATTATGCATTTTGGACCCTAGAAACCATCCCAGAGTTTTTGAAATCATATTTAGGGTTAGAATGCACGTTTTGGGAAGTTAGGGTCAAAAAGGGCATTTTGGTCATTTCTCACAAGCCTCATGCATCAAATTAGGGTTTTTGAAAATGTGTTATGTATGCATGGCAAGTTTTGAAAAAATATGTTATGCATGGCAAGCTTTGGAAAATATTTTATGGCAAAGACCTAAAAGCATTTTTGTGGAAAGCAAGAATTGATTTCTATTTTGTTCCAAAGGCCAAGAATCGATTTATAGTATATTGCATAGGCCTTGAAATCGATTTTCAGGCTCTTCCATAGGCCATGAATCGATTCCTAATTGTTTTAACTAAGTGAAGAATCGATTCCTACCTTTTAGGATGTCCTGAAAATCGATTTCCCTTGCCTATGTTTAAAGCATGAAATCGATTTCTACACATACTCATGCAAAGGCTAAGAATCGATTTCCTTAAATCTTAAAAGACTATGAAATCGATTTTCAGGATCTCCAAATGTCCTGAAAATCGATTCCTACCTTTTTCCATAGGCCATATAATCGATTCTTATCATTTCCAAAAATAAAGAATCGATTCCTACATATTTCCAAAGGCCACATAATCGATTTTCAGGATCTCCAAATGTCCTGAAAATCGATTCCTCCCTATTTCAAATAAGCAAACAATCGATTCTTTTAATTTCTAAAGGCAATGAATCGATTATACACTTGTTACACTTCATACAATAATCGATTCTTCACTTACATTAATTGTCTTTTCAAAAATTCTACTGTTGCCTAAGCCTATAAATACGTAGGTGTGATTTTCATTTTGGGGGGGGGGGGGGGGACTTGAGGAGATCAGAGTAGAACACACACAGATCTTCACACACAGATCTCACAAGATCAGAGAAGAATTGCTACACGGACACACACAGCTCACAAGATCAGAGAAGAATTGCTCCAGACACATTTCACGAGATCTGAGAAGACAACTCTCGCAAATCTCGTTTTCCAGTTCTACGCTCTGATCTCCTGCAAGGGTTAGTCGGGGTTTGCATTCTTCAGAGTTGTAATATCTGTCTTCATCAGAGGTATTTCAGTCTTTTCATTTGTTAAAATTTAATCATTGTGATCCATGCCAAAATTGCCCTATGTGATTTAATTTAGCTGTAGTGTCCTTGTTGATGATGAACCACAGGATTCCCACCTATGCCTAGTGCATCATTTTCTAAGTGGTGAAGATGGTCTCAGATGATTCAACCTCCCCCTTTTAACTTCCTAATGAATAAAAGATAGTTAGGTTTGTGGTTTAAGGTCCATGGGGTATTGCAAAGGATGGGTTTCCCAAAACCTTGATGCTCCCTCCTCTTTGATTGTGTTACTAACCTTTGGACACATATTCATGAATGCAAAGGATAGGCTTACCTTAGCCTTGATGCAATTTCCCCTTTTCTCATGTTATTGGGAAATCATTGTTCATATGTTCCTTAGTTAAATTAAGATCATTCTACGCCTATGATCAATTGCTTGCTTGTTATTGGATGCATTTTAAATGTCTTGATTCAATGTGCCATTCCATCCATGTGTATGACCTCCTAATGAAGACGTAAGTCTACATGCCTGTTGTAGCATAGAGTCATTAGGGTAAATACACTCCTTCCTACACACACACTTGCTTTGTATGACCTCCTAATGAAGACGTAAGTCTACATGCCTGTTGTAGCATAGAGTCATTATGGTAAATACACTCCCTCCTATACGCACACTTGCTTTAAGAACTTTTACCTCGCATCCCTGATAGGTGGGTCTCTTGATCATGTTGGCATGTTTAGTCTTGATTAAATATTCAACATACGCATGATTTCGTGATAATTAAACGTGTTTAAACTCTGTAATCAATCATTGATAATGCCTTCACCCTTTCTTCCAAAAATCTTTCAAACCTTTTTCCAATTAACGCGAGTTATTAGTGACTATCACTCAAAGCCTTGGCTTGTTTGATTGTCGTGAACGCCATCAAGGGTTATTAGTAATGATCGCTCAAAGCCTTTGCTTGCTCGATCGTTATGAAAGCTCTTCCCCCTTTCAAACCCTTTCAAAAACATTCTCGTTCAGAACTACGTCGCTTTGATTCCCGTTTGGGATACGTAGGAGCGAGTCACGTCCTCGTCAAGCGCAACAAACAAAAATCCTTTTCATCCCCCTAAACTTCCATTTTCAAAACAAACAAAAAAATGTTTTCAAACCCACTGTTGTTAGTAGCTAATCAGAACCGTAGTTCGTCTAGCTATTGACATCGATGTCCTTTCTCCAAAAAGAACAATAAGCGATGACCACCCATAGCCTTTACTAGTTTGGTCATCAAACAAATCAATCCTTTTCAAAAAAGCTTTCAAAAAGAGAATAAAAACAAGTTGTTACCAACGGTCACCCAGAACCTTAGTTCGTTTGACTAGCGGTAGCGACTCCTTTTGAGTACTTAGCGGTGATTACCCATAGCCTTAGCTAGTTTAATCACTCGCTAGTACTCGTCCTATTTCGAAAATTCACCTAAAAAGTTAAAAAACAAAAACCAAGAACTACGTAGCTTTGAATTCTCCATCGCACCGGGAGATACGTAGGAGCGGGCCATGTCCCGTCAAGCACTTCTTTCTAAAAACCCTTTTTTCCCCCTGTCTCACCAAAAATAAAATTTCCAGTAAGTTTTCTCATTTATCTTCAAACAAGAAATAAATAGGCAAATCTAGGTATTTTTCAAATCAAACATTAAAACCACACATTTAATTAGAGGTTCCCTTTCGGTAGAAAGGACGTGCGCGGTGCTAATACCTTCCTCGCGCGTAACCGACCCCCGAACCTATATCTCTAGTTTCAAAAGACCATCCGCCTTGTTCAAAAGACCTTTTTTCAATGTTTTGGTCTTAAAATTAAAATATTGGTGGCGGCTCCTAAATTTTTCCACGTTGTACATCGAGAAACCCAAGCGGGATTTTTCGGGGTGCAACAGCTGGCGACTTCACTGGGGACACTTTTTAAAACGAGGGTCAAGCCTAACTAATTTAAATGTGTGGTTTAATGTATTGTTGATTTGATTAATACCTTGTTTGCCTTTCTTTCTTATCATTGATTGTAGGCATATGCATTTGTTTTCTTTGTTGTTCCCTATCTCTTCTTTTAATCCTTTTCTTTTTATATGTTTATGCTCATGCATTCTTCCAACCCCCATGTTCCCTTCTTTCTTTGCTCCTTTTCTTCAAGGTAAGCTCATGCATCTCTCCCCAATTCTATCATGTCCCTTCTTCTCAGCTCCCTTTCTGAAGTAAGTAATGTGTTTGTTGTTGGTACCCTAGGTTAGTTGTATTTGAATGATATTAAACCCTAGGGTAGACGACATGCTATTGTCTGGATTGTCTGGATTTTCATTTGCAGGTGGGGTAGTTTTGAGGAAATGCCCTTCACACACACTACACTTATACCCTGTGACTATGTGTTTTGAGTGGGACCATAACCCAGGTCTGCAAAAACTTAGGAGAGTGGATTCGAGTAGTGGGAGCCCATCAGGACCTTTGTCCGTTTGGCTACTTGCGAAAGTTTCAACCAGAGTTGTGCTCTTTCATGATGCCTCACATCTAGCAGTTTGCTGCATTTGTGGGGAGTTTTGTGAAAGGGACTGTAGCTCTGGTGGCCTTGTGAGGGAGTGAATAGAGCTACACGGGAGGATTACCCTTTAAATTGCCCTAGATCATAGGTTCTACCCCCTTTTAGGTCACAAGGGCTTTCCAAATTGTGTGTTGCATCGTTGCATTCAGTTCAATCAATTTTTCCTTCAAAATTTTTGAAAATTAAAAAAAGATATGCTTTCCCTTTTCAATAAACGCCTATATGAGGTGGCATATAGTGTGAAAATTTTCAAATCACCACCTGTAAATATCCTCTTTCTAAACACAAAAAAAGCATCCTTGCATCATCGCATCATTGCATCGCTGCATCATGGCATCATTTGCATTGCATAAAATTCCAGTTTCGAAAAAAAAAAAACGTTCATCTTGCATTCCCTTTCATTACAAAAAACAATTATCATCTGCATAGCATAAGCATTTCATTTATAATCATGCAAAAGAATGCTCGTCAAGTTCATCCAAGATGGGACATTCATGCATAAGCATTATCTCAAAAAAGGCACAGTAGAACTACGTACGCTTTGATTTCTCATCACAGGGAGGATACGTAGGAGCGGGTCCGCCCCGTCAAGCATAACAAATAAAAATCTCATTTTGAAAAGCGTCTTTCTCGCACCATTCAAAATGCATTTCATTTTTGCATCAAAATCATAAAAACCTTTTAGAATAAGCCACACTTTTCGAGTGGTCGTTCTCCACGCATTTGCATCATACTTGCATATCATAATTTGTTCATTCATTGCATAAAATAAAAGTTGTGATGAGAAGCGAAATGTTCTTGCAAAACAATCATCCTTTTGAAAAGATTATCCTTATTTGGTTGCAAACTCAAGGTGTTCCAAGGCACTCAGTTTTTCAAATCAATAGCTCATTTGCATTTCTTTCAAAAGCACTGCATCCCATCCATTCTATGACAAAAGACTGAAATAGTGTGTCAAAGAAAAAAAACAATTTTTTTTTTAACTGATGTTAACTCTCTGTGAAGCATTCTTCTAATGAGCATGCATGCTATGAGTACAGCCTCTTGTTTGAGTCCGTTGGTTTTCCTCCCTTACCACAGTTTCCCGTCCAAAGTCTAGTCCCGCCCCGTCCACCCATAAAGTGCATATTCGCCCCATCAGTGCGTATTTGACTTCTGGTTCAAGTCCTCCATGCTGGAGCAAGTCTGTGATCATTAATTCCCCTTGATTAATATCATATTCCTTCAGTGCAAGTCTCTCAAAAAAAAATAATAAATATATAATAAACAAGAAGACAAGCTCGCTAGGTTGAAAACCCGCAAAGGGCGGCCTAGGCAAAAAGGAGCGCCCGGTGGACTGAAAACTTGCAAAGAGCGGTCCAGGCAAAAATTAGGGCACAAAAAAGGAAAAAGAGCAAACACATAAAGATAGATAAACTATTGTTCTAAAGTTAAGTCTTATAGAAATAAGCAATCGGGATTTGAAATGAAGTTTGGCCATCTCCTCAAAAACCCCAAAATCCCAGAAAGTCCCTTTCCTGCCCACCTTGAGCCAAGAAAAACCAAAATCCAAAAATCACCCTAGACAAGGATCACCCCAAATAAAAAAACTGTGCATCACTTTTTATCAGCTCACCCGAGTCAAAAAAAAAAAAAAAAAAAAAAAAGAGAAAATCAAAAAAAAGGGGGATTCAAAAATAAAATCCCAAAACAAAAGAAAATGGTGAGCTGCTGGTACATGTTACCACAAAGTACAAGAGATCCTTGTCTAAATAAACCTTCAAACACTTCAACACCTGGTTCCATAAACCTTCAAACACTCCCTTTGGCCTCAACATCAAACCCCTTCGTCATCCTACCATGAGACACGAATTTGCTTTAACAGAGCCCAAACAAGCCCAACAACCATCTTCCTCATAGACCATTAACCGTCAATCAACGCCAAACAAAACTCATCCTCCCATTAGCCTCAAACACTTCATTAAGCCTAACCCTCCTTCCTCCACAAAACACCACAATCCCGAAAAGTCCATTCCGATCAATGACCGGTTGCTTTTGTTCACTCAAATTCTAATCTTAGGACGAACAGGCTTATCTATGTACAATGTGTTTGCTCAAAAGAAAAACAAACGATCAGAAAAAAGAAAGCTGATCAAGAAAGAATGAACCCTCAGAAAAAAGAGGACTGAGGAAACAAAAACAAACAGTCAGAAAAAAGAAAGCTGACAAAATAAAAAAGGAGGGACTTGCACCCCAAAACACATTCAAGATGCACTAAAACAAGGTTTAGTGATCACCAGGTAAGGATTCTTTCGCACCAAAAGTCAAGACATCAGTAGAGAACCAAAGATTTGCACTGAGAATACCACTCGGACCCAAAAGTTGGGGCATTCTCTTCACCACCCACACACCCTAGTCTTGGGAAAGTATGTTCAATGTCCATCCCATGTCATTCCAGTTGTCAATATCATTCCAAAGCGGGGCAAGTGCATTCCCGTTCCTTCACCTCATTCATTCCCATAAAAAAACCTCACCGGGGCAATTTCTCAACTCAATATCCTAAACAAGACCTTGTCATTAGGGCAGCTTTGTCTTTGTTACGACTGGGGCAACATCAAATTCTGTGGGTTGAAGCAAAACCCCTTTCATTCCAGCTTTCATCCCAAGAGCCGAAGCGTTCCCAATTCATCATCTTCTACACCCCTAGTTGTTGTCACCACTAGACAGGGGCAAGTTATTCACTCGTCAAAGACCTGAATTGGGGAAATCCTGCATCTCTTGGTCCCTTATAAAGCTTCGGCAATAACCATGTCTGTCATTCCTTCACTTGCCATAAACGTCCATGCCATAAACCAATCCCAAGTTAACGGACTCACTCATTCACATTTGCACCCCTATGCATGCTTACTAAATAATGCTTCAAAGAGAGAGAACACAAGTTAGTCACGCGATATTTAAGATTCAGTCGTCATTGAAAGGAAGAGAAAACAAGTGAGCTTGTTTGTAAATAAAATCTTGAGAACACCGGAGTTTGAATCAAATTCCATTTTTTCTCAACAAAATGGTCAATAATCATCTCAATTCCTTGCATTCAAAGTCTTGCATCTCATCATCACAAAAATGTTTCATCATTCATATCCTATTTTTCTCCTCATGCATTTAGGCGTTCCATTTTGCATCGTGCCAACATCATCATTTCATAAAAGCAAAAAATCTTCCATCTCATTCCATCAAGCATAAAAGCATTGCATCATAAAAGCAAAAACACGTCACCCTGTGTCATAACATTTGCATCCAAGCATTTCATTCACATCATATTCACATTCGCATTTCATGCATTCATCGCATGTCATCCAAAATGCCTATGTTTCCCAATCAACCATTTCATATCATTACACTATGCATCATAACATTAGCATCCAAACATTTCATTTGCATTCGCATTTCATGCATTCATCCAAAATGCCTATGTTTCCCAATCAACCATTTCATATCAGGCATCAAAGTATTGCATTTGCATCCTCACATAGCAAAAAAAAAAAAAAAAAAAGATGATTAGAAAAGAAAGCTGATCAAGAAAAAACAAATCAAAAGGAAAACCTCAAGAATGTTCCACCACATGCATCATCACACCAAAATCATGGCATAACATGCTCCTGCATAACATGCCTTTGCATAACAAGCCCTTGCATAACATGCTCCTGCATAACATGCCTTTGCATAACAAGCCCTTGCATAACATGCCCTTGCATAACATGCACCCATACTCCATGCACCCATTCCTCGCATCAACTAACGTATGCAGGCACCTCAATCCAACACAGCAGCATCGGTCATTTCAAATCAACCAATCAACAGCATTTGTGAGCCCTCTGTGCTCATCCTGAGCCCTCTGCGCTCATCCTGAGCCCTCTGTGCTCCCCCTGAGCCCTCTGTGCTCCCTCCTGAGCCCTCTGCGCTCATCCTGAGCCCTCAGTGCTCCTTCTTTACTGCATTCTTTACCGCTTTATTTCCTGCCTAGTGCCCATTTACCGCTTTCTGCACGCCAAGTGCCCATTCACTTTTCTGTTTGCACGCCAAGTGCCCATTTTACCTTTCTGTTCGCACGCCAAGTGCCCCTCAATTCAGTGCGACAGTATTGAACATCTCAATCAATCAATCAACAGGATTCGTGAATCCCTTCAGGACCCAAGTGTCCCTTCAAACACAGACTTCACCTCGTATTCGAGCTGCGGGTAAGTCCTTCAGACCCCAAGTGGTCCTTCAGACTAGTTGTGTCAGCCTAGGACACAGTGGACGTCCTTCATGGTCAACATATTAGTTCCGGATCTGATCTTGACCCATCCTGTCCGCTCGGAAAAGGCCACCCCCCCAAGCAGACCGTTTTACTAGTACCGTTGCTAGTTTGTGCTCCATCAGACCCATTGGTCCATCAGGCTTAGGCATGCCCTTCAGACCTCGTCGGTCCTTCAGTTTAATTCCAATCAATGCGCCAAGCATCGACTGCGAATTAGACCTTCAGAGCCTTAGTGCTCCTTCAGATCCCGAGTGGTCCGTCATTTTCTCTCTCGGTTAATGCGCCAAGTGTTAACCGTTCCCCGTTTGTTCTCAAGCCCATCTATTCAAAAAATATAGAAAAAGAAAAGATAAAAATTCGGGTTTCCCCAAGTGGACAAAATTTGTATAATTTCTGAATTCTTTATTTCTATTTTACCTTCGAAATATGTCTCGCGCAATTCATATTTCTTGGTAAAATCCAAATAAAGAGGGGCAGCTGTCATACCCCAATTTTGTCCGGCTTAGGTCCAAACCTTATATTTTCCTCACAAAAATAAATTATGCATTTTGGACCCTAGAAACCATCCCAGAGTTTTTGAAATCATATTTAGGGTTAGAATGCACGTTTTGGGAAGTTAGGGTCAAAAAGGGCATTTTGGTCATTTCTCACAAGCCTCATGCATCAAATTAGGGTTTTTGAAAATGTGTTATGTATGCATGGCAAGTTTTGAAAAAATATGTTATGCATGGCAAGCTTTGGAAAATATTTTATGGCAAAGACCTAAAAGCATTTTTGTGGAAAGCAAGAATTGATTTCTATTTTGTTCCAAAGGCCAAGAATCGATTTATAGTATATTGCATAGGCCTTGAAATCGATTTTCAGGCTCTTCCATAGGCCATGAATCGATTCCTAATTGTTTTAACTAAGTGAAGAATCGATTCCTACCTTTTAGGATGTCCTGAAAATCGATTTCCCTTGCCTATGTTTAAAGCATGAAATCGATTTCTACACATACTCATGCAAAGGCTAAGAATCGATTTCCTTAAATCTTAAAAGACTATGAAATCGATTTTCAGGATCTCCAAATGTCCTGAAAATCGATTCCTACCTTTTTCCATAGGCCATATAATCGATTCTTATCATTTCCAAAAATAAAGAATCGATTCCTACATATTTCCAAAGGCCACATAATCGATTTTCAGGATCTCCAAATGTCCTGAAAATCGATTCCTCCCTATTTCAAATAAGCAAACAATCGATTCTTTTAATTTCTAAAGGCAATGAATCGATTATACACTTGTTACACTTCATACAATAATCGATTCTTCACTTACATTAATTGTCTTTTCAAAAATTCTACTGCTGCCTAAGCCTATAAATACGTAGGTGTGATTTTCATTTTGGGGGGGACTTGAGGAGATCAGAGTAGAACACACACAGATCTTCACACACAGATCTCACAAGATCAGAGAAGAATTGCTACACGGACACACACAGCTCACAAGATCAGAGAAGAATTGCTCCAGACACATTTCACGAGATCTGAGAAGACAACTCTCGCAAATCTCGTTTTCCAGTTCTACGCTCTGATCTCCTGCAAGGGTTAGTCGGGGTTTGCATTCTTCAGAGTTGTAATATCTGTCTTCATCAGAGGTATTTCAGTCTTTTCATTTGTTAAAATTTAATCATTGTGATCCATGCCAAAATTGCCCTATGTGATTTAATTTAGCTGTAGTGTCCTTGTTGATGATGAACCACAGGATTCCCACCTATGCCTAGTGCATCATTTTCTAAGTGGTGAAGATGGTCTCAGATGATTCAACCTCCCCCTTTTAACTTCCTAATGAATAAAAGATAGTTAGGTTTGTGGTTTAAGGTCCATGGGGTATTGCAAAGGATGGGTTTCCCAAAACCTTGATGCTCCCTCCTCTTTGATTGTGTTACTAACCTTTGGACACATATTCATGAATGCAAAGGATAGGCTTACCTTAGCCTTGATGCAATTTCCCCTTTTCTCATGTTATTGGGAAATCATTGTTCATATGTTCCTTAGTTAAATTAAGATCATTCTACGCCTATGATCAATTGCTTGCTTGTTATTGGATGCATTTTAAATGTCTTGATTCAATGTGCCATTCCATCCATGTGTATGACCTCCTAATGAAGACGTAAGTCTACATGCCTGTTGTAGCATAGAGTCATTAGGGTAAATACACTCCTTCCTACACACACACTTGCTTTGTATGACCTCCTAATGAAGACGTAAGTCTACATGCCTGTTGTAGCATAGAGTCATTAGGGTAAATACACTCCCTCCTATACGCACACTTGCTTTAAGAACTTTTACCTCGCATCCCTGATAGGTGGGTCTCTTGATCATGTTGGCATGTTTAGTCTTGATTAAATATTCAACATACGCATGATTTCGTGATAATTAAACGTGTTTAAACTCTGTAATCAATCATTGATAATGCCTTCACCCTTTCTTCCAAAAATCTTTCAAACCTTTTTCCAATTAACGCGAGTTATTAGTGACTATCACTCAAAGCCTTGGCTTGTTTGATTGTCGTGAACGCCATCAAGGGTTATTAGTAATGATCGCTCAAAGCCTTTGCTTGCTCGATCGTTATGAAGCTCTTCCCCCTTTCAAACCCTTTCAAAAACATTCTCGTTCAGAACTACGTCGCTTTGATTCCCGTTTGGGATACGTAGGAGCGAGTCACGTCCTCGTCAAGCGCAACAAACAAAAATCCTTTTCATCCCCCTAAACTTCCATTTTCAAAACAAACAAAAAAATGTTTTCAAACCCACTGTTGTTAGTAGCTAATCAGAACCGTAGTTCGTCTAGCTATTGACATCGATGTCCTTTCTCCAAAAAGAACAATAAGCGATGACCACCCATAGCCTTTACTAGTTTGGTCATCAAACAAATCAATCCTTTTCAAAAAAGCTTTCAAAAAGAGAATAAAAACAAGTTGTTACCAACGGTCACCCAGAACCTTAGTTCGTTTGACTAGCGGTAGCGACTCCTTTTGAGTACTTAGCGGTGATTACCCATAGCCTTAGCTAGTTTAATCACTCGCTAGTACTCGTCCTATTTCGAAAATTCACCTAAAAAGTTAAAAAACAAAAACCAAGAACTACGTAGCTTTGAATTCTCCATCGCACCGGGAGATACGTAGGAGCGGGCCATGTCCCGTCAAGCACTTCTTTCTAAAAACCCTTTTTTCCCCCTGTCTCACCAAAAATAAAATTTCCAGTAAGTTTTCTCATTTATCTTCAAACAAGAAATAAATAGGCAAATCTAGGTATTTTTCAAATCAAACATTAAAACCACACATTTAATTAGAGGTTCCCTTTCGGTAGAAAGGACGTGCGCGGTGCTAATACCTTCCTCGCGCGTAACCGACCCCCGAACCTATATCTCTAGTTTCAAAAGACCATCCGCCTTGTTCAAAAGACCTTTTTTCAATGTTTTGGTCTTAAAATTAAAATATTGGTGGCGGCTCCTAAATTTTTCCACGTTGTACATCGAGAAACCCAAGCGGGATTTTTCGGGGTGCAACAATCACTAAACCTTGTTTTAATGCATCTTGAATGTGTTTTGGAGTGCAAGTCCCTCTTTTTTTATTTTGTCAGCTTTCTTTTTTTCTGACTGTTCGTTTTTGTTTCCTCAGTTCTCTTTTTTCTGAGGGTTTATTCTTTCTTGATCAGCTTTCTTTTTTCTGATCGTTTGTTTTTTCTTTTTGAGCAAACACGTCGCAAATAGATAAACTTATTTGTCCTAAAATTAAAACTTGAGAAACCGAAGGCAATTAGTCATTGATCGGAATGGACTTTTTAGGGCTGTGATGTGGAGAAGGGGATGATTGAGCTTAATGAAGTGTTTGGGGTTGATGGGGAGGATGGGTCTTATTCGGTGTTGGCCGATGGTCAATGATTTGTGAAGGAAATGGTTATTAAATTTGATGAGGTGTGTGGGGGTGGTCGTACCCAATGAGGTGTTTGAAGGTTTTATGAAAGAAGAGATGGTTAAACCCAATGAATTGAGGGTTTTTTTGAAAGGAGGAATGATTGAACCCAATGAATTTTTTTTTTTTTGAAAGGAGAAATGATTGAACCCATTGAAACTGAGGGCCTCTTTGAAGGGGAGCTCTCATGCTTCATGACAAAATGTATTGACTCTTAATTTATACTCCCTTTGTCTTCCTTTCTTCATTTTGGGATTCTCCTTTTTGACACTTTGTTATTCCCCTCCTTTTGCGGATTTCCTTTCCTTTTGACTTGGGTGAGAATGATATACCATCTTTGATGTGGAATTAACCCTTGTCCGGAGTGATGGGGATATCTCGGGCTTTTCTTGGCTTAAGATGGGTAACAAAGGGTGTTTTTGTGATTTTGAATCTTTGGCTTAAGAGGGGTAGGGAATGGTCTTTCTGGGATTTTAGGTCCTTGAGGGTGTGGAGAGATGGCCGAATTTCATTTCAAATCCTGATTGCTTATTTCTGTAAGACTAAACTTTAGGACAATAATTTATCTATCTTCATGTGTTTGCTCTTTTATTTTCCCCCTTTTTTTGTGCCCTAATTTTGCCTGGACCGCTCTTTGCGAGTTTTCAATCCACCGGGCGCTCTTTTTTGCCTAGGCCGCCCTTTGCGGGTTTTCAACCTAGCGAGCTTATTTTATCTTTTTTTATTTATTATATATATTTTTTTTAGAAAGACTTGCACTAAAGGAATATGATACCGACAAGGAAAATTAGTGATCACAGAATTGCCCCAGCATGGAGGACTTGAAGTGTTAGTGGGAATGAACCAAAAGTCAAGTATGCACTGATGGGAGAGAATATGCACTTTAGGGGTGGACGGGGCGGGATTAGCCTTGGATGGGGAACAATGATAAATGAAGGAGATTGACTAACTCAAACAAGAGAAACTGCACGTGGCATGCATGCTTACTAGAAGAACGCTTCACAGAGAATTAACATTGGTTAAAACGTGATATGAAAACCCTTTTTTTTGTTTTTTTTTTTGATGAGCTGTTTCAGTCTTTTATCATGGAATGGATGAGATGTAATGTCTTTTTTTTTAAGGAAATACAAATGAGCTATTGATGTGAAAAAACTGAGTGCCTAGGAACACCTTGAGTTTGCAAATGAGTGATGGTAAACTTTTCCAAAAAGGAAAGATTACCTTGCAAGAACATCTCGTCTCTCATCACAACATTTTTGTTGTATGCAATGCATGGATGAAAACATTATGATGTATACATGATGAAAATGAAATGCATGAAAGCATATTCACTTGAAAAGTATGATTATTCTAAAAGTTTTTTTTTTATTGATGCTTTCTTTTTATGCAAGACGGAATATGAAATGTCAATGCATCCTTGGATGATGAATGATGCAAGAATGCTGCTTCTTTTCAAAATGATTTTTATAGAGGCAAGACAAGATATGAAATGCCGATGCCCCCTTTTTCTTTCGAATGGTGAAAGATGCAGAAATGATGATGATGATTTTTTTCTTAGAGGCAAGGCAAGGTATGAAATGCCAATGCCCCTTCCTTTTTTGAAAGATGCATGTATGGAGGAATGATGTATTTGAACCAAAGTGATGAGGTTAATGAAATGGTGCATGAATGCTACATTTTGAATAAATTTGATGATGATTTTTATTCATGATTATGAATGAGATGCTTTCTTGTTTTCATTTTTTGTGCAATGAAATGCATGATACTCACAATGATTTTCTTTTTTGTTTTTTAGTTTTGGAACATGATTTTGAAAATTATTTGGAGATGCAAATGATTTATTGGAAAAAAGGTTTTAGAAAAATATGTTTGACGGGGTATGACCCGCTCCTACGTATCCCCATTGTAATGAGGAATCAAAGCTTACGTAGTTCTACTGTGTCTCTTTTTTTGAAATAATGCTTATGCATGAATGCCTCGTCTTGGATGAACTCGACGAGGATTTTTTGCATGATTATAAATGAAATGCTTATGCTATGCAGATGATAATTGTTTTTTGTTTTATCTTTATGAAAGGGAATGCAAAATGAATGGTTTTTTTTTTCAAAATTCGAATTTTATGCAATGCAAATGATGCAATGATGCAGTGATGCAATGATGCAATGATGCAATGATGCTTCTTTTTTGTGTTTTTGCAGAAAGAGGATATTTACAGGTGGTGATTTGAAAATTTTCACACTATATGCCACCTTATTGAAAAGGGAAAGCATATCTTTTTTTTTTATTTTCAGAAATTTTGAAGGAAAAATTGATTGAACTGAATGCAACGATGCAGCACACAATTTGGAAAGCCCTTGTGACCTAAAAGGGGGTAGAACCTATGATCTAAGGTATTTTAGGGATAATCTTCTCACGTAGCTCTATTCACACCCTCACAAAGGTCATCAGAGCCACAGTCCCTCTCATGAAAATTCCTGTAAATGCAGCAAACTGCTAGATACGAAGCATCATGAAAGAGCACAACTCTGATTGAAACTTTCGCGAGTAGCCAAACGGACAAAGGTCCTGATGGGCTCCCACTACTTGAATCCACTCATCCTATGGTATCCTAATAGACCTGGGTTATGGTCTCTTTCTCTAATCATATAGCCTCAAGGTACAAGTGTGTGTGTGCGAAGGCATTTCCTTAAAAACTACCCCACCTGCAAATGAAAATCCAGAACAGTCCAGACAATAGAAAGCAATAACATGTCGTCTACCCTAGGGTTCAATACCAATCAAATACAACTAATCTAGGGTGCCGACAACAACGCACTACTTACCTCAAGAAAGCGAGCAAAGAAGAAGGGGACATGACAAGAGAGGGGAAATATGCATGAGGGAACTAAGCGTTTAAGCAAAGAAGTAACTATCTATTATTTTAAACAAAAGCAAACATAGAAGAAGAATGCATATGGATGCAACATGCTTATGAAAAAGAAGAAGAGTAGAGGCAAAGCGAGATGTTCAAATCAATCACATAAACCACACACTTAATTAATTAGGCTTGACCCACTTTTGAAAAAAATGTTTTTTAGTCCCCAGTGGAGTCGCCAGCTGTTGCGCCCGAAAAAGTCCCCGAGGGAGAACCTTCCTCGTTCACAACTTTTCCTAAGACAATGAAGCCACCACCAATATTTATTAAGGAAAATATTAGGAAAACCTTTTTTGGAAAGCGATTGGTCTTGCGAAACTAGAGAATAGGGTTCAGGGGTCAGTTACGCGCGGGGAAGGTGTTAGCACCCCACACATCCTCTCTACTGAGAGGGAACCTTTAATTGAATGTGTGGTTTTAGTGTGTTGACTTGAAAATACTTAATTTTGCCTCTCTACTTCTTATTGAAAAATTCTTAATGAAAGTCTTTATTTATTATGAAAAAGGAAAAGAGGGAAAAATGGGGTTTTTTTAGAAAAAAACGCTTGACGGGACGTGGCCCGCTCCTACGTATCTCCCGGTGCGATGGAGAACTCAAAGCTACGTAGTTCTTCTTTGTCCTGAAAAGGTTTTTGTCTTTTATCTTTTTAGTGAGTTTTCGAAATAGGATGAGCATTTAGTGAATGATTAAACTAACCACGGTTATGGGTAATCACCGCTAAGTACTCTTGAAAATGAGAGTCACTACCGCCAGTCAGACGAACAAAGGCTCTGATTGACTATTAGTAGCGACTCGTTTTTATTTGTTCTTTAGAAAGGGGTTTTCGAAAGAGATTGATTGGCACGAATGATCAAACTAACAAAAGTTATGGGTGATCATCGCTTGTTGTTCTTTTGGAAAAAAAAGACATCGCCACCAATGGCTAGACGAACAAAGGTGCTGATTAACCACTAGCGACGATGGGTTGAAAATGATTTTAGAAAGGAAAATGTTTTTGTTCTGAAAATGATCTTGGTTTGCAAAAGTGATTCTTTTTTGTTACGAAAATAACTCTTTTTTGTTATGCAAAGGCTAAACTTTTTATGGTTGCGCTTGACGAGAATGTGACTCGCTCCTACGTTTCCCAAATGGGAATCAAAGCGACGTAGTTCTAACGAGCCTTGAAAGTGAAAGTCTTTTTGCTTTGGTTTTGAAAAGTGAGGGGCGCTCATGATGATCAAACTAACAAAGGTTATGGATGACCATTACTAGAACCCACTTAAGTGCATGTAGAAATCCCTTTTGAAAAATGAAAGCCTCCATGATGACCAAACTAACAAAGGTTATGGGTGGCCATCACTAGCACTTGCTATGACTTCGATGCTTAGGAAAATATCTTTTGAAATCGAAAGCGTTCATGATAATCAAACTAACAAAGGTTATGGGTGATTATCACTAGTAGCTTATGCATATGAAAACATCCTTTTTTTGAAATTTAGGCTCTTAGGACAACCAAACTAACAAAGGTTATGGGTGATTGTCACTAATTACCATTTTCATGCTAAACTATTTAGAAAAGAAAACAACGAATGCAAAAAGATTTGGAGATTCAAGCGTGGCACAATCATTGAAATCGAATCCTTAGGCAAACAACAACATGGTCATAACTTGCGATTAATCTTATTTGAATTCTTGAGCAAGCACTAGCCTAGACTACACATATTAAACCACAACACATAAATAGGCAAAGAAGGAACTTGAATTGGGCATTAAGCAAAAATACAAGAGTGGGCAAGATTGAACCTAAATGCACATCTAGTGGAAGATGCTAGGCGAGAACCATACTCAAATATTTCTACAAAACGCAAGGGGATCTAAATGCACATCTAGTGGAAGATGCAATGTATGGAATTGACCTACCTAAGTGTTGATGATATTCTTATATGAGAGTAGACAATGAAATTGTTAGCTTAAGGAAAAGAGTTGCCTCAATCATGATCATAGGCAAGCATAAGCAAGCAAATTATTTAGCAACCAAAGTATCAAAGAATGTTGAATCACTTTGGTCAATCCTCACACTTAAGATTAAGTGCACAAGTGTGAATCACCTTGCCAATCATATAAACTAAAAGGGTTGAATCATATAGAACAATCCTCATCACTTTAGGCAATGTGCACTAGGCACAAGTGAGAATCATATTGCCTATCATTAACTTGAGCCAATAAGCAAACATATAAAAACTCTATTTATTCTTCATGACTTGCGAAACCAATACATAGTCAAACCATAAATTTATTCATCAAACTCCCAAAATCAAGCAAGCAAAAGATACTAACAAGATTTAGGAACAATTAATCACATAATTTAAACACTAAAACCTCAAATCAACATTTATTCTCAAACTCTTTACTTTGTGCGAAATCTATGTGAGAAAAGAAATTTGCAAACCTAAACAAAGTACCTAAGCATGGAAACACTAAAATCAAATATCTACAACATGATTAAGCCCTATCAAGCAAAGAGAAACAACAAAATCAAATTAAAGCTAACTTTAATAGGATATGCGAATCAAACAACACATGAAACAACAATTTTGTTTCACAACAAATGCAAAAAATCAACACAAAACAACATGACTCAATTTATTCAAGAGTGAGAGGCACCTTAAACACCCAAGCCTCCCTAAGTGCTTGTCAATAGTGTTTAAGGCTCCTCTCACCAACAACAACAAGCTACA
Source organism: Astragalus membranaceus (assembly GCA_039519185.1). Classification (NCBI taxonomy): domain Eukaryota; kingdom Viridiplantae; phylum Streptophyta; class Magnoliopsida; order Fabales; family Fabaceae; genus Astragalus; species Astragalus membranaceus. The sequence continues at coordinate 80,367,177 of CM076850.1, read as the reverse complement.
TTTTAAACAAAATGATGATGATATGTGAAATGCAAAGTGAAGAGGAAAATGGGTTTTTATGCAAAAAAGGTTGAAGATGATGCAAGGGTTTGAAAGTTTTTACCTCAAATCCAAGCTAGAAGATGCAATGAGATGAAGAAAATAGAAACCAAATCAACAAGAACCTCCAAGGAACTTCAACTCCAACCCAAAAAGCTTGATGAAAACCTTCCTTGATGATGATGTTTGATCTTGAATGGAAAATGGAGAAGATATATGAAAGAGGGATGAGAATGAAATGAGATGGTGGTGTTTGGGTGAAGAGGAAATCAAAAATGGATGAAGGAAGGGAGTAGGGAGGCCACGGTTTTGGGAGAGAAAAGGGGAGGTTTTTGGTGTGCTAGGGTTTTTTGGTGTAGGAGAAATGGGAGGGTTCCTTTGAGATGAAAGAAAAACAAGAGGAAGTGAGGGAGAGGAGAGGGGCTACGAATTTGTGTCCTCTTTGGGAGGAGAGGAGTGAGTTGTTCTTATTGAATTTCAAAGATCCAATGGGTTTAAAGTTGTGAGAGGGAAGTAAAGAAATTAGTGTGTATTTAGTGGTGTGGATAGAAGGAAGGTAAAAAATATGTTGTGTATTGAATGTTATTGGACTCAAAGGTGTGCTTGTCATGATGAAAGGCTTTTGTGATGTGCACTTGATGGGGGCTGAAGTGAGGGGTGGCGTGGAGAATGAGGATGGAGTGAGGGAGGTAAAGAAATTAGTGTGTATTTAGTGGTGTAGAGAGAAGGAAGGTAAAAATATGTTGTGTATTGAATGTTATTGGACTCAAAGGTGTGCTTGTCCTGATGAAAGGCTTTTGTGATGTGCACTTGATGGGGGCTGAAGTGAGGGGTGGTGTGGAGCATGAGGATGGAGTGAGGGAGGTAGTTTGCTTGCAAAACTAGTGCTTACTTTAGCCAAAAATGGATAAAAACAAAAAGCACCTAAAAGGAATTAGCCCTAATTCTAAAAATACAATAAGCATCCAATATTATTTTGTTATTCATTTTTATATTTTGATTTCAGATTTCTATTTTTAATTATACATATTTTTGAGCCTTTTTGAAAGCGAGAGAAAAAAAAGCCGTTATAAATGACCAAAATACCCTTTTTGACTCTAAAACCCTAATTTACCCGAAAAATGCGTTCCAACCCTAAAAATGATTTCAAGACCCTTGGAATGCCTTCTAGGATCCGAAATGCAGTGCATAAGGCTCTTCGTTCTTCAATTTATTTATTTTTTGTGGAAATTAGGGTTTTGACCTAAGCCGGACAAAATTGGGGTATGACAAGTGGTTGTTGTTGTTTTAGAACTATGAGGATTGTGGCCAGTGGGCGTGTGGTCCGACTGCCTTGGCCTTTTTGTATGAACAAGTTAATGATGGTTCTTAGTGGAAGACCTCTTAGTGTGCAGGTTACGCGACATTGCTCCAGGTAAAGTTTGTTATTAACCTTCTTTTTAGGCTTAAATACAGTTTTGGTCCCCCTATTTTGACCAATCCACGATTTTGGTCCCTAAAGTTTTAATTTGACGATTTTGGTCCCCCTATTTTCCCAATTTGAAAAATCATAGTCCCCCTCTTAAATAAGTCAAAATTGAAACTCAATTTTGACTTATTGTCCTATGTGGCAGCCTACGTGGCACCCCCACCCCCCCACCCCCCGCCCCACCCCCACCCCACCTACCCACTGTTCCTCTTCCCCACGGATCCCCCCCTCCACTGTTCCCCTCCCCCTCCCACCCCACCTCAGTGAACCCCACCCCCTCCCACCCCCACCCCACCTCCGTGAACCCCACCTCCGTGAACCCCACCCACAACCACACCCTCTCTCTCTCCTTCGCACCTCTCTCTCCTTCGCATCTCTCTCTGCGAATAACAGATCTACGACGTCACCGCCACCGCCGCTCGTCGCTCGTCGTCGCTCGATTTCCCTCGCTCGTCGCTCGCCGTCGCTCTCGCAGATCGCAGTGCGAAGGAGAGAGAGGGTGTGGTTGTGGGGGGGGGGGGGAAGAGGTGGAGGGGGGTGGGATGCGAAGGAGAGAGGTGCGAAGGAGAGAAGTGCGAAGGAGAGAGAGGGTGTGGTTGTGGGGGGGGATCCGTTCACGGAGGTGGGGGTGGGGTTCACGGAGGTGGGGTGGGAGGGGGGAGGGGAACAGTGGAGGGGTGGGGTGATCCGTGGGGAAGAGGGAGGAACAGTGGGTGGGTGGGGGTGGGGTGGGGTGGGGGTGGGGGGGTGGGGGGTGCGCCTACGTGGCAGTCCACGTGGGCTGCCACGTAGGAAGAGTGAGTCAAACTGGGTTTCAATTTTGACTTTTTTAAGTGGGGGACTATGATTTTTCAAATTGGGAAAATAGGGGGACCAAAATCGTCAAATTAAAAGTTTAGGGACCAAAATCGTGGATTGGTCAAAATAGGGGGACCAAAACTGTATTTAAGCCTTCTTTTTATTTAGGATTAATTTTTTAAAATATATAAAATTAATTCATGTTATGTATCTCAGACCTAGATCTATGAGTACTTACTCCACCCTAGTCGTTCGCAAAGACTTGGGTGCATCTACGGGGCCACGTGTTGGGAGGTGGCAAAATAAAAAGAATGACAAGCTTAAACTTACAAATTTTCGGAGGAAGCTGGATGTCTTACGACCAAAGGAAGTCGTAAAAAATCCTTGGGATGATCACCGAAACTTCCGACTGTATCATTAGATTGTGCTTTTTAGAGAATATCTTCCCTGGGATTGCATTGTTGTGCCATACATGCGAGACGGGTGCTTATGGCAGTTTGGCTCCATCAAGACATCCTAATTCCCATGATTGTGGAGCGTGAAAGACATAGGGACATGATTACGAGGTGGTTGTACTACACCCAGCTGATTGAGGGTGTCACCAGGAGGGATACTAGGGCCACCGTTCCGCATCAGTGCGAATAGAGATACCTCCCATGGTACTCTCATCTTTTGATTCCCCGACTCACTGTACGTTTGGGGGATGTTGGCCCTAGTATCCAACACATGTGAGAGGACCACACACTCTAGGAGGCAGATCAGGACGTTCTAACACATGTGAGAGGACCACACACTCTTGAGGAGAGAGAGTTTCCTATGGTACTGCACGTATACGGGAGGCCATAGCCTCTAGCGACATTGAGTCTAATAGTCACCCCTAAAGGCTTAATTTGAGCCTGCATAAAACATGATTTGGACACTCAAACCAGACACCATCTTCTTTTGTGGTGATTTTTCCAGGATGTTGAACGACGGTCAGTGTGCTATCTCTTGAGTATTGGGTCCAAAGGGTGTTCATTTTTTAGGGTTTTGAGAAGTGTTTGTGTGAAAGAAGTTAGGGTAATTGGGTATATTTATAGGGATTTTAGTAAAAAGTGTTGGTGGGATATTGACCGTAGATCAAAAGTGTCGGCAACATCAAGGCCGTCAAAAGTTTCGGTGGGATATTGATCGTTGATCAAAATTGTCGGAAACACCAAGGCCGTCAAAAGTGTCGGTGGGATAATGACTGTTGATCAAAATTGTTGGCAACATAAAGACCGTAAAAAAAAGTAGAAAAAATAAAAAATACCATATTTCCGGATTTATAAAAAAAGATAATCCGGAACAAATAAATACAATAGTTCCGAAAATTTGTTTAAAGATATATTTGGAATAAGGAAAAAACACTACCGGAATTATGTCATACACATAAATCTGAAACACACTTTTCACATTCTGGATTTATTTATTATAGATAATTCCTAGAATACTTACAATTTTGGCTATCGGAATTACCGTTTGGGATGTAATTCCGGAAAATTATAAATCTGACATCATATGAGTGCGTTTTGGGAAGAGGTAAAATAGGAATAAAATGAAGGCTCATGCTTTTCCTAACCCCCTCCTACTCACTGTTGGACTATATGATAACCTTAGAGGGGGGCGTGAATAAGGTTATATGCAAAAATTGAAATCGTTTTGATTTTCGAAAAGTTAACGATGCAAGTTTAAATCGAATGCGGAAAAGAGGATTTAAACTATATGCAATACCTAAGCAAGCTATAACAATGGTAGAAACAATTACAGTGATATTGAAGGCTACGTGAAGTAATATCAAATGCAATGATAATTAACAAGTATACAGTAAAAGCAAAGTAAAGATAAGGGAAAGAAGTACACCGTGATTTTTACGAGGTTTGGGATAAAAGCCCTACGTCCTCGGCCTCCGGCTTTGCAACCTTCGGACTTGATAATAACCACTATATGAGAAGAACTTCTTCAACGTCTTACAAGCAAGCAACTTCCCTATAGCTACCACATCAATCTCAATTTTCCCAAATTGAGAACCCAAGCTCCCCGCTAAGGATTTCGCTACAATTCAATCTCCCCAATTGAATTACCCAAGAAAACTTCTCAGGATTTCACAACAACCAGGTATAGATGATTATAAATGAAAATTAGGATCCAATCACTTAAGTAATATAACAATGATGTAGTTGAGAGAGATGAGAGATTTGGATCAACGTGATTCCCAACCTAACCAGTGATGAAGAACGTGAAGAGTGTGACGGTGAAAGTTTGCGTTTTGCTCTTTTTAGGTTTTGTGGGTTGTTCTCTGTTGTTGTTGAAAAACGTGAGAAGCTCTAAGCCTATTTATAGAGATTGTAAAAATATGACCGTTGGAACAATTCTAACAAGTGAAGAATCGATTGTTTGCTTAAAAACACTTGGTGTGACAATCGATTCTTTGCTTTAAAAGGAGAACAACTTCATAAGTGAACGATCAATTGTTTGCTTCCAAAACTAAGTGTGAAAATCGATTATGTACTTAAATAATAGGAGCATAGTCGACTTTGTGCTTTAAAACAAATAATCCCATGATCGATTATGTGCTTTAGGAAAAATGAGACCTTTTAAAAAACAAGTGGATAATCAATTTTGTGCTTTCCACAATCAAGCTCATAATCGATTTTGTGCTTCCCACAATCAAGCTCATAATCGATTTCTTGCTTGAAAGCAAGGAAGCCACAAATTGATTGTGTGCTTAAATAGAATAAGTGAGGAATCGATTTTGTGCTTAATGAAGCAAGTAGATAATCGATTATCAGCTTTATAAAATCAAGTTCATAAAAACAAGGAAGACAATCGATTGTTCTCTTTAAAAACAACAAGCCACAAATCAATTCTTGGCTTTAAACTAGGAAGTGAGAAATCGATTTATAGCTCTAAAAGCAAGAGAGAAATAGATTTCTTGCTTTAAAGACCAAATCAAGAATCGATTCTTTACTTCAAAAACAAGTTCTTTTAAAACACTAAGCCATGAGTCTATTTTCTTTAAAAAAACAACAATTCATTATTTGTGCCTAACCTATTAGCTTTTATATAAAAGATTTTACCAAGCTTAGCTCAATTTTAAAAGATCATCTCTCAACTACAAATGTCATAAGGCTGAAGTGACGGGATCTTACACGCGTCCTATGGAAAGAAAAATAACACATAAGCCTTGAACGCTTGAGTAGCTTTTCCTCTGAGCTGCTACACTTTAAGATATCTCGTGCTTTGGTTCATGCCCTATGCTTTGGTTCGACTATAACCATTAGTAAACAGATTGCAAATTGTTATCATACAAAACAAAGAGTGTTTGACCTTGGTTCAACAAACTCCCCCTTTTTGATGATAACAAATTACCTTATGCATAGAGAGGCGATAAATAAGAAACAACGGCATAAGCTCCCCCTAAGCATAAGCATAAAAAAAATAACAATGCAATAAGCAGCAAGTCTTTCTCCCCCTTTGTTTTCATCAAAAAAGGAGGGAAGACACACAAGACACATAGCATATGATATAACAAGCACATAGCACCTCAAAAATATATCACATAATCACATTACAGGCTGGAAAAATCAAGCATACCGAGCTCTCTCCGGATCTTACAAAATTGAGCTTCGGCTAGTGGTTTCGTGAAGATGTCCGCTAGTTGGTCATCGGTGCCTACAAAATTCGGTGCCTAGCAGATGTTGAACCTACAGACACTTCTGAATGGTGCAATATGAAATGGAAAAATCGTGAAAGACCTGTTAACAGGCCAACAAGTGAGTATGACCTTGTATTTGTTAGCTATCAGATACCATATGTCCGGTACACTCATCCAATTCTCTATGTCATTCTTGTGTGTCCGCATCAACAATTTCATCTGAACAGTGAATTTTCCAATACCACCATATAGGTTTGTGTAGAAGTCATTGTATTGCCTAAGCTCGTCCAACAGATCATTTCTCACAGAAAGCCAAGCATCGTCACCCCTTCAAAGTAATGCAGCAATACACCGGAATCCACAGTTTCCATCACCGACTACATTGACAATATTTTCAACATAATGATGAATGATCTCTAGCAAGCCCTTTAAGCAAGTATAATAAGCATCTGTATGAGTTGTAGTAGGATTCAGTGTAAGAGTCAGACTTGGAGTAAGAGCTGGTGTAAGAGTAGGAGTTGGTGTAATAGGTAGTGGTGGTGGTATGGGCGTTGGCTTCTTAGGTAGCCGAGGAGTAGGAAGAGTAGTTTAACTATCAGCTTGAGTTCACTTTTTGCTTAGTGATGGAGTAGGTGCTGGACACTTTGGTAGTGGTGGAGTGCCAGTGGAACTCTTATTTTTGGTAGGAGTAGGTCGTTTACGAGACTGAGCAAAAGATGTGCTATCTTGCTAGATGTCAAATTTGTTATCTACGTGCTCCCAATATGACTTGTCTCGCTTTGTTGACAATTCATCTTTCATTTTCTTGCCTTTTTTAGGTGCTCCCTTTGTGATGATCTTATCCAGAGATGGACACATGGAAGTAGTGTCTGGGAATGCCAACTCACGTGCTTTTTGCTTTATCATAACTCTACCAGTGTGATCAGAGGTATCAAACCTTTGTTGTATAGCTTCAAATTCAATCTTTAGATTCAGCTCATCATTTGGGATCTCGTGTTCATCCTCATTTTGTATTTTGAAATTCAATCTCTGCCAGTGTTGATGAATTAGGCGCAACAAAATTGGGGTGCAATCTATCATAATCCTACAAAATAAGTGCCATTTTTTAGGGACAATAAAATTTACAAGGTGACAAAACATAATTACAAATTGAATACATACCTAGCAAGCTCACACGCACATGGTAGTCCGTGTGTGGTTCTTATCGTGCATCCAAATAATGATGCATCAATACCAATGGCTCCAGTCCGCTGCAACTCCATGCATATATATATATATAGTCTATAGCGTTGGCAGAAACTAAACCCTTGATGTCAGCATATATTTTCTTCAAGTGGCCAATTTTGACTCTACTCAGGCTATGCTCAAAAGCCATCTTGAGTTCAGTATGTTGTACCCTAAGCATGGTACAAATTGAATCCCAACACTTACACAAATCTCCCCTATTGTCATGCAATATTCTCTTTAAGTGAGAGTGTGTAGTCTCAACTCTGTTGGTGGTAGTGTTACTAAGGTGCATATACCGATTTATCCATGCATCAATAAATTTTTCTTTGTATGGGTCTAGCCAATAGGTCTTGACATAATCTATGAAATTGGGATAAGCTGTTGACATCTCATTAAAGTTTTGCAACTCCATATCATACTCATCCGTAGATTTCGCATGGACAACTCTAAGAAATGCACTCATCACATCCTCAACAATAATCATGTCTTTCACATATATCCTAGCTTTGGCCCTCACATTTTTTTTAATGTGAAATTGGCACAACAAGTTTGCAGATGCTGGATATGCAGTTGCCAGAGCATTCATCAGACCAATGTCTCTATCAGTAAGTATGACTTGTGTAAATTCATCTTGTCTCCTAAATAAACTCCTCAATTTATCAAGAACCCATGGAAAGTTATCCAACCTCTCCCAGTTGACATAAGCAAATGCACCAGAGAAAGTCTTCTCCGTTGAGGTTACACCAATGATCTCAACCAACGGATGCCTATACCAGTTGGTCTTATACGTGGAATCAATCAACAAACCAATCGGGAAGGTTTTTAGAATCTCTATTGATTTTTGATGTGCCCAAAAGATGTCTTTGACAGCATTAGTGCCCTCTGCAACTCAAGTCCAGTAAACATATTGATCACGTTCCAAATAATTCATCAATTGTTGGAGCTCAGTCCTACCCTGACGCATAATCGACTGTTGCCTTGAACGACAATTGTATATTTGTTTGAGAGTGGTGTGGCTATCTTTAGGCTTCATGGATTTGATTTTATTAAGGATGAGATTAGGCGCAATATGATTCCTAGTCATTCTAGCCACTATTTCCTTCTCTTCCATAGTTAGTCTACCATTGTACGGATGACCTTCATCAAAAGTAATTAATGCGTTGTTATGTGTTCCACACATAACCCCCAATATCCATCCTTCAAGCATCATAATAAATTTATCTTTCAATCTGAACTGACAGTAGCATTTCGTAGTATTTGTTCCCTTTATAACATTGGACCTGTACTTTCCAACTTTTTCACAACTCAACATGGACAATTCTTTACCTGATCGTCGTCCGGTGTCGGATCTAGATATCACAATCACCATCCCAAGAGACTTGCCAACCATACGTACCCATTCCAACAACTCTTCACGATTACCAAATAACTGAAAATAAATAAAATAAATGTCAGTTACTTACTTAGAAAAATTACCTAAAAAATAAAACTTAGTCTGTACCTTATTCATTGTGAAGGGAATACCTAGACCATCCCCGCAGACCCTGTTGCTACGGTGTTGGAATAGGCTTTCCCAAAACCGGCCGAGGACATAGCCGCAGAACAGCGAACCCTTGAGTCAGTTGTCCCTGATGTACCCATTGACATGGAAGAAGAGCCCAACACCATGATAGGAATGATGGATGCACCCCATAGCCCACTCACCGAGGCAGTGATAGAGTTCCTGTACGGACCTCATAGTCCCAAGCAACCCCAGCCAATTAATGTACCCCAGGTCGAAGGAATTGTGACAGAGGAAGAACTCGCAGAAGACGACCTTTTGGGGGAGGAAGAAGAGAATCCCTTCGGTCCATTAGACTTTGATGGAAACTCTTTGACTGAATCAATATTGGATGACTTAATGGATGGAACAGATGGGGAGTTCTGTGCTGATATAGAGATGGCGGGTCTTCTCCCGCCAGAATTATGGGGAAATAAGGACCAACCGAGAGCCCTCGAGGGAGATGTCTTCGCCGAGGAAGCCGAATGGGCTGCCTTGACAGAAGCCGAGGGACCAATCACAGAGGGTATGTTGTTTGAGAAACCTACAGCAGACATGACTAGACACTTGAAGCCATTGTACTTCAAAGCCCATCTGAATGGGAAGTTGTTTAATCGTGTCTTTGTGAATGGTGGTGTTGTGCTGAACATCATGTCATTGGCCACAATGAAGAAGCTAGGGAAGAACGCCGAGGACCTCATCCCAACCATCATGACCATGACCAATTGCCTGGGCCACCCATCTCACACATTGGGAGTGCTGGTGGCCTATGTAATGGTTGGGTCTAAGGTGACTCGGTCGGCCTTCTTCGTCATAGAAGGGAAGCCCTCATATGCTGTAATCCTGGGGAGATACTGGATCCACACTAGTGAATGTATTCCTTCCACCCTGCATCAAAAGCTGATGATATGGATAGGAGATAAGGTGGAAATAGTGGAGGCAGATCCTATTCCATTCCCCACCGAGGTAAAGATGTTTGAGGCTGTGTTCTACTCCCATCATCTGCGTCCTATTGCCATTTCTAAAAATTATGAGGAAGGTGGCATAGAATCATGTGATTGGACTAAGAAGGGTTTTGAATTCAAAATGTTGGCCGACCCACGGCCTAGCAATGAGAATAATGATTAATCTCCCAACAGAAGTGAAAAGCTTGCTGGATCGGCTGCACCTATTCCAAATCGAATCCAGCATCGAAGAGGCTATGTTTGGTGCAGTGTATGAAGAAGATGGATTCTCGGAACACTCCTCCCCAGAGGCTTCGGATGACCCCAATGACGGGACGTTGGCCGAACCTCCCCACAATCCAGAGGAGGGTACCTACGTTTGAAGCTCAAGACCCCCTGGTGGAAGTAAATCTAGGGAGTGAATGTGAACCGAGGATGACTAAGGTTAGTGGCAAGCTACAGCCTCAACAACGAGATCATGTGGTGGCTTTGATAAAGGACTACCGCGACTGCTTTGCATGGGACTACCATGAGATGCCAGGCCTTGATAGAGCCTTGTTAGAGCATAGGTTACCCATCAAGGAAGGTTGCAAGTCCCATAAGTAGCCGCCGGGGAGGTTCAACCCGCAGCTGATGCCACAGATCAAGGCCGAAGTGGAAAGATTGCTGAAGGCAGGGTTCATAAGAACTGCAAGGTACGTAGAATGGCTGTCTAATAGAGTCCCTGTGATCAAAAAGAATGGCCAGGTCAGAGTTTGTATTGACTATAGAGATCTGAACTTGGCCACTCCAAAAGATGAGTATGGTATGCATGTGGCCGATATGTTTGTCGACACCGCGGCTAACAATGTCATCTTGACTTTTATGGACGGCTATTCTGGTTACAACCAGATATACGTGGCCGAGGCTGACACCCATAAGACTGTCTTTAGGTGCCCTGGCGCCGTAGGTATCTATGAATGGTTAGTGATGCCTTTTGGCCTCAAGAATGAAGGAGCCACCTACCAAAGGGCCATGAATGCTATTTTCCATGACCTCATTGGTAAAAACATGGAGGTATACATTGATGATGTGGTGGTCAAGTCCAAGAGCTTCGAAGCCCATTTAGTTGAGCTTGAACAGGCTCTAAAATGGATGAGACTCCACAATCTCAAAATGAACCCTACTAAATGTGCTTTTGGAGTATATGTAAGCAATTTCCTTGGCTTCTTGGTGCACAACTGTTGTGTGAAAAGTAGTGTTGCAAGTGTATACAACCGCAACAAGTAATATAATGATAAAGTAGAGATCGTACCCACAGGGATTGATGTTAATTTAAGAGTTTACGTAGTTAACTATCTAGTGAAATACACAAAATAAAAATAACAAGTTTTTGGACATGAAAATAAAGTTGATTGCGTATGACAGTAAAGATAGTTCAAGTATGAGAATATGAGTTGGATTGCTCTTTGCTAAGTAATTTTCTCAATAATGAAGCGCTTTAACGTCAGACGCTATGGCGTTAAGCGCTGTAGCACATGATGTTGTGCCTTTCGGTCACTGACGCCGGGGGTTTTGTTACAAGACTCTTATTTCTAAGTTCTAAATAAGTCCACCCCTGTATAATAAAGAACCCACAGCATTCACCTTATGAACTATTGCTCCCCTATGTCTAGAGTTAAGCAAAAATTGATTCAATGTCTTTAAACAGCCTTTCGTTCATATCAATCTCTGAGTTAGAATCGTAGACCATGTCTGTACCTATGAATGTACCCATTTCAGTTTGAAAGCATTAAAGCACAAAGATTGAAACGCAAACACCATATGAACAATACTAAAGAGACATTACAAAGCTTAAAGCAATCCAACTACTAAGTGTTTAGCTCATGATGAGCATCATCAACACAATACAAACCAAAAATCTCATATTACCGAAAATGAAAAGAAGAAACAAGGCTGAAAAAGATGCACTACGTGGAGTTCTTCTCATGAGACGGGTTGCTGGCGCTATAGCATAGCTTCACAGCGTTGGAAATGATGATCTTCTCTTTGAAAAATAAAAAGCTTGAAGTGGAGGATTAATGGAAGAAAGTGTGTCAAGTTCTTCTCTCCAAAACTCTCCTCTCCTTCGAATGGTATATGTATGATGTGGAGAAGATGATAGATATATTTCTTTTATTCTTTCCCTTCTCCAAAAAGTAGCTTTTCCCAAAAAGTAGATGTGACAATCTCACCAACTAAAGTGATCCTTCAATAGCAAGTGGACAAGTGTCCATGCTAGCCACTAGAATTCGCCCACAGCAGTCCTAGGTGCAGGGAGAAAATATGCTGACAAGACATAAAGCAAGGGGCGCCAAAATTCAACTTTTCACTTTTGATCCTCAGCTGGCCCACTGCTAGCAAGCGCTATAGCGCTTGACGCTGTAACACTTAACAGAAACATTAAAACATTCACATAGGCACCAAATGTGCCAAATGATAACAAAGTTTTTAGTGAAAATTTGACTCAACCTTGGTTAACCATGACTAACTTCACCATCAGATAGTCCTTAGCTAACTAAGTTTCTCCCTAAGTTTAAAGTTTTGTGTAGAGGCAGCAATAAGACTAGTCATCAATCAAGCAAGGCAACACTACACTTATGCACTTAATCATCATTAAAATTAGCCCAAAAAGAACAATTTCTATAATTGCAAGACTAGAAAGCTCAACTGATCATGCATTTCATTCAACAACACTTAATCAACATAAACACGCTAAAGCCTCCTCCCCAACATAAAACCCAGCAGTGTCCCCACTGCGCAAACATACTATAGGGAGAGACGACAGTTATTGAAAACAGGGAAAACTGAAATCTTTATGAATTTTTTATATATATATGAAAGAGAGAGGGAAGGGATAGTTACTGTTTTGTGGCACCTGGCTTGAGCCCGGTGCTTGCTCTAGTGGGTGGCTTTCTGGCCTTGCTGTTGGCTGCTCTGGGCTGCTTTTTCTGTGGCTTTTGTTCAGGTACCACTTGAGGCGCTACAGCGTCAGGCGCTGTAGCGGCAATTTGAGTTGCAGCAGGCTCCAGGCTGGCATCCTGCTCAGCTGACTTTTCTTTTGGCTCTTTTTCCTCATCAGACCTGGGAGGCACCTCCTCTGATATTGCTGGTTTGGATGATTGTCTGTCAAATGCTATAGCGTCTGACGCTATAGCGGCATCCTGCACTCCTGAAGCTGTTTCTTCCTCTGCAACAGCAGCAATCTTGACTCTGGGATTTTTCCTAGCTGCAGCATAGGAGAACAGGTTCCTTTGGCAAACTACATGTTTCTCTTTCATCCTGGATGCTATAGCACTAGGTGCTACAACACTTGCAGATTGGCCAGCAGGAGCATCTTCATTTCCAGCACCTGTGTCAGCCTCTTCAACACTAAAATCCTGCAATTTGACCCTTGGTTTTCTGCGGGCAGTCAGCTTGATTCTTGGTTGTTTGGAAAGTGTAACAGCTGGGGCTGTCACACCGGTTTGCTTTTCAGATGCTGTAGCATCAGACGCTACAGCATCAGTTGGAATAACTTGATCTTGTTGGGGTTGCTGTTGTGATTGCTCTGGCTCTGGAATAGTTTGTTCTTGGTGTGGTGGTGGTGCTGATTCTGTCATTTCTGGTTGTGGTTCATTTTGTGGTTCTAAGGTGGGTGATGAGTGTTTGGGTGGGCTTTGTGGAATTTGTGTTGTTTCAAATGGTGCTGACGTAGGTATGTTGGTCTGATGGGGTGATGGGATGGTTGACTGTGGTGTTTCAGGGATTGTGATGGGTTTTGGGGGTGGTGTTGGTACTTTAGCTGGGGATTTGTGGGCTTTCTTAGGGGTAGGGGTGGGATCACACTGTATTTCCTCTTCCTCCTCATTCTCAGATTCCTCCTCTTCAGCTTCAGACTTTTCCTCCTCAAATGATTCTTCTCACTTTCCTCCTCACTCACAATTTCCTTCATAATCTTCTTGGTCTCCTCCTTGTTGTGGATACCTTGTATTGCAGGTAAACTAATATTACAGGATAAGTTTTGATGATGAAAAAGACAAAGGCAAAGTTGATGGCCAAAGTTAATAAAAGTGACGAAACATCAAAGTCACAATCCAAGACAAACAAGCTCAAGAATTGAAGATCCAAGTTTAAGGGTAGTCCTTAGGGTTTGGGTGTATCTTAGGAAAAAGTGTAAGCTCTTTCGAAGGTCAGCTCGTATCTCAAAGTCTCACACACTCACAAGTTTTTCAAAGATGCATGCATACTTACGTAAACATTCTTATCATCTTTAAAAAACATAAAAATCGATTTCCTCATGCATAAACATACATCAAAAATCGATTTTCAGGTCAATCAGAAAAGAAAGAATCGATTGTCAGGTCATGTGGTTTCATTGCATAAATCGATTTTCAGGCCTAACATTCTCAAACAAAGAATCGATTCACACACTTTTAAACTAAGCTGAGAATCAATTCCTACATGTCTCAGGCAAGCTGAGAATCGATTCATACAAGTTTTAACTTAGTAAAGAATCGATTCCTAGCCCTCCGTGGTTCTCAAGAATCGATTGTCCCTATTTTTCAAACACAGTCAAAATCGATTCCTCACTTAAATGAATCGATTCCTAGATCAAATGCTTTCAACAAAGAATCGATTCCTACACTATTTTCAACGTAAACTTGATTTTCTCATAGCCTATAAATAGGCACTGCACTACGTTCATTTTTTCACACAACCCATTTCACGAATCAGAGAAAATTTTGAGAAAAACTCTTCACGCTTTTACTTTTGCTCGTCACGCACCGTTGGTCCGTCTGAGCTGATCTTTTGCTAAGAGTTAGTTGGGGTTGCATTCTTCAAGTTGTAATATCTGCCTTCGTTAGAGGTATTTCTGTCTTTACATTTGTTAATGTTTAATTGTTGTGATTTGTACTAGGGAGTGGGGTAGCTGTTTGTACTAGGAAGTGGGGTATCTTTCTGGGGCAGCTAATTGTAACAGGGGTGGGGTATCTCTTGTTATTGTTGTAGTAGATTTGAGGGCTCTCCATAGGTGGGGTATCCTAGGAGGAGAGTGCCTGAGTCTGTAAAGGTTTTCCAAGGCACCTGTAAGCCTTGTTGTTTTGGTTAGTGGAAAATCTCACAAGGGTGTGAGGACTGGACGTAGATTACTAGGAGGTGACCGAACCAGGATAAATCTCTGCGTGCTTTACTGTTTCCCTGCTTTACTGTTATACCGCTTTACTGCTTTATATTCTAATTCCTTCGCTTCCACTTAACCTGCGCGGAAATTAATCTAAGTCATTGAAAAGGTGAAAAACGTTTTCGAAAGATCTGAAAAGTTTTTAAATCTCAATTCACCCCCCCCCCTCTTGAGACTGAAGCCACTTGGTAACAAGTGGTATCAGAGCTAGACTCTTGTATAAAGGGCCTAGCAGCTTCAAGAGAAATGGCTTCAGGTTGGTCTACGCAAGAGGGTGCTTCTCTTACCCGTCCTCCGGGATTCAACGGGAAAGATTACGCATATTGGAAAGAAAGAATGAGAATTTTTATTGAAGGGGTAGACTTAGATGTTTGGGATGCTGTGGAAAAAGGACCCTATGTCCCCACGCACATAGTAGATGGTGTTCTCACAATAAAAAGTAGAAATGAATGGTCTGATGATGAGAAAAGAAAAGTGCAACATAATTTACGTGCTAAAAATATTATTACTTCGGCTTTGAGTGCTGATGAATTTTTTCGAGTTTCAAACTGCAAATCTGCCCAAGAAATGTGGGATAATCTCCAAGTTACTCATGAGGGTACAAGTGAAGTGAAAAAGGCAAGAACAAATACTCTTACCAGAGAGTACGAACTGTTTAGAATGAATACATGTGAAACAATACCAGAAATGCAGAAAATGTTCACTCACATAGTGAATCAGTTAAGCTTGTTGGGAAAGTCATTTCCTGCAGAGGATCTAATCAACAAAGTTCTGAGATGTCTGAATAGAGAATGGAAACCCAAGGTTACTGCTATAGCTGAATCAAGAAATTTAGCTACTATGACTCTGGCTACTCTGTTCGGTAAACTTCAAAGAGCATGAACTAGAACTCACCCGTCTAGCTGAGCACGAAAATACAGATAAGAAAAAGAAAAGCTTGGCTCTAAAAGCATCTAGTTCTAGTCGGCTTGATGATAGCGACGACTCAGATGATGAGGTTGAGAAAGTGAAGAGAATATGGCTCTTATGGTTCGGAAGTTCAAAAGGTTCATGAAAAGCAACAACTATCCAAGAAAGAATTTCAAATCAAAAAGGTTCTCTAGCAAAGAAAGCTCGCCCGGTCCTCCTACTTGTTATGAATGCGGGAAACCCGGGCACATGAAAATGGAATGTCCTAATATACAGAAAAAGGACTCCAAACTTGAAAAGAAGGCATTCAGGGATAACAAAGGAAGAAAAGCCTACATCGCATGGGAAGACAACTGCATGGATTCATCATGATATGGCTACATCGCAATGGAATGTCCTAATATGAAGACAACTGCATGGATTCCTGGCATCAGAAGCGTAAAAGAGGCGTAACTTGAACTTGTGAATGCGATATGGCTATTCACAAGCGATTCTCACGGAAACTGCGAGAAAGGAACAATGCAAACATAAACCAGAATTTAGAACCCTTAATGAACGAAAATGAATTGAATTTTAGGAAGAGAATACTGTCGATGTTGTTGAAGGACCAGATCTGCCATGGTTGCTTTCTTCAGTTGTCCGCAGCTTGCCGAAACCGTGGTGGTGTGGGAGAATCACCTCACTCTCTGGCTGTCTATGATGAGATGGTTACTAGATTGGATTTCTACCCAATTGGAAGAGTTGGAGGCGGGAGTATTTTGGGGGAAAATTTTGGGGAAGAAATTTTGGGGGAAAGTTTGAGAGAAGAGGGTTTGGGAGAAAGTTTTCGAGAAGAGGGAAAGAGCGCGTTTAAGAAAAAAAATTGGGAAATGGATGAAAAGTTTGAATTTGTCTATACCAACGGTTTAGAGACCTTCTGTAGGTACAGGAGGCATATACCAACGGTTTCAAACAATTGTGGCTATATGTATCTGTAGGTATATGGGAAATTTCTTGTAGTGTCAGATGAATCAGAGGATGAAGAAGCTCAAGTTGCATTAATGGCTGATCATGAAAGCGAGAATGAAAACGAGGTAATATCTAACCCTGACTCTCTACAAAACGCATATGATGATTTATATGAAGCTTTCACTGAATTGCATGATGATTCTATGAAATTAGCTAAGGCATTAAGTAAATCAAAGAAAACCATTGCTAATCTTCAAAACGAAGTTAACGCTTTAACTAAGGAAAAATTAGAGCTTAGAAAAGAAAATGATGATCTTGTCTATTTCAAGGGAAATTATGCATGTGATAAGTGTATAGAACATGAAAAGAAAATCAATGAGCTTGAATGTACAATAGGCAAAATATCCAAATTACAACATGTACATCCTAGGATTCCGAAAAATAAGTTTGTGCATATGCATCATAGACCTAAGTTTTCCACTAGACCTTATATTAGATGTTACTATTGTGGTAAACCTGGACATACAGCTTCTGTCTGCAGGGCAAGAGGTAAACAAACTATGAATAATGTATGGGTTCCCAAAAGGACCATACCAAACACTAACCCACAAGGACCCAAAGAGATTTGGGTGCCTAAAACCATGTTTTGAATCAATGCAGGTATGCTTCAAGGTACGGGGGTCAGATTGGTACCTTGGCAGCAGATGCTCAAAGCACATGACTGGAGATATCACAAAGTTCTTAACTCTTACCCCCAGATCAAGCGGTCATGTGACTTATGGTGACAATAACAGAGGAAGAATCCTCGGTGAAGGTAAAGTTGGTAAAGATTTATCTACTGTTATTGATAATGTGCTCTATGTTGAAGGTCTTAAACATAATTTATTAAGCATTAGCCAACTTTGTGATAAAGGAAATAGGGTAATATTTGACTCAGGTTCATGCATCATTGAGGATAAACAAAGTAAACAAGTTAGAATGATAGGAAATAGAGTAGAAAACATATACATAATGAGTTTAGATAGTGTTTCATCTCATAATGCATGTTGTCTCATTAGTAAGGAAGAAAATTCTTGGTTATGGCATCGTAGGACAGCTCATATTCATATGGATCATCTTAACAAGTTAGTGTCTAAAGATCTAGTTAATGGTCTGCCTAATATCAAGTTTGAAAAAGATAAATTGTGTGATGCATGCCAAAAGGGTAAACAGGTAAAAGTGTCCTTTAAATCAAAGAATATTGTGTCTACTAACAAACCTTTGCAGCTGTTACACATGGATTTATTTGGTCCCTCAAGGACAAAAAGTTATGGTGGAAATTACTATACTCTAGTTATAGTAGATGATTATTCAAGGTTTACCTGGACTCTCTTTCTGGCAAATAAGAGCGAAGCTTTTGGAGCATTCAAAAAGCTTGCTCGCAACATTCAAAATGAGAAAGAATTGAAGATCATCTCAATTCGATCCGATCACGGTGGAGAATTTGAAAATGAAAAATTTGAAAACCTATGTGAAGAACTTGGTATAAATCACAACTTCTCAGCACCTAGAACTCCTCAACAAAATGGAGTTGTTGAAAGGAAAAATCGATCATTGGAGGAACTTGCCAGAACAATGCTAAATGATCACGACATCCCAAAATATTTTTGGGCGGATGCTGTAAGTACTGCTTGTTATGTTATGAATAGAGTTTTGATTAGGCCTATTTTAAAGAAAACCCCCTATGAACTTTACAAGGGGAGAAAACCAAACATTTCACACCTTCATACTTTTGGTTGCAAATGTTTTGTATTGAATAATGGAAAGGATAACCTAGGAAAATTCGATGCTAAGGCTGATGAAGGAATTTTTCTTGGTTACTCTTTATCTAGCAAGGCCTTTAGAATTTTCAACAAAAGAAATAAGGTAATTGAGGAATCTGTACATGTTACATTTGATGAAACTAACCCCAAAAGGCTGGGAAAGGTTATTGATGATATTGCAGATGAACCTGAAGAGTTACAGATAGGTGAGAAGAAGAAAGATAAAGAGGAAGAAACAAAAACCACCTCTCAAGAGAAATCAGAAGAAGGATCAAGCAGTGAACTTCCCAAGGAATGGAGAATCCCAAGGGACCACTCGCTTGAAAATGTCATAGGTGATGTAACTAAAGGGGTAACTACTCGTAACTCTCTTAGGAATGCATGTAATCATATGGCTTTCGTATCTCAAATTGAACCTAGAAATATAGATGAAGCTGTAGTTGATGAACATTGGACTATTGTTATGCAAGAAGAGTTAAATCAGTTTGAAAGAAACGGAGTGTGGGATCTAGTTCCTAGAATCAGATAATAGGCACAAAATGGGTGTTTAAAAACAAGCTAGATGAGTCAGGTATAATAATTAGGAACAAAGCTAGACTAGTTGCCAAAGGTTATAATCAAGAAGAAGGAATAGACTATGATGAAACATATGCTCCTGTAGCTAGATTAGAAGCTATTCGCATGTTACTTGCTTTTGCTTCAATCATGGATTTTAAATTGTATCAAATGGATGTTAAGAGCGCTTTCTTAAATGGTTTTATCTAAGAAGAAGTATATGTTGAACAATCACCTGGCTTTGAAAATTTTGAAAAACCGGACCATGTTTTTAAACTCAAAAAGGCTCTATATGGTCTGAAGCAAGCTCCCAGAGCTTGGTACGAAAGATTGAGCAAATTCCTACTCAATCATGATTTTCAAAGAGGGAAAGTTGACACTATACTTTTCATAAAAAGGTCAAAAGATGACATCTTACTCGTGCAAATTTATGTGGATGATATCATTTTCGGTGCTACTAATGAATTTCTTTGCAAAGAGTTTTCAAGTTTCAAGTATTATGCAGAGTGAGTTTGAAATGTCAATGATGGGAGAACTCAACTTCTTCCTTGGGCTTCAAATAAAACAAACAAACAACGGCGTCTTCATATCTCAATCAAAGTACTGCAAAGAACTACTCAAAATATTCGAAATGGACAAAGCAAAAGAAATGTCCACACCAATGAGCACCTCAGGCTACTTAGACAAAGATGAAGAAGGTAAACCGGTAGAACTAAGCAAATATCGAGGTATAATTGGCTCTCTCTCTACTTAACTGCTAGTAGACCAGACATCATGTTTAGTGTTTGCATGTGTGCTAGATATCAAGCAAATCCAAAAGAGTCGCATTTAGTAGCTGTCAAAAGAATAATGAGATATCTGGTAGGCACTCAAAATGTTGGTCTGTGGTACCCAAAAGGCGCCACATGTAGCCTTATTGGATATTCAGATTCTGATTTTGCAGGATGTAAGTTGGATAGAAAAAGCACTAGTGGAACATGTCACATACTAGGTAGTGCATTAGTCTCATGGCACAGTAAGAAACAAGTCAGTGTCGCACTGTCAACTGCTGAAGGAGAATATGTTGCAGCAGGAAGTTGTTGTGCACAAATCCTCTGGATGAAGCAACAACTTCTTGACTATGGTATAGAACTAGATCATATCCCTATAAAATGCGACAATACCAGCACTATCAATCTTACAAAGAACCCCGTCCAACACTCTAGGACCAAGCATATAGAGATAAGACACCATTTTCTTAGAGATCATGTCCAAAAAGGGGACTGTGTAATCGAATTTTTTGAATCCGCAAAACAGCTGGCTGATATTTTTACAAAACCTTTACAAAAAGAAAACTTCTTCATTCGAAGAGAACTGGGAATCATTGATTCCTCTTCATGCTGTTAGATTCGCAATCTTTATTACATGTTGCCCTCTTTGATCATGACAAAAAGGGGGAGAAAAATAGAAGTTATAATTTAGCATACATATACATTATCATAGCATTACCACTTTGCATATAGTCAATAAAACAGGGGGAGCATCATGATAGGGGAGTATCATATATACATTATCTGTTTGAACTAACCTCCCACCTTGAGATGAGTTAATGTTTTGTCATCATCAAAAAGGGGGAGAATGTGGATACCTTGTATTGCAGGTAAACTAATATTGCAGGATAAGTTTTGATGATGAAAAAGACAAATGCAAAGTTGATGGCCAAAGTTAATAAAAGTGACGAAACATCAAAGTCACAATCCAAGACAAACAAGCTCAAGAATTGAAGATCCAAGTTTAAGGGTAGTCCTTAGATATAAGGGTAGTCCTTAGGGTTTGGGTGTATCTTAGGAAAAAGTGTAAGCTCTTTCGAAGGCCAGCTCGTATCTCAAAGTCTCACACACTCACAAGTTTTTCAAAGATGCATGCATACTTACGTAAACATTCTTATCATCTTTAAAAAACATAAAAATCGATTTCCTCATGCATAAACATACATCAAAAATCGATTTCCAGGTCAATCAGAAAAGAAAGAATCGATTGTCAGGTCATGTGGTTTCATTGCATAAATCGATTTTCAGGCCAAACATTCTCAAACAAAGAATCGATTCACACACTTTTAAACTAAGCTGAGAATCGATTCCTACATGTCTCAGGCAAGCTGAGAATCGATTCATACAAGTTTTAACTTAGTAAAGAATCGATTCCTAGCCCTCCGTGGTTCTCAAGAATCGATTGTCCCTATTTTTCAAACATAGTCAAAATCGGTTCCTCACTTAAATGAATCGATTCCTAGATCAAATGCTTTCAACAAAGAATCGATTCCTACACTATTTTCAACATAAACTTGATTTTCTCATAGCCTATAAATAGGCACTGCATTACGTTTATTTTTTCACACAACCCATTTCACGAATCAGAGAAAATTTTGAGAAAAACTCTTCACGCTTTTACTTTTGCTCGTCACGCACCGTTGGTCCGTCTGAGCTGATCTTTTGCTAAGAGTTAGTTGGGGTTGCATTCATCAAGTTGTAATATCTGCCTTCGTTAGAGGTATTTCTGTCTTTACATTTGTTATTGTTTAATTGTTGTGATTTGTACTAGGGAGTGGGGTATCTCTCTAGGGTAGCTGTTTGTACTAGGAAGTGGGGTATCTTTCTGGGGCAGCTGATTGTAACAGGGGTGGGGTATCTCTTGTTATTGTTGTAGTAGATTTGAGGGCTCTCCATAGGTGGGGTATCCTAGGAGGAGAGTGCCTGAGTCTGTAAGGGTTTTCCAAGGCACCTGTAAGCCTTGTTGTTTTGGTTAGTGGAAAATCTCACAAGGGTGTGAGGACTGGACGTAAGTCACTAGGAGGTGACCGAACCAGGATAAATCTCTGCGTGCTTTACTGTTTTCCTGCTTTACTGTTATACCGCTTTACTGCTTTATATTCTAATTCTTTCGCTTCCACTTAACCTGCGCGGAAATTAATCTAAGTCATTGAAAAGGGGAAAAACGTTTTCGAAAGATCTGAAAAGTTTTTAAATCTCAATTCACCCCCCTCTTGAGACTGAAGCCACTTGGTAACACTTGTCCCTCTCACTGATGTCTTCCAAATCCTCTGATTCTAAGATCTCCTCCTCCTCACCACTAACTTTCTTTTTCTTCTTGGCAGGGCTTTGCCTCTGCTTCTTCACTGGACTCTCAGCTTTTTTCCTCTTCTTTGCCTTGGACACTTCCTCCTCAACTTTTTTCTCTGGCTCTTTGTCAATTAGCCATTATGGAAACTCAGCTGGCGAGAGAGATGGTGAAGTGTTTGGGAAACGAGAGAGTTATGGGGGGTTGATGTGTGTGATGTGAGTGAGTTAATTGAGGTGACTGTTGTCTCATGAGTGATGGAGAGAGAAAGTACATGACTTGACAGAAAACGTGCGCAAGTGACTGCGATAAGATTTCTATGCGCCACCTCATACCTTGCACTTTTTGACTTTTAACAGAGCAACGTAACGGACGCTATAGCGCCCATGACACCAGAGACACTATAGTGCCTAGTACTACCACAACAGCAGCAAACTGATATCTTTCACCACTCCACAAAATTCATTCCTGCACAAAAATTAAAAACACAAAAATTTCTAGATCAAATCCATGGGTTGCCTCTTAGGAGTGCTTGCTTTAAGAGTCTTCAGCCAGACTTCCTCTTTTGTTAGAGGTCTTTGAGATCAATAGTGGTTTTTTCCCTGACCACATGTTCACCATGATATTGCTTTACTCTTTAACCATTCACCTTGAAGGTGGTGTTAGTTGTTTCATCAAACAGGTCTACAGCTCCATGAGGATAGATTTTTACCAATCTGAAGGGACCTGACTGTAACTCCCCAAAAATAATAGATTAATCTATTTGATTTATTAAATGAAATTGGGTGGTAGAAATAATAATATAATTATTATTTATTACTTAATAAAATAATTATAGGTGTTACTATATGTGAGCTTTAGTTGGGTTGGAAATAATTATTTTGAGGGGGGGTGTGTAGCGTTCGGGCTTAAGTGGTGGAAGAAAGCCCGTGATCCAAGCCCAATCATACTTAAGCTAGAAAATTAGGCTTAGCTCATTTGTGTGCCAAAAGAAAGAAAAAGAATAGAAAGGGAGAGAGAGAGGAGGCTTCGGGTTGAGAGAAAAGAAGGAGGGAGCTACGATTTTGAAGAAAAACAAAGGGAAGAGAAGGCATTTAGTGGAAGCTCAAGCGAGGGAGAAGAAATTGTTGGTGATTTTCTTGGAGGGGTGCCTTGCATTTCGAATTCCTAAAGGTTAGGGGGTCCTCTTTTTATCTTTAATACCTTATGCGAATTAGTAATGCTTAGGATTAGGTCCTAGGGTGATTTTCTATGAATGATTGGTATATTGTGATGTTGTGCTATGCTGAATTTTTAATTGTGCAAAGAGATGTTTGATTTGTGTTGAAATTGTACACAATTAGAATGATGCATGCCCATTGTTTGATGCTATGATTGAATGAATCTTTTTTTGTGGAAAAAGGTGATGGTTACTGTTCATATGATAAATTGGCATTGGTGATTTAATTTGGTGAATTTTGGTTGAGAGGAACTCAAAAATTGATGGAGCCTTAGGCGCCCTAGGTGTGTGAGTGTGTTGCTGGAAATTCTGCCACTGCTGTGTCTGTTGCTGTATCTGGGCGCTGGGTGCCCTCCTGGGCGCCTGTGCCACTGTGTTGCCAGTTTTGGCACTAGGCGCCTTGTGCCATGGGCGCCAAGGGTCCCCATTTTCTGTTGCTTATTTTGCGAAAATTGATACTGGGTCTTCATGTCCAAGTTAAATGGCTCGTGCAAAATAATTTTTGGAGTCATAGGAGTTGTGGTCTGTCCTGGCCTTAGGCGCCTAGTGCATGGGCGCCAAAAATGCGTGTCACTTTTTGCCAAAATTTTTGTTGGGTTCTCATATTCTGAGTATTTGGCTCGTGCAAAATCAATTTCGAAGTAAAATGAGTTTCCATGCGTGTTTTGCCAAGGCGCCCTATGCATGGGCGCCGTGTTCCTGCGCCAGTTTTGCTAGGCGCTCTGCGCCAGTTTTCCTGCGCCTGTGTCTGGGCGCCAGGCGCCCTGTGCCAGTTTTGCTAGGCGCTCTGCGCCAGTTTTCCTGCGCCTGTGTCTAGGCGCTAGGCGCCCTGCGCCAGTTTTGCTAGGCGCTCTGCGCCAGTTTTCCTGCGCCTGTGTCTGGGCGCTAGGCGCCCTGCGCCAGTTTTTGCTAGGCGCTCTGCGCCAGTTTTCCCTGCGCCAGTGTCTGGGCGCTAGGCGCCCTGCGCCAGTTTTTGCTGGGCGCCAAAATCAGGATGTTGCCTAAATTTTTCCAAACTTGTTTTTAATGTAACTTTTGACTCGGTTATCCAAATTTAACGGTTCAAAATGCGTTCCGAAGCTAATTTCGGTGTCTAGTCAAATATTCTAGTTTTATGTAAAAATGAGTTATTTTAACTGGTGGTTCTGGACTGAAGTTGTTCAAGGTGTCTAATTCCAATTTTTATTCACTTTCCCTATGTCGTGTCAATATCCTAAATTGGCCTATTTGAAATTGGTGTTGGTGTGAGTGGTGGGCTGAATTGGTGAGTGTGATAAGGTGAGATTGGTGAGCAGAGGCTTCGGCCTAATTTTAATTTGGTGAGCTGATTAATGCACTATGGTGAGAATATGAATGAAAATGGTGAACTGATTGAATTGTGGTGTGTTGTGATGCATTCCCATAGCATCTCATAAAACATGTGCATTATTGGTGAGCAGAGGCTTCGGCCTAGTTTTATTTGGTGAGCAGAGGCTACGGCCTATTTGTATTTGGTGACGGATCCGACATGCATGTGCCCGTGGAGTTTGGGTTGCATTTCATGCATACCCATACCTTTTTGCATTGTTGTTTGGTGAATGTAATTTGTGATATGGTTATTGCCTTTGTTGTGAATTGGTGTGTCTGGTTCCCTTTTCCTATGCAATGCTTATTCCCATATGTTATTAATTATGAAAAGAGACTCACCCTACTGCTTTTATGTTGCTTCTTATGTCGGCAACGTGCAGGTAATAACGAGTGAAGGTTACCTTATACCTTCGTTTGGTAGGAAGTGTCATGCTCTGATACGTAGCACCGGGGGGCGTCTTATGTTTTAATGTTATTGTCTTTATACTGTTAGACCATTTTTGGTGATGTATTGTTTTTGTTTTCGAAACTTAATTATTATTCCGCTGCTGGTAGTGACTGTGTTTAGTGGATGTAAACTAAACGGTTTTCCTCGTTATGGTGCTATGTATCTTGTGGTTTTAATTGAACTATGGAAATTGAAGCTTTTGATTTTTATGGAGTAAGTGTAGCACTCGCTTAAATTGTTTTCAAAAAAAAAAAGAAACTCTGATTTTATTAAATAGTAAGGTTATTAGAAAAGGGGTGTTACACTGACCATCTGGATTTTAATTTCCCAGGGAAAAGCTTAAGTCTTGAATTGAACAATAGCACCAGCCCTCCTTCAACTAGCTCTCTCCTCTGAATCTTCTGATCATGCCACGCCTTGGTTCTCTCTTTATAGATGGTTGAATTCTCATAGGCAAAGTGCCTAATCTCTTCAAGTTCATTCAGCTGCAATAGCCTAGCCTTCCCAGCCTTGTCATAGTCAAAATTGAGCTTTTTGATGGCCCAATGTGCTTTGTATTGCAGCTCAATTGGAAGGTGACAAGCCTTGCCATAAACCAATCTATAATGTGACATCCCCAATGGTGTTTTGTAGGCACAAAGAGCATCATCCAATTGCAGTGACCACTCCTTCCTTGTAGGTGCCACCATCTTTTCAAGCATTCTCTTGATTTCTCTATTTGATAGCTCTGCTTGTGTTGCGCCCGAAAAAGTCCCTGAGGGAATCTTTCTTCGTTTACAACTTTTTGAAAATCAATGAAGTCGCCACCAATATTTTTTTTATCAGGAAAATATTGAAGAAAAACCTTTTGGAAAGCGGATGGCCTTTTCGAAAACCGGAAAATTTGGGTTCGGGGGTCGGTTAGGCACAGGGAAGGTTTTAGCACCCTACGCCTCCTTTCTACCGAAAGGGAACCTTTAATTAAATGTGTGGTTTTAAGTACGGATTTGGAAAATACTTAAATTTGCCCTTTTTTTCTCGAAAAGAGAATGAAAAGACTTAATGAAAATTTTTATTTTCGGCAAAAGTGTTTGTTGCCCTTTTTTTAAGAGAAAAAAAAAATGTTTTTAGTTTATTGTGCTTGACGGAGGATATCCGCTCCTACGTATCCCCCGGTGCGATGGAGAATTCAAAGCTACGTAGTTCTGGTTTTCGGTTTTGAAAATGTTTTTGTGTTTTATCTTATTTAATTTTTTGAGTTTTTGAAATAGGACTCAAGTGTTCACGAATACCAAACAAGCAACGGCTTCGAGTGGCGTCCATTACTAACTCGAAAGAAAAGAGTCGAAACCGGTAATCAAACAAGCAAAGGCTTCGAGTGACTACAAGTAACAACGTTTTATTATCTTTTTTTTTTGAAATCATTTTTGAAAAAGGTGAGCCTTGGTGTCTACATTCATTTTTGAAATGCAAGAAAGTAAAAAGTTAAGAACAACATAACCTAATTTTATTTCACTTAAAATAGATCAAAGTGGTGAAATTTCAAGCACAACATATGCACAAAATATGGCCCTTGGCCGAATGCTCATCATGCAAAAACCAACATCAACTTTCATGCTAAAATCCACAAGTTAATACACCAAAACATCACAAGATGCAACCCTATTCTAACACATGAGACTACAATACAAACATCAAGTAAGACATACCTTTATTCAATACAACAATTAAAGGAATTAAAAAAAAACATGGAACCCTAAGTTTTACCCTCAAACCCGAAATGCCAACTAGTCCCAAATCAAGTCATTTCTCAACTACAAGTCATCAAACATTCAAAACAATACTTGAAGCCCCCTTTTTTACATTTTGGCCGAAGCATCAAGTAATAATTCAAACTCGATTTCATGCCAAAACTTTGTAATTTAACCTACAAAAGAAACATAAGGCACCATCCTAAAATGTAGACATTAAACAAAATTGAATCATATAGGGTAATCTTTTCACTTAGATTAAAGTGCCACGGGCACAAGTAAAAATCAACTTATCCCATCATCAATACCTAGCAATGAGTAAAATAGAACACATAGACCAAGAAAATAAAGTTGAATCCTTTCTAACTATCTTCTCCACTTAAATTAAAGCGCACTAGGCCCTAGTGGAGACTCACATAGCTAAATCATCAACAACTAACCAAAAATCAATTAAGGAACATATGAACTATGAGACTAGATTAGGGTAAAGGTACATAGATAAATAAACTAGTTTAGCAAATTAGCATATGAAAATTGAAGAGCATCTAAATAAAGTTGAATCCCTTCTAGCCATCTCCTCCACTTAAATTAAAGTGCACTAGGCACTAGTGGAGACTCATATGGCTAGATCATCAACAAATAACAACTAAAACAAATATTGAACAAGGAAAATTCATAAAGAAAGTTGAATCCTATCTTAAAATCTTCTCCCTTAAATCATGGTGTTCTAAACACAAGGGAGAGTCAAGTTGTAAGATCATCAACATCACAAGGACTAAAAATCACATTTAACACAAGGCTTTAAACACTAATAATAAATCATCCTCAAGTGAAAAGGAACCACAAGACAAGTTAAAAAAAACAGAAAATGCGAAATATAAGGGATATAAAATCACATGTTTATTTCATTTTAAAAAAAACAAAGATCAACACAAACTAACAACAAGCTAAATTACTCAAAGGTGAGAAGCAACTTCTCACCCTAACAACAACAAACTACATTTTAAAAGTGAAAATGATGAGTATATCAAAAATAAAGAGGAGAATATGAGATGAAGATGATAAGATAAATCTTGATGCAAAATGTTTGAAAATGATGCTAAGACATTAGGAATTTTACCTTATCTCTAAAATGGGTAGAAAATTGAAGAAGTAGAGGAGAGGTAAATAAAGGGAAGCTACGGTTTTAATGGAGGAGAGGAGGAGAAGGATTATGTGCTTGATTTTTCTTGAGTGTGAGAGGAATGGATTGGAGGTAGTTTGATGATGAATCGGTTAAGAGAAATTGAAAAAAATGGAGGTGGTTTAGGAGAGGTGAGGCTACGGTTTTAGAGGAGAGGAGGAGGAGGGGAATTATGTCCAAATCTTAGTGTGTCATCAAATGAGAGCTAAGAAGGGTTTTTTCAAGGGGAAGTGTGTGAGAGAGAGTGAGTTGAGTGATATGTGAGGGAGAGAGAGAGATGGCCGTAGGGGGGGGAGGTTGAGTGTGTGAGTGTGTGAGTGTGTGAGAGAGTGAGTGATGGGAAGGGTGGAGTGTATGGGGAAAGGAGATGTGGGGAAGTGGGGTTGTGTGTGGAAGTGGGATTGTGAGTTCCAAGGAGGAAAAGAGGGAAAGTGGGGCGGATTTCTAGGGAGGAGAGAGGGGATGAATGTGGATGATTTTTAAGGCTAGGGGGAGAGTGAATGTAGACACATTTTAGGGTTAAGGGGGAGAGTGAATGTGGACATATTTTAGAGTGAAGGGGGGGAGGTATGCGAATTAGGGTTTAGTTGGAGTGGGTTGGATGGAGTTGTGTGTTGGGTTATGGGTTGGATATGGGTTAGGGTTAGGATATGGATTGGGTTTGGTGGAGGAGTTGGATTGGGCTTGGTGGAGGAGTTGGATTGGGCTTGGTGGAGGAGTTGGATATGGGTTAGGTCTAGGGTTATGCGAATTGGGCATAAGGTTTGGTGGAGGAGTGGGCTTTAGATGGCCCAATCCTAAATGCACCTCTATCTATTTTTTACAAACCTCCCCTATTTACTCCTTTGCTTATTTTGTTTCTCTACTTCTAATTATTATTATTATTTTTTTTCAAAAATTGGAACTTGTAGCAAACTAACATGGCATGAAAATAAAATAATTATTTTTTATAGATAAAATTTCTTATTTTTGGATAGGACAAAATTAGGGTGTTACAGCTGCCCCTCTTTATTTCACATTTCGCCAAGAAATATGACTTGGCCTTTTCATATTTGTTGGTGAAATGGAAATAAAGATATAGAAATAACACTAATTTTGTCCGCTTTCGGAAAAGCTCAGATTTTCTTTTTGTTATTTTCTTTTTGAGAAAAGGGGGGTTAACACTTGTCGTATTAACGGGATAGCAATAAATTGGGAAAAGCAGTAAATTGGGAATTCGGAGGTTGCCTAAAAACCTTCTAACGAACTCTTGTCGAGTCCGAGCTTTGGGGGTGGCCTTTTCGAGCGGCCGATCAATATCAGGTCCGGAACTGATTTGATCAATGGATTTACGCCATGCCTTAGGTTGACACAACTAATCCGAAGGACTTAACGAAGTCTGATGGATCCATCGCGTGCTCGTACACGATGTTGTGATCTGTGGAAGGAGTTCACTAACTCTGTGTTGATGGAGTTTACTAACTCTGGGTTGATGGTGATTTTCTGAAAAATAAGATTTTTGGGACCCTCTGGTCCGAAGTAACTTCCTGGATGGTGCATGAAATGCATGCATTTGGGTATTTGGATGTGCATGAATGCCATGATTGATTTTGGTGGGATGCTTTTTTTCTGTTTGATTCCTCATTCACTTCTTTTCTTTTTGTTATTCTTTGCTCTTCTGAGATGCGAATTTGAAAGCGTAACGCGCCATTGTTTGATGTCATGGAGTGACGAATGGTATGGATGATATGATGTGAAGATGTTGTGTTCTTTTATGTTCCGTCTTCTGTGATTTTCTCTTTTGTTTTTTTTTTGTTTATTCTGTTTGTTTTCTTTAAGCAGCTTTCTTTTTTCTGCTTATTTGTTTTTGTTTATTCTGTTTGTTTTCTCTAAGCAGCTTTCTTTTTTCTGCTTATTTGTTTTTCTTTGGCACTCTTTTTTTGCTGGTTAAATCGATCTGACGGGCGCAGGCTGTTCCAGGGCGGTGATCCGCGAGGATTGCACACTGGTTTGTCACGACTGCCTTTTTCGTAATTTTATTCACTTGGGGAATCACTTCTTTCCGTATTTTTTCAAAGATTTCGTAATGATCCTGTAATGCTCTGAATGTGCACATGTTTTGCAATTCGACTTCATCAATCATAAAAGTTATTATTTTGAAAGAAACTGAACAGATGAAAACAGAGACAAGAAAAACACACATATGAAAGAAAAGTTGGTCTTTTATTGATATAGAAATTGGACGTGCAGAAAGTCACGCCAATCGAAAGTGCATTGCAATCTTTCTTTTAAACTACAAAAAAAATACAAGCAAAAGGAAACAGATCTCGTGATTCTATCTCTGAAGTAACGGTGCCCACCGTCCATACTCATAATATTGATCACCCCCTTATCCGAACCTTTGGAATGCTGATTGCCTTTTTCTTTTCTCCAGCCCAAGTTTTCTGACCCTAATTTTTGCCTGGATCGCCCTTTGCGGGTTTTCGATCCACCGGGCCGCTCTGATTTTGCCTAGGTCGCCCTTTGCGGGTTTTCAACCTAGCGAGCTGATTTTTCCTTGGCTTATCTTTCTCTTTTTCGTCTATTTTTCTAGGCATAATACTTCTTGACCACATCTGAGTTCACTGGATTTGGGATCTCATCTCCGTCCATGTTTGCCAAAATTAAAGCTCCTCCTGAGAATGCCTTCTTCACCACATAAGGTCCTTCATATTTGGGAGCCCATTTGCCCCTAGAGTCTGTCTGAATCGGCAAGATCTGCTTGAGTACAAGATCTCCTTCTTGGAATTCACGAGGACGGACCTTCTTGTCAAAAGCCCTCCTCATCCTCTGCTGGTACAACTGTCCATGACACATTGCGGCCACCCGTTTTTCATCAATGAGATTCAACTGGTCAAGACGAGACCGCACCCATTCTGCTTCATCAAGTTTTGTCTCCATCAACACCCGCAGGGATGGTATTTCAACCTCGATGGGGAGGACTGCCTCTGACCCATAAACCAGGGAGTAAGGGGTTGCCCCTGTGGAGGTGCGTACTGAGGTTCTGTAACCATGCAGGGCAAATGGGAGCATCTCATGCCAATCTTTGTAGGTCACCACCATCTTTTGCACAATCTTCTTGATATTCTTGTTGGCTGCCTCAACTGCCCCATTCATCTTTGGGCGGTAGGGAGAAGAGTTGTGATGTTGCATTTTGAAGTCTTTGCACAAATCCTTCATCACTCTGCTGTTCAAATTACTACCGTTGTCTGTGATAATCTTGTTTGGGAGGCCGTAGCGGCAAACCAAGTCTTTCTTGATGAACTTAGCAATCACTGAGCTCGTTACATTGGGATAAGAGGCAGCTTCCACCCACTTAGTGAAATAGTCAATAGCAACCAGGATGAAACGGTGACCATTGGAAGCTTTGGGTTCAATAGGACCAATGATGTCCATGCCCCACATTGAGAATGGCCATGGTGCGCTTAAAACATTCAGAGAAGTTGGAGGTACATGGGTGTGATCTGCATAGATTTGGCATTTATGGCATCTTCTCACAAAACTGTAACAGTCTGATTCCATCTGCAACCAGTAGTATCCAGCTCTCAGGATTTTTCTAGCCATTGCGTGCCCGTTGGAATGAACCCCAAATGAGCCTTCATGAACATCTCGCATAATCTTTACTGATTCTTCTCCTGTTACACACCTGAGGAGTACCAAGTCATGGTTTCTCTTGTAAAGGACGTCTCCACTCAAGAAGAAACTCGCTGACAGCCTCCTGAGGGTTCTCTTGTCATTCTCTGTAGATCCGGGAGGATACTCTCTGTTTGTGATGTACTGCTTGATGTCATGGTACCAAGGCTTACTATCTGATCCCTCTTCGACTGCCATACAGTAGTGATAAGCAGGCTGTTCTATGTGCTGGATTCTGACAGTCGTCAGACTTTTGTCACAGTTGACGTTGAACATAGAGGACAAAGTTGCCAAGGCATCGGCCAACTGATTCTCGTTGCGGGGTATGTGTTGGAAAGTGATTTCCTCAAAGGGCTTGATCAATTCTTGAATGTAGTCACGGTAAGGAATCAAATCTGAATTTCTTGTTTCCCAGTCTCCTTTTACTTGATGGACAACTAGAGCTGAATCTCCGTACACGTCGAGCCTCTTGACTTTCCAATCGAGAGCTGCCTGGATACCCAAGATACATGCTTCATACTCCGCAATATTGTTTGTGACATAGAAGCTTAGTCTAGCGGTGACTGGTATAAAGCGGTTGTCTGGGGAGATCAGCACTGCTCTGATTCCGTGCCCCCACATGTTAGAGGCACCGTCAAACAACATTCTCCACCTTTCATCATCTTGAGACTTCCCTGCGTCAAATAATGCCATAATGTCCTCATCTGGGAACTCACATTGCATTGATTGGTAATCCTCAACCGGTTGATGTGCCAGGTAGTCTGCCAGTGTGCTACCTTTAATCGCCTTCTGGGTTACGTACACGAGATCGTATTCTGACAGAAGCATTTGCCAACGAGCAATTCTACCTGTGAGCGCAGGTTTTTCAAAGATGTACTTGATTGGGTCCATTTTGGACACCAACCAGGTAGTGTGACTCAGCATATATTGTCTCAGTCGATGCGCAGCCCAGGCTAGAGCACAACAAGTCTTCTCCAATGATGAATACCTTGCCTCACAGTCTGTGAACTTCTTGCTTATATAGTAGATCGCGTGTTCTTTCTTTCCTGACTCATCGTGTTGTCCCAGCACGCAGCCCATAGAGTTGCCTAGCACCGTGAGGTATAGGATGAGGGGCCTGCCGGACACAGGTGGCATTAGGACGGGTGGACTTTGAAGGTACGCCTTGATTTTCTCAAATGCTTCTTGACATTTATCATTCCACTTCATCTCTTGGTTTTTGCACAGCAGTTTGAAAATTGGTTCGCAAGTCGCAGTCAACTGGAAGATGAATCGAGAAATGTAATTTAGTCTTCCCAGGAAACCTCGAACTTCTTTCTCTGTCTTAGGTGCTGGCATCTCCAGGATTGCCCGTACTTTGTCCGGGTCTACCTCAATTCCCTTCTGGCTAACAATGAAACCTAACAGTTTCCCTGACCTAACCCCAAAGGTGCACTTGGCGGGGTTCAACCTGAGCTTGTACTTTCTGAGACGTTCGAACAGCTTCTGCAGGTTAACCACGTGCCCTTCATCAGTCTTTGATTTAGCAATCATGTCATCCACATAGACTTCGATCTCCTTATGCATCATGTCATGGAATAGGGTTACCATCGCTCTTTGGTAGGTTGCCCCGGCATTCCTCAACCCGAAAGGCATGACCTTATAGCAGAAAGTTCCCCAAAGGGTTATGAAGGTGGTTTTCTCCATATCCTCTGGAGCCATTTTGATCTGATTATAGCCCGAATATCCATCCATGAAGGAGAACATTGAATGCTGAGCGGTACTGTCCACCAAAACGTCAATATGGGGTAGAGGGAAGTCATCTTTGGGGCTTGCTCTGTTCAAGTCACGGTAGTCGACACACATTCGGACCTTCCCATCTTTCTTAGGGACTGGGACAATGTTCGCTACCCACTCAGGATATTTTGCCACAGCTAAGAACCCTGCATCAAACTGTTTCTTGACCTCATCCCTGATTTTCAAAGACATTTCAGGCTTCATCCGCCTTAACCTCTGTTTCACAGGGGGACACTCTGATTTTACCGGCAATTTATGTTCAACAATATCTGTGCTCAACCCTGGCATGTCCCGATATGTCCATGCGAATACGTCGGCGTAATCGAACAGGAGCTGAATCAACTTTTTGCGCTCTTTATCCTCCATTGCGGT
The DNA here is from genome assembly GCA_039519185.1 of Astragalus membranaceus. Lineage (NCBI taxonomy): Eukaryota > Viridiplantae > Streptophyta > Magnoliopsida > Fabales > Fabaceae > Astragalus > Astragalus membranaceus. The sequence goes on along the minus strand of CM076850.1, from coordinate 80,333,267 downwards.
ACCAACCTTGATCTCTTTTCTGTCTTCCTCAGTACCCAAATTGACCATTTCTGTAGACTCCTCATGGGGTTCGATGACCTTTTCTTCTTGTTCTACCATTCTCATGATTTCTGGAGGAGTATCCCAATCATTCTCAACGTCTTCCTCGGCTTGATTAACCGGGTAATCAAAATCACAGTATGAGTTATGGGCATTATTATTTTCAGAGTTTGTTATCGATCTGCATTAGAATGGAGCGGCGAATAAAAACAAAGAAAAAGCAACACAGATAAAAGATGAAGACAGAAATTTTATTGAAAATTCAAAATAACACTTTATTGATTGATGATTTTCGACGAAGACATGTGTGCCCGAATGAAATATCCCAAGGCCTTGGGCAGAGCCGAGGGATTTGCATTACAATGATAATTACTTTAAATTGGAAAATACGGGGAAATCCATGGTCTCCCAGTTTTGCAGCTTCTCTCCAACCGCACAGCAGCGCACCAGACCTTCAGCACGGCCACTTGAGCTTGATCCTTCTTCAACCATATTGACCTGGTCAGGGTTCAGCATACCAGCACTCCGGAAGTTGTCCTTAAGATTAGCGATGACTATTCTCTCCTGATTGGGTGCCCTTCCTCTGAGCTTGGCCAGCCATTTCTCCCTCCTGCCAGATGTCAGCCTCTCCCGATCAGCAAGACTTGGGATGTATCCAACACCGAACCTCTCAATATTACCCCTCAACTGGATAGGCATTACAATTCCTTGAGCAGCTTTTCCTAAGCCCTTACCAATCTGATACCCATGTCCCAACATCACTTTTGCAGTCATCATGTCTGCCCTGGACCACTTGGGCTTCCACCGAGGTTCTCCTTCGACGAAGACAGCGTTTGAAATCTCCAATCCCTGGAAAGCAGTCTCAAAGGACTCTTCTGCTGCTTCCACATAATATTCAGGTGGTGATCGATTTATCAATGTTTCTTCTTCTCCGGAGATCACTATCAGCTTTCCCCTGGCCACAAACTTGAGCTTTTGATGAAGCGAGGATGGCACTGCCCCAGCCGCATGTATCCAAGGACGTCCTAGCAGGCAACTGTAGGATGAATTGATGTCCATCACTTGAAAGACAACATAAAATACTTCAGGGCCTACCTGCAGCGGCATTTCCACTTCTCCAAAAACTTCTTTCACTGACCCGTCAAATGCTCTGACCAAGGTGGAGCTTGGTTTTAGATATGAACAGTCTACATCCAGCTTATCCATTGTAGACTTAGGCAGCACGTTCAAGGATGAACCGTTATCAATAAGCACCTTGGCAAGTATATGGTCCCCACACTTGACTGAGATATGAAGAGCTTGATTATGACTCTTTCCTGCCGGAGGCAGCTCAGTGTCTGAGAAGGTCAAGTAATTAGAGGCTACAATGCTGCCAACAATACCATCAAGCTGGTTTACTGTAATGTCATGGGAGACGTGAGCTTCATTCAAGACCTTTAGCAGTGCAGCACGATGTGCCTCTGAACTGATCAGCAAAGAGAGCATTGAGATCTTGGATGGGGTTTGATTCAGCTGGTCTACCACCCGATATTCACTCTGTCTCATTACCCTCAGGAATTCTTGAGCTTCTTTGTCCGACACATCCCTGACCTCTACAGCTTCCTTGTCTTTTCCCTTACGGGCCTTTTCTTCACTTTCCTTGGATTGCTCTCTTCTAAGCTTTTCAGGAGTATACATCCTTCCACTCCTTGTGATACAACTACCTCCAGCAATGTTTGTTATATCCAGAGTGCCTTTAGGGACCTCCGCTTGCATTTGCACATTGCAGCTCCATGGAGTCATCCTAGTATCCCCACTAGGGGTAGCAGCAGGTACTGGAATAACAACAGTCGAGGGTCTCGTCACAGCTAGGCTGGAATTCAGATTGTAGGGAATTTCAATCGGTCTTCTGAAGCCTCTATTGCCTGATTGCAAGGTAAGTACATTTTCTTCTTTCTCCTGGATTCCCACTTGGACCAGGTGTCTGTCTAAGAGATCTTGGAGGATTGGTTTAAAGCCTTCACATGCCCCGATGCAGCGAGGATTATCACAGGCGTCTTTCCTAGCGCACCCTTCTTTGATGATACCGAAGCGGCATAATTCAGCATGGATAAAATTCAAAGGCGTCTGAATGCAATCAACTTTTCTCACCAAGCACTGACCCTCCTGATGGTCAACGGCATTAATAGCAGACCCTCCATGCCCTGGCAACGGATTGGTGGCTACATTGGGTTGTTGAAATGATATGCTTTTCTTATCAAGTAAGTCTTGCACCACATATTTGAATGCTTTACAATCCTCCACCACATGACCTACTGCCCCAGAATGAAAGGCGCAGGTGGCATTTGCGTTGTACCCTCTAGGATAGGGAGGCTGATATGGCTTCATTTGACGAGTACTGATTATTTTGTTGGTGATGAGATAATTAAACAAGTCCGTGTAGGACATGGGAATGGGATCAAAGACAGCAGGCTTCCTTTCATTATAGTTCCGGTACTGATAATTTGATTGAAAAGGCTGTGCCAGCGGTGCCTGAGGAGGAACCGAAATAGCTTGCGATGGATTGCTGTGCGACGGACCACTGGCTCCGATGACTGCATTAGTTTCACCTTCTTTCTTCTTATGAGACCCAAAAAATGGCTTCTTTTGACTGGCAGGAGGCGTCGGGCTATGAGCTATTCTTCCGCTGCGCATACCATTCTCTACTCTTTCCCCTGTGACTACCATCTCAGAGAAGTTTGAGGCTACGCTGCCAACCAACCTATCATAATACACTGCAGGAAGGGTTTCCATAAACATGTGGACCATTTCCTTGTCCAGCAGTGGGGGTTTTACTTGAGCCGCAAGGTTCCTCCATCTCTGAGCGTATTCTTTGAACGACTCGTTATCCCTCTTAGACATGCATTGTAGCTGAGTTCTATCTAGAGCCAAATCATTATTATACTGGTATTGACGCATGAAGGCATCCGCCATGTCTTTCCAGCAACGGATATTAGTTGGCTCTAACTGCATGTACCAGTCAAGGGGAGCTCCAGCTAAACTTTCTTGGAAGCAATGCATCATTAAGTTATCGTCACGGGCATAGGCAGTCATTTTTCGGCAGTACATCGTCACATGGCTGACTGGGCAAGTTGTCCCTCTGTATTTGTCAAAAGTGGGTGCTTTGAACTTGGGTGGCAGGACTAGATCAGGAACCAAGCACAACTCATGGGCATTCCTGGCTCGGGAACCTGCCCCTTCAACAGCTCTTAACCTTTCTTCCAGCATCTGATACTGACTTCTAGTTTCGGCAGGATAATTCTGTGGGAAAACGCCGGCACCATAGTGAGGGTTATTCATCGACGCCACGACCGGGGTCATGTGTCGGTGAGCAATATTCTGAGGGACTGGGCCCTGCACGTGTGGATGAACCATTATTGGTGAATTGAAACCCGCCGGAGTTCCTGGAGCAATAACAGGAATTGGGATCTGAATCTGGGCTTGATGCGTCCCTGTTCCAACTTCATTCACAACTGTATTAGGCTGAGCGTGCCCCGTGGTTCCTGAAGGATCTCCTCCAGGGTTTGCATCAGCAGCAGGAGGCGTATAGCCCAGTGGGAGACCATAGGGAGGCCATTGCGCAGCTCGGAGGGTTTGAGAGATCCCAGACCCAGGAAGGGGAGGAGGATTGTTCGTCCCAGCAACAGCGGTTTCAGTTGTGCCAACATCTCTTAAGGCACTTAGCACTCTTATGACCTCCGCCATTTGAGCCCTTAGGACTTCCATCTCAGCTTGAGTGACTTGATTCCCCTGATTCTGATCGTGCTGACCCTGACCATTAGGATCCGGACCTCCGGGAATTCCGTCGTCCTGATGTGGCTGCGGATCGTTCTGATCATGGTTGGCTTGATCGTTTTCCATGTTTCTTGCTTGCAGACGCGTCCAATAGCGATGATTAACCAGCTTGCCTAATTTTCTGTTGACGGAACACGTTTATGAACACAAGAACGAATAAATGAATGCAATGCGAATGAATGCGTGTTTAGTTTGTCTTGCCGAGAATCGCAGTGTATTATGTCTTGTCATAGATACGCGAGTAAATCTTTGATTATTTTTGTTATATCGCTTTCTTTGGATTATACTGAAATTGGAATCTGGAAGCGAAACGGGTGTATTCAAACAAAATACTTCAAAGTACGACATTCTGATACAATGATTGAAAAAGGAAAGGTACAATAAAACGAAAATGGAAAATTACAATAAAGAAGCTCAAATACAAAGGGCTTTGACATTTCCACTCTTTTTCCTTTTGTTGTTGGTGGAGGTACTTCCGGTTCTTCCTTTGGCTTCCTCAACTAGGGCTCTGCAGTACTCCACAAACTTGTACACCTCAAGCGGGGTGTTGAGGGGATACATCTCAGTTTCAGCTTTTCTTAACTTCCTGGGCATATCCGCAAGAACTTGGTTGACCAATTCTGATAGCTTGGAGAACCTACCCTTCCAGTGCTGAACCTCGTCTCTTAGCTCTATGATGACTGCCTGCTCTTCGATCCTACCGAGCAGCTCAACATAGCGATGCTCCCAATACTGACTTTCATCCCTCACTTGCCGGTACGCATCACTGATGTGACAAAGACGCTCCTTCAACTCATCAGAATCCTCTTGCTCTGCTTTTAGGGCCCGCTGATATTCCCTGAGGATGTTCTCAAAAGAGTCTCTCTCTTGCACAACACTGTCTAACTTACTCTCCCATTCAGCTTGTATCATGCGGGATTCTCTCTTTGACTTGGCAAGTAAGCTTTTCGCCGTTCTCTCTTCCATTTTTGCTTCATCCCATAACTCTTTCCACTGATTGGCTTCTTCCAGGGCCTTCTTCTCTTTCAAGCTTCGTCTCTTGATTTCCTCCTTGGCTCCTTGCAGATACCTTTGAACTTCTAACTTGCTCTCCTCTTCCCCTTTTAGTTTCTGACTGAAACTCTCAATGGTAGCAGACTTCATGGCATTTTCTTCTTTCAACCTCTTGTTCTTCAGAGCCATCTTCTCTATCTCAGCTTGCAAAGATTTCTTCTCTTCCTCTGCTTTCATCAGAGCCAACTTAACTTCGCCTAATTCTTCGACAACAGGGGCACTGGCGCCTACTGCTTCCCTCTCGACTTGCAGCTCTTTTTGGTAAGGCAGTTGAACATTCTGGATCCTTTTTTCGAGCCATTGAGCGAAAGTGATACCACTAGTCCTCTGAGCGAGCTCTACTTTTCCCATGCGAACCACCGTACTCCAGGCTTGCAAGACCTTTCTAAGCAAACTGTCATCTTTTGGTCCTCCTTCATAGATGTAAAGCGGGAGTATCATCCCTTCAGTAGGCGAATTCCTCATTGGATACCCTAATTGCCTCAGAGTCAGAGATGGGTTGTAGTTGATGCATCCTTTAGTGCCCATCAGCGGGACATTTTGAAAATTACCACAGCGGAAGACTACCTTAGGCCTATCTTCCCAGCAAGATGAGAGATACCAACGGATCGAGTGCTCATCTAGACCCCCTAGAAACTGAATCCATTCTTGAATACTCATAGCTTTCACCTCACAAGTTACAGCGTAGCTAATCAACTTTTCCACTCGTGTTGGGTTGGTGAAGGCATGGATGAGAAGCCATGCATACAACAGGTGAGAAGAGCAAGAGATTTTCTTCCTTCTTAAGTCACAATGATGAGTAAAAGCAGAATAAGTGTCGGCAAGGATGGCGGGAATTGGATTAATGGGGCTCCTCTTGTTCTGAAAAGCTAGGAAGATACCAATAACAGTCACATCCACATACCTCTCAATCCGCGGAAAGAGAACAACCCCAAAAATTGCTAAGGCTAAAACTCGCTTGAAGGCAACCCAATTTTTACTTCTAGCATAGGCTCCCATTAAACCTTCAAGGTAGCTCTGCGGGAAACCTATCACATTGTTTCTCTTCTGCTTTTGGAGCTTCAGGTCCTCTACACTCACTTGCAATAATGCAGCGAACCCCTCATCTGTGTAGTATTGTTCTTGATACCGGTAGGGGACAGCTTCTGTCTGAGTGAAACCCAAAATCTGCTGATATTCCTCCAATGTGGGTGCCATTTGAAAATTTTTGAAAAGAAAGCACCTGATTTCTGGGTCATAGAATCTACTCAAAGCCACAATAGCCTCGGTCTGCACCTCTAGCAACAACAACTTCCGGAGGTTCCCATAAGCATTATCAAACGATCCCCTTTCTATAGGTCCCATCAGGTCAACACATTTTTTCAGACTAGTCACATCTACCTTGTTTACAGCGGGGTACCTTGGAGTATACACCGTCTCCCTTCTAGATTCCATGCCGTATCTATGAAAAAAAATTTTATTACTTGGGGTTCTCGGCAAGCAAACCATGATGAAATGCAAAGATGCATGCGAAAACTAATGAAAATGTATGTTTTATGCAAAGGATGATGTGTAAATGGTGATGATGTTCTATGTCTATGTAACTCAGAGACCAGTCCTTATTGGCAGTGATTCAAGTTTTTTTTTTTTTTTTTTAGGAAAATGCGGGTCGTACGTTATTTCATATGGACCGGTATGAGAAAGGCTACAGCGGCAATTCTTTCACTCCCTCTTTTTTTTTAAAAAAATAAAGTGGTTCATATGTCACTTCGTACAGACCGGCGAAAGAAAGGTTACAACGGCAACTCTTTCTCTACTTTCTCTTTTTTCGAAAAATCTCCTTTTCTTTTTGAAAACGTGTCTAGTTTACAATGCAGCACACAATTTGGAAAGCCCTTGTGACCTAAAAAGAGGTGAGACCTACGATCTAGGGCGATTTAAAGGGTAATCCTCCCATGTGGCTCTATTCACTCCCTCGCAAAGGCTACCAGAGCTAAATCTCTCTCATGATAACACCCACAACGATGGAATGCCATCTGGTGTGAGGCATCATGAAAGAGCGTACTCTGGCTGAAACTTTCGTGAGAGCAGAAGGACATCGGTCCAATTGGCAGTCACTACTCGTTTCCACTCTCCTAAGTTTTGTCAGACCTTGGGTTTTAGGCCCCTCTCGAAGCACAATAAGCATAAGGTGTGAGTGTGTGTAGCGAGGACATACCGCCTAAAACTACCCACATATATCCCCACCTGCGAAGGAAAACCCAGAACAGTCCAAACAATAGCAAATGATAACATGTTGTCTACACTAGGGTTCAATATCGAATAAGCTAGCCTAGGGTTTCAACAATAATCAAGTGCTTTGCTTACCTCGAGAAAAGGGCCAAGAAGAGGGGAACATAACAAGATGGGGGAAAGGTATGAGGGTACTAAGCACATAAGCAAAGACGAGGAAAAATAAACATGAAAGGAGAGAAAATAAATGCACATGCGCATCATGACAAGAAGAGCGAACCGAAAAGGGATAGAAGCAAACAAAGTATCTAAATCACATCGATAGCACGCTAAACCACACATTTAATTAGTTAGGCTCGACCCACTTAAAAAAAGAAAAATCCCCAGTGAAGTCGCCAGCTGTTGCGCCCGAAAAAGTCCCTGAGGGAATCTTTCTTCGTTTACAACTTTTTGAAAATCAATGAAGTCGCCACCAATATTTTTTTTATCAGGAAAATATTGAAGAAAAACCTTTTGGAAAGCGGATGGCCTTTTGGAAAACCGGAAAATTTGGGTTCGGGGGTCGGTTAGGCACAGGGAAGGTTTTAGCACCCTACGCCTCCTTTCTACCGAAAGGGAACCTTTAATTAAATGTGTGGTTTTAAGTGCGGATTTGGAAAATACTTAAATTTGCCCTTTTTTTCTCGAAAAGAGAATGAAAAGACTTAATGAAAATTTTTATTTTTGGCAAAAGTGTTTGTTGCCCTTTTTTTAAGAGAAAAAAAAAATGTTTTTAGTTTATTGTGCTTGACGGAGGATATCCGCTCCTACGTATCCCCCGGTGCGATGGAGAATTCAAAGCTACGTAGTTCTGGTTTTCGGTTTTGAAAATGTTTTTGTGTTTTATCTTATTTAATTTTTTGAGTTTTTGAAATAGGACTCAAGTGTTCACGAATACCAAACAAGCAACGGCTTCGAGTGGCGTCCATTACTAACTCGAAAGAAAAGAGTCGAAACCGGTAATCAAACAAGCAAAGGCTTCGAGTGACTACAAGTAACAACGTTTTATTATCTTTTTTTTTTAAATCATTTTTGAAAAAGGTGAGCCTTGGTGTCTACATTCATTTTTGAAATGCAAGAAAGTAAAAAGTTAAGAACAACATAACCTAATTTTATTTCACTTAAAATAGATCAAAGTGGTGAAATTTCAAGCACAACATATGCACAAAATATGGCCCTTGGCCGAATGCTCATCATGCAAAAACCAACATCAACTTTCATGCTAAAATCCACAAGTTAATACACCAAAACATCACAAGATGCAACCCTATTCTAACACATGAGACTACAATACAAACATCAAGTAAGACATACCTTTATTCAATACAACAATTAAAGGAATTAAAAAAAAACATGGAACCCTAAGTTTTACCCTCAAACCCGAAATGCCAACTAGTCCCAAATCAAGTCATTTCTCAACTACAAGTCATCAAACATTCAAAACAATACTTGAAGCCCCCTTTTTTACATTTTGGCCGAAGCATCAAGTAATAATTCAAACTCAATTTCATGCCAAAACTTTGTAATTTAACCTACAAAAGAAACATAAGGCACCATCCTAAAATGTAGACATTAAACAAAATTGAATCATATAGGGTAATCTTTTCACTTAGATTAAAGTGCCACGGGCACAAGTAAAAATCAACTTATCCCATCATCAATACCTAGCAATGAGTAAAATAGAACACATAGACCAAGAAAATAAAGTTGAATCCTTTCTAACTATCTTCTCCACTTAAATTAAAGCGCACTAGTCCCTAGTGGAGACTCACATAGCTAAATCATCAACAACTAACCAAAAATCAATTAAGGAACATATGAACTATGAGACTAGATTAGGGTAAAGGTACATAGATAAATAAACTAGTTTAGCAAATTAGCATATGAAAATTGAAGAGCATCTAAATAAAGTTGAATCCCTTCTAGCCATCTCCTCCACTTAAATTAAAGTGCACTAGGCACTAGTGGAGACTCATATGGCTAGATCATCAACAAATAACAACTAAAACAAATATTGAACAAGGAAAATTCATAAAGAAAGTTGAATCCTATCTTAAAATCTTCTCCCTTAAATCATGGTGTTCTAAACACAAGGGAGAGTCAAGTTGTAAGATCATCAACATCACAAGGACTAAAAATCACATTTAACACAAGGCTTTAAACACTAATAATAAATCATCCTCAAGTGAAAAGGAACCACAAGACAAGTTAAAAAAAACAGAAAATGCGAAATATAAGGGATATAAAATCACATGTTTATTTCATTTAAAAAAAAAACAAAGATCAACACAAACTAACAACAAGCTAAATTACTCAAAGGTGAGAAGCAACTTCTCACCCTAACAACAACAAACTACATTTTAAAAGTGAAAATGATGAGTATATCAAAAATAAAGAGGAGAATATGAGATGAAGATGATAAGATAAATCTTGATGCAAAATGTTTGAAAATGATGCTAAGACATTAGGAATTTTACCTTATCTCTAAAATGGGTAGAAAATTGAAGAAGTAGAGGAGAGGTAAATAAAGGGAAGCTACGGTTTTAATGGAGGAGAGGAGGAGAAGGATTATGTGCTTGATTTTTCTTGAGTGTGAGAGGAATGGATTGGAGGTAGTTTGATGATGAATCGGTTAAGAGAAATTGAAAAAAATGGAGGTGGTTTAGGAGAGGTGAGGCTACGGTTTTAGAGGAGAGGAGGAGGAGAGGAATTATGTCCAAATCTTAGTGTGTCATCAAATGAGAGCTAAGAAGGGTTTTTTCAAGGGGAAGTGTGTGAGAGAGAGTGAGTTGAGTGATATGTGAGGGAGAGAGAGAGATGGCCGTAGGGGGGGGAGGTTGAGTGTGTGAGTGTGTGAGTGTGTGAGAGAGTGAGTGATGGGAAGGGTGGAGTGTATGGGGAAAGGAGATGTGGGGAAGTGGGGTTGTGTGTGGAAGTGGGATTGTGAGTTCCAAGGAGGAAAAGAGGGAAAGTGGGGCGGATTTCTAGGGAGGAGAGAGGGGATGAATGTGGATGATTTTTAAGGCTAGGGGGGAGAGTGAATGTAGACACATTTTAGGGTTAAGGGGGAGAGTGAATGTGGACATATTTTAGAGTGAAGGGGGGGAGGTATGCGAATTAGGGTTTAGTTGGAGTGGGTTGGATGGAGTTGTGTGTTGGGTTATGGGTTGGATATGGGTTAGGGTTAGGATATGGATTGGGTTTGGTGGAGGAGTTGGATTGGGCTTGGTGGAGGAGTTGGATTGGGCTTGGTGGAGGAGTTGGATATGGGTTAGGTTTAGGGTTATGCGAATTGGGCATAAGGTTTGGTGGAGGAGTGGGCTTTAGATGGCCCAATCCTAAATGCACCTCTATCTATTTTTTACAAACCTCCCCTATTTACTCCTTTGCTTATTTTGTTTCTCTACTTCTAATTATTATTATTATTTTTTTTCAAAAATTGGAACTTGTAGCAAACTAACATGGCATGAAAATAAAATAATTATTTTTTATAGATAAAATTTCTTATTTTTGGATAGGACAAAATAAGGGTGTTATAGCTTGTCCACTAGTTTGTGGATGGTAGACAGTGGCAATCTTATGCTTGACTCCATACTTAGCCAAGAGAGTCTCAATTAGCTTATTACAGAAATGGGAACCCCCATCACTAATGATCTCTTGGAGTTCCAAACCTGGTGAAAATGTTCTTTTGAAGAAATTTGCTCACTGACTTAGTATCATTGTTGGGTAGAGCAACAGCCTCCATTCATTTTGATACATAGTCCACTGCCACAAGAATATACAGGTTGCCATGAGATGGAGGGAATAGTCCCATGAAATCCATTCCCCATACATCAAAAAGCTCAATTTCCAAAATGTTGGTCAGGGGCATCTCATGTTTGTTGGATATGTTTCCTATCCTCTGGCATCTAGCACACCTCTTTACCATTTCCTGAGCATCTCTGAACAATGTAGGCCAGTAATACCCAGACTGCAGCACTTTAGTAGCTGTTCTGGTTCCTCCAAAGTGCCCACCACAATGTGCAACATGACAATGCTGTAGCACTTGGTGTTGCTCATCTTCTGCAATGCACCTTCTTATTAGTTGGTCTTGACACTTTTTGTAAAGGAATGGCTCATCCCAATAATACTGTTTCACCGTGTGGAAGAATCTCTTTTTCTGCTGATAAATCATGTTTACAAGTACCACCTTGCTAGCAAGAAAGTTCACAATGTCTGCAAACCAAGGTGTTGTAGCATCAGACGCTATAGCGTCTTGAGCTGGAACGGTTACTGCCAGAAACTTTTCATCTGGAAAACATTCCTTGATTTCTCCATTTGCCGTTCCTGCATTTTCTCTTTCAATTTTAGAAAAATGGTCAGCAACCTTGTTCTCCACCCCCTTTTTATCACGGATTTCTAAATCAAATTCTTGGAGGAGGAGAACCCACCTAATTAGCCTTGGCTTTGCATCTTTTTTGGAGATCAAATACTTGATGGCAGAGTGATCTGTGAAAACAGTGACTTTTGTGCCAACCAAGTATGATCTAAATTTGTCAAATGCAAAGACAACAGCTAAGAGCTCTATTTCAGTGACTGTGTAATTTAATTGGGCTTCTACAAGAATTTTACTTGCATAGTAAATTGAATGAAAAATTTTGTCATACCTTTGCCCCAATACAGCTCCAACAACATAGTCACTGGCATCACACATGAGTTCAAAAGGTTTACTCCAGTCAGGTGTTACAATGACTGGTGCAATTACTAAAGCTGTCTTCAATTTTTGAAAAGCTTCCAAGCATGCATTATCAAAGATAAAAGGTATGCCATGTTGTAGCAGCTGACGTAGTGGCTTTGAGATTTTGCAAAAATCCTTGATGAATCTTCTATAGAATCCAGCATGACCAAGAAAGCTTTTGACACCCTTGACACTAGTAGGAGGAGGAAGTTTGTCAATAATTTCAATCTTGGCTCTGTCCACCTCTAATCCCTTCTTGGAAATTTTGTGCCCTAAAACAATCCCTTCTTGCACCATGAAGTGACATATGTCCCAATTGAGAACAAGATTTGTTTCTTCACATCTGATCAGAATTTCCTCCAAATTTGATAAACACAACTGGAAATTTTCCCAAAACACAGAGAAGTCATCCATGAAGACTTCCATGGATTTCTCAATGAAATCTGAGAAGATTGTCATCATGCATCTTTGGAAGGTTGCAGCGGCATTACACGGTCCGAATGGCATTCTTCTGAAGGCAAATGTGCCATAGGGACATGTGAATGTTGTTTTTTGTTGATCCTCAAGAACTATTGTTATTTGATTGTAGCCTGAATAACCATCTAAGAAGCAATAGAATTCCTTTCCTGCAAGCCTATCCAACATTTGGTCAATGAAAGGGAGAGGGAAATGATCCTTCTTTGTGGCTTTGTTGAGTTTCCTATAGTCCATGCATATCCTCCACCCTGTAACTGTTCTTGTTGGTCTCAATTCATTCTTGTCATTGGTAATCACTGTTAGGGTAGATAATGCCTACATCTAGCCACTTGATAGTTTCTTTCTTCACCACCTCTTTCATGATTGGATTGAGTCTTCTCTGCCCTTCTATACTGTTCTTGGCATTTTCATCCAAGACAATTTTGTGCATGCAGATAGTTGGACTAATCCCTTGAATGTCTGCCATTTGCCATCCAATAACCTTCTTATGCCTTTTTAAGGTAGAGATGAGATCATGTTCCTGCCCTACTGAAAGGTCAGAAGCCATAATCACAAGTAGGGTCTCATCTTCCCCTAAATAAGCACACTTCAGGTGCTTGGGTAGCTCTTTAAGTTCTAGCTCAGGTGGTTGCTCAATGGAAGGAACATTCTTCTTTATGTTTGAGTTTTCTTGCTCAAGTGACTCATATTTTCTGGCCCAAACCTCTTTCACAATCATCTCTTCTTGTATTGCTCATTCTTCTACAAGTTCATGTTTCTCACTGTTGTCCAAAATCTTTCCCAAGTGATCATTGTTTTCATGAAAATGTTTTTGAACCACTTGGTCAAGAGAGACCACAAATGAGCATTCTTCTGTATTTGCTTCTGGATACTTCAAAGCACTTAGCACATTGAACTTGACTTCTTGGTCATTGACCCTCATGGTCAACTCTCTTTTTTGCACATCAATCAATGTCTTCCCAGTAGCTAGGAATGGTCTTCCCAAGATGATAGGCACCTCTTTATCTGCATCAAAATCAAGAATTACAAAATCCACAGGGAAAACAAATTTGTCAACCTTGATTAGCACATCCTCTAGTATCCCTTCAGGATAGGCAAGAGTCCTATCAGCTAACTGAAGAGTAACAGAGGTAGGCCTGACAGTTCCTACACCCAGTTGTGTGTATATGGATTTAGGCATTAGATTCATACTAGCCCCCAAGTCACATAAGGCACGGCCAGAGTAGAAATCTCCAATGGAACAGGGTATTGTGAAGCTGCCAGGGTCCTTTAATTTCCTTGGGAGTTTGTTTTGCATGATCATGCTGCACTCCCCAGTCATGGCTACTGTTTCAAATTCCCCTAGTCTTCTTCTTTTGGTGAGGACATCCTTCCTAAATTTGGCATAGTTTGGCATTTATTGAAGAGTCTCCACCAAGGGGACATTGATATGCAATTGTTCAGCACCTCTAAAAATTTGTTGAATTGCTTGTCTTCCCGTGCCTTCTTTAGCCTTTACGGATAAGAAGGATCAAGATATTCTGGAACAAGCTTAGGTGATGGAGCAGGTGCAACATCAGATGCTATAGCGTCTGGAGAAGAATTTTTTTCTTTTTCAGATTTTTTTTTCATCACCTGGAATAGTTGATGGCCCTTGCAAATCTTTTCCACTTTTCAGAGATATAGCCTTCCCATACTCCTTACCTACTACATGGGAAGTAGAAGCTTCTGTAGTGGAGAAGCTTCTGTAGTGGAAGGTAGTGATCCACTAGGTCTTTGGGTGAGAGCTGAGGCTATCTGCCCAACTTGGGTCTCTAAATTCTTTATAGATGCTTCATGAGTCTGCAAAGTGGTTCTGCAATCACTCATGAATGACTTCAATAGGTTTTCCATAGAGTTATCCACAGCTGGGGGAGTCTGTCTTTGATAGTTCTGAGCAGGAAATCCTGGTGGTATGGCAGGAGCATTGGAATTTGTTGCTGCAGCATTGTTACCTCCCCATCTGAAATTGGGGTGATTCTTCCAACAAGAATTTTAAGTATTTGAATAGCGATTATTGTTCTTGTTGAATCCCACATAATTTACAGAGACAGGATTGCCTCGACATTCATCATACAGATGTTCTCCTCCACAATAAACACAGCTAGTTGAACCTGGAGGAGCTTGTTCAATGGCAGCCACAGTTGGTTCTGCTGCTGCTGTAGCGGTAGATACTGTAGCGTTGGATGTGTTCGTGTTTTTAATCAAGTTGGTGATAGAGGCCACTTGTGCTGATAGAGCTGAGACTTCACTGATTTCATGGACTCCGGCTACCTTCCTCTGTGGAGTTAGCCTTTCTGTTGGCCATTGGTAGCTGTTTGTTGCAATGTTGTCTATCAATTCACAAGCTTCATTGTAAAAGGTCTTCAGTAACACACCCCCAGAAGAAGCATCAAGCATGAGTCTGGTACTTGGGTCCAATCCATTATAGAAGGTTTCCATTTGAATGATCACTGGTATGCCATGATGTGGACATTTCCTCAACAAGTCCTTCCATCTTTTCCATGCTTCAAACAGTGATTCAGATTCTTTTTGTTTGAATGCAATTACTTCATTCCTCATTCTTGCATTTTTGCTAGGTGGAAAATATTTTGCCAAGAATTTTTCAGCCATTTCATTCTAAGTGTGGATAGAGTTAGGCTCTAGAGAAGTTAATCAGGCCTTAGCTCTATCCTTCAAGGAATAAGGAAAAAGTTTTAACCTAAATGCATCATCACTAACTCCTGGAATGATAAAGTTACTGCAAACCTCTAAAAATTGTTTTAAGTGCAAATATGGGTCCTCTTGGGGAGAACCACCAAACAAACCTACTGTTTGGAGCATCTGGAACATCATGGGATTGAATTCAAAATGAGTTGTTTGAAGAGCAGGCCTTGCTATGCTTGTCTTCATGGTTTGAGGGTCAAACACAGCATAGTCCCTCATAGGTCTGTCCCTATTATTTACCATGTCTACAGGACCTTGGTTGATGAATTGTTACCTGTACCAGTCTTCTTGATCATGTAATGTAGGAGCAGGCCTGAATTGGTTCTACCACCATGTGTGGTGCCTCTGCCTGAGTTTGACCGAACACCTTGATCAGACATTGTAGGTCTAAGTTATTTCAGTCTCTGAAGTTGTCTCAGTCTCCTAAATTTCCTTTCTGGTTCTGGATCTAACTCAAATTCTGGTGGCTGGGACTTGGGCATGCGCTATAGCACCTACTGCTGTAGCACCAAGGAACAAACACACCAGTGTAAAATATTCACTAATATTGCTAAAAACTTAAACAATAAAAATTAAATGCAATCCCCGGCAACGACGCCAAAAACTTGTGCGAAAAGTAGTTGTGCAAGTGTACATAATCGCAACAAGTAATATAATGATAAAGTAGAGATCGTACCCACAGGGATTAATGTTAATTTAAGGGTTTAAGTAGTTAACAATCTAGTGAAATACACAAAATAAAAATAACAAGTTTTTGGACATGAAAATAAAGTTGATTGCTGATCGTACCTGATCAATACGATGGGTTGCTGCTGTTTGATGGTGTTGCTCGGTCGTTGGGATGAAGGACTGAGTTGTAGGCCGCACGCGGGTGGTACCTGCAAAGGCACTCCAACGCTCAAGTCAGAGGTGCTTCAACGGGCAGGGTCACAAGGTGAGTAAAACATACCTGATTATGGAGCTCTGCCATGTATTTATAGTGATAGGGGCGCCCTGGCCGTTGGCGCGTCTTGCGGAGCACGCCTTGCGTGGGCCGAATTGGGCCGGCCTTGGTCGAATGGGCCGCTGGCCCATGTTGCACCTGGTTGCTGCGCGCAGCACCCCCTTGCTGCAGGTTGCGCTGGACTGTCTCGTTGGGCCTATTGGGCCACTCCAGAACAGTTGCCCCCCAAGCCTAGATCGCTTAAGAGCGGGCTGAGGCTTGAATCGTTGCCCCCTGCATTCGAGTTGTGGAAGGGCGACTGACGGTCGCTGCCGCCTATTGATCGTTGAGTTTGGCGTCGGTCGCTGCCGACCTCCGTTGTTTGAGAAGACGTGACGTTTGGCCGATGGGAAGGTGGTCGCTGCCACCGGTGTGGACGCACGGGACCGGCCGGTGTTCTGGGGTCGATGCCCCTCGTTAGGTCGCGCGGGACTGGTGTGGCAGAGGTCGCTCTGGATTCTGCTTTAGCGGGTATGAAATCGGTCATGCAAGAGAAGGATAGGCTTGCTGGCAGGAAAAGCTTCTTGTCCAGGTCGGCTCGCTTAAGACCGACCTGGGGCTTGAATCGTTTTAACCGGTCGGGTCTCGGCCCTATCCCTTGGGCAGTTTACCAAGTATCGACTCAGATCGAACTCGCCATTGGGGGTGCGACTATTCTTAGGTCGCTTCGATTGTGCTTAAGTTCGCTTAAGCGTTTTGACTGGTCGCCTGGGGCTCTCGACCTGCAGGGAGCAGCCTAGCACGGCCTATTTGAGGAATGTGGTCGCTGCCCCTCATGTTGGAATGTGGTCGGTCGTTTATTGGCCATATTCGTTGGGGCCGTTTAGCTCCTCGCATTATTGATCACACTCGGGCCATTCGATGGCTCTCGATTGGGCCGTTCGACGGCACTCTTTTGGGCCAATCGGCGACTCTCGTTTGGGCCATTCGATGGCACTCGATTAGGCCGTTCGACGGCACTCTTTTGGGCAGCTCGGCGGCTCTCGTTTGGGCCGTTCGACGACACTCTTTTAGGCCGTTCGACGGCACTCTTTTGGGCCAGTCGGCGACTCTCGTTTGGGCCATTCGATGGCACTTTTTGTTGACTCTTAACCTGGTCGCCGAAGAGCCTCGCGGGATCGACCTGTAGGAAGCGACCAATCGCAGCCTATTCGAGGCTTGATTCGTTGCCCCCTGTGTAGCCTCGCGCGGCCGACCTACAGGGGTGAAGTAGCGTAGCCTATTCGAGGCTTGATGCATCTTGCCGGCCTGCGAACGGTCGGTGGATTGGGCGCCCGGTTTCGACCGTGGTGAACCCGTTGTGTACTTTTCTTTCGAAAGTTTAATTTTAGTTCATGTTCGATCGCTCGCTTTTAATTTTAGTTCCTGTTCGATCGCTCGCTACTTTACTGAGTGTTCGGGCATGCACTCGTACATGTTAACTAAAACACACACTTTCAAAAGGTCGAGCCTCAGCCAAAAGAGTGCTCGCCTGTCCTTTATTGATCGATCGAGTATCAGTACCAGTTTGTAGGGTCGTTTGAATTCATTCTTCAGCTCGCGGGCTGAACTCATCATCTTCCTCTAGAACATACTCCCTCAGCTCTCCCCTTTGAATCAGGTCCCCGATATCATCTTTGAGGGCCATACAATCGTTCGTATCGTGCCCCTTACTACAATGGTATTGGCAGTACTTCTTGGTCGGTCGATGCCTTTCTTTGAGGACGAGGGGGTCGGGTCGCTTCATGTTCAGGAATTCTCTGTTCTGTCGCTCATAATAGATTTGCGCAACGGGAGTATTCAACTTCGTGCGCTGTTCATATTTCTTAGGTCGGTATTCACGGTGGCTTTCTTGCTCGCTACCTGGCCTGTTGTGCTCCTCTTTGGGTCGCGCTCGGGCGCCCTTCCTAGAGGCCAATTTTTCTTCGTAAGCCATATGATCGTTGGCCCTTCGAAGAAACATGCCGAGGTCGCTATAGTGGTTCAACGTGAACTCTACTGCAAACCCGTGGTCCTCTCTTATACCACGTTTTAGATATTTCAACTTGTCTCTATCTGACAGGTCGCGGACTGCGTCGGCTTCAGTGTTGAATCGGTCGATGTACTCCCTCAGGGATTCATTCTCTCCTTGGACGATCGTGTCCAAGTGCTCTTCATATCTGTACTGGCAGCGGTTGGCTGTATAATTGGCTAGGAACATTGTCACGAGACCTTCCCAAGAAGAGATGGTGTTGGGACGTAGGGTTTCCCACCATTCTAACGCCCGACCTTCGAGCGACTGAGGAAAAAGTCTGCACTTCATTGTCTGACCTAGCTCTCTATAGCTGCAGTAGTTGTTGAAGTACATGAGATATTTATCGGGATTCCCGCGGCCGTTAAACTTGTTCAGGTTCGGGGGCTTCCTGAGATCCCTTGGAATGCGATAGCGTCTGATTTCTCTGGTGAAGGGCCCTTGTCCGGTCGGAATGTAATTCTGCCCGTAAGGCTGCATGGTGGCATAAGTTTGGTCGATGGGCAGACCGTAAAGGCCGACCGGCTGGCCAAAGAATCTGTCGGCAATTGGAGGGGGTCCATGGGGGCCATGGTATTGTGGAGCATGCGACGACGACCGTCCTCTAGGCCATTCTGAATAGTTTCTTCTTGATTGGCTGATGGCACGGGAGACATCTCTTATCTCCCCGTTGCGGTAGTCATTAAACTCCTCATACGAGTCCCACGACCTGCTTCTTGATCGGCGGGATCCTGAGGACTCGTCGGACGAGTATCTTGTTGGCGACCTGCTCGACTCTAGTCGGTAGCTCGAGTCAGCATAGTCGTAATCATAATCATAGTCGTTGAAAGGGGACCGACGACGTCGTCCGCCCCTATCTGGGGGCAACCTGTGCACTCTGTTCCTACGCGGAGGAGTTCGGCGTGACACACTTCTTCTACGTGAAATGCCTCCTCTAGGCATCGTCCTGTATCTAGGAGGCGGCCTAGGTTCTTGTATTTGATCGTTCCTGCGAGCCGCACGCGGGCGGGTCGAGGCTTCAGCCCGCTCATACTGGGAGATGAGCGCTTCTCGGTCGGCTATGAGCTGATTCTTGTTCTGCAGTATTTGGAGGAATGCCTGGGTCACATGCTCTGGGAGAGGCTCTGTGACCCCGGCATCGGCCAGCTCGGCCGGGATTTCTTGTTGCTGGACCGGCCGTCGAATTCGTCCCAACACCGGTCCTCGACCGCCCTGCACCGTAGGAGATTGGTGAGGGTCACCTTGTGATTCGTGAATGGTCACGGGCACGCCCTCCGGGGTATGCTCGGGTTGGGCGTTCGACCCAGGTTGATTGAGCCTGGATGAAGTACGTTTCTGACGCGGCGGCATGGTTTGATGTGGAATAGCGCTCGGGCCTCCCACTGTGGTCGCCAATTGATCGTACCTGATCAATACGATGGGTTGCTGCTGTTTGATGGTGTTGCTCGGTCGTTGGGATGAAGGACCGAGTTGTATGCCGCACGCGGGTGGTACCTGCAAAGGCACTCCAACGCTCAAGTCAGAGGTGCTTCAACGGGCAGGGTCACAAGGTGAGTAAAACATACCTGATTATGGAGCTCTGCCATGTATTTATAGTGATAGGGGCGCCCTGGCCGTTGGCGCGTCTTGCGGAGCACGCCTTGCGTGGGCCGAATTGGGCCGGCCTTGGTCGAATGGGCCGCTGGCCCATGTTGCACCTGGTTGCTGCGCGCAGCACCCCCTTGCTGCAGGTTGCGCTGGACTGTCTCGTTGGGCCTATTGGGCCACTCCAGAACAATTGCGTAAGACAGTAAAGAAAGTTCAAGTATGAGAATATGAGTTGGACTACTCTTTGCTAAGTAATTTTCTCAATAATGAAGCGCTATAACGTGAGACGCTATAGCGCTAAGCGCTGTAGCACATGATGTTGTGCCTTTCGGTCACTGACACCAGGATTTTTTTACAAGACCCTTATTTCTAAGTTCTAAATAAGTCCACTCCTGTATAATAAAGAACCCACAGCATTCACCTTATGAACTATTGCTCCCCTATGTCTAGAGTTGAGAAAAAATTGATTAAATGTCTTTAAACAACCTTTCGTTCATATCAATCTTTGAGTTAGAATCGTAGACCATGTCTGCACCTACGAATGTACCCATTTTAGTTGGCCAATCCCAAAACGAGTTTGAAAGCATTAAAGCACAAAGATTGAAACGCAAACATCATAACGTTATATGAACAATACTAAAGAATCATTACAAAGCTTAAAGCAATCCAACTACTAAGTGTTTAGATCATGATGAGCATCATCAACACAATACAAACCAAAAAGCTCATATTACCAAAAATGAAAAGAAGAAACAAGGTTGCAAAAGATGCACTACGTGGACTTCTTCTCATGACACGGGTTGCTGACGCTATAGCACAGCTTCACAGCGTTGGAAATGATGAACTTCTCTTGAAAAATAAAAAGCTTGAAGTGGAGGATTAATGGAAGAAAGTGTGTCAAGTTCTTCTCTCCAAAACTCTCCTCTCCTTGGAATGGTATATGTATGATGTGGAGAAGATGATAGATATATTTCTTTTATTCTTTCCCTTCTCCAAAAAGTAGCTTTTCCCAAAAAGTAGATGTGACAATCTCACCAACTAAAGTGATCCTTCAATAGCAAGTGGACAAGTGTCCATGCTAGCCACTAGAATTCGCCCACAGCAGTCCTAGGTGCAGGGAGAAAATATGCTGACAAGACATAAAGCAAGGGGCGCCAAAATCCAACTTTTCACTTTTGATCCTCAGCTGGCCCACTGCTAGCAAGCGCTATAGCGCTTGACGCTGTAACACTTAAAACGTTCACACAGACACTAAATGTGCCAAATGATAACAAAAACAGTTTATATCCCTTCCTTGCTCTTAAATACTAATATTTGCTAAATAAACTCAAATATTACTTGGGAACTTGCATGAATTTAAGTGCTAGGAGCATAAATAACTCATATAAATATGAGTTATCAACAACCAGGGCATTGAGGTAGACAAGAACAAGACTCGAGCTATCTTGAAGGCAAGACCCCCCAGGACAAAGAAGGAGCTGCAGAGTTTACTAGGCAAGATCAACTTCCTGAGGAGGTTTATCGCCAACTCTGTTGGGAAGATGAAAGTTTTCTCACCCTTGTTGAAAATAAAGAACACTGAGGAGATGATATGGGGAGCCAAGCAACAGGAAGCCTTTGACCAGATCAAGGCTGCCTTGACTAATCCCCCTGTCTTGGTGCCTCCGCAGCCTGGGAAACCTTTGAAGCTATACATTGCGGCCGAAGACCAAGTCATCGGCTGCTTGTTAGCCCAAGATGATGATAGCGGCGCCGAGCGCGCTATATATTATCTTAGTAGGATTCTCAATGATGCTGAAACTAGATATTCTCCTATTGAGAAGCTTTGTCTATCTTTGTTTAATGCTTGTACCAAACTTGAATATTATCTTTTACCTAAAGAGGTTTTGGTTGTGTGCAAAGTGGACATTATCAGGTATCTCCTTAATAGGTTCGTCTTACAGGGAAGACTTGTTTGTGGGACATTAAGTTAAGCGCGTTTGCCCTGACTTACATGCCCCTAAGAGCCGCCAAAGGGCAAGCCTTGGCCGATTTCCTGGTTCAGCATCCTTGTGTAGAGATACACGATGCTCCATCCAAGTCTGCCAACTATCTAGGCTTGAAGCTCTGGGTCCTTATGTTTGATGGCTCAAGCACCCAAACGGGGGCAGGTATTGGTGTGGTCATCACCAGCCCTTGTGGTCAGACATGGAGGTCCATGTGCAGGATAGGAGATCAAGCCTCTAATAATCAGGCCGAATATGAGGCTTTGATCATGAGACTTGATATCTTGACCGCCATGAAGGCTCAGTATGTGGAAATAAAGGGCGACTCACAACTAGTGATCAAGCAGATCGTTGGGGAATACAAATGCTACAACACGAAGCTTAAGCAGTTGTGAGCCTCGACGCATAACTTGTTGAAGTTGTTTACCGACGCTGTTATCATGTATGTCCCTAGAAATGAGAACCAAGAAGCGAATGACTTAGCCCAACAAGCCTCGGGTCACAAAGAACTAGTGGTCGAGGTACTTCAACAAGATGCCTTGGTCCCCACCGAGGAGGATCCTGCCAATGCTTGGATTGGAGTATTGACGGAGTGTTGCGCCCGAAAAAGTCCCCGAGGGAGAACCTTCCTCGTTCACAACTTTTCCTAAGACAATGAAGCCGCCACCAATATTTATTAAGGAAAATATTAGGAAAACCTTTTTGGAAAGCGATTGGTCTTGCGAAACTAGAGAATAGGGTTCGGGGGTCGGTTACGCGCGGGGAGGTGTTAGCACCCCACACGTCCCATCTACTGATAGGGAACCTTTAATTAAGTGTGTGGTTTTAGTGTGTTGACTTGAAGATACTTAATTTTGCCTCTCTACTTCTTATTGAGAAATTCTTAATGAAAATCTTTATTTATTATGAAAAAAAGGGGGAAAAAGGGTTTTTAAGAAAAACGCTTGACGGGACATGGCCCGCTCCTACGTATCTCCCGGTGCGATGGAGAACTCAAAGCTACGTAGTTCTTCTTTGTCCTGAAAAATGTTTTTGTCTTTTATCTTTTTAGTGAGTTTTCGAAATAGGACGAGCATTTAGTGAATGATTAAACTAACCAAGGTTATGGGTAATCACCGCTAAGTACTCTAGAAAATGAGGGTCACTACCTTCAGTCAGACGAACAAAGGCTCTGATTGACTACTAGTAGCAACCTGCTTTTTATTTGCTTCTTTGAAAGTCATTTTCGAAAAATATTGATTTGCACAATGATCAAACTAACAAGGGTTATGATGGATCATCATTTATTATTCTTTTTGGAAAAAAGACATCGCCGCCAATGGCTAGACGAACAAAGGTTCTGGTTAGCCACTAGCGACAATGGGTTGAAAACGATTTTAGAAAGGAAAAGGTTTTTGTTCTGAAAATGATCTTGGTTTGCAAAAGTGATTCTTTTTTGTTATGAAAATAATTCTTTTCTTTTTGTTATGCAAATGCTAAACTTTTTATGGTTGCGCTTGACGAGAATGTGACTCGCTCCTACGTATCCCAAATGGGAATCAAAGCGACGTAGTTCTTGGCGAAGTTTGTTTGTTAGTGTTTTTTTTATTTAGGGGTTTTAGAACTTTTGATCCGTACGGTTCATTCGTCCTAAAACGATGACTAACCCGGCCGCACGGCCGATTTAATCCCCTATTTTTGAAAATATGATTTTTGATTTTTTTTGGAAGAAAATTATTTGTGTCGGGAGTGATTTGATTTTATTTGAGTAGGTATTTTAGGACTCTTGAGCCGTACGGCCCATTCATCCTAAAACGATGACTAACCTGGCCGTACGACCAACTTAGTCCCCTAAAAAAATGAGATACCGAGGTGGGTTGTAGTAAAGGAAATCAGGGGGAACAATTAATATATTATCATTAGCATATAAAACATAATAAGAAAAAGAAATAAGATAAAAGGCAATAGAAAGAGTGGAGGAGTGAGTATTTACGTTAAAATTGGGATTGAAATCCCTAAAAGTCCAAAGTGCTGCAAACAGCAGCAGCGTGAAGCATAGCCATGAGGGAGAAGTGGAGTGAGCGCGCGCGAGAGAGAGAGGGTGGTGTGTCGGCGGTGCGACAACGGCGGTGATAGAGCGGTACGCGGTGGTGGAATGAGAAGGAACGGCAACGGAGATAGCGGCAGTGCTAGCGGCTCTCTTCCATGGTGGAAGGTTCTTCTTCCTTGCTCTGACTCTCTTTTCTCTTCTTCCTATTTCTTCTATTTGATTTTTTTTGTATCAACTATTTCCTAATTTGTTGTTTCAATCCCCTTTTACCTTTTGTCTTCTCATTTTTCTGCATTCTCCCCATTCTGCTCTCTCCGAATCGTTTCCTCTCCCAATTCCCCTTTATTCTCCTAATTTTTCTCCAGTATCTTTTCTTCTTCTCCCCCTTTGTTTTCTTTTCATTTTTTTTTTGTTCTGTCCCCCCTTTCCCTCTACATTTCTCTTCTTTCCCTTTTTTTGATTTTTCTACTGTCTTCTCCCCCCCCCCCTTTTTGTAGTGCTGACCATCGACCCTTTTATAGAGGGAAGGAATGATGTTTGTGGTATGTTGTGTAAGGCTGTGAGAGGGAAACAAAGAAACCAATGTGTTCAAAGCTGTCCAAGAGAAGCAGAAAACTTGTGAAAGAGAAGAAGAGAAGCTGATGAAGCAAAAAAAAAACCAATGTGTGCTGAGTGTTCCTACGTTCAGTAGAGATGCCGTGAAGGAAGCTTGTTACTTGTAAAACTATCTTTAACTTTGGCTAAAAATGGGAAAAGTAATAAACATTTAAAAAGGAGGTGGCTGTAACATACGGACATAGCATTAGCTTTTTGGATTTGTAATTTATTTTTTATATTTATTTACTTTCAATTGATTCTAATTCTTATCTAATTTATATTTTTGTAATTTTGTAATATTTGTATTTTTAAAGCAATAATAATAATTAAAACTAAATGCTAAAAAACAAATTTTTTAGTTCTTTTTCTTGCAATAAATAAATAAGTTCTACTAATAATAAAAAAAGACGCAAAATTGTTAACGAGCACCAAATGACTCGTCCCAACGATAAAAATCTTAAAAAGTGGACAAGTATGATTTTTTTTTATTTTTTCTAATAAACTTTGAATTAGCCGGACAAAATTGGGGTATAACAGCTGCCCCTCTTTATTTGGATTTTACCAAGAAATATGAATTGTGCGAGACATATTTCGAAGGTAAAATAGAAATAAAGAATTCAGAAATTAGACCAATTTTGTCCATTTCGAGAAATCCGAATTTTCTTTCTTCTTTTTTTTGGAAAGACACTTTCGTGTTGATGCAAAAACAGTAAATGAACACTGACGTGCAGACAAAAAAGGTAAAATGGGCACTTGCGTGCAGACAGAAAAGTAAAATGGGCACTTGCGTGCAGACAGAAAAGTAAAATGGGCACTTGCGTGCAGAAAGCGGTAAATTGCCCAGGCTGCCTAAAACCTGTAATCCTTAAACGAACTCTTGACGAATCCGAGTTTGCACGTGGCTTTGAGGAGCACGCTCTTCCTGTTGGTCTTTCGAGCGACCGGGGGGATCGTTATCAGCTCCGGAACTGATATATAGATCAATGCACGGCGTCCACTGTATCTTAGGCTCGATACAACTATTCTGTTGCGCCTCGCATGGGGCTGCGGTCCATCGCGTTGCTAGTACACGATGTGAGACCTGGGCAGAAGGGAACGATGATCTCTGTGCTCCAATCCGCAATGCGCGCTTGAGCGCTCTCTTTTCTTTTCTCTCTTTCTTTTCTATTTCTCTCTTTTCTTTTTTTCTTTCTGAACTCCCAACTTGGGGGAACATTTTCTGGAATCTGGGGGCGAGGGCTAACACTGAAGTGCTCATCCTCTCTTTGTACCTGTAGCTGAAAATGAACAAATGCATGCAATGCAAATGCCATGATTGTTGTTTTCTTTTTTTTTATGATGAATGATGAGTTTCTTATTTCATTTGTCTATGTCGGATGAATGCATGATTTTCTACTGTTCTTATATGCTTGATGAATGCAATGATTTTCCTTTTCTTCTCCTGTCTGTATGTAATGCATGATTTTCTTTTTCTTTTTATGTGTGATGAGTGCATGATTTTCTCCTGTTCCTATATGCCTTTTTCTCTTTCTCCAGCTTCTCTTCTTTCTTTTTTTTTCTTTTCTTTTCTTTTTGTTGCTCTATTGGCTCTTCTCTTTTCTCTCTTTTGGCTTCTCCTTTTTTGCTCCTTTAGGAATCGTGGGTATGCGAATGCAAAGTTTTGGTGTTTGATGATATGTAATGCTCTTGTGTTTTGGTGAAATGGCAGATGACATGCAATGGAAAACTTTTCCTTATTTGCCTTTTTTCTATGAAATGTGAATATTGAATAACATGAAATGATGAATGACATGGGATGCTTTAGCTTTCTTTGCTTCTATGAGATGCAAGTATTGATGTGATGCAACTGTATTGCTTTGATGTTTGATGGGATGATGAATCTTTGGTTCTTTTCCTTCCTTGGGTGATCAATTCTATCGTGATGACTATGTCGAATGTACATTCGACTTAGTCTCCTATTTATTGAAAATGATTTTGTATTTTGAAAATTGATTTGATGTCTGATGCAGTGATGATGAATGCTTGGTTTGCTAGAAAGAAAGCAGTAAATGAACACTTGGCGTGCTGATGAGAAAGCAGTAAATGAGGATGAACACTTAGCGTGCTTTTAATGAATCACTTGGGACCCGAGGACATTTGAACTCCGAACCGAAGGAGCGACTGAACCCCAAACTGAAAGAGCATTTGAACTATGAACTAAAGGAGCGACTGGGAATGAGATTTTGAGACTGACAAGTCCAGGATGACTATCTTGAGAATTAGATTAAAGACTGACACCTGAAGTGCTGATTCTTGGAACTAGGCATGAGGATTAACATCTTGTGTTCATCCGCATTTTGCTTAGCAATGCAATGAACGACACATGTAATGCAAACATATGCCATAATGCTTTGATGTTTGAATGCAAGTGTATGCGGTGATTGATGCTTTGATGAATGGAATGCTCCTGTTCTAACTTCTGTTTGTTTCTTTTTTGCTTCTTCTATGAAATGCAAACATTAATATGATGCGATGCTCTGATGTTTGATGCAATGATTTTTGTTCTTTTTCTTTTATGGAAATGCCAACGCTAATATGATGCAAATGCACCACTTTAATGTTTGAGGATTGAATGACAAAGGAATGCTTATGAAATGATGAATGATATGGAATGCTGGATGACAGGGAATGTTTCTGTTCTTTTTGTTGTTTGTTTGGAGTTTGCAAGTGAGAGTCAACACTGGATGTGCTAATGAAAAAGCAATGAATGAGAAGACATGAAATGAGGATCGCCTGGGATCAAGGGAGTAGCTTTGAATTATGGACACAAAGGTCTGGTTTATGGGTCAACATACGTCTGTATTGATCTAATGGTCTGAAGAATTTTGATGATGCAATGGCGCACGCAATGATTAGTATCTTGTGGAATGGTGAATGACATGGAATGCTTTTGTATTGCTTTTGTGGTTTCTTTTCTTTGTTTTCTTTTGCTTTCTTTGCTTTTTCTATGAAATATCTGATGCAAAATGTAATGCTCTAATGATGAATGACTTTGTTCTTTTCCTTTTTATGAAGTGCGAACATTAATATGATGCCAATGCAATGAAAAGATTTCTGCTTTTTCTTCTTTACTATTTTCCTATATGAAATGCAAGTATTAATATGGTGCAACTGACGTGGAAAGTTTGTTCTTTTTGCTATGTGATGAATGCACAAAATGTGAAGATGCAAATGTAATGCTTTGATGCATATGCTATAATGAATAGATTGAAATGCCTAGATGCATGAGGTAAACAATTTTGTGATGATGAGATGCGAGACTTTGTATGCAAGGAATTGAGATGACTATTGACCATTCTGTTGAAAAATTGAATTTGATTTAAACTCTGTTGTTCTCAAGGTTTTTATTTACAAACAACCTCACTTGTTTTCTCTTTCTTTCCATGATGACTGAATTTTAGATATCACGTAAACAACTTGTGTTCTCTCTTTTTGAAGCATTGTCTAGTAAGCATGCATAGGAGTGCAAATGTGAATGAATGAGTCAGTTAACTTGGAATTGGTTTAGGGCATGGACATTTATGGCAAGTGAAGGAATGACAGACATGGTTATTGCCGAAGCTTATGAGGGACCAAGAGATACAAGATTGCCCCAATTCAGGTCTTTGACGAGTGAATAACTTGCCCCTGTCTAGTGGTGACAACAACTAGGGGTGTAGAAGATGATGAATTGGGAACGCTTCGACTATTGGGATGAAAGCTGGAATGAAAGGGGTTTTGCTTCAACCCACAAAGTTTGATGTTGCCCCAGTCATAACAAGGACAAAGCTGTCCCAATCAGAATGACAAGGTCTTGTTTAGGATGGTAAGTTGAGAGATTGCCCCGGTGAGGTTTTTATGGGAATGAATGAGGTGAAGGAATGGGAATGCACTTGCCCCACTTTGGAATGACATTGGCAACTGGAGTGACATGGGATGGGCATTGAACAGACTTTCCCAAGACTAGGGTGTGTGGGTGGTGAAGAGAATGCCCCAACTTTTGGGTCTGAGTGGTATTCTCAGTGCAAATCTTTGGTTCTCTACTGATGTCTTGACTTTTGGTGCGAAAGAATCCTTACCTGGTGATCACTAAACCTTGTTTTAATGTATCTTGAATGTGTTTTGGAGTGCAAGTCCCTCTTTTTTATTTTGTCAGCTTTCTTTTTCTGACTGTCCGTTTTTGTTTCCTCGGTTCTCTTTTTTCTGAGGGTTTATTCTTTCTTGATCAGCTTTCTTTTTTCTGATCGTTTGTTTTTCTTTTGAGCAAACACATTGTACATAGATAAGCTTGTTCGTCCTAAGATTAGAATTCGAGAGAACAAAAGCAACCGGTCATTGATCGGAATGGACTTTTCGGGATTGTGGTGTTTTGTGGAGGAAGGAGGGTTAGGCTTAATGAAGTGTTTGAGGCTAATGGGAGGATGAGTTTTGTTCGGCGTTGATTGACGGTTAATGGTTTATGAGGAAGATGGTTATTGGGCTTGTTTGGGCTCTGTTAAAGCAAATTCGTGTCTCATGGTAGAATGACTAAGGGGTTTGATGTTGAGGCCAAAGGAAGTGTTTGAAGGTTTATGGAACCAGGTGTTGGAATGATGAAATGTTTGAAGGTTTATTTAGACAAGGATCTCTTGTATTTTGTGGTAACATGCACCAGCTCACCACTTACATTTCTTTTGTATTTTCTTTTGTTTTGGGATTTTCATTTTTGAATCCCCCTTTTTCTTTGATTTTCTCTTTTTCCCCCTTTTTTTTTTCTTTTTTTTGTTTTATGATTCTTTTCCTTCTTTGACTCGGGTGAGCTGATAAAAAGTGATGCACTGTTTTTTTTTATTTGGGGTGACTCTTGCCTAGGGTGATCTTTGGATTTTGGTTTTTCTTGGCTCAAGGTGGGTAGGAAAGGGACTTTCTGGGATTTTGGGGTTTTTGAGGAGATGGCCAAACTTCATTTCAAATCCCGACTGCTTATTTCTATAAGACTTAACTTTAGAACAATAATTTATCTATCTTCATGTGTTTGCTATTTTTTCCTTTTTTGTGCCCTAATTTTTGCCTGGACCGCTCTTTGCGAGTTTTCAGTCCACCGGGCGCTCCTTTTTGCCTAGGCCGCCCTTTGCGGGTTTTCAACCTAGCGAGCTTGTTTTCTTGTTTATTATATTATTATTTTTTTTTTTTTGAGAGACTTGCATTGAAGGAATATGATATTAATCAAGGGGAATTAATGATCACAGACTTGCCCCAGCATGGAGGACTTAAAGCATTAGAATGAACCAAAAGTCAAATACGCACTGATGGGGAGAATATGCACTTTATGGGTGGACGGGGCGGGGTTAGACTTGGATGGGGAATGATGATGAAGGAAATTGGCTGACTGCACGTGGCATGCATGCTTACTAGAAGAACGCTTCACAGAGAGTTAATATTGGTTAAAACATGATATGAAAACCTTTTTTTTTTATGAACTGTTTCAGTCTTTTATCATGGAATGGATGAGATGTAATGTCTTTTTTTGAAGGAAATACAAATGAGCTATTGATGTGAAAAACTGAGTGCCTTGGAACACCTTGAGTTTGCAAATGAGTGAGGGTTAACTTTTCCAAAAAGAAAAGATTACTTTGCAAGAACATCTCGTCTCTCATCACAACATTTTTGTTGTATGCAATGCATGGATGAAAACATTATGATGTATACATGATGAAAATGAAATGTATGAAAGCATATTCACTTGAAAAGTGTGATTATTTTAAAAGTTTTTTCTTTTTGATGCTTTCTTTTTATGTAAGGCGAAATATGAAATGCCAATGCATCTTTGGATGATGAATGATGCAAGAATGCTGCTTCTTTTCAAAATGATTTTTATAGAGGCAAGACAAGATATGAAATGTCGATGCCCCCTTTTTTCTTTCGAATGACGAAAGATGCAGGAATGATGCTTTTTTCTAAATGATGATTTTTTAGAGGCAAGACAAGGTATGCAATGCCAATGCCCCTTCCTTTTTCGAAAGGTGCATGTATGGAGGAATGATGTATTTGAACTAAAGTGATGAGGTTAATGAAATGATGCATGAATGCTATATTTTGAATAAATTTGATGATGACTTTTGTTCATGATTATGAATGAGATGCTTTCTTGTTTTTATTTTTTGTGCAATGAAATGCATGATACTCACAATGATTTTATTTTTTTTTTTATTTAAAAAAAATGCGTGGGGAGACATGATTTTTATTGAATGGAAATGCATGCAAGATGAGAGGTTAATGTATTATTTTTTCATGATGTGTGAAAAAGGACAGCAATAATGCATGAGACGTGCTTCTAATAAGACACGATTTTTGAATTTTTCGAGAAAATTAGGGAAAAGAGGCCTTAGTGAATGGAAACGCACACGTGCGGAGGATGCACTCCTGACAAACCTAAATGAGATAGAGAAAAATGCTTGTATGAATTTTATCAAGTTTTTTGTTTTATGCAATGCAAATGATGTCTTTATATGAAAATGGCGGCGATAATGCGACTTGACATGCATGTGAAAAAATAAGATGAAAACATTTTTTCGGGTTTGGTGACTGAAATTTTGGGAACATCACCTCATGTAGCCCGGTAAAAGAAAAGACTATGATGATTTTTTGAAAGTTTTGCTTTTTGCCTTTTTTTTTTTGAAAATTTTGTTTTAAGTAATGCAAGGATGTATGCAAATGATGATGTGAGGCAACCAATTGTCGTTACTCTGAGTAACTTGCATGAAACATTGAGTGGATCCTGACTCGATACTTCACACAATATACTGAAATGCTTCGACATTTGGTTAACTCAAACTTATTCTCTTATTTGAAGACACAAATGATTTATTGGAAAAAAATGTGTTTGACGGGGTATGACCCGCTCCTACGTATCCCCATTGTAATGAGGAATCAAAGCTTACGTAGTTCTGCTGTGTCTTTTTTGAAATAATGCTTATGCATGAATGCCTCGTCTTGGATGAACTTGACAAGGATTTTTTGCATGATTATAAATGAAATGCTTATGCTATGCAGATGATAATTGTTTTTCATTTTTATGCAATGAAATGGAGTGCCAGATGAATGATTTTTTTCAAAATTGGAACTTCATTTAATGCAAATGACGCAATGGTGTAATGATGCAATGATGCAATGATGCAGGATGCAAGATACTTCTTTTCTTTTTGAGGTTTTTGCATAAAGAGGGTATTCACTTGCGGAATTTAGAAAACTTTCACACTATATGCCACCTCATATAGGTGTTTAAGGGAGAATCATATCTTTTTTTTTATTTTTGAAAATCTTTGAGGGAAAAAATTAACTGGACGAAATGCAACAATGCAGCACACAATTTGGGAAGCCCTTGTGACCTAAAAGGGGGTAGAACCTATGATCTAAGGCACTTTAGGGATAATCTTCTCATGTAGCTCTATTCACGCCCTCACAAAGGCCATCAGAGCCACAGTCCCTCTTATGAAAATCCCCGTAAATGCAGGAAACTGCTAGATACAAAGCATCATAAAAGAGCACAACTCTGATTGAAACTTTCGCGAGTAGCCAAACGGACAAAGGTCCTGATGGGCTCCCACTACTCGAATCCACTCATCCTATGGTATCCCAATAGACCTGGGTTATGGTCTCTTTCTCTAATCATATAGCCTCAAGGTACAAGTGTGTGTGTGCGAAGGGCATTTCCTTAAAAAACTACCCCACCTGCAAATGAAAATCCAGAACAGTCCGGACAATAGAAAGCAATAACATGTCGTCTACCCTAGGGTTCAATACCAATCAAATACAACTAATATAGGGCGCCTGCAACAACGCACTACTTACCTCAAGAAAGGGAGCTGAGAAGAGGGGACATGACAAGAGAGGGGAAATATGCATGAATTTACCTTAAGAAAGGGAGCAAAGAAAAAGGGGACATGATATGATTGGGGAAATGCATGAGGGAACTAGGCATATAAGCAAAGAAGTAACTATCTATTATTTTAAACAAAACCAAGCATAGAAGAAGAATGCATATGGATGCAACATGCTTATGAAAAAGAAGAAGAATAGAGGCAAAGCAAGATGTTCAAATCAATCACACAAACCACACACTTAATTAATTAGGCTCGACCCACTTTTGAAAAAAATGTTTTTTAGTCCCCAGTGAAGTCGCCAGCTGTTGCGCCCGAAAAAGTCCCCGAGAGAGAACCTTCCTCGTTCACAACTTTTCCTAAGACAATGAAGCCGCCACCAATATTTATTAAGGAAAATATTAGGAAAACCTTTTTGGAAAGCGATTGGTCTTGCGAAACTAGAGAATAGGGTTCGGGGGTCGGTTACGCGCGGGGAAGGTGTTAGCACCCCACACGTCCTCTCTACTGATAGGGAACCTTTAATTAAGTGTGTGGTTTTAGTGTGTTGACTTGAAGATACTTAATTTTGCCTCTCTACTTCTTATTGAGAAATTCTTAATGAAAATCTTTATTTATTATGAAAAAAAGGGGGGAAAAAGGGTTTTTAAGAAAAACGCTTGACGGGACATGGCCCGCTCCTACGTATCTCCCGGTGCGATGGAGAACTCAAAGCTACGTAGTTCTTCTTTGTCCTGAAAAATGTTTTTGTCTTTTATCTTTTTAGTGAGTTTTCGAAATAGGACGAGCATTTAGTGAATGATTAAACTAACCAAGGTTATGGGTAATCACCGCTAAGTACTCTAGAAAATGAGGGTCACTACCTTCAATCAGACGAACAAAGGTTCTGATTGACTACTAGTAGCAACCTTCTTTTTATTTGCTTCTTTGAAAGTGATTTTCGAAAGATATTGATTTGCACGATGATCAAACTAACAAGGGTTATGATGGATCATCATTTATTATTCTTTTTGGAAAAAAGACATCGTCGCCAATGGC
Organism: Astragalus membranaceus; assembly: GCA_039519185.1. Lineage (NCBI taxonomy): Eukaryota > Viridiplantae > Streptophyta > Magnoliopsida > Fabales > Fabaceae > Astragalus > Astragalus membranaceus. The sequence continues at coordinate 80,300,109 of CM076850.1, read as the reverse complement.
TAGACGAACAAAGGTTCTGGTTAGCCACTAGCGACAATGGGTTGAAAACGATTTTAGAAAGGAAAAGGTTTTTGTTCTGAAAATGATCTTGGTTTGCAAAAGTGATTCTTTTTTGTTATGAAAATAATTCTTTTCTTTTTGTTATGCAAATGCTAAACTTTTTATGGTTGCGCTTGACGAGAATGTGACTCGCTCCTACGTATCCCAAATGGGAATCAAAGCGACGTAGTTCTTGGCGAAGTTTGTTTGTTAGTGTTTTTTTTATTTAGGGTTCATTCGTCCTAAAACGATGACTAACCCGGCCGCACAGCCGATTTAATCCCCTGTTTTTGAAAATATGATTTTTGATTTTTTTTGGAAGAAAATTATTTGTGTCGGGAGTGATTTGATTTTATTTGAGTAGGTATTTTAGGACTCTTGAGCCGTACGGCCCATTCATCCTAAAACGATGACTAACCTGGCCGTACGACCAACTTAGTCCCCTAAAAAAATGAGATACCGAGGTGGGTTGTAGTAAAGGAAATCAGGGGGAACAATTAGCAAGGAAGGGCTGCATCATTAAAACCGGGGGGTGTAGTAGAAATCTAGTGTTTAAGAGTCAGGGGGTTGTATTGTTGAAATACTGGTGGCGCATGTAATGATAATCAACTAATAAAAACATAGAAGGTTACTTGAATAAAAAAAAAGAAATAGAGAAGCTATAGGGTAGCAGGTTCGAGAGTATCAAAAAGAAAACAAATTTTCATTACATCAAAAAGAAAAGGAGTGAGTGGAATTAATATATTATCATTAGCATATAAAACATAATAAGAAAAAGAAATAAGATAAAAGGCAATAGAAAGAGTGGAGGAGTGAGTATTTACGTTAAAATTGGGATTGAAATCCCTAAAAGTCCAAAGTGCTGCAAACAGCAGCAGCGTGAAGCATAGCCATGAGGGAGAAGTGGAGTGAGCGCGCGCGAGAGAGAGAGGGTGGTGTGTCGGCGGTGCGACAACGGCGGTGATAGAGCGGTACGCGGTGGTGGAATGAGAAGGAACGGCAACGGAGATAGCGGCAGTGCTAGCGGCTCTCTTCCATGGTGGAAGGTTCTTCTTCCTTGCTCTGACTCTCTTTTCTCTTCTTCCTATTTCTTCTATTTGATTTTTTTTGTATCAACTATTTCCTAATTTGTTGTTTCAATCCCCTTTTACCTTTTGTCTTCTCATTTTTCTGCATTCTCCCCATTCTGCTCTCTCCGAATTGTTTCCTCTCCCAATTCCCCTTTATTCTCCTAATTTTTCTCCAGTATCTTTTCTTCTTCTCCCCCTTTGTTTTCTTTTCATTTTTTTTTTGTTCTGTCCCCCCTTTCCCTCTTGTTAGAATCTTGTAAAACAGAATGTAACTGAACATTATTGTTATTCACTGAAGAAGAAGATTACAATAGGTGACTTTATATGGTGCACCATAGACTACAATAGAGGACCTGCTATAGCAGGTGATACTATCTAGGGAACCTGCTATAGCAGGTAACAGAAAGGAAACTGAAACAGTAGCCACTGATACAGATCAGATACAGATTTACAGATTACATACATATACTTGTACAGATACAGAAAGTAAAATACTATACTCTAACACCCCCCCACAAGCTCAAGGAGGGTGTGAAGCAGGTGCTGGAGCAATCACTTGTAGCTTGGACTTTAGGAACAGATATCTTGTAGAAGACAGTGGCTTGGTGAATATATCAGCCCACTGTTCAGTCCCTGGAACATGATATACATTCAGTTTCTTAGAGAGAACTCTGTCACGTACAAAAAATAGATCCAATTCCATGTGTTTGGTTCTAGCATGCAGGACAGGGTTGTGAGCTAATGCAACAGCACTCTGGTTGTCACAGAAGATCTGAGGAGTAGTGTGACTGATTCCCAGTTCAGTGAGAAGAGACTGAACCCAGGTGACTTCAGCAGTTGCTAGTGCTAGGCTTCTGTACTCAGCCTCTGCACTTGATCTGGCCACAACTGTTTGCTTCTTGGACCACCAAGAAATCAGATTGGGGCCAAGGTAGACAGCAGCCCCAGAGGTGGACTTTCTATCATCAACATCTGATGCCCAGTCAGCATCACACCAGGCTCTTAGTTGTAGTGGCTTGGAGATGTCAGCAGGTTGCAGCAAGAGACCATGATTGATTGTGCCTTTTAGGTATCTTAGGATCCTTTTAACAACAATCCAGTGAGACTCCAGGGGAGAGGACATAAACTGGCAGACTTTATTTACTGCATAGCTGATTTCAGGTCTTGTTATAGTCATGTACTGTAATGCCCCAACCACTGACCTGTATGTGACAGGATCAGATAAGTAATCACTTCCTTGTTTTGACAATTTGCAGCTTGAAATCATAGGAGAGGAGATCGGATTAGCTTCTGCCATGTTTGTTTTGTTGAGCAAATCTCTGATATACTTGCTCTGAGTGAGCAAGATGTTGCCATTGGCCATTGTTTTGACTTCAATACCAAGGAAATAATCAAGAGAACCAAGCTGTTTGAGAGAAAAGACACTGTCCAGCTGCTGAATTAATTGTTTAATCACAGTGTTGGAGTTGCCAGTGAGGATAATATCATCCACATAGACCAAAAGATAAACAACAGTAGCTGCCTGCTTGTAGACAAAGAGAGAAGGGTCACATCTGCTACCACTGAAACCAAGCTGCAGCAAGGTGGCCTTTAATTTATCATACCAGGCACGTGGGGCCTGTTTGAGGCCATAAATAGCCTTGCTTAGCTTGCACACCAGAGACTTGTCACTTGCTTCGAAGCCTTGAGGTTGAGTCATATAGACTTCTTCTTCTAATGTTCCATTTAAGAAAGCATTGTTGATATCGATTTGGTGTAGTTTCCATTTGTGACTGAGAGCCATAGTAAGAATGGTGCGAATTGTTACTGGTTTAATAACAGGAGAGAATGTTTCATTGAAGTCTTGCCCTTGTTGTTGATGAAAGCCTTTGGCTACCAACCTAGCCTTGTACTTGTTGAGAGAGCCATCAGCATTTTGCTTTACTCTGAAAACCCATTTACATCCAATAGCATGCTTGCCAGGGGGAAGAGGAACCAGTGACCAGGTCTGATTCTTCATTAGAGCAGAGTATTCATCTGCCATGGCAGATTGCCAAGCAGGTTGCTGTAAGGCTGTCTTGACACTTTTTGGCTCTAGATGAGTTAGGAGAAGTGTGGGGTGGATTTTAGGTTTTACAATGCCAGCCTTGGAACGAGTTTTCATAGGATGTATGTTGACTGGTTGAGAAGAGGAGGATGAGGATAGTTCTGTTGTAGGTGCAGGGATTGCTGAGTTTGTATTTTGGTTAGTAGGTGAGTTTGTGGATACAGGAGAGGTGGGTGCAGGTATTGCTGAGTTTGTATTTTGGTTGGAGGAATGAATTGGTGAAGGTGAGGGAGACTGTAAGGGTGAGGTTGTTGTGGAATTGGTTGCAGACTGGTGGTTTAGGTTGGTATTCTGAGTAGGGACTTTAGGTGATGGGATGGTGGAACTAGGAAGGTCAGGTGAGGTAGGAGTATGACTGGTGGCAGTTTCAAACAGTTTCTTATATGGAAAGTTGTGTTCATGGAAGACAACATCCTTAGAGATGTAGATACGCCCATTTGGAGACAGGCACTTGTAGCCTTTGTGAGAAGAGGAATATCCTAAGAAGACACATTCATGAGACCTAAAGTCAAGCTTGTGAGTGTTATAGGGCCTAAGACAAGGGAAACAACTACAACCAAAGACCCTTAGAGAGTTGAAATCAGGAATTTGGCCATAGAGAGTTTGAAAGGGGATGGCACCATTAAGGGAGGCTGTAGGTAACCTGTTAATTAGATGCACAGCCGTAGCAAAGGCATGGTCCCAAAAGTACAATGGGAGATTGGCTTGGAAGAGGAGAGTTAAGCCCAGCTCCACAATGTGTCTATGCTTTCTCTCCACTACCCCATTTTGGTGGTGAGTATGGGGGCAAATCACACGATGGAGGATGCCTAGGTCATTAAGGTACTTGGAAAAGGGTCTGTACTCTCCCCCCCAGTCAGTTTGGATAGATTTCAACTTTGAATTAAATTGAAGTTCAGCCATAGACTTGAATTCTTTAAATATTTGAAGTGTGTCAGATTTAGATTTTAAAAGATAGAGCCAAGTGAACTTGGAGAAAGCATCTACAAAGGTAAGATAGTAATAAAATCCTGTAGAGGATGCCATGGGGGATGGACCCCAAAGATCACTATATACTAATTGTAATGGTGCATTATAAGTGGTAAGAGAAGGAGATGAAGGCAGTCTATGTGACTTGCCAACAGCACAAGCATTACAAAATGTGGAGGGATCTTTATTAGGTAAAGCAAGGTTACACAATTGAGCTACAATACGAGTGGCATTATGGTTAGGATGTCCTAACCTTTGATGCCATGTTTGTAACAAATGTTGGGAGTGGGAAATAGTTGTATTGTTTACAGTGGGAACAGAATTGAAAGAATGAGTTTTACTAGCATTTGCAGCAGACTGAAGAGACTGGAGAGCAGAATCAGTGCTTGAAGTGGAGTGTTGCAGCATGTTCTTGAACTCATAGAGTCCATCAGGGCCAGCTTGACCATGCAGCAGCACCTCACGAGTAGCCTGGGATTTAACATAGCAATCATTTAGATGGAATTCAACAAAAACATGGTTATCTTTGAGAAAATGATGTATACTGACCAGATTTTTAGTAATGGTAGGGACATACAGTAGATTATGTAGATGTAATTTTACATTTGGATTAAAAGGAGAAGTAAAAGAAGACGAGCCTGAGGAGTGAACTGGCAAACCTTGTCCGTTACCTACAAAGACCTGGCTGGGTGTGTCAAGGGTGACTTGAGGAACTTGAATGTTCTGAGAGTTGTTGGTGACACGAGCTGATGCTGCAGTATCACCAAAGAAGCTTGGCGAAGCAAGCTGAGGAGCAGTCATCATGAGAGCAGTAGCTTGTGCAGGAGGTGCCTGAGGGAGAGGTGATGCTTGTGGTTGCCACTGAGGTGCAGTAGCTTGTGGTCGAATGTAAGTATAGGGATTGTAAGGATACTGCTGTGGTTGTGTTGAAGCGGTAGGGTGGTAGTACTGATTGAAACGATGATAGCACTGAATGGCAGTATGGCCAGGTTTGTTGCAGACTTGACATTGTTGAAAACGACCTCCACGGCCACGTATACCATATTAGAATGTGGTTAAGGCCTAACTCAACCCCACAAAACCGGCTTGTAAGGTGAGAGTTGCCTCCCACTTATAAGCTCTTTTGAGACCATATCTCTAGTCAATGTGGGACTTGGGTTTTTCCCAATACACCCCCTCACGCATAGCATTATTGGGCTTGGTGCGTGGATTATAATGGTGGGTGGCCCGAAGGATCTAGGATAGGCTCTGATACCATGTTAGAATCTTGTAAAACAGAATGTAACTGAACATTATTGTTATTCACTGAAGAAGAAGATTACAATAGGTGACTTTATATGGTGCACCATAGACTACAATAGAGGACCTGCTATAGCAGGTGATACTATCTAGGGAACCTGCTATAGCAGGTAACAGAAAGGAAACTGAAACAGTAGCCACTGATACAGATCAGATACAGATTTACAGATTACATACATATACTTGTACAGATACAGAAAGTAAAATACTATACTCTAACACCTCTACATTTCTCTTCTTTCCCTTTTTTTGATTTTTCTACTGTCTTCTCCCCCCCCCCCTTTTTGTAGTGCTGACCATCGACCCTTTTATAGAGGGAAGGAATGATGTTTGTGGTATGTTGTGTAAGGCTGTGAGAGGGAAACAAAGAAACCAATGTGTTCAAAGCTGTCCAAGAGAAGCAGAAAACTGGTGTATATAAAGCTGTGATTTGTGAAAGAGAAGAAGAGAAGCTGATGAAGCAAAAAAAAACCAATGTGTGCTGAGTGTTCCTACGTTCAGTAGAGATGCCGTGAAGGAAGCTTGTTACTTGTAAAACTATCTTTAACTTTGGCTAAAAATGGGAAAAGTAATAAACATTTAAAAAGGAGGTGGCTGTAACCACTACAAGAATAAACCTTGTTTCCTGCGAAAATTTCCGACGAATCCTTATCCGTCGCAATTTCCGACGGATTTGCGACGAAAACGTCGTCGCAAATGTTCAACAGAACAGGCACTAAACTTCCCGCTCATGTTTGCGACGAAGATTTCTATCCGTCGCAAATTTCCGACGGATATTGTCGTCGGAAATGTCAAAATATCCGTCGCAAACTATAAAGTCTCATAAAACCCTGCGCAGCTTCATCAGTTCTCATTTTACTCGTTTTTCATTTTTGTCACTCACTCTCCTCCGCCCTCTTCCAGCCCCCACCGCCCTCGTCCGTCCTCCTCCGTCCTCCACCGCACTCATCCGTCCTCCACCGCACTCCTCCGTCGTCCACAGCCCTCCTCCGTCCTCCACCGCCCTCCTCCGCGAAGCCTTCTCTCTTCTTCTCTCTCGCGAGAACAGCGAAGCTCTCCTCCGCGAAGCCATCAACGGAAGCTTTCTTCATCTTCTCTTTTGCTGCGTGCTTCTGAGTCTTCCTGATTAAAGCACAGGTATGTAGCTTTCTTCTTCTCTCTTCCTGATTGTTTGATGAAAAACCTAAATTGATTAAAACCCTAAACTTATTTGCTGCTTATGAACCTCTGATTTGGAATCAAACCTAAATTGATTAAAACCCTAAACTTATTTGATGAAAAACCTAAATTGATTAAAACCCTAAATTGATTAAAACCCTAAACTGATTTGGATGATATATTTTAGCCTCACTTCTTTTTTATCTATTTGTTTGTAGTCACATGTCCGAATTGTAGTCACAGAACACTAACTCAACCAGGTTTTAGAAGTGGTATCTATGAAGTCATTGGTGTTTGCATGGTTTAATTGCTTGATGTTTAAACTAGAATTGTTGAAGAAGCAAAATAGGGTGGCTTTAACTTTCATAATTAATGGTATGAATTTGATGTTTGCACTCTATATCTAATGGTGTGAGACTGAGTTCCTTGATGTTATGAATTTGATGTTTGCACTCTATATCTGTTGTTGATATTTGTAAAATGGTATTTGAAATTGTGTAATCCAACACATTTATGAGCTAGAGTACAATGTGTTAGACTATCCTAAAACTATAGTGTTGTTTTATTGTGACTGGTTTGATCCGTCAGCTAGAGGCACCAAAATAGATAAGAAGTATAACAGAGTGGACATACGGATGGACAAAAGATATCCAGCGTATGATCCGTTTATAATGGCACAGAATGTGAGACAAGTGTACTATGTTCCTTATCCATCAACTCAAAGAGACAAGCGAGGTTGGTGTGTTGCAATAAAGACAAAGCCAAGGTCTCGCATTGAAGCAGATGAGTCGGTGGAAGAAGTTCCCTATCAGACGGTTGATATGTCACCTGTAAATGAAGTTAATGAAGTTGAACCAATTTATAACTTACGTGATTTGGAAAGCTATGGTCAAGAAGTGGATCCAAACAACTTGGAAGGAGAAGACTCACATGAGGTTCCAGTTGATGAAGTTGATGAAGATGATGAAGAAGATGAAGATGATGAATGGCCGGAAGATTAGATATATATAATTAATCCTTGTGTTTTCTAATGTTTTGTAATTTATGTTTGTGTTTGAATTGTTTGATGTCTTGTAATTTATGTTTGTGTTTGAATTGTTTCATGAATTTTGAAGTTGTCTCTGTTTATGGTTATGTTTATATTTATGTTTTTGAATTGTTTGTGTTTATGTTTATGTTTATATTTATGTTTATGTTAGTTTCCTCTATAGCATGGCATCAGGTGGAGGTGATTGGTCGCCACCTAGACCCCCGCATGATAGTAAGGGGAAGTCTAAAGTTGTCCCTCGGCGTAAGAAGGTGATATGTGTCGAGGACCCATATGACTATTCTGAGATGCCTACGACACAGACACAGACACGCCCAGCACCAGCAGGTAGAGTGGGATCATTGCCGACTCCTCAGACACAGACGCAGCAGCAGACCTCTGGACTTAGGTCCTTGCAGACGCCAGGGCAGACCTCTGGAGTTATGTCCTTGCAGACGCGGGGGCAGACCTCTGGGGTTAGGTCCTTGCATATTGGCTCTAGTTCATCTGCACGAGTGACTCCTTCACCGTCACCTACCCCATCTCCCCGAGATTTACATGGTCATACTTCATCTACACGGGTGACTCCTCCACCGTCACAGACTCCTCCATATCGAATGATTCCGGTACCTGGCCTTCGTCCGATGTCTACTCCTACTCCTACCCCTTCGCCAGTGCCTACTCCTACCCCTTCACCATCACCTGGAGATGATGCGATACCTGATGATGATCAGGTTGATGATGTTGAGGAGGTTGAGATTCGGTTACGCGACGGGCGATGTGTCATCCGTGTTGAGAGTGGAGGGTATGTAAAAAAATTTATAACTTTTTTTGATTATTGTTGTCATATATATATATATAATGTGTTTTAATCGTTTCGATTGTTCTAACTTTGCAGGTTTCTTCCTTGTAAGCCAGCCGCAGAGGCTATCAGGAAGACTATTCGCGAGTTATACCACTATCCGTGGACTACTTGGAAGGAGCTTAATGAGGTTGAGCAACATCATTTTTTTAACGCTTTTAGAGTAAGTGTACATTTTAAATCATCACAATGTTTGTCGTATTTTTTAAAACTTGTTAAGTTATTGGATAACCACATTGTCTTGTAAATGTTTTCACAATGCAGAAGAAAGTTGCATGGCGTAAGTCGCAGGAGGCCGCCGTTTGGGATCTTTTTCATAAGAAAGCAGCCCTTCGACTCGCTGATATGCTCAGAGGTGTCCGTGTGCTGGGGCGTCGACCAGATTGGATAGGAGAACTAGTCTATGATCGTCTACTTCACCATTGGAATAATGATCCAAAATTCTTGGCTAGGTGTGAGCGGAATAAGAAGAATAGGGCATCAGAAAAAGGAGGAAACTTGCACACTGGAGGTTGTATCTCCATGTTGCAGCATGCAGAGATAATGGTATATACTTAAACTTATCTTTTCCTTATGCCATTATAATTCACCATTTTCTAACTTATATTTTTAATTATAGTCCAAGGAGTTAGGGCGGAAGCCACATATAGATGAGCTCCATCGCCGCACCCACATTAGGAGGGGCACAGACGACTATGTAGAGGAGCGTGCTCGTGTTACTCAGGTATATTTTTGATAAGGAACAAAAAAACTGTACTTATTATAAGAAACATATATCAATTTGTTACATGCTTATTGATTACTGAAACTCTCAAGTGATAATCAATTCTGTAAGTATCTTGCAAATATTAATATTATCTTGCAAATAATATTTTGAGTTGTAATTTCATGTGTTTAGGTAGGGATACAATTGCTTTCAAAAAAAGGTAGAGATACAATTTTCTGCATAATTGATAAATCTGAATGCTTAATATTGAAGTAGACCTTGCATGTCAGTTTGTAATGGGAATTCTGCACTAATGGCATTGATGGAGTGTTTGATTTGTAGTTTAAAATGAATGTGAAACTGTTAATTAACTTTTGTACTTTGGTATTGGATATAATGCTTGTTTTGTTTGGAAATTTGCATATGAAGCTATAGTAGGAAAATTCTGCATCATAGGTGAATCCTTTTATGTTTCCTACATATCTCTAATCCCTGATATATAACAGTTAACCAAAAACAGAACACCATTAAAAACTAAAACTACTATATCTAACAAATATATATATATAGACTTATAAACTAAGAAAATAATTCAAAATTATAGTTGCTCTTGATTAATGACAAAGTTCCTGTCATATTATTGGGGATGATCGTGATATCATGCTATAAGTCATTTTTGAAGAAAATTCCTAAACCAATGGGCAGAGAGCTTTTGGTGTCTTTTCAGATTATCATTGTAATCAACAAAGTTAATTCCAAAACGCCGGGTGTAGCCAGCCAGCCATTCAAAGTTGTCCAAAAGTGACCATGCAAAATAGCCTTTTACTTTCACACCATGCCTTCACACTAAAAGACAACAAATAATAATAGAGTTAAATGATGAAGTTAAATTGATGAGTGAATGTTATATAAGAAAAGCATATATTATAAAATAAGATAATTCTTTATGAAATAGTAAGTAGAGAGAGGGTGCCACACTGCCACTTACTTGATTGCAGTTGAAATATAGTAAAGATGACGATAAAAGTAATCAATTCTGTAAGTATCCATGAGAGCTTCTTCAAGTGATAGTCAAAAAAACTGTAACTGAAACTGAAATATTACATGCTTATTATGCGCACTGCTTATTCTTTCACTGAATAAATCTGTTACATGCTTATTATGCGCACTGCTGTAACTGAAATATAACTCTATTTAGATCATTCTAGAATGGATGGCACAACATCAATAACACTAACTGATATACTATACTAACATATACTATTTAATAGGGCTTCACTCACATGTTTACATTTGATTTCACTGGTGTTGTATTTAATTTAGATTCTTTTGGTATTTTTTGTGTGCATTTAATAGGAGGAGTTTCACCGGCGGTTGTCTCAGACTAATCTACCACTAGATCCCGCTGAGTTGGAGAAGTTGAAGCGGATGTTGTGGGAGGAAGCTGTTGGAGGGCGCAATAAGAGCCGTTTGTATGGGACAGGGGGCATATATGGCAATATGTTAGACTCTGGAGCTTCGACGAGTGAGAGCCTGTCCCCTGAGGCCCTTAGGATCATCCAGTCATTGACAGACCAATTTGCACAACAGCAGGATGCGATAGCACGGCAGGAGGAGAAGGTTGCACGACAACAACAACTTCTTGACTATGTATTTAGCCATTCTGGGATTCCAGTACCTCCACCTGATTGGCAGCCGCCCGAGCAGGACCAGCCTGCCCAGCAGGACCAGCCTGCCCAGCATGACCAGGACGATGCTGAAGATGATGGAGACGGTGGAGATCACATAGACTACACTTATGAGAAGGGTTATTGACGGCACATAGGTAATTTATGTTTTAATTAATGTGTAAAATATCTTAGTTTTATGAATTATACACTATAGTAATGATTATCTTATTTTAGTTGTGGTGGTGTAGATATTCTGGTTGGACTAATTGCATCTTTCAGTGAGTTAGAGGAACTGAAATATTTTAGAACCAGAATTCTGTTTAGCACTAACTGTAACTGAAATGGTGCATTATCAGTCCTTTCTTTATTGTAAGTGTGTATTAGTAGCCTAAGTGTATTTGCTTTTCCTGCTACTTCAGTTAGCTTGTTTTGTAGTCTTAGTATTTTCTGTTTGATCAGTTAGATTGTTATTCAGTTAGTTAAATTTGTTGTTCTGATCTGTTAGAAGTTAGTTAGTAGGGTGTGCACTTTAAGCTGTGCAGTGCACACGTTTACAGCATATATAAAATGCTGTTTCTGTAATCAGTTTTACAATGAGAAATAGCCAGATAGGTGCATTCACTTGACTGTTAGTGTAACTTGGTTTTACATCTGCATTTAATGATAGCTTACTATTTTTAGTAGTTGTTAAAATTCGATTACAAAAGTGGCTCACTTGGCAAAATACTGAATTCTTATTCGATGCCAGTTTAAAACTTGTTTACAGCTGCCATTGGATGCCCTTTAAACTCTTTAAACTTGTTTATTTACAACTGAAACTGCATACCCTTTAAACTTGTTAACAAATTCTTATTCTTATTATATGCACATGTTTTACAAATTCGTCCAATCATATTTTCCGTGTGATGTTTTACTTTGTGGGTGTTTGCAATCTTCATATGATAGACTGTGTAAATGATGCTTGAATGGAAGTAGTTATTTAACTCTTAATTTAACTGACGAAGTGTATCTATGAAATAATTAATTTGATCTTCAAAATGCATGTTCATTGTTCAGGAACTTTGAGCCTAATAGTCTGCATGTAGGAATTAACTTAGACCAAGTTATTCATGAATGTATTTGATCTTCAAAAATGCATGTTCAGGAGCTTTGAGTTGAGCCTAATAGTCTGCATTCAGGAGCTTTGGTTACTTTTCTTTGGTTTGAAATAGTTGTTGTTTTACAGACAGATGCTGCACATAGCTGGTTCTATACTAACTTATGTTCTGTTTGTTTATGTATATGCACTTATGCAGGCTTGTGTTATCTTGAAAGCTGTGACGAATCTTGGGAATGATTCTTATTTTGTGGCTGCAATGGCATGGGTGGGAGTTAGAATATATGCACTTATTTTGTTTATGTATAATTGACACAATATATGTCTGCTATGCTATGGACAGGGAGTTAGAATTGTCTGTAAGCATGTTGTGCATACTTTTGAATGTTTCTTCTATACTTTTGAATGTAATTGAGTCTGCTATACTTTTGAATGTTTCAGTGTAGCCTGTATCATGTTTCTGGTAATATGTTTAATGATTTCCTATAGTGATGATGTTTTTATTATTTTTCATTACTCTGGCTTGAATGTTTTGTTATATGAAATGTTAGTAGGAATAGCTCCTTGAATGGTTGATATACAAATACTGTCTGAAGCTGAAATTGAGTCTGAATTGAATTAGCAGGGAATTTTTGAGTCTGTAATTGAATTGGCAAATGGCTAATTTTTATAAACATAATTTTTTTTCGTACCGACGGAATTTGCGACGAAATTTTCATGGGTAATTTTTGAATTTGCGACGAAATTTTAAACATTTGCGACGAAATTGTACTATTTAATTAATAAAAAACGAAGCATTTGCGACGGATTTGCGACGAAAAGGTGTAAGTATTTGCGACGACTTTCCCACGGAAATTTACGACGGGTTTCCGACGACTTTGCGACGGACACATTTGCGACGAAAATATCCGTCGGAAACTATTTCCGACGAGCGAATTTGCGACGAAAATTAGTCCGTCGGAAAGTCCGTCGGAAACGCTGATTTGCGACGAAAATCAGTGCGTTTCCGACGGATTTTGCCGTCGGAAATCGTCGATTTTCTTGTAGTGAACATACGGATATAGCATTAGCTTTTTGGATTTGTAATTTATTTTTTATATTTATTTACTTTCAATTGATTCTAATTCTTATCTAATTTATATTTTTGTAATTTTGTAATATTTGTATTTTTAAAGCAATAATAATAATTAAAACTAAATGCTAAAAAACAAATTTTTTAGTTCTTTTTCTTGCAATAAATAAATAAGTTCTACTAATAATAAAAAAAGACGCAAAATTGTTAACGAGCACCAAATGACTCGTCCCAACGATAAAAATCTTAAAAAGTGGACAAGTATGATTTTTTTTTTTATTTTTTCTAATAAACTTTGAATTAGCCGGACAAAATTGGGGTATAACACGGAGTACCTCCGTAACCCAACGGCTAATACTGACTTCAAGGTCAAACAAAGGGCACTGAAGTACATCTTGATAGGGGACGACCTTTATAAGAGAAACGCCAATGGGGGTGTTGTTACGATGCCTCAAAAGGAAGGATGCTTACATGGTGATGGCACAAATCCATGCAGGGATTTGTGGTGCACACAGGTCTGGCCCCATCATGAAATGGCTTATCTACAGACATGTGTATTATTGGCCGACGATCAGGTCGATTGTTTCCAATGTGCCAAGGGATGTGAGGCTTGCCAGCTGCACGGGCCAATCTAAAGAGTGCCTGCGGACGAGCTACATCCCATTGTCAAACCTTGGCCATTCAGAGGGTGGGCCATGGATCTAATCGGCAAGATATACCCTCCAAGCTCTAAAGGCCATTTCATTATTGTCACCACTGATTACTTCACTAAATGGGTGAAAGCCGTGCCTTTGGGTAGTGTCAATCAGGCTGTGGTGATCAGATTCATAGAGAACCAAATCATATACAGATTTGGTATCCCTGAAACCATCACGGTCGATCAAGGCACAATGTTCAGTGGGGAACAAGTGGTGGCATTTGCTCAGGAATACGGCATCAAGATGAGACACTCGGAAGGGTTGGGTACCTGTAGGATTAGAATCTTTCTAAAAGTGAATTTTAGTTCCACATCTCCAGTACCAACAACAGTAGTTGTGTGAGCATCGCCCAACATCACTTTCTTATCATCAGCAGCCGTGTATGTTTTGAACATAACACGGTCATTGCACACATGGATAGATGATCCTGTGTCCAACCACCATCCTTCAGATCCACCAACAAGGTTGATTTATAGAAATCATAGCAGTAAAATGCTCTTCAGTCAAGTTAGCCTACGGAGCAGGATTAGGCCTGTTCCTACACTTGCGTGCCATATGACCTGGTCTCCGAGCCCAGAATTAGCAATCGATGTCGATCAACACATTAGTTAACGCGTCGCTTCTAAAATCAAGACCTCCATGATGTCGTTGGTGGGGTGAATTAAACCGGACTTCAATGTCGCCACCTTGGTTCACAAACTCACAAGATGAAAATAATTAGCAATTTCAAGAATTGAACTTAGGATTGGGGTATGGGGTATCCCAGTTTTTAAACCAACTAGTACTATACCCGTGCATCCGCACGGGCCGGCCGCGTTACGTGACACGATTACCTCAAATAGAAACGTTAATTTGAAATCTCATTAATCTAAAATCAATTGTAAAATATAGAGGATGACTTACATACGCACAGGAGCTGTCGTGTTATTTTTATGAATAAATTTAGACAGTATTTAAATAGTCTGAACATTACCCCGTGAAAATAAAGAAAAATTTAAAGTAAGATAAAAAAGAAGTTTCAAATAAAAAATTGATAAATATAAAAACTAAAAATGTAAAAGTATCATTTAAAAACTATATGTGCATTTATCCCGTGTGTTTTTATATATCAGTGCAGTGTTTTTTATATATCATTGTTGTTATCCCATGTTTTTTTATATATCAGTGCAACTATCCCGTGTTTTTATATATATCATTGCAGTTTCCCCGTGTTTTTTTATATATCAGTGCAGTTGTACAATGTTTTTTTATGTATCAGTGCAGTTATCTCATAGTTTCAATTGATTATTTGAGTTAATTAGTAGATTATTGTAGATAGTAAAAGATAGATAGTAGATTATCAATAACAAATATTTATCCCGTGTTTTTATATATCAGTGACAATTATTTGTCCTTTTAGGTATTATTGACAAATATTTGTCACGTGTGTTTTAAATATTAATCAGTTTAAATAGTCATTAAGTCTTCTTGTTTTTTTAGATAGTAGGATTATAGTAGTCTTCAAAAATAATAATTATCAATGGCAAATATTAATCTCGTGTTTTTTAATATATCACTGCAGTTATCCCGTATTTTTTTATATATCAATGCAGTTATCTCGTAGTTTCAATTGATTATTTTAGTTGATTAGTAGATTATTGTAGATAGTAGATTATTAATAAGAAATATTTGTTTTAAATATTAATTAAATATTCCTTTCTTACCATTGATTAGTAGATTATAGTAGATTATTGCAGTTATCCCGTGTTTTTTTAGATAGTAGGTTTATAGTAGTTTTCCAAAATTATAATTATCAATGGTAAATATTAATTATAAATTGTCAAAAAAAATTATAAATATCAATGGTAAATATTAATCCCGTGTTTTTATATATCACTGCAGTTATCCCGTGTTTTTTATTTATCAGTGCAGTTCTCTCGTAGTTTCAATTGATTATTTTAGTTGATTAGTAGATTATAGTAGATAATAAAAGTTAGATATTTGATTATCAATAAGAAATATTTTTTTTAAATATTAATTACTAATTTAAATAGTCATTAAGTTTTCTTGTTTTTTAGATAGTAGGTTTATAGTAGTAGTCTTCAAAATTTTTAATTATCAATGACAAATATTAATCTCATGTTTTTTTTATATATCAGTGCAGTTATCTCGTGTTTTTTATATATCAGTGCAGTTATTTCGTAATTTCAATTAATTATTTTAGTTGATTAGTAGATTACCAATAAGAAATATTTGTTTTAAATATTAATCGGTATTTTAAATAGTCATTAAATCTTATAGTTTTTTAGATAGTAGGTTTATAGTAGTCTTCAAAAATTTTAATTATCAATGACAAATATTAATACTATGTTTTTTTTTATATATCAGTGCAGTTGTCTCGTGTTTTTTTTATATTATTGCAGTTATCTCGTAGTTTCAATTGATTATTTTAGTTGATTAGTTGTTTATAGTATATCATAAAAGATAGATAGTAGATTATCAATAAGAGGTGATAGTAGATTATCAATAAGAGTGTAAACAGATTTTGGAGAGAAAAATTAAAATTTTAAGCTGATAACGTTTTCAAAAAAGGTGATAGTTTTTTGTTTTGTTTTTAAGTATGACTCATTTACATTTTTATAGGTAATTTTAATAAAGTAGTGTTTGCATAAATTTAGAAATTTAGTTAAAAGAATTAAAATGAACTGATAAGAGAAAGAGAATAATTATTTATGGGAAAAGTAAAGTAAAAAGAAAAAATTGAATAAAGAGAGTGTAAAAGAAAAGTGAAAATGAGGAAAGAGAGTATAAGAAAAAAGAGAAAAAGGAAGAAAGAGAGTGTAAGAGAAAAGTGAAAAGTAAAAAAGAGTGTAAGAATAAAGAGAAAAAAAAAGATGAAATAGAGTGTAATGACATTTTTATCCTAAAAAATTTAAAGTGTCTTTTAGATAGAACGAGGGTATTGGTAAAATAGGTGAATTTGTATAAATCATATGTTTCACAATGGCCTTTTGTTGTTTTGCTGAGATTGAATTGGCCGAGTTTGCTTTGGCCAACTGATGTGACTGAAACGTGGGCTCCGCACCGCCATGAGTAAAAGAGTGAGAGCGAACTTGATTTCATCAACGACGATGGTTGAAAGTGAGATTGTGAGAAATCAGAAAACCCTATCGCACAACCAAACCCAAAAACGCAGCCAAGAGTCCCAAACGCTGCTTCCGCCGTCTCCCGTCGCTGTAGCTTCCTCTTCCGCCCTCTTCTGTCGCCTTTGCTGGTGATTCCTCTTCCGCCGTCGTAGTTCGCGTATAGCAGGTCTGTACAGCAACAGTTGTTTGATATTCATTTCGTTTTCAGTTTTGAATCGTTTGATTTCACTTCGTTTTTGATTTCTATTTCATTTGTTTGATCTTTCTGTTTCAACTTTCACGCAAGCTCTCTCTCACATTTCGGTTTCAACTTTCACGCAAGCTCTCTCTCACGGTGGCTCTCTCACTCACACTCTCTTCTCAGTTCTCACGGCAGCAACCCTCTCTCTCTGGCTCTCTCTCTCACCTGGCTGGCTTCTCTGTTCTCTCTCTCCGGCAGCAACTTTATTCTCTTCTCTAGTTATCTTCCATTGAACTCTCAAAAACACTAAAACAGGTTAGATTTCTTCTCTTTGCTAGTCTAATCGAATGAAGTGATTGTTTGATTCTTTGATTGAAATCCCTAATTTTTTGATTTTTGATTTGGGGAAAATTGAAAACCCTAATTGTTTAATTTCTGATTTGGAGAAATTTGGGAACCCTAATTGTTTAATTTCTGATTAATATTGGTATATTGTTTAATTGAAATTGTTTTGGTAATTAGTTTAATTGGTATATTGTTTAATTGCTTAATTTCTGAATTCTGATTAGTATTGGTAGCATGTTTAATTGAAATTGTTTTGGTAATTAGTTTAATTGGTATATTGTTACTAAGATTTGGTAACTTGTATGCATCTCTTTCGCTGGGGAAGATGTTGAAGAAATTAAAATTTAGGATTTTTTTGTTAAAGTTTTGATTAGGAGCAGCTTTCTTTGATGATATATCAATTGGTTTAGTTATTTTGTTGTGAATTGTTTGTGTTGTTTGTGAATTGGAAAGCTACTAGTTTGTGAATTGTTTATGACTTTATGTTGTTTGTGATTTGAAAAGCTACTGGTTTATGTTGTTTGTGAATTGGAAAGCTACTGGTTTAGTTATTTGCTTTTCGATGAACTGTGTATGTTGTTTGTGTTATTTGTTGCTTGGAGAAGGGTACGTAGTATGATTGAAGGATTTGACTTTGATGAGGTTTGCGCGACTGTGAATTCATAATCATGGTTCTCGAAATAAACAAAGTAATTAAGTTGCCATCATGCTGATTGTGAGCTACCTGTTATGGTCTAAAGTTTTCTGAGTTGCATATTCTGTTAGATGGGAAAGTTATGCAATATGAACATTAGATATTTAGAAACGACATTGTTGTACTTGGTTTGCAGCGCTAGGCATTTTCACACACTTATATGACTCTATGGAATAAGTTTGTTGTTTGACTGGATAGGAATGTCCGAACCATTGTATGAATGATTTTGTCCGAATCTTTAACATTTACAGGTTTTTATCATAGATGGTAAAGATTCATTCTTTAATCTTTCTAAGCATCCATATTATTTATATGGAGCATTAAATTAATTTCATTGTCATTTACTTTTGTTTAGGCTCAGTATCTTTAACATAGGATTTCTCGCACCTATTCTTAACAGAAAAGTAAGAATTCCTATCACCTTTGCCAGAGTACATTGGTGGAGGTTTGATAGCATGAAACATTAAAACTTGTCTTTCCTGAAGACGACATCCCCATAGTCAAATGGGTCAGAAATGAATGTGACATACTCTTAGAAATAGAATCGATCATGTCTATGTTGCATTTGAAAAATGGGGATTGTCTATTGTTTTCGTACAATTATGTTGACGAGCCTAGGTCACTAAAAATAGAGTCATTCTATAATGGACAAAGCATGCTAATGCTTGATTTTAGGAGGTGAAAATTTTTTAACACCTACATGCATCAAATTTTGAGTCGCTTCCTAAATTTTGTTATTGATATTGTTGATGTTGATATGGTTGGAGGACATTGTGGGTATCACTGCGTGGCCCGTGCATTAGGTAGGGATTTAGACTCTAATGCCGTTTGTAAGGACCTCATTGTTGAGGTTCATGCTGATTCGAAGGCATGTACTTCTACCTTTGGTTATCCTTCTTTTGAAGAGCTGGTAAATGATCTTAAAATTAAATGGATGGCGTCTGAATTTAGATTGATAGTAGCTATAAAGTATCATGTTTCTGTTATAATGTTGCATTTGCAACAATGTGTGTTGTTTGTTGATCAAAAGAATGCTCCTCCTCCTGATAGAGCTCTGAAGAATTCCTTTTCATTATTATTGCTAATGTGGATAGTGGACATTTTGTGCAGGTAAGTAATTAATATTTTTATTGGTTTATTTATATATATATATATATATATATATATATATTTTGTTGTATGTAGGTGAAGCTGAATATGATTTTTTATCTCTCATACCTTTTTAGAGAACAATTTGAATGACATGTGGTTAGGTTATTTCTCTCAATTTTATGAAATCGTTACGAAACTTCTTTTGTAGTTGATGGAGTTGATATAGTAAATGATCCATTAGATGTGATTTAGGATGTAGATGGCCAACGTGAGAATGAAAAGAATGCATTATCAGAAGATAATTGGGGTAGACTCGATGTAGTAAATGATCTAGTGGGTGAGGATGTAGATGGCCAATGTGAGAGTGAAGAGAATGAAAATCCAACTAATGAGGAGAGAGATGTAGATGGCCAAAGTGAGAATGAAAATCCTGATGAAGAGAGAGATGTAGATGGCCAAGGTGAGAATGAAGAGAATGAAAATCTAGCAAATGAGGAGAGAGCACCACGGAAGCCGAAGAAGTAGCGGCGGAAGAAACTCATTGATTGGAGTCAGATTATCTTAAGATGATTAGGAAGACCAAAACAACAAATCCAACAAACTATTCTAAGCTAGATTGTGTGTTTCACAGAGAATGAAAGGTGGGAAGCTGAAAAAGAAGAAGACAACAGGAAAAAGAAATTTAAAGGATCCATCTTTGAATGTTGCGAATGATGTTGTGGCTTATGACTCGCGGGTTGGCACTAAGGGTTCAACTCGAGAGGAGGAGGAAGAGCGATCCTTTAACAATTATGCAGGGGCAGGGGCGGCTAATGACATGCTGATTGACAAATCAGACGACTCTGAAACTGAGATTGAGACTGAGAAAAAAGGCAGTAGATCAAGTAATTAATCAATTGTGTAAAATTTTCAAGATGACAGATAAGAATACAGACAGCGAGTCTATGACAACTTTGGAAGCAATGGAGAAAGGGACTTTGAAGAGGAAGAGAATAAGGAAAGTGATAAAGATCCTAAAAACCGTGCAACAACTCCAACCAAAAGAATAGGGTAATACAGTTTTTTTTTTGTTTCTTTATTCTTGTCTTTTCCTAAAGAAACAAAACAAACTGTATTACCTTATTCTTTTGGTTGGAGTTGTTACACAGTTCTTAGGATCTGTCACTTTCCTTATTCTCTTCCTCTTCAAAATCCCTTTCTCCATTGCTTCCAAAGTTGTCATAAACTCGCTGTCAGTATTCTCATTTGTCATCTTGAAAATTTTACCCAATTGATTAATTACTTGATCAGCTACCTCTGTTCCTGCATAATTGTTAAAGGATCGCTCTTCCTCCTTCTCTCGAGTTGAACCCTCAGTGCCAACCCGCGAGTCATAAGCCACAACATCCTTCGCAACATTCACAGATGGATCCTTTAAATTTCTTTTTTCTGTTGTTTTCTTCTTTTTCAGCTTCTCACCTTTCCTTCTCTGTGAAACACCACAATGTAGCTTAGAATAGTTTGTTGGTTTTGGTCTTCCTGATCGTCTTAAGATAATCTGACTCCAATCAATGAGTTTCTTTCGTCGCTGCTTCGTCTTCGACTTCCGTGGTGCTCTCTCCTCATTAGCTGGATTTTCATTCTCTTCATTCTTACCTTGGCCATCTACATCTCTCTCCTTATCAGCTGGATTTTCATTCTCACTTTGGCCATCTACATCTTTTTCCTCATTAGTTGGATTTTCATTCTCTTCACTCTCACATTGGCCATCTACATTCTCACCCACCGGATCATTTACTACATCGACTCTACCCCAATTATCTTCTGATGATGCATTCTCACGTTGGCCATCTACATCCTCAATCACATGTAATGGATCATTTACTACATGATCTACAAGAGAAGTTTCGTAGCGATCTTCGTAAAATTGAGAGAAATAACCTATCCACTAGTCATTCACATTGTTCTTTAAAGAGGTACGAGAGATACAAGGTATTGGAAATTCTCATTCAGTTTCACCTACATACAACAAAATATATATATATATATATATATATATATATATATATATATATATATATATATATATATAAAAGAACCAATAAAAATATTAATTACTTACCTGCACAAAATGTCATTTATCCACATGAGTGATAATAATGAAAGGGAATTCTTCAGCTCTATCAGGAGGAGGAGCATTCTTTTGATCTACAAACAACTCACATTGTTGCAAATGCAACATTATAACTGATACTTTGTAGCTACTATCAATCCAAATTCAGACGCCATCCATTTAGTTTTAAGATCATTTACCAGCTCTTCAAAAGAATGATGTCCAAGGGTAGAAGTATATGCCTTCGAATCGGTATGAACCTCAACAATGAGGTCCTTACGAACGGCATTAAAGTCTAAATTCCTACTTAATGCACGGGCCACGCAGTGATACTCACAATATCCATCAACAAAATTTAGTGAACGACTCGAAATTTGATGTAGGTACACATTAAAACTTCTTCCTCTCCTAAAATCAAGCATTAGCATGCTTTGTTCATTATACCATGACTCTCTTTTCAGTGACCTAGGCTCCTCAACATAATTGTATGAAAACAAGAGACGATCCCGATTTTTTAAATGCAACACAGACATGATCGATTCAATTTCTAAGAGTGTGTCACCTTCATTTCTCACCCATTGGAGGATGTGGATGTTGTCTTTAGGAAAGACAACTTTTAATGTTTCATGCTCCTCAAACCTCCACTGGTGTACTCTCACAGACGTGATACGAATTTTCACTTTTCCATCTTTAGGAAAGACAACTTTTAATGTTTCATGCTCCTCAAACCTCCACCGGTGTACTCTCACAAACGTGATAGGAATTTTCACTTTTCCGTTAAGAATAGGTGCGAGAAATCCTATGTTAAACATACTGAACCCGAACAAAGCAAATGACAATGAAATTATATTAAAAAACAATTTCAAATCAACTATATTTTCAACACTTAAATAAAAACACTAAAATTAACCAAAACACTACCACTTCACTTTAAAATACTTCTCATTCAACAATTTGTATTTCCAAAATATTTGTCCACGTTCAATTATATCCCGAAAAACAAGTCACACTTTCCAAATCCACCATAGTCCCTTGTCCATTCTTTAACAAACTTAACCTATTTAAATCCAACTTCAATCATAATACGTGTCTCAATAACATAGTAAGAAAAACACAAACCCAATAACAAAAACGCCTTAAAAGTAAATTCTTAAGTTTAGTAAGATGTTGCCATTATTGAAACTAAAACAGAGGCAGAGAGCAATGGGAAGAAATTCATAGAGAAAAGTAAAAGAGCAGAGAAGCAATAGTAGAATAGTGAAGCATGAGCAAGGAAAAAGAAGCAAAACACAGTAGAGCAGAAATTCCCATCAGATTTCAACCATAACCGACCTCATTGTGAGGTATCTGTAGCCAAACACAGACGAACGTGACATTTTGATTTGCAAGCTCGCCATATGTTCATCACTGTTCTAGCGATTGAAAAGAAATTCGAGTGCTTCTTGAGATCATGAGTTTGTGAATCATGATTGTAAAACGGATTATTGGTCCTGATCCAAATTCTTGAGATCAACCTGTGAATTTCTTCATGAAAAAGATCAGAACACATGTTACATGAATGTCGTTCCTCGACCCAAAAACGCAGCCAAGAGTCCCAAACGCTGCTTCGGTCGTCTCCCGTCGCTGTAGCTTCCTCTTCCGCCGTCTTCTGTCGCCTTTGCTGGTGATTCCTCTTCCGCCGTCGTAGTTCGCGTCTAACAGGTCTGTACAGCAACAGTTGTTTGATATTCATTTCGTTTTCAGTTTTGAATCTTTTGATTTCACTTCGTTTTTGATTTCTATTTCATTTGTTTGATCTTTCTGTTTCAACTTTCACGCAAGCTCTCTCTCACATTTCGGTTTCAACTTTCACGCAAGCTCTTTCTCACGGTGGCTCTCTCTCTCTCTCACCTGGCTGGCTTCTCTGTTCTCTCTCTCCGGCAGCAACTTTATTCTCTTCTCTAGTTATCTTCCATTGAACTCTCAAAAACACTAAAACAGGTTAGATTTCTTCTCTTTGCTAGTCCAATCTAATGAAGTGATTGTTTGATTCTTTGATTGAAATCCCTAATTGTTTAATTTTTGATTTGGGGAAAATTGAAAACCCTAATTGTTTAATTTCTGATTTGGAGAAATTTGGTAACCCTAATTGTTTAATTTCTGATTAATATTGGTATATTGTTTAATTGAAATTGTTTTGGTAATTAGTTTAATTGGTATATTGTTTAATTGCTTAATTTCTGAATTCTGATTAGTATTGGTAGCATGTTTAATTGAAATTGTTTTGGTAATTAGTTTAATTGGTATATTGTTACTAAGATTTGGTAACTTGTATGCATCTCTTGTTGAAGAAATTAAAATTGGCTTAAATATGTTTTAGCCCCCTGCAAATATAGGGTGTTTTGGTTTAAGCCCCTGCAAAAAATTTTTTTTGTTAAAAGCCATTGCAAAATGACATATTTTGTTATAAGCCCTTCTATGACTAAAATGTTAGCCTTGACATGGAATGTTATGATTGCTGGATATGTTGAGAAGGGCTTATAACAAAATATTTCATTTTGCAAGGGCTTTTAACAAAAAAAAAATTGCAGCGGCTTAAACCAAAACACCATATATTTGCAGGGGCCTAAAACATATTTAAGCCATTAAAATTTAGGATTTTTTTGTTAAAGTTTTGATTAGGTGCAGCTTTCTTTGATGATATATGATATATCAATTGGTTTAGTTATTTTGTTGTGAATTGTTTGTGTTGTTTGTGAATTGGAAAGCTACTTGTTTGTGAATTGTTTATGACTTTATGTTGTTTGTGATTTGAAAAGCTACTGGTTTATGTTGTTTGTGAATTGGAAAGCTACTGGTTTAGTTATTTGCTTTTAGATGAACTGTTTATGTTGTTTGTGTTATTTGTTGCTTGGAGAAGGGTAGTATGATTGAAGGATTTGACTTTGATGAGGTTTGGGCGACTGTGAATTCATAATCATGGTTCTCGAAATAAACAAAGTAATTAAGTTGCCATAATGCTGACTGTGAGCTACCTGTTATGGTCTAAAGTTTTTTGAGTTGCATATTCTGTTAGATGGGAAAGTTATGCAATATTAATATTAGATATTTAGAAACGACATTGTTGTACTTGGTTTGCAGCGCTAGGCATTTTCACACACTTATATGACTATGGAATAAGTTTGTAGTTTGACTGGATAGGAATGTCCGAACCATTGTATGAATGATTTTGTCCGAATCTTTAACATTTAAAGGTTTTTATCATAGATGGTAAATATTCATTCTTTAATCTTTCTAAGCATCCATATTATTTATATGGAGCATTAAATTAATTTCATTGTCATTTACTTTTGTTTAGGCTCAGTATATTTAACATAGGATTTCTCGCACCTATTCTTAACAAAAAAGTGAGAATTCCTATCACCTTTGCCAGAGTACATTGGTGGAGGTTTGATAGGCGTGAAACATTAAAACTTGTCTTTCCTGAAGACGACATCCACATAGTCAAATGGGTCAGAAATGAATGTGACATACTCTTAGAAATAGAATCGATCATGTCTATGTTGCATTTGAAAAATGGGGATTGTCTATTGTTTTCGTACAATTATGTTGACGAGCCTAGGTCACTAAAAATAGAGTCATTCTATAATGGACAAAGCATGCTAATGCTTGATTTTAGGAGGTGAAAAATTTTTAACACCTACATGCATCAAATTTTGAGTCGCTTCCTAAATTTTGTTATTGATATTGTTGATGTTGATATGGTTGGAGGACATTGTGGGTATCACTGCGTGGCCCGTGCATTAGGTAGGGATTTAGACTCTAATGCCGTTTGTAAGGACCTCATTGTTGAGGTTCATGCCGATTCGAAGGCATGTACTTCTACCTTTGGTTATCCTTCTTTTGAAGAGCTGGTAAATGATCTTAAAATTAAATGGATGGCGTCTGAATTTAGATTGATAGTAGCTATAAAGTATCATGTTTCTGTTATAATGTTGCATTTGCAACAATGTGTGTTGTTTGTTGATCAAAAGAATGCTCCTCCTCCTGATAGAGCTCTGAAGAATTCATTTTCATTATTATTGCTAATGTGGATAGTGGACATTTTGTGCAGGTTTATTGGTTTATTTATATATATATATATATATATATATATATATATATATATATATATATATATATTGTTGTATGTAGGTGAAGCTGAATATGATTTTTTATCTCTCATACCTTTTTAGAGAACAATTTGAATGACATGTGGTTAGGTTATTTCTCTCGATTTTATGAAATCGTTACGAAACTTCTTTTGTAGTTGATGGAGTTGATGTAGTAAATGATCCATTAGATGTGATTTAGGATGTAGATGGCTAACTTTTGTATTTTTAATCGAGACCTATGACTTAAGCAGATTAATGTTGACTTGTTTTTTGTTGCCATTGCGTTAATTCATTAAAACTTTGTGAATTCAGATTTTTTTAATCATTAATTAATTAAAGAAGTAAATGAAAATAATTGAATTAAAGTCTTTGTGAATTGTGCGCCAAAATTTTCGTTAAAACCAACGTGTAACATTTTAACAATTAAATTTATTAGTATGTATAAACATCAATTTTTTTCTACCTAGTGTAACGATTATAATAATGAGTATGTAAAAAATAACTCAATTGTGTTAAACTTTTTTTACAAGCAAAAATTAATATTGAAGAGAGCACGAAGGGTACTCTAACCCGTACAAGGAGCAACAGGCCTTGTTATCCATGAACCAAATTCTTGTGGGAAAAATACCAAAAGAGAAAAAAAGTAACTCATACAATGATAAAAATAACAAATTTTTCAAGCATAGAAGAGGATTAGCCCACCAATGAGAAATATTACAACCCCTACTACCAAACTTACAATTGATCTAATGCCATGAGAGACATTTGATTTTGTTAAGTAAATATGTCTCTGAGTAAACCACCACCTCTAAATACAATGTTGTTAACATTTTTTGATTTTCTTCTTGATAGCAACTCACTATAAAAGACATAGTGATTTATGCCTGAATTTTGAACAGTCATGGACACCCAACTAAACATTCAACGCCTACCACACTCTTAAAGACCTGCTCCAACCTTAGAAAATTTAAAGAATGTTGTATTACCTAAACATTATTACTATTTACATCAATTAATTTTATTATTTACAACCAATACAATTATTAATTCACCTATGTACCCAAAAAAATATTAATTCACTTTTTAGTCACAAACGAGCCACTGAAGGTGACAATAGAGGAAGCACTGGCAACGAGATTTGTTCAATTGCTCGATTCAAATGAAGATTCCATAATCCCAAATAAACCAAATGCCTAGTTATCTCCCAGATCTGATGGTCCTTTTAGAATCGCGCAAAAATTCCATGGTAATGCCTACAAAATATAGCTACCAGTTGACTATGGAGTCTCTGCAACCTTCAATGTTGCTGATGGAAGTTTCTAGAAATAAAGAATGCTAAGGAGTATTAAGGAAGGTTCCAGATACACTATTAAATTAGATATAATTAAGCACTAGTGCAATCTACATTTTTCTAGATCTTTCTAGTCATAGGAGCTAGGGTACTCATATCTCTAGAGTTTTGATATAATGGCCTGAATCTCATATTGCACCCTTCAGTGACCAACAAGCACAAACACTTTGTCAAAAAAAAAAACAGGCCCAAACACAGCTTCTATTGAATTTGAATGAGGGAAAAACTAAACTTGCTGCTGTAGTTGCTAATTACATGCTATTAAAAGTATAAAAGTGACAATACTCCATCCACTCCATTACTCAAACAACAAACAATGCTAAATTAGTTTTGACTATTCTATAAAAAGAGAATTGAACTATTAGCAATACCTCTGCCAGGTTCTGTAATCACTAAGAACAACTTATCTATATCCTCAGCTGTTTTATAAGAACTAGTAGCAATTAAATTTTGTTGAGAACAATCCATAACATATCCAGATTTCATTGCCCTATCCTTCCAACAAAGAGGATCTGAATAACAATCCAAAACATGAATCCTGCAAAATAGTCAATTACCATTTATTAGAACAAGCAAAATTCACTCCCTTTTTCTCTACCAAAGCAGCATAAAACGATGGACTTTGAGAAAGTGCAACAATGACTATACCACTATATAAGAAAAGAAACATCTGTGAATAGTAATAAGAACACACCTCCCAAACACCGCACTCTGCTTCCACTTCATTGTACACCTGCAAATCACTGCAAGCGGAGAACATACCAACAGACGCTACCCAGACCATCGTCCATCAGTGCAAGAGCAACCCACCGCGAGCGAAGACGAACCACCACTAGCGGCTTTGCGCCTTCGATATCAGAAATTTCGCGCTCCTTCTAAATCGAATACACCGAAGCATCGCAAGCAGAACCCCGTCCACAACACCATCGGAAGCATAAACTGATCTCCTTAATAACAGACAGAACCCTCAAGCAACCGCAGCTTAGATTCAAGCATCAATCAGCACGCCACAAGCAAAACACCAGACCGAGAAGGAGAGTCACAGACGCATGCCGCTTCAACCTCTTCGTAAGCCAAACAGAACACCAAATCGGGGCAAAACCCACGACACCAGAACAGCAACAAACACCACCCACAAGCTCCTCACTGTTGCATATGCACTACTCCTACTAAAGTCCTTTGCTCTGTTGAACGCGATTTCCGCTTGGATCTTACAAACGAAAGGGATTCGATGGTGAAGGTTGAAGCACCAGAGATAACCCGTTAAAAAACCAAACGAGATCCAGAACCTAGATCGACCCAGACGATGCCCCTCCCGGCGGTGAGACAATAACCGGAACGCAACGATTGATGGTTCTCTTACAGATTTGATTCAAGCTAGACTTTGACTTAATAAAGAAACGTGTAATCTACGGGAAGGGAGGAGATGACGGAGGATGGAGGAGAGAAGAGAGGCGGAGGGGAAGGGAGGCCGATGGCGGTGAGAAGGAGCCCCCTGGCGGCGCACACGAGATGCTAACCCTAGCGCAGAGTAGAATGTGTTTAGAGAGAGAGAGTTTTAGGACAAGAGAGAGCTTGCTTCGATTAGGGCTTAAGGATGAGTTTGGTAAGCATGAAAAGTGAAGGAAAAGAAAAGAAAAGTAGGGAAAAAGATCAATTTCCTCTGTTTGGTTATCATGTAAAATGGGAAGGAAAGAAAGCATTTAGTGGGTCCCACACCAAAATTGGTTTCCCCCCAATTTGGGAAGAAAAGTGAAAGAAAGCACCATTTTTTCATTCAAATGACACAAATACCCTTACCTAAGTATTTAAACCTTTCATTTTTTTTATCATTACACTTCCGTTCTTCTTTTCCAGGTTTTCCTTCTTTATTCTTCTTCAATCTGAAATTGCTCTCTTCTTCTCCTCTTATTTCTTTCCCTCCCCCTCATATCATTTGCTCCTTCTTTGTGTGTGGTTAATTTTGTGTAACATTTTGTTCCCATTTCTCTTTGTCTGTTGAACTTTTATGCAAAATATTGTTCCCCCTGCAGAAGGTAAGACTGCTCAAGAGATAACAACAGAGTATTTAGAAATTTTGCTTTCTTCTTTCATTTTCTGCTTACTTGCTGCAGTAGTTTTCTTTCTTTGCTCTAATGATATTCTGGATTTGTGATTTTAATTTAGATAGTTTTTATCTAGTATTAAGATGTTTTAATTTTTACATACAGGGACTGACGAGTTTGGAATCATAGTTACTTTCTCAGGTACTCTTTCTATCCTCTTTCTTTTCAAACTAACTTTGTATTTTAAATGTATATTGAATCACTTGTAAGCTACAATTCATAGTTTACGTGCCAGTTGAGTGATTTTCCAACTTTGAATAATTTATAATATAGTGTTGTGTTTGCTTGTAGTCATTTGATTTTCTTGTGATGAACATTTGTACTTATCCCAGTATGTGGTTTGAAAATATATAAGAACTTTGTTGATTGTGTTGAGTGAGTTCATTGATTCAAGGTTGACATTTGGAGAGACATGGATTTTACTAATAATGAAGAAGAAAACTTTGACATGTCACCTGAAATGAAAATTTTAAGTAATTTTCGACAAGAGTGGAGAAGACAAGCGTTATTGTTATGTTGTCCTCTTGTGTTATATTGTGCATGCATTACATCTGCTTCAAATGATGTCACGCTACACACATGTTCCGGTTAATGAGGTAAATCAAGAAAGGGAGCGTAGGCGTCTTGATTTGATGAAACAATTAGTAGAGACGGGAAAATGTCGGCACATCATACGTATGGGGCCTGAAGCATTTATGTTTTTGTGCCATAAACTAAGAGGAACCTGCATTGTTAAAGATACCTTACACATTATAGGCCATAATGTTAAAAATCGCAGTGTATCATTCTTCTTCCATCGCTCCGGAGAGACCGTTGGTCGTCATTTTCACAATGTATTACGTGCCATCATTTCATTGGAAGATGAGTTCCTAGTTCAACCTTCTGGTACAGAAGTGCCTGCACAAATATTAAACAGCAACATGTTCTTTCCTTTTTTTAAGGTATTAATATGTTTAGTTTACTTACTTATATTCTCCATTAAAATTTGTAATATAATTATATTACTAACTTAATAGCTTATTCAATAAAAAAGGATTGCATTGGAGCTATAGACGGAACACATATTCGAGTCAAGGTCCCAAGAGTAGAAGCCTCTAATGACATTTGCTCTTACTTTCTATTTGTATGCTCATATGACTTTCGTTTCCAATTAATTCTGATATGCTAATTTTCAATTGAGAATTGATGCATTATTATGAACAACAATTTTCTTTGTCTGTGTTGAAATTTCATGTAGCTACTACATGGCAAGGGGAAAGGATCCCAATCAGCCTACTAAGGATAATGTGCATTGGAATGATGATATGGACCAACTGTTGTTGAATGCTTTGATTGAGGAAGCAAACAAAGGAAACAAGCATGACGGTTCTTGGACACCACAAGCATATAGGAACATGGTGGAAGTGCTAAGAGTTTCAATTGGACCCATCATTACAAAGAATCACAAAGAATAGAATGAAAATTTTGAAAACTCATTTTACTGAGGTGTATGACTTGTTTCACAGCTTGAGTGGGTTCGCCTGGAATCCTATAACTGGAAAGTTTGAGGCCGAAGACGAAGTTTGGGAGGATTTGATTAGAGTAACTAACATTTTTTTTACCTTCTATTTGATCACCTATTTTTATGTTTATGATTATAATGCATAATCAGACTTATCATGTTATCTTCTATAGGGAAAACCATATGCAGCCAGATGGAAGAAAATGCAAATTAGGCATTATGATGTGTTGAGAGTTATTTGCAGCTGATAGAGCAACAGGGAAACAAGCAGCAACTGCTAAAGAAAGGATGAAACAGTGGGAAAGAGAGACTATAGACTTGAATGATTTATTTGGAGACACTGAAATGCATCAGCCAGATGTTAACATGTTTGATGGGCAAGAATTTTCAACCCCTAATAATGACTCAAGTCCAGAAAATGGTCAGCCAAATCAAGGTAGCACATGTACCACAAGGGGCACAAAACGAAAAAGAAATATGGTTGACTTGATTGAGGCTCAATATGAGCGAGTTAACACGGGAATTATGAGTTTAGTCGATGCTTTGAAAGAGGGCAATTCTGTTTCTGATAAGTTACACCAAGTTGTTGAACGCCAAGTAGAAATTGCTGAAAAACAGCTAGCTTTTATACAACAAACTCGGCCTCCACATTATGCAGAATCTGAAGTGTGGGATCTTTTGGAGGAGTTGAATGTTCTGGATCAATTCCGCATGAAGTGTTATGTGATAATGAGCTTAAAAAACGTAAGCTTTTTGATGTGCCTCCTCATTTGAGAGCTCAAGCTCTCATCAAAATTATGACTGATACTGGTATGAATTAAGAGTAGTCATACTGCTCTCTTTTTTGGGTTCTATATATGCCTTTTGCAAGGATATGGCTATGAAGACTTACTTTTTGGGAGTATGTGTATAAGAATGTAGTTGGAAACTTTGTATGACAGCATTAGAAGCATATGCTCTCTTTTTTGGGTTGTGTATTATATATATATATATATGGTGCTCTTTTTTGGGTTGTGTAGATGTATATGGTGCCTCTACATACTAATTTTCTATGTGGGAAGGTACCAACCTTATATACATTCTTGATAGTGAATGATCTATTGTTTTGTGTTGCTAAATGGTTCAACTTGCATATTTTGACTATCAAGTTATTGTTCATTTTCACTGGGAAATGTAATGTGATTATACTATGTATGCATTAGCTAAAGCCTAGAGTCACTCAAACTCAATATTTATGATAGAATTAATGAGTTTGTTTCAGCAATAATTGTTAATTTTTTTTGATCAATCACTAATTGTTAATTTATGTTAACTTGTATTTCCTATTCACCTAAGCTCTGGATATCCCACGTTTTGGATATAGCCCAGAAAAAAATGCTCTTATCTTTTTATGAAATTCATATACTAGTTTCAAATAATTCTTCAACTTAAAAGATAAAATAAATATTTTATTATATAGTAAAGTTTTTTAAAAAAAATTATTTTCTAATTTATTATTATTTTAAAAGTCTAATTACATTTTAATTCACATAACCATATATAATTTTAAATTTTAAATGAAGGTTACTTTTGTCTTTTAACATATATACACTTTTCTTTCAACCCACTTTTTATCTTATCAAACAACTAAAAAATTATCTCACTTTCTACTCTTTTTCTTTCCTCTCCCTTTCCTTTCCCTTACCTTTCTTTCCTCCCGCTTTCTTTGATGAACCAAACATAGGGTAAGTTTTAGTTGAGCATGGAAGGTAATAAAAAGTGTTGAAAATGTTAAAAATATCAACTATTTAAGTGAGGCAATAATTTGCATGACTTAAAAGGGTGTGCGCAAAAAACTTTTTCCATACTTATTACAAAATTACCACCGCGCTGACCTTTTAAGTCGGACAATTACGGGCCCGACTTAAATATTCCAATTCTTTTCTAGTTTTTGTACTAGTGTTCTAGATCCTTCTATATTGTAAAGCCGTACAAGAGTACTATATAGGGCTCATCACCAAACATTTTGTGATCCAAGCAATGATCAAACAATAACAACTTTCCTTGATTATTAGAGAGTTTTTCTCTTTCTCTACCCTACCATTGACCCTGAGCCAATAAAAATTGATCATTGTGCCAGCAAAGTCGGGTACTCGTGGTCAGTCAGGTTCCGCAGCGTAAATTAGTGATCGGTAAAACTGGTGGAAACTATACACTAATAACATGGTAACAAAAAAAATTATAGTTCTAACTCTCGAGCCTAAATCACGTAACCCACAGATAAAAGCCTCTCATTCCCATCTTAACGGCACAATCAGTGTGGTTCCCATCTCACAAACACTTCCAGTATTCAGAGTACGTGTTCCGCAATAAATAAACGTTTAACATATTTATCCTAAAAATATTGTTCATTAAAAACAAGCAAATTAACTAAGCATGTCATAACAAAAAAAATACATAATACTTTTACGCTATTAAATATGTAGTAAAATCACGCCAAAGGTCTTTTAAGTTATTTAATTGTAATAAATTGGTTCTTTAAGTTTTTCCATACCACTTAGGTCCTTTAAGTTATTCAATTGTAACAAGTTGGTCACTTAGGTTTTTTCGTACCACTGAGGTCATTTAAGTTATTTAATTGTAACAAGTTAGATCTTTTACATTATTTAATTGTAACTTTTAAGGCCAAATAACTTACATTATTCAGCCATAAATTGTTACAAATATAACTTAGTGGACCTAAGTGGAACAAAAAACTTAAGGAACCAACTTGTTTCAATCAAATAACTTAAAAGACCTAAATGGTACAGAAAAAACTTAAAGGACCATCTACATCTCTCTCCTTATCAGCTGGATTTTCATTCTCACTTTGGCCATCTACATCTTTTTCCTCATTAGTTGGATTTTCATTCTCTTCACTCTCACATTGGCCATCTACATTCTCACCCACCGGATCATTTACTACATCGACTCTACCCCAATTATCTTCTGATGATGCATTCTCACGTTGGCCATCTACATCCTCAATCACATGTAATGGATCATTTACTACATGATCTACAAGAGAAGTTTCGTAGCGATCTTCGTAAAATTGAGAGAAATAACCTATCCACTAGTCATTCACATTGTTCTTTAAAGAGGTACGAGAGATACAAGGTATTGGAAATTCTCATTCAGTTTCACCTACATACAACAAAATATATATATATATATATATATATATATATATATATATATAAAAGAACCAATAAAAATATTAATTACTTACCTGCACAAAATGTCATTTATCCACATGAGTGATAATAATGAAAGGGAATTCTTCAGCTCTATCAGGAGGAGGAGCATTCTTTTGATCTACAAACAACTCACATTGTTGCAAATGCAACATTATAACTGATACTTTGTAGCTACTATCAATCCAAATTCAGACGCCATCCATTTAGTTTTAAGATCATTTACCAGCTCTTCAAAAGAATGATGTCCAAGGGTAGAAGTATATGCCTTCGAATCGGTATGAACCTCAACAATGAGGTCCTTACGAACGGCATTAAAGTCTAAATTCCTACTTAATGCACGGGCCACGCAGTGATACTCACAATATCCATCAACAAAATTTAGTGAACGACTCGAAATTTGATGTAGGTACACATTAAAACTTCTTCCTCTCCTAAAATCAAGCATTAGCATGCTTTGTTCATTATACCATGACTCTCTTTTCAGTGACCTAGGCTCCTCAACATAATTGTATGAAAACAAGAGACGATCCCGATTTTTTAAATGCAACACAGACATGATCGATTCAATTTCTAAGAGTGTGTCACCTTCATTTCTCACCCATTGGAGGATGTGGATGTTGTCTTTAGGAAAGACAACTTTTAATGTTTCATGCTCCTCAAACCTCCACTGGTGTACTCTCACAGACGTGATACGAATTTTCACTTTTCCATCTTTAGGAAAGACAACTTTTAATGTTTCATGCTCCTCAAACCTCCACCGGTGTACTCTCACAAACGTGATAGGAATTTTCACTTTTCCGTTAAGAATAGGTGCGAGAAATCCTATGTTAAACATACTGAACCCGAACAAAGCAAATGACAATGAAATTATATTAAAAAACAATTTCAAATCAACTATATTTTCAACACTTAAATAAAAACACTAAAATTAACCAAAACACTACCACTTCACTTTAAAATACTTCTCATTCAACAATTTGTATTTCCAAAATATTTGTCCACGTTCAATTATATCCCGAAAAACAAGTCACACTTTCCAAATCCACCATAGTCCCTTGTCCATTCTTTAACAAACTTAACCTATTTAAATCCAACTTCAATCATAATACGTGTCTCAATAACATAGTAAGAAAAACACAAACCCAATAACAAAAACGCCTTAAAAGTAAATTCTTAAGTTTAGTAAGATGTTGCCATTATTGAAACTAAAACAGAGGCAGAGAGCAATGGGAAGAAATTCATAGAGAAAAGTAAAAGAGCAGAGAAGCAATAGTAGAATAGTGAAGCATGAGCAAGGAAAAAGAAGCAAAACACAGTAGAGCAGAAATTCCCATCAGATTTCAACCATAACCGACCTCATTGTGAGGTATCTGTAGCCAAACACAGACGAACGTGACATTTTGATTTGCAAGCTCGCCATATGTTCATCACTGTTCTAGCGATTGAAAAGAAATTCGAGTGCTTCTTGAGATCATGAGTTTGTGAATCATGATTGTAAAACGGATTATTGGTCCTGATCCAAATTCTTGAGATCAACCTGTGAATTTCTTCATGAAAAAGATCAGAACACATGTTACATGAATGTCGTTCCTCGACCCAAAAACGCAGCCAAGAGTCCCAAACGCTGCTTCGGTCGTCTCCCGTCGCTGTAGCTTCCTCTTCCGCCGTCTTCTGTCGCCTTTGCTGGTGATTCCTCTTCCGCCGTCGTAGTTCGCGTCTAACAGGTCTGTACAGCAACAGTTGTTTGATATTCATTTCGTTTTCAGTTTTGAATCTTTTGATTTCACTTCGTTTTTGATTTCTATTTCATTTGTTTGATCTTTCTGTTTCAACTTTCACGCAAGCTCTCTCTCACATTTCGGTTTCAACTTTCACGCAAGCTCTTTCTCACGGTGGCTCTCTCTCTCTCTCACCTGGCTGGCTTCTCTGTTCTCTCTCTCCGGCAGCAACTTTATTCTCTTCTCTAGTTATCTTCCATTGAACTCTCAAAAACACTAAAACAGGTTAGATTTCTTCTCTTTGCTAGTCCAATCTAATGAAGTGATTGTTTGATTCTTTGATTGAAATCCCTAATTGTTTAATTTTTGATTTGGGGAAAATTGAAAACCCTAATTGTTTAATTTCTGATTTGGAGAAATTTGGTAACCCTAATTGTTTAATTTCTGATTAATATTGGTATATTGTTTAATTGAAATTGTTTTGGTAATTAGTTTAATTGGTATATTGTTTAATTGCTTAATTTCTGAATTCTGATTAGTATTGGTAGCATGTTTAATTGAAATTGTTTTGGTAATTAGTTTAATTGGTATATTGTTACTAAGATTTGGTAACTTGTATGCATCTCTTGTTGAAGAAATTAAAATTGGCTTAAATATGTTTTAGCCCCCTGCAAATATAGGGTGTTTTGGTTTAAGCCCCTGCAAAAAATTTTTTTTGTTAAAAGCCATTGCAAAATGACATATTTTGTTATAAGCCCTTCTATGACTAAAATGTTAGCCTTGACATGGAATGTTATGATTGCTGGATATGTTGAGAAGGGCTTATAACAAAATATTTCATTTTGCAAGGGCTTTTAACAAAAAAAAAATTGCAGCGGCTTAAACCAAAACACCATATATTTGCAGGGGCCTAAAACATATTTAAGCCATTAAAATTTAGGATTTTTTTGTTAAAGTTTTGATTAGGTGCAGCTTTCTTTGATGATATATGATATATCAATTGGTTTAGTTATTTTGTTGTGAATTGTTTGTGTTGTTTGTGAATTGGAAAGCTACTTGTTTGTGAATTGTTTATGACTTTATGTTGTTTGTGATTTGAAAAGCTACTGGTTTATGTTGTTTGTGAATTGGAAAGCTACTGGTTTAGTTATTTGCTTTTAGATGAACTGTTTATGTTGTTTGTGTTATTTGTTGCTTGGAGAAGGGTAGTATGATTGAAGGATTTGACTTTGATGAGGTTTGGGCGACTGTGAATTCATAATCATGGTTCTCGAAATAAACAAAGTAATTAAGTTGCCATAATGCTGACTGTGAGCTACCTGTTATGGTCTAAAGTTTTTTGAGTTGCATATTCTGTTAGATGGGAAAGTTATGCAATATTAATATTAGATATTTAGAAACGACATTGTTGTACTTGGTTTGCAGCGCT
The DNA here is from genome assembly GCA_039519185.1 of Astragalus membranaceus. Lineage (NCBI taxonomy): Eukaryota > Viridiplantae > Streptophyta > Magnoliopsida > Fabales > Fabaceae > Astragalus > Astragalus membranaceus. Next base: position 80,263,376 of record CM076850.1, on the reverse strand, counting down.
AGGCATTTTCACACACTTATATGACTATGGAATAAGTTTGTAGTTTGACTGGATAGGAATGTCCGAACCATTGTATGAATGATTTTGTCCGAATCTTTAACATTTAAAGGTTTTTATCATAGATGGTAAATATTCATTCTTTAATCTTTCTAAGCATCCATATTATTTATATGGAGCATTAAATTAATTTCATTGTCATTTACTTTTGTTTAGGCTCAGTATATTTAACATAGGATTTCTCGCACCTATTCTTAACAAAAAAGTGAGAATTCCTATCACCTTTGCCAGAGTACATTGGTGGAGGTTTGATAGGCGTGAAACATTAAAACTTGTCTTTCCTGAAGACGACATCCACATAGTCAAATGGGTCAGAAATGAATGTGACATACTCTTAGAAATAGAATCGATCATGTCTATGTTGCATTTGAAAAATGGGGATTGTCTATTGTTTTCGTACAATTATGTTGACGAGCCTAGGTCACTAAAAATAGAGTCATTCTATAATGGACAAAGCATGCTAATGCTTGATTTTAGGAGGTGAAAAATTTTTAACACCTACATGCATCAAATTTTGAGTCGCTTCCTAAATTTTGTTATTGATATTGTTGATGTTGATATGGTTGGAGGACATTGTGGGTATCACTGCGTGGCCCGTGCATTAGGTAGGGATTTAGACTCTAATGCCGTTTGTAAGGACCTCATTGTTGAGGTTCATGCCGATTCGAAGGCATGTACTTCTACCTTTGGTTATCCTTCTTTTGAAGAGCTGGTAAATGATCTTAAAATTAAATGGATGGCGTCTGAATTTAGATTGATAGTAGCTATAAAGTATCATGTTTCTGTTATAATGTTGCATTTGCAACAATGTGTGTTGTTTGTTGATCAAAAGAATGCTCCTCCTCCTGATAGAGCTCTGAAGAATTCATTTTCATTATTATTGCTAATGTGGATAGTGGACATTTTGTGCAGGTTTATTGGTTTATTTATATATATATATATATATATATATATATATATATATATATATATATTGTTGTATGTAGGTGAAGCTGAATATGATTTTTTATCTCTCATACCTTTTTAGAGAACAATTTGAATGACATGTGGTTAGGTTATTTCTCTCGATTTTATGAAATCGTTACGAAACTTCTTTTGTAGTTGATGGAGTTGATGTAGTAAATGATCCATTAGATGTGATTTAGGATGTAGATGGCTAACTTTTGTATTTTTAATCGAGACCTATGACTTAAGCAGATTAATGTTGACTTGTTTTTTGTTGCCATTGCGTTAATTCATTAAAACTTTGTGAATTCAGATTTTTTTAATCATTAATTAATTAAAGAAGTAAATGAAAATAATTGAATTAAAGTCTTTGTGAATTGTGCGCCAAAATTTTCGTTAAAACCAACGTGTAACATTTTAACAATTAAATTTATTAGTATGTATAAACATCAATTTTTTTCTACCTAGTGTAACGATTATAATAATGAGTATGTAAAAAATAACTCAATTGTGTTAAACTTTTTTTACAAGCAAAAATTAATATTGAAGAGAGCACGAAGGGTACTCTAACCCGTACAAGGAGCAACAGGCCTTGTTATCCATGAACCAAATTCTTGTGGGAAAAATACCAAAAGAGAAAAAAAGTAACTCATACAATGATAAAAATAACAAATTTTTCAAGCATAGAAGAGGATTAGCCCACCAATGAGAAATATTACAACCCCTACTACCAAACTTACAATTGATCTAATGCCATGAGAGACATTTGATTTTGTTAAGTAAATATGTCTCTGAGTAAACCACCACCTCTAAATACAATGTTGTTAACATTTTTTGATTTTCTTCTTGATAGCAACTCACTATAAAAGACATAGTGATTTATGCCTGAATTTTGAACAGTCATGGACACCCAACTAAACATTCAACGCCTACCACACTCTTAAAGACCTGCTCCAACCTTAGAAAATTTAAAGAATGTTGTATTACCTAAACATTATTACTATTTACATCAATTAATTTTATTATTTACAACCAATACAATTATTAATTCACCTATGTACCCAAAAAAATATTAATTCACTTTTTAGTCACAAACGAGCCACTGAAGGTGACAATAGAGGAAGCACTGGCAACGAGATTTGTTCAATTGCTCGATTCAAATGAAGATTCCATAATCCCAAATAAACCAAATGCCTAGTTATCTCCCAGATCTGATGGTCCTTTTAGAATCGCGCAAAAATTCCATGGTAATGCCTACAAAATATAGCTACCAGTTGACTATGGAGTCTCTGCAACCTTCAATGTTGCTGATGGAAGTTTCTAGAAATAAAGAATGCTAAGGAGTATTAAGGAAGGTTCCAGATACACTATTAAATTAGATATAATTAAGCACTAGTGCAATCTACATTTTTCTAGATCTTTCTAGTCATAGGAGCTAGGGTACTCATATCTCTAGAGTTTTGATATAATGGCCTGAATCTCATATTGCACCCTTCAGTGACCAACAAGCACAAACACTTTGTCAAAAAAAAAAAACAGGCCCAAACACAGCTTCTATTGAATTTGAATGAGGGAAAAACTAAACTTGCTGCTGTAGTTGCTAATTACATGCTATTAAAAGTATAAAAGTGACAATACTCCATCCACTCCATTACTCAAACAACAAACAATGCTAAATTAGTTTTGACTATTCTATAAAAAGAGAATTGAACTATTAGCAATACCTCTGCCAGGTTCTGTAATCACTAAGAACAACTTATCTATATCCTCAGCTGTTTTATAAGAACTAGTAGCAATTAAATTTTGTTGAGAACAATCCATAACATATCCAGATTTCATTGCCCTATCCTTCCAACAAAGAGGATCTGAATAACAATCCAAAACATGAATCCTGCAAAATAGTCAATTACCATTTATTAGAACAAGCAAAATTCACTCCCTTTTTCTCTACCAAAGCAGCATAAAACGATGGACTTTGAGAAAGTGCAACAATGACTATACCACTATATAAGAAAAGAAACATCTGTGAATAGTAATAAGAACACACCTCCCAAACACCGCACTCTGCTTCCACTTCATTGTACACCTGCAAATCACTGCAAGCGGAGAACATACCAACAGACGCTACCCAGACCATCGTCCATCAGTGCAAGAGCAACCCACCGCGAGCGAAGACGAACCACCACTAGCGGCTTTGCGCCTTCGATATCAGAAATTTCGCGCTCCTTCTAAATCGAATACACCGAAGCATCGCAAGCAGAACCCCGTCCACAACACCATCGAAGCATAAACTGATCTCCTTAATAACAGACAGAACCCTCAAGCAACCGCAGCTTAGATTCAAGCATCAATCAGCACGCCACAAGCAAAACACCAGACCGAGAAGGAGAGTCACAGACGCATGCCGCTTCAACCTCTTCGTAAGCCAAACAGAACACCAAATCGGGGCAAAACCCACGACACCAGAACAGCAACAAACACCACCCACAAGCTCCTCACTGTTGCAGATGCATTACTCCTACTAAAGTCCTTTGCTCTGTTGAACGTGATTTCCGCTTGGATTTTACAAACGAAAGGGATTCGATGGTGAAGGTTGAAGCACTAGAGATAACCCGTTAAAAAACCAAATATGATCCAGAACCTAGATCGACCCAGACGATGCCCCTCCCGGTGGTGAGACAACAACCGGAACGCAGCGATTGATGGTTCTCTTACAGATTTGATTCAAGCAAGACTTTGACTTAATGAAGAAACGTGTAGTCTACGGGAAGGGAGGAGATGACGGAGGATGGAGGAGAGAAGAGAGGCGGAGGGGAAGGGAGGCCGATGGCGGTGAGAAGGAGCCCCTTGGGGGCGCACACAAGATGCTAACCCTAGCGCAGAGTAGAATGTGTTTAGAGAGAGAGAGTTTTAGGACAAGAGAGAGCTTGCTTCGATTAGGGCTTAAGGGTGAGTTTGGTAAGCATGAAAAGTGAAGGAAAAGAAAAGAAAGGAAAGAAAAGTAGGGAAAAAGATCAATTTCCTCTGTTTGGTTGTCATGTAAAATGGGAAGGAAAGAAAGCATTTAGTGGGTCCCACACCAAAATTGGTTTCCCCCAATTTGGGAAGAAAAGTGAAAGAAAGCACCATTTTTTCATTCAAATGACACAAATACCCTTACCTAAGTATTTAAACCTTTCATTTTTTTTATCATTACACTTCCGTTCTTCTTTTCCAGGTTTTCCTTCTTTATTCTTCTTCAATCTGAAATTGCTCTCTTCTTCTCCTCTTATTTCTTTCCCTCCCCCTCATATCATTTGCTCCTTCTTTGTGTGTGGTTAATTTTGTGTAACATTTTGTTCCCATTTCTCTTTGTCTGTTGAACTTTTATGCAAAATATTGTTCCCCCTGCAGAAGGTAAGACTGCTCAAGAGATAACAACAGAGTATTTAGAAATTTTGCTTTCTTCTTTCATTTTCTGCTTACTTGCTGCAGTAGTTTTCTTTCTTTGCTCTAATGATATTCTGGATTTGTGATTTTAATTTAGATAGTTTTTATCTAGTATTAAGATGTTTTAATTTTTACATACAGGGACTGACGAGTTTGGAATCATAGTTACTTTCTCAGGTACTCTTTCTATCCTCTTTCTTTTCAAACTAACTTTGTATTTTAAATGTATATTGAATCACTTGTAAGCTACAATTCATAGTTTACGTGCCAGTTGAGTGATTTTCCAACTTTGAATAATTTATAATATAGTGTTGTGTTTGCTTGTAGTCATTTGATTTTCTTGTGATGAACATTTGTACTTATCCCAGTATGTGGTTTGAAAATATATAAGAACTTTGTTGATTGTGTTGAGTGAGTTCATTGATTCAAGGTTGACATTTGGAGAGACATGGATTTTACTAATAATGAAGAAGAAAACTTTGACATGTCACCTGAAATGAAAATTTTAAGTAATTTTCGACAAGAGTGGAGAAGACAAGCGTTATTGTTATGTTGTCCTCTTGTGTTATATTGTGCATGCATTACATCTGCTTCAAATGATGTCACGCTACACACATGTTCCGGTTAATGAGGTAAATCAAGAAAGGGAGCGTAGGCGTCTTGATTTGATGAAACAATTAGTAGAGACGGGAAAATGGCGGCACATCATACGTATGGGGCCTGAAGCATTTATGTTTTTGTGCCATAAACTAAGAGGAACCTGCATTGTTAAAGGTACCTTACACATTATAGGCCATAATGTTAAAATCGCAGTGTATCATTCTTCTTCCATCGCTCCGGAGAGACCGTTGGTCGTCATTTTCACAATGTATTACGTGCCATCATTTCATTGGAAGATGAGTTCCTAGTTCAACCTTCTGGTACAGAAGTGCCTTCACAAATATTAAACAGCAACATGTTCTTTCCTTTTTTAAGGTATTAATATGTTTAGTTTACTTACTTATATTCTCCATTAAAATTTGTAATATAATTATATTACTAACTTAATAGCTTATTCAATAAAAAAGGATTGCATTGGAGCTATAGACGGAACACATATTCGAGTCAAGGTCCCAAGAGTAGAAGCCTCTAATGACATTTGCTCTTACTTTCTATTTGTATGCTCATATGACTTTCGTTTCTAATTAATTCTGATATACTAATTTTCAATTGAGAATTGATGCATTATTATGAACAACAATTTTCTTTGTCTGTGTTGAAATTTCATGTAGCTACTACATGGCAAGGGGAAAGGATCCCAATCAGCCTACTAAGGATAATGTGCATTGGAATGATGATATGAACCAACTGTTGTTGAATGCTTTGATTGAGGAAGCAAACAAAGGAAACAAGCATGACGGTTCTTGGACACCACAAGCATATAGGAACATGGTGGAAGTGCTAAGAGTTTCAATTGGACCCATCATTACAAAGAATCACAAAGAATAGAATGAAAATTTTGAAAACTCATTTTACTGAGGTGTATGACTTGTTTCACAGCTTGAGTGGGTTCGCCTGGAATCCTATAACTGGAAAGTTTGAGGCCGAAGACGAAGTTTGGGACGATTTGATTAGAGTAACTAACATTTGTTTTACCTTCTATTTGATCACCTATTTTTATGTTTATGATTATAATGCATAATCAGACTTATCATGTTATTTTCTATAGGGAAAACCATATGCAGCCAGATGGAAGAAAATGCAAATTAGGCATTATGATGTGTTGAGAGTTATTTGCAGCTGATAGAGCAACAGGGAAACAAGCAGCAACTGCTAAAGAAAGGATGAAACAGTGGGAAAGAGAGACTATAGACTTGAATGATTTATTTGGAGACACTGAAATGCATCAGCCAGATGTTAACATGTTTGATGGGCAAGAATTTTCAACCCCTAATAATGACTCAAGTCCAGAAAATGGTCAGCCAAATCAAGGTAGCACATGTACCACAAGGGGCACAAAACGAAAAAGAAATATGGTTGACTTGATTGAGGCTCAATATGAGCGAGTTAACACGGGAATTATGAGTTTAGTCGATGCTTTGAAAGAGGGCAATTCTGTTTCCGATAAGTTACACCAAGTTGTTGAACGGCAAGTAGAAATTGCTGAAAAACAGCTAGCTTTTATACAACAAACTCGGCCTCCACATTATGCAGAATCTGAAGTGTGGGATCTTTTGGAGGAGTTGAATGTTCTGGATCAATTCCGCATGAAGTGTTATGTGATAATGAGCTTAAAAAACGTAAGCTTTTTGATGTGCCTCCTCATTTGAGAGCTCAAGCTCTCATCAAAATTATGACTGATACTGGTATGAATTAAGAGTAGTCATACTGCTCTCTTTTTTGGGTTCTATATATGCCTTTTGCAAGGATATGGCTATGAAGACTTACTTTTTGGGAGTATGTGTATAAGAATGTAGTTGGAAACTTTGTATGACAGCATTAGAAGCATATGCTCTCTTTTTTGGGTTGTGTATTATATATATATATATATATGGTGCTCTTTTTTGGGTTGTGTAGATGTATATGGTGCCTCTACATACTAATTTTCTATGTGGGAAGGTACCAACCTTATATACATTCTTGATAGTGAATGATCTATTGTTTTGTGTTGCTAAATGGTTCAACTTGCATATTTTGACTATCAAGTTATTGTTCATTTTCACTGGGAAATGTAATGTGATTATACTATGTATGCATTAGCTAAAGCCTAGAGTCACTCAAACTCAATATTTATGATAGAATTAATGAGTTTGTTTCAGCAATAATTGTTAATTTTTTTTGATCAATCACTAATTGTTAATTTATGTTAACTTGTATTTCCTATTCACCTAAGCTCTGGATATCCCACGTTTTGGATATAGCCCAGAAAAAAATGCTCTTATCTTTTTATGAAATTCATATACTAGTTTCAAATAATTCTTCAACTTAAAAGATAAAATAAATATTTTATTATATAGTAAAGTTTTTTAAAAAAAATTATTTTCTAATTTATTATTATTTTAAAAGTCTAATTACATTTTAATTCACATAACCATATATAATTTTAAATTTTAAATGAAGGTTACTTTTGTCTTTTAACATATATATACACTTTTCTTTCCACCCACTTTTTATCTTACCAAACAACTAAAAAATCATCTCATTTTCTACTCTCTTTCTTTCCTCTCCCTTTCCTTTCCCTTACCTTTCTTTCCTCCCGCAATAATTTGAGTGAGGCAATAAAAAGTGTTGAAAATGTTAAAAATATCAACTATTTAAGTGAGGCAATAATTTGCATGACTTAAAAGGGTGTGCGCAAAAAACTTTTTCCATATTTATTACAAAATTACCACCGCGCTGACCTTTTAAGTCGGACAATTACGGGCCCGACTTAAATATTCCAATTCTTTTCTAGTTTTTGTACTAGTGTTCTAGATCCTTCTATATTGTAAAGCCGTACAAGAGTACTATATAGGGCTCTTCACCAAACATTTTGTGATCCAAGCAATGATCAAACAATAACAACTTTTCTTGATTATTAGAGAGTTTTTCTCTTTCTCTACCCTACCATTGACCCTCAGCCAATAAAAATTGATCATTGTGCCAGCAAAGTCGTGTACTCGTGGCCAGTCAGGTTCCGCGGCGTAAATTAGTGATCGGTAAAACTGGTGGAAACTATACACTAATAACATGGTAACAAAAAAAATTATAGTTATAACTCTCGAGCCTAAATCACGTAACCCACAGATAAAAGCCTCTCATTCCCATCTTAACGGCACAATCAGTGTGGTTCCCATCTCACAAACACTTCCAGTATTCAGAGTACGTGTTCCGCAATAAATAAACGTTTAACATATTTATCCTAAAAATATTGTTCATTAAAAACAAGCAAATTAACTAAGCATGTCATAACAAAAAAAATTCATTATACTTTTAAGCTATTAAATATTTGGTAAAATCACACCAAAGGTCTTTTTTTTAAGTTATTTAATTGTAATAAGTTGGTTCTTTAAGTTTTTTCATACCACTTTGGTCCTTTAAGTTATTCAATTGTAACAAGTTGGTCACTTAGGTTTTTTTCGTACCACTGAGGTCATTTAAGTTATTTAATTGTAACAAGTTAGATCTTTTACATTATTTAATTGTAACTTTTAAGGCCAAATAACTTACATTATTCAGCCATAAATTGTTACAAATATAACTTAGTGGACCTAAGTGGAACAAAAAACTTAAGGAACCAACTTGTTTCAATCAAATAACTTAAAAGACCTAAATGGTACAGAAAAAACTTAAAGGACCAAAATTAGAATCCAGCGCACTGCGCACCCCAATCTCAAGCCGTTTTGTTCATTTTAGGTTTCACTTTTCACTTCTCAAACCATTGACATATAGTTAATCATAGTAATTCCAAATGTTAAAGAGTTTGAATGTTTGATTATTAATTTATTATTATTAAGAAAGACGTGTGCTGAGGTGCAATTTAATAGCCAAATTGGAGGATTTGTGATGTCTCAGGGGCGGACCCACATAGGTGTGAGGGGTTCAGTTGAACCCCCTGAAAAAAAAAATATATTTCTGCTTACCACACTATAGAAATATTTTTTTGCACCAATAACCCAAATTTTGCACTCATTTGCAATAAAGACCCAAATTTCGCTTACCCAAAACACAACACTCTCTCACGTTTTTCTGTTTCAACTTTCACACAAGCTCTCTCTCACGTTTCTGTTTCAAACAGTGTTCTCAAAACCGGACCGGACCGGCCGGTCCGATCGGAATCTGGTGGCTCCACCGTACCGGCCTGCATGTTGAAACGAAATTGCAAACGAACCGGTTGAGCCGGCCGGCTCAAATTCAAAACCGGTGAGCCGGCCGGTCCAGTGAACCGGGCCGGTTTGTGCACATTTAAAAAAAAAAGAGTTTTTTGTGTTTTTTAAAAAAAAAAAAGTGAAACACAGTCGTTTAACACCTACGACTTTCAGAAACTAAAATTAGAAACAGAAAGTGAGATTGTGAGAAATCAGAAAACCCTATCGCACAACCAAACCCAAAAACGCAGCCAAGAGTCCCAAACACTGCTTCAGCCGTTTGCCGTCGCTGTTGCTAGTAATTCCTCTTCCGCCGTAGGTCCTTAAATATTTGGTAAAATCACACCAATGGTCTTTTAAGTTATTTAATTGTAGCAAGTCGGTCCTTTAAGTTTTTTCATACCACTTAGGTCCTTTAAGTTATTCAATTGTAACAAGTTGATCACTTAGATTTTTTTCGTACCACCGAGGTTATTTAAGTTATTTAATTGTAACAAGTTAAATCTTTTACGTTATTTAATTGTAACTTTTAACGCCAAATAACTTACATTATTCAGCCATAAATTGTTACAAATATAACTTAGTGGACCTAAGTGGTACAAAAAATTTAAAAAACCAACTTGTTACAATTAAATAACTTTTTTTTTTATTTAGGACCATTGCTGGCTACCCACGGAGTGTCCCAACGGTTTCAACGAAGGACTAATCCCCGCTCGCTACTTGCGGCAAGGATTTCACTGGCCAACACGCCTTTTTAACGTGGGCGGGAATCGAACCCGGGAGCAAACCGGATCGACCCCCACTACGTAGCTCAGGGTAGCCCGACCACTGGGCTAGACGTGTTGGTTGTTACAATTAAATAACTTAAAAAACTTCTGATGTAATTTAGCCTAAATATTTTTAATAACATTTTACGTGTGTAAAAAAAACATTTTTACGTTTTTACTGGTAACACTGTCTAACAAATATTATTTTTAAAGTTATTGAATAACAATTTTATTAAGTTTAACAAATATTATTAGTATTATTATTATTATTTGGTCACAAAAAAACAAATATTATTAATTTATTTACACAATAGAAATAATTATTTTGTAAGCATTGTTAATATTGTTAATTAATAATTTATTGACATAATGTAAAAATTTCTCTAGTAAATATTGTCCGATATAAACAATTATTTACATAAAATATTTCAGAACTTTAGTAAATAAAAATATAGTCAACTCTGTCAAAGAAAAAAAATCCAAAGGCTACTGACAAAAACGATATAATGTCTATGTTCAAAAAGAAAATTAAAGGTTGAAAAACTAATTACTTCATCTTTTGTTGTAATTTGTAGTTATTTGCTTATTAAAGTTGTCTCTGTTCGCAAATAACTAATGCAGTTCATAATATAAACCTTACAAGTAGCCCTTAGTAAATTTGCACCACCCAAATAAAATAATATAAATCAAGGGTATTGAAGCCCGTTGTGTATGGTACCAAAAAAGGTGGCTTTGATGGACCATAAAAGCCACCGACTAAGAATGGTTCAAGAAAAATATCTCCTAATTAGCCATATAAAAATGGACACATAGCACCACAAAAGAAACTAACTTAATTTAATAATTATATCTAGTCATCTAGTTTAGGGTTCTGCATGGTACAATATCCATACCACACCACATTATATCTGTTTCAAATCCAATGTTGGTTTACCATATTTCAAACAACCGGTTTGCATTCTTAAACTGGTTCGAAACCAGTTTGAAAACCGGTTTAAAACCGGTTCGGTTCTGAAACCAGTTTACCGTTTTTGAAACCGGTTTTTCACTCTAAAAAACGGTTTACCAATTTTGAGAACCGGTTTTCGCAACCAAAAAACTGTTTGCCAGTTTTGAGAAATGGTTTTCACTACCAAAAAACGGTTTACCATTTCTGAAAATCGGTATTTACTACTAGATACCTACTTTTGGTGCCAAAATCGGTTTACCACTTCTCAAAAAAGGTTTTTTCACTGTCAAAATCAATTTACCATATCTTGACTACAAATGCAAAAGCACGTGTCCCTTTATTCTAAACCGAAACCGAAAACTATTTATCCAGATCTTTCTTATTTTCCGGTACCTTTTGCCCAAGTTGGTTGCAACTAGAAGTGGAATATGTTGGTTTGTTCCAGGCTAGTATTCTGTCCGAATCACATTGAACTAAAGGTTTGATTTTCAGAAAAAGGCATGGATAGTAAAGGGGAAGGCAATGAATTAGCCTTTCATCCATTAAATTTTTGAATTTTAAGCATCGCTTCTGTCACTTTTTTGTTCATATTCATATGCTCTATTCTATGAAAGGGAATTGATTAAACACCTTCTAGTTGTAACCAATTCATAATAACATAAAGGCTAAATTATAGTTTTGGTCCCATTATTTTTAAAAATTCAGACATTTGGTCCCCCTATTTTAAAACTCAGACATTTGGTCCCCAAATTTTAAAAAATCAAAGACATTTAGTCTCAAGAGGAATTTTCAGTTTTTTATGGCTAATAATGAAAGACATTTGGTCCCTCAATTTTAAAAAATCAAAGACATTTGGTCCCCCAATTTTAAAAAATCAAAGACATTTGGTCCCTCTTTGGACTAAATGTATTTGATTTTTTAAAATTGGTGGACCAAATGTCTGAGTTTTAAAATATGGGGACCAAATGTTTGAATTTTTAAAAATAGGGGGACCAAAACTATAATTTAGCCTAACATAAAACACTTTTGTTTTTGAAGAGAATTAATTAAACACCTTCTAATTGTAACCATTTCAATCTCACAGAATGGTTTGGCCCAATGGCTTAATCTACCTTGGGACACGGGGGGTCGACCCAGTGCTCCTGGGTTTGATTCCCCGCAGTGGACAAACTCGGTGTTGGCCAATGCGAAATTTGATTTCAAGCACGAGTGGAGATTAGTCTTTTATTGAAAGTGTTGGGACACTCCGTGGGTAGCCAATAATAGTCGGAACCAAAAAAACCTCACAGAATGGTTTCTATTGTAAGAGTAATTAATCTTTTGAATGGAGTATGAGTAATTAATTCCTGATGTTTTTTATATACTCAACTCATTAAGATGTAAGAGATTATTTATGGTAAATAATATTAAAATTTAAAACCCACAGTAGTCAATCAAATCACTATATCAAAGTCAATCATATACAAATGACAAAATCATATTATCACATAATTTTTGTACAAGTTCAGTGAATCAGATGTAAATGACCAAATCCTAACTTCAGAACATAAACGTAACTTGTCTGCCAAAAAAAACATCAACATAAGTTCCAATGTGACAGTTTAAAACATAAATCATATTGTTCATGGGCAAACTAAACTATGAGTGGACAAGCAGAATGGCGGATGGGTTTGTTTCAAAAGCTTCAAAAAGAGTAACAAAACACTAGCCATAGAGTAAAGCACAGATTCATCTTAGATTTTGAAGCACAATAAAGCAAACCCAAAACTAGGTTGAAGAATGAACTTGTTACTGCGAGAGTCGAGAGAGACGGAAGATCGAGCGATTTGCGGAGAGAAGTTCGAGCAATTTGGGATCTGCCATTCCAATTGGAGATTTGTCCGATTTGAGGGTTAGGGTTCCGATTTGGGAATGGTAGGTGAACTGTTGATTAGGGTTTTTGTTAAAATATTTGGACCAGTAAATTATAAAAGGTTTAAATATGTTTTTCATCCCGACAAATATAGCTGTTTTTCAAATAAGTCTCTGCAAAATTTATTTTTTTAATTAAGTCCCTGCAAATTTTTTTTGTTTAAATATGCCCTTCTGTTAACTCTCTGTTAGCCCATCTGCTGATGTGGATAAGAGTTATGATGTGTAATTTTTTTTTTCAATTCTAATTTTTTTAAATCCTAATTAGCATTCCTCATCATCATCTTCTTCCATTCACATTCACAATCACCCAAGTACCCAACCTTCTGGTGACTGAAACTGATACGGCATGTGAGGAGCTCATTTTTTATCATCTTAAGCAGATTTACCCCACTCATAAGGTTGATTCAGTTCTTCCTCAAATAAATCTACTCTACGTGTAATCAAGTTTAAGATGGGTGCTACGCTCTTTTTTCTTGCCTGCCAGTATGTATTGATTGTCTAAAATTATGTATTGATTCAGTATGTATTGATTGTCTAAGATTTACCCCACTCATAATTTTAGACAATCTACTCTACAAATTGATTGTCTAAAATTATGCAATGTGTAAGTTCCCCTTCGTTTGTGTCTCCATTTGGTTTTTGGATTTGCGATGGTGCCAAAATGTATAAACAGGGCGAGATAGAATATTGTAGGCAAAACTTAATCAGTGGTTCTCTTGTCTTCTTTTATGTGGGTGATATTAGAATTATCTGTATATTTGGAAATTGCCGTTATTTAACTTCAAAATTTTATGTACTTCGCAGAGAGAGAGAGAGAGAGAGAGAGAACAGTGGCGAGGAAAGACAGCACTACTAATGAAGCTATTGTTTTGACAATTGAGGAGGGGGTAACGAAGAGAGAGGGAGGATGATGTTATTGAAGTGAAAGGCAGCGACCGGAGAAGGAACCATGGAGAAAGGGGAGATGAGGAAGAAGATGGATTGGGAGTTGGGGATTTAGGGATTGGGAGTTGGGGATTTAGGCAACTCATCTTTAAAAAAAATAAAAATAAAAATAAAAAAACAATAACACCTCAGAACTCCGTTAGACACGTAAGTTTTTTTTGTAACATTTCACTAACAGAATGATATATTTAAAAAAAGTTATTTTGTAGGGACTTATTTAAAAAGAAATTGCAGAGACTTATTTGAAAAACAGCTATATTTGCAGGGATGAAAAACATATTTAAACTATTATAAAATCGGTATGGGCTTTTACAAAATAGTCCAATATGATTTAAGTATGGTAACAAATAACCCAGTAATCGGTCAAAAAAAAAAGTAACCCAGTAATTATGCACGGATCCGGATTGGGTTTTTTTGTACCCCACCACATGCATCTATACCCCCCCGCCCCCACACAATTTGATAATCCGAAAATCCCCCTCAGTAAAACCACTTAGCGGATTTATCTAATTAAATATAAATCCGTTTTTGGTTTTTTCCCAAAACGGATTTATCTATTTATTAGATAAATCTGTTTTGGGAAAAAACCAAAAAAAACGGATTTATATTGAATTATATAAATCCGGTTTTCAAAAATAACAAAACGGATTTACCTAAGAACTCCATAAATCCGTTTTGGTTATTTTACAAAACGGATTTATCTACTTATTAGATAAATCCGTTTTGAAAATATTCAAGACGGATTTATTTAATGAATAGGTAAATCCGTGTTGTGTATTAAAAGTAACAGTTTTTTATTTAAATTTTTTAAAAAAAGTTATAAAAACACTACTAAAAATCCGTTAAAGTGTCAAAACTAATCTAAAAATTATAAAAACACCACTAAAAATCTAATAAAAGCAAAATAAAGTTATGCAAAATTTTTAGATTTTTTGGAGATTATGAAAAACTAAAAAAATTAATAAAAAATAGTAAACGATGGAATTTGAGATTTTGAGCCCCGCTATCCCGATAGAAGTCCCTTATTTTAGATAACGATTTAAATTGCTCCCGGGGTTCCTTAATTTAATTTCAGATAACGATTTTGTCCTTTAATTTTTTTTGTCTCCAAATAAGTCCTTTATATTTTAAATTTTTAACAATATTAGCCTATTCCGTTAGTTTCTGTCCAACTCCGTTAAAAAATGCTTATATGGTCATTACAGTGATGATATGGCAATTACAGTGCTGATATGGCTGTCTAAAATATTTTCTATGTCATTTTTATGTATTTTTTATTAAGAACAAAAAAATATTAAATTAGGTCTTGAATTCATCTTCTTCCATGAATTCACCTGCATCTTCTTACAAGTGTAGAAAGAAGAAATTGACACTACAACAAAAAGTAGTTTAGGCAACGGCTAAAAACCGTGGCTAGAAGTGAAAAAACCGTGGCCTAAACTTTAGGCCACGGCTTTTGAGGCGTTGTGTAGGTGGCCGTTGCTTATTCCTTCAGGCCACGGTTTTTTGACATTAGGCCACGAAATATCAAAACCGTCGCCGTAGTTGTTAAAATATGCCACGGTTTATTAGCCTAGTTTCTGGCCACGGTTTCCAATTGACCACGCATAAATAACTGTGGCCTATAGGTTTAAGCCACGTTTTTCAATTGGCCACACATAAATAACTGTGGCCTATAAGTTTAAGTCCATTTTTTTTTTATATATCAACAATTAGTCACCATGAAATAGAAGCAAGCCAAGTCATCAATCAAATTATTTTCTAAGAATAAAAACAAACAAGTGATGTATAGGAACAGAATAAATCAATCAAATTATTTTTCTTACAATTGTTACAAAAAAAAACTTAATGAATACACAAGAACTTAAAACAAGTAGCCTACACCAGAATTTAAAACAAGGAAGAAACATCAACTACAAATAAAAGACCATACACCAACTAGGCCTGCAACATTCCAGCTTGCATAAATAAAAGACCATACACCAACTGCTCAAAAATTGAAGTAAATATAAGAAGACTACTTAAAATTTATTGAAGTATAAAATTGAAGTAGACATGAGTATAAAAGACCATACACCAACCGCTCACATGGAATAAATTTCATTTTAGACCAGCATTCCACAAGTGAATAGTGAGATTAAAACAGTTATCTGCTCAGACTGTAGTCCCACCAGCATTCCATAACTGTAGTCCCACCAGCCACGACCATTTTTATCTGCTCAGCAAAAATAAAGAGTAATGTCTACGATAAATTTCAAACCCATCCTCTATAATAAAATACATGTGGTACATGTAAATCATACAGTGATCATAAACAGGTTTTGGCTTTTTGTTGCCAGAGTCATTTCCCATCTGTCTTTTTGGCTTCAAACTTGATCCACCACCAAGAACTACCACATGATTGCAAACGGTTTGGTTCTCATTTCCTCCTATTATCATATAGAATAAAGTAAATCCAGACAAGAAACAAAATATAATGATCCAGAGTTAACAAGTACTTTTTGCAGTTTTAAACAAAATATAATGATCCAAAATTGAAACCTTGTAGTCATCATTATGTTGGTAATTTTAAAAGGAGCTGCAGACAGAGAAAGGTAGTATCTCAGACATCAGCCACAATCACTACACAGCCGTCCGCCCGTCCCCATACCCATAGACAACTCTCTTGTCTTCCTCTGAACATGTACAATGATAAATATTCAGTCAAAAAGGAGGTTGCCAACTATTAATAAAGTAATTGTCAAACAATAAGAACCTGAGAACAGTTCGAGTTTCTCACGTCTCAGTTTTCTCACCAAGCTCAAAAATCAGGTTGAAGTGTTGAACAAACCCAAAAAATCTCAAACCATGCTATATAGTGAAGTTCCCTGAAGAAAGAGAAATGGGCCTAAAGAGGTTGTTAGTATAAATTGTAAGACAGCAAAGGATACAAACATCACCTTCAACCAAGTCTTCAGTAGCATCGATTCTTTTAAAACACCTGCACAGATCTAGAGCATGTGCCACATAATAATATATCACTTATGCTTAACTGAATAGACTGAAATAGACTGAAATGATTATTAAAAAAAATATGGTATATCAGACATCAGCAGAGAACACATCATCCTCATGCTTCACAAATTAACACATATTAAGATTTTGCAATTAACCATAAACTACTAATTAATTGATTTGGATTTAATGCAGTTACAAATGTGTGCAATCATACAGTCCATAAGTTTAGAGACTAAGATTGAATAGTCCAAATTTTAAGAGCAGTTTTCAATTTTTGCTTAGTAAAAAATTCCGACTTTGAAATCTGGAGCATCCACTGTCCACTTCAAATCACAAACATAGAAAATAGCCCCTCCCACCTATACTTTCTATAGAATCCACCTTCCTTTTCAGTTGTAAAAGGTTCATTTCAACTTCATCTCTTTTCGTAAACCTCAAAGAAACATTTGGAAGCTGAAACTTTATAAAATGAGTTGATTTCAGCTCATCAGGAACTTCTCCTCTTTCCAACTTTCTTACTAACTCTCCAACTAGTCCTTCAGTTAATGAAACTGAATCACTAACTACCACAGTATTCTTCTTTTTCTTCCTCAAAAACACATCTAAAACAACCTTAATATCTTCCTTAAAAGACTGTGACTGTGAGTATGAGTCAATTGGTTTTAAGAAACTTAGCTAATGGAGCCTTAAAAATATCTGATGTAATTGGTAAAAAGTACTCTAGAGTGAATTGCAGAACATAGCAAGCAAAACAATTGATAAAATTGGTAAAAAGTACTCATACCAATAGTTTTGTCTAATATTCAGGCTAACTTCTTACTTCCAAGTTTAAATAAATTGATAAATCATACAATCAATAACTAGGTGAAATTGTACCTATGTTCCCGAAGGGACTCCCTATAAAGGTCATGCTTCATCTTTACAACACAACATACTTGCGCTGGTCCCTGATCACATGCTATCATATTTGCAGTTTCCCAGACTTCAAACTACAGACCAGATGGCTACGCATTCAATGAGAAATATCAAAGATTATGGTTCCCATTTGTGATTAGAATTATGGTTCAATTATGAACTTCTAATTTGATAACAAATATTTGACGAAAAGAACAAACTGAAATCCAAACAAGAAGAAGAGGAACTAAATTGAAGCATTACCTTGAAATAGATCTAGAAATAGAGGAACCGAGGAATCTCAATAGGGAATAGCTGCATGGCCTCCCTGACCAGTTATTTTTGCTTCAAATTTACCACTTCCTGCCAATATAGGACCTGACTTAGAGGCCACTTGACCTATTGGTGCTTCAGGATTCACATGCAATCCAAATATAGCACAAACATTTTCTAAGGCACCAGCATCTAAAATTTTCTTAGCCCCTCCATATCCTTCTTCTGCTGGTTGGAAAACAAGAACAACAGTTCCCTATTCAGACAACAGAATACAGAACTTATCAGCAATCCATGAGAGGAATTTAGACAACAGAATAAGATAATACATAGAAAAGTAGCAGCTATGATAGAGTGTAAAATAATAAGAGGGCAAATTTTCATTTCCTATGATGTGTTTTGAGAAAAACACAGAAGGATTACGATGTATTCCAGATGATAAATTGACTCTAATTTGATACCAGCAGTGATTATTTTTTACAGTTTGTTAATATGTTAGAAAACAAAGAGATACATGTTTGACTTTGACATAATTGAATTTGCAGAGCAAAAACTTCAAAAAAAAATATGAAATCAACAAAAGGGCCAAATTTTACTAGTGACCACAAATTCTGATTTGACTAACATTAGAAGAGCAGAACATATGGTCATATACAGAAAGGGAACTAAAATAAAGCAAAGCCAGAAACAAAAGGTCGCACTTCAATCTCCTTTTCATGGTGTTTGAGAATCTTAGCAGCACCAAGAAGTATGGTAACATGAGCATCATGACCACAAGCATGCATTTTTCCACCTACTTTACTCTTGTGCTCCCACTCCACCATTTCCTAAGGTTCATTCATGACAACAAATCAATCAATGATACTTATCAAAAGTCAAAATATTAAGATAAGAAAACAATAGTACACTTTCAGTACTACTATTACACAAAGAATCAAAAATTACACCAACAAAAATAATGGCAAATAAAAAGGGGAAAACAAAGTAAATTTGATTTTGTTAAACCTAGCCTTTAACACTTTCCCCCTGATTTTGTTTTCAAAAGGAGCTAAAACAATTACAAAACCAGAATCAATCCATTCAAGAACTCATAATAAAAATCACGGCTCTACATACCTTTCCACAATTTTCCGCTAATTAAGTACAATGTAATTTATAGTTTGAAAATCACGTCTGAAAAGTGCAGAACAAGAGAAGGAAACGTCACCGTTAAACTAATTCAACAGATAATTTATAGTTTCTTCTTCTCTACACCCAGCAACATAAAAATACACACACACCACTAACAATTATAACATGTCTCGAAGAAGAGGGTTAGGGTTGAACCTTAAAAAAATTAGTGCTAATCGTACTTGGGTTAAATCGAAGAAGAGGGTTAGGGTTGAAATCGCAACAAGAAGCAGAATCGATCCAAAGAGAAGCAACTTGGACCAGCGAAGCTTAAAATCGTTCCAGAGAGAAGTCATTGAGATTCGTTCAACGGAGAATCGTTCCAGAGAGAAGTCATTGAGTATCGTTCCAGAGGGATTCGTAACACTGAGAATCGTTCCACGGAGAAGTCATTAGGGTTCAAATAGTTAGGGTTGTGGTGGAGATGGTGAGTGGTTGGTGGTGAGGGCGGTGGTCAATGGTGAGTGGCGGTGGTGAGGGTTTTGTGAGTAACGAGGGTGATGGTTTTGCGAGAGTGAAGAGGGCTTCGAGAATCGAGAGTAACGAGAGTGAAGGTTTGAAGAGTTAAGTGAAATTGAATGGAAGCATTTCGGAATTCGGAGTGGGAAAATATTGAATGGAAGCGCTGAAAATTTTGGCGAATGTGAAGGAGCCAATGTATGAAAATTTTAGCGGAGTAAAAGAATGAAAGGAGCGTAGCGAAAATGTGATGGAATGTTGATATTAATTATTTTTTTATTCATTATTACGAAGGCAAGAAACTAAAGGCCACGTTTGTTAGTTAAATTTTTAAAGGCCACGTTTGTTTAATTGTGGTATTATATATCTACGGTTTTTTACCCGTGGCCTATGTACTTTCAAAATGTGGCCTGATGTCAACGTAATGAAAACGTCGCCTATTGTCTATCTTATGGCCACGCTTTTAGAATTATGGCCTCTTCCAGGTTTAAGCCACGTTTTTTTAGCCGTGGCAATGGTTGGCGTGGCCTAAAGCCAAAAATGTTGTAGTGTGAATAACAGAAAATCATGTTCCTTCATTGAATCAAAAAACTGAATCTCAAAGAGTTACAACCAGAACTTATATACATTGATACTCTAACAGAATTCTCTAACAAACTCTCAAGGAGTTACTAACAGCTAACAGCAAAAACTAAACTGAAAGATAAGCTAATCTAACCAGATAAAACTAACTCTATCTAATTGACAATGGTTAACTTAATGAAGGGTAAAAAAGTAAAAGGCAATATTGAGGTGTATCATATTTTATTACTCCCCCTCAAGTTGGACCGAAGAGGTTATGAAGACCTTTGTTAATAGATCAGCAAGTTGTTCCGAAGAACGTGAATCACAAAACAAATGGCCTGCAACAAGAAGGTGTGTTGCATTTGCAGTCACAAGCCCCATCAAGAGAAGGCTTGGAGGGATATCCTCAACGCCAGCAAATCAAAAATCTCTGTATGTTCTTCGTTTGTGTATGAAGCGGATCTAATTCGAATGTTTTTCCCAAAAAGCAATTTGGTGTGCGCTCATGTTTCTCTCAAGTGTTGGGAAGTGGGAACAACTGAAGCAATTTGAGCAGTAATAATAACCATTTTCTATAAAAAAAAATAATAACTCATTTTTTGTAACAAAAAAATAAAAAAAATAAAAACTCATTTCTCGGTGAAACCGTGTGTCCCTCTAGGTTTCTCTATGTTCCCTTCCCTCACCGTCGACCGCCCACCACTCAGATTCGACCATCGCCTCACCGTGTCCCCTGATTTCGTGTTTATTTCAGTTATTGCGGACCAACATCCCCTCCAATCCACCATCAACGCTAAGGCAGAAGAAGATCTATCTCAATCAAACCGCCTGAAGCGCCCGCTGACACAAATTTTTTCTGTTCATTCATTATTTCTCTCTCGGATCCTTTCCTTGGTATGTTTATGCTTTTAAGAGATTCATTTTTTGGTTGGGTTGGGCTGCGTTGGGGATTGATCGACAATTCATTTCATTGTATTTTTAATTGTAGGAAGTAGGAACTCGCTTTTGCTATAAATATGGCCAAGAGGAAAAAATCCATTGAGGGTCAAGATTATATAAGCAACCTGTTATGGATTGGGGCGCTATAGTACTCTTCACTGAGGCCCAAAAGCAAAGGCAGATCCATCAATCAATGGTGGAGATTAAAGACTTAGATCCAATGGAAACAATTGGATTCCAAAACCTATAAATAAGCATTGATGCAATGCCAAAGGTACACACTCTTTCCTACTCTTTACCTCTAATCAGTTCTCTAGCTGACTTGAGCGTCGGAGTGTCCTCGCAGGTACCATCTGCCCCGGATCGGACGCGGAGCTCGGTTGATCAAGACCAACCCCTACCAACTATCTCAAATCAAACCTCTTATCTAAAACCAGATACAGGTCCAGAGATATAGTACAGAACACAACCTACCTAACATTATTATTGGCCAGATTCTCTCTTTTCTTTCTACTAAAGATGCAGTTCGTACTAGTACTTTATCAAAGAGGTGGATATATATGTGGACATTTGTTACTAAACTATCCTTTTGTGACGCGCACAACCCTTATCCCTGTCGTAGAGTCAGACAATTTTCCAACTTTGTAAGTAGAGTGCTGTTTCATATCAACGGTGCCAGCATCCAAGAGTTTGATCTTTCCCTTGGTATGAATTATGATGCCCACTATATCAATCAATGGCTATCTACTGTTTTAAATAAGGGGGTAAAATGTATTTGTGTCTCTTCATGCACAAGCTTTGACCTTTCTACTTATCTCTTTTTCCAATCTCCTTCCCTAGAGGTATTGAATCTTCGAATGATGTTCTTTCCTTTCATACTCAAAGTTCCCACATTTATTTCTCTTCCATCCCTCACAGTCCTGAGATTGTCTCGAATCAAATTTACTCATCACTCATCTCTGATAGAGTTGACACTTAAGTTACCGCTTCTTAAAACTTATTGGACAAGAGATTGCACTTGGTCGGGCATAAAGAGTGTCACTTTAGAAGCCCCCTTACTTGAAAATGTTACAATATTTGAAGGTGTTATGGACAGTTCTACTACACTGTCTATGTCACAAACTGAAATTAAGTTTTGTGCTTCACATCTTACCAAGGAGTTCCGAATTTTGCAATAGTACCTGATTGTTTTTTATCTACTCTTAAAGTCGTGAAATTTGAACATTTTATGGGTGGTGTGTGCGAGCTAAGTTTTGCTAAATTTGTTATGGAGAATTAATGCTCTGGTATTGGAGAGGATTAGTTTTTTGTTTCATTACAACCTGACCTTCCCCGAAGTGGAAAAAATTAAAGAGAAGCTTCTTTTATTTAAGAAAAGTTTTAGCACGGTGATTATGGATGTTTCTCCTATTACACCCCCTTATGTCAGTAGAGCACGAGATAGTAGAAGAAATGCCCAATGGTCATGTGATAGTGTCACAAGCTGGCCCATCTAGCCCAAGACGTCAACTAGCTAAACCCAGTTGGATGAATGACTATGTTTGCAATGCTTAAACATGGGTGACTCTTTTCTTTAATGGATAGTTGTTTTATTATTTTAATTTTGTTGAAGATGTTATTTGTTTTGCTTAAAGATGTTATTTGTTAAAGGATAGACAAGTCTAGCTATGAATAGGGTGCAATTGATTTGCTAAAAAGTAATTGAATGGACAACTTCTCTTGTAGTTTGTTTGATTTGGAAACTGGTTACGGTATTCAACAAAATTAGGAACAAGGGATTGTATAAAAACATAAATTGTTGTCCATCATCAAATCACAGTACAAGTTTCTGTCCCACAATATAACTTTTTGTCTAGGCAAAACACTACAAAAAACGGATCAAATAGCGGGGGTTTTATTGCGGAGGTTTTAAAAACCCCCTCAGTTTAACAATAAAAAAGGAACTTCTCGGTCAACAAGTCGAAAATGTTGTTTCATTTTACGGAGGTTTAAAAAACCCCCACTGAGTGTCACGAAAAACCCCCGCTAAATGTAAAATAAAAAAACAAAAAAAAACCTTCTAATTTCAGCTTTCCTCTTCTCACTTTCACGCTCCCTCGCGTAATTTCATCTTCCCTCTTCTCAAAAAAAAAACCTAATTCCTTTCTACTCACTTTCACGCTTCATCTGTTTCATCTGTTTCTACTCATTGTTCTCTCTCACGCTTTTTCTACTCAATTTCATCCGTCCCCCTCCCTCACGCCGTCCCCCTCCCTCACCACCGCTCTTCTCTCAACCACCACGATCCTCACCTCGGCCGGC
The DNA here is from genome assembly GCA_039519185.1 of Astragalus membranaceus. Lineage (NCBI taxonomy): Eukaryota > Viridiplantae > Streptophyta > Magnoliopsida > Fabales > Fabaceae > Astragalus > Astragalus membranaceus. Next base: position 80,239,947 of record CM076850.1, on the reverse strand, counting down.
CACTCCACTCCACGCCTTCGTGCTCACTACGGCGAGAAATCTCTTTCGTTGTTGTTGTCATTCGTTGTCTAGCTGTTTCTCTGAAATCTCTTGAAAAAACCCCAGAATCTCTCTTTCTCTGTCTCTTCAACTCGCTGATGAGACCATGGAGCCCTTGAAATCGCATTAACAATCGCAATCTCTGAAATGGCTCAAAATCCAAATCGCAATCTCTGAAATGGCTCAGAATCGCAATCTCTCTCTCTCTCTCTCTCTCTCTCTCTCTCTCTCTCTCTCTCTCTCTTCAAATCAGTCGCTCTGTACAGGTATGTGCTTCAATCGCTATGGTTTCTTGGTTCTTCAATTGCTCTGTTAGTTTGTGCTTCCAACAAATTTTTACTTTTGTTTTGGTTTCAAAGGTTTTAGTTTAGGGTTTCAACAAATCTCTGTATGCAGAACATGCGTCTGGAAATACCAAAGTTGGCATTGATTTGGAACCAGGTGTTTGTAAGGATGTCTCAACCATGAGGGTCTGGGATCTCCATGTGACGAAGTTATTTGCTCTTAAATATGATGCAGATGCTGCATGCACTGTACTGCGGGTAGACCAGATTATTATGGCAAAACCGGCTGGTGGGCCAAGGAGAGATCAGCCTACTCCTGGCATGGATGAAGATTAAGACTAAAATTTTGATAATTGATTGTTGCCTTGGTTATGTTCTCAAGAAATTTTGAATTTTGATTTTAAAGAGATTTGGTTTGTTAATTCAATTTTATTCCTTAGTGTTGTTCAGTTGTGTACTATTATTGCCTTGACTTTTGAATTTTTTTCATACATATTATGTGGCAATTTTGTAAAAAAAAAAGTAAGATGTATGTATAGTCATTAGTGATAACAATATTGTAATGAGATAAGGAAAGAAATTCTCAAATTGAAAAAGAAATATTGTCTCTAATAGGAGGTTGTAACCCCCACAAAAAAGTCCTATAAATTATATGGCAATAAAAAATCTATACAAATAAAACTCCTACAGCTTATCTAAAAAAAAAAAACTCCTACAAATCACCACGGGTTAGGGAGGTTTATAACCCCATCAAAAAAACCTCCACTAATTGTCGGGGTTAAAAACCCCCACAGTAAAACCTCCGCTAACAGGAACGATACCAGCGTTTCTTTAAAACCCCCGCAAACAGATTGCGGCACTTGATTCTCCGGCGTTTTTTAAAACCCCCGCAGAATACGTTGCGGGGGTTTAAAACCCCCGCTAAACGACTTAAAAACCCCCGCAATCCGTTCCGTTTTTTGTAGTGAAAAAATTACTAATAATATTTTTACTTCTTACTCAATAATTTCTTTATATCTCTCTTATATAACATTCTTCTCTCTGTCTCTCTCTTACTTCTATCTTCGCATCTCTCTCTCTCTCTCTCTCTCTCTCTCTCTCTCTCTCTCTCATTTTGCTCTCTCTTCTATCTACTCAGATCATATCCCTCCTCTCTCTCTTTAAGTTTCTAATTATACTATCGTATACAGACATGATAAACTCCAATTAAGTGCATTTTTTTGGGGTACTTTTGGATCATTTTCTAGAGTTATTATTAGCAAATATATAAATCACTAATTTATTTTACTCTATTTTTGCAGGAAAAGATAAAAAAAAGAATGCAAATCATTTATTTCAATTAGAGCAATATTTGAAGAGAAAATGGCAGCAAAATGAAAGCAATTGGCTTGAAAGACAAATCCATGTGATGAGGAAGGCCCACGGCCAATTAGAAAGAAATTAAAAGAGTCTGCATAAAGGAGAATGCATTCAGCCCAAATGGAAAAGAAAAGAAGTACTTGGGCTTACCACATGAATTAATTAGAAATAAATTGTAGCCCAAAAAGCCAAAAGGCCCTCATGCATGTGCGTAGAGAAGGAAGTGAGATTTCAGCTAAGGGAGTTGAATAATAGAAGGAACACATGTGATTAGAAGGAGAGCAACACAGAACCCTAGGCGCTACTTGATAAATAGGAGTCGCACAACACACACACAGCGGCATACACTAACACAAAAACTAGGAGAAGCGGTAGTGACGGCAACGCATAGGAGAGGAGAAAAAGAGTTTTTGGGTACCGTTCTTGACACAGTGAAAGAGCTCTGGAGCAGAAAAAGGAGACTAAATTCTCAAGATCAGAAATTTCTCTATTCCGGGTTATTTTTATCTCTATAATTTATGACTCATAATTTTATTTTATTGTTCTTGAACACTATGGATAGCTAAATCTTCTTCTAGGGTTTTAGGTGGATCTTGCATGTTTAGAGACATTTTTATGTTCTAATTTCATTTCTGAATTCCGGTTTTTATTTCAATTAATATTGTCCTATTATTTTTATCACATAATTATGATTAGCTACCATTTTCATGTTCATAATCAATTAGTTGATCAGCGACCGTACTGCAACTAGTTGGTGGACCTATAGGATAATTGGGGCTATAATTAATGAATGACCAAACTTTAATTTAGTCTTCCAATCATTCAACCTTTCTGTTCTTTATGCTTTTCCTCAACTTAAATTCTTGCATGACCAAACAAGGGTTAGTTTAGGAAAAAGAATATTAATCGCGAATGACCAAACGGATTAATAGTTTTAGTAAAGAGATTGGTAATTAAATAAAATAAAGGAATTCGGGTAGAATTAGACATAGGGGAATCAAAGTTTGCAAGTGAAACCGTGACCCTAGACCCCTCTCCATCGATTAAATCTAGTATTTTAATTCTAGTTATTTAGTTATTTTTATTTTGTTTCTATAATCATCAAACTATTGGTTCGTTTAAACAATAAATAATCTCGACTAGTTTGGTACTTGTTAATTAGTCCCTGTGGATACGATAATCTTTTATATACTACTTCTGCGAAAGAGTACACTTGCTCTAAGTGTGTTTTTAACGCAACAAGTTTTTGGCGCCGTTGCCGGGGACTAATTTAGCAATATTAAACGAAAAAGATTTTTATTGTTTTAGACATTTTTTTATGCACTGGTTTTAATTTTTGTTATTTATCTTATTGAAAAAAAATACAAAAAAAAAGAGCTGCTAATACTTTCCCAAGAGACCGCTGCAGTTCACCTTTTTTGCAGATAAAAGTTTAAATCATGGTTAAGACAATTGGAGATTATATTAGAGATGCAGAGGCACAAAGGAATTCGGAGAAGTCGTCTTGGTATATTCCTCAATGTCAAGGCCCAATTCCTCCTCCTCCTTATGAGCCTTATTCAGACTATTGGGATGACTATGAGCCACCCCCATTGAAAATTGGTGGGAAAGACACAAGGACCCAAAACGGAGGGCAACTCTAGATGAATACATTCGTGACTTGAACAAGACAATCGTGCAAAAGAGTTTAGAGTTTCTGACTTGGGTCCCTAAAGAGACAATCGCAACCCCTCCTCCTTGTGCCAATGATGTGTTGACAAGGTTTATGCAGCAGACAAATGAAAAATTTGAAATCTTAGAGGGTCAAATTGGAGCCATGAACAACGAACTTGGAAGCCTGAAGGGTCAAATCTCAAGTCTCATTGCTTTGTTATCTCAAGAGGCCCAAGAAACTCCTTCACAAACTAAGTCTACCCAAAATGAATAAGATGAGCAATACAAAGAAAGTATTCCTTCGAGAGATGAAGGTGTCTCTATGGAATATAATCTGGAGGAAGAAGCTCTCAAGAAAGATGAGGAGACTCGTACTGAAGGGAGTCAAATCAAAATAGTAGCTCCTATTGAAGGGAGTCATATTGAAACAAAAGATTCTACTAAAGGGAGCAATTGTGAGGATAGTGAGAAAGATCCCATGGTTATTGATTTGGAGAAAAATGAGATAGCCCAAATTTTGGGCAAATTATTTTAACCATTGGTGATGCTGTAATTGAGGTTCATAGAGGAAAGGTAACCTTAATGAGTGGTAAAGAAGATGAGGTGATTCAAGCTTTAAATTCCAATGAAATTTTCTTTTCTTTAACTTCTCCTTGTTTTTATGATGTGGTTGAAACTAACATTTTCAGTGATTTAGAGATGCGGGGCTTTTTGAATTTTTTTTATTTATTTTGCAGGATCCTTGCATAGTGGTGGATGAAGATAAAATAAAAATTTCACCATCCTTCAAAGTTCATTCACCACGTGGAAAAAGAAAGAACAATGTGAACCACATGGTTAGAAAGCTAAGAAGGTGCACAACGTTAGATGTTAAATTTGCTATCGGAGAGCCCCCTGATTAAGCACCAACCGTCGTCAGGCTCATGACGTTAAACAAGCGCTTCGCAGGAGACAACCTGTGTTTTATTTTGTTATTTTTGTTTTGCTTTTGCTTTTGTTTTGTTTTTAGAAATAAGCTCCAACTAGAAGCTCTCTCAGGGAAGTCTCTCTTACTCTCTCTCTCTCTCTCTCTCTCATTTACTTCCTTTTGTTTCTATTTGGTCATTTTGAATTGTGGACCATGCTTCATGCTAGTGTGGGGGAGGATATTATATCTTGTCACTTGATCTCTATATCTCTATTAATGCACATACCCACTACATATGTTGATAGCATTTTTTTCTGGCTTGTTTTGAATGAACTATGCTTAAAAAAATAGAGAGTGTGCCTTTTTGGGACCCCATAACTAATTTATTTGACAGACTTGTGCTTGATTGTAACTGTGGGGTTGTCCTTAGGAAGCTGATAATTAGCAATTGTCCCTGTTGAGTACTTTTTGTGAACTAGCTTCTAAATGTGTGATCCGAGCCTTCATGAGGGGATTGATACTAAATCATAAATTTTTACCCATTTTCTTTCTATGAGTGTGTTTCCCAATTTGCTACATTCTAGAATTTGTCTTTTGACCATTTCAAGGCGAAAACTGATTTGCATCATGTAAAAAGATTTGGGGAATTTAGGTATTTTTCTGGCCTCAGAGTTGTTTGTTGAATTTATCCATTAGTTGCTCCCTTTGAGCCTATTTGTTATATTTTTTCTTTGGTACCCAGATATAATTTTTTCTTTTTTTGTGGTAACCATTTGAAATTAAATTTGGAGCAACTATTGAAAGTTATAATTTTGTCCTGTATTTCAATTGTCTATCTCATCGGGACATAAAAACAAAATAGGAGTGGCTAATGTGGTTACAAGTACCTTTTCCTCCTAAGAAAAATATAGAAAAATGAAAAGTTGAAAAAAAAAAAGAGAACAAAGGAAAACAAGAAGGAGGAAAAGGCACATCAAAAGAATGAAAGAGCCAAAGGGCAAATCCAAAAAAAAAAAAGAGCTGACTCAATAGAAAAATGTGAAGAAGGAAGTGATATTAACTTGGAGTTTGGACAAAATTTGTAAAATAGATAGGAGCTCCATATTTGGTTTCAAATGTTACTATTAGTTTCTTGTTTTTAGCCCTTTGATTATCCCTACATGAATTCACCCTAGCTCCATTACAACCCATAACACCCAATCTTTTGCATGCATGTGAACTATTTTGTGGAGATTTGGTCAAATTACAAACATATGGTAATTTGCATTTTGTTGAAACTTGAGTGTATATTTTCCCTAGTCCTTAAACACTTAGAGAGATTGTGAGCGAGTGTCTTTGTTCACTGGAAAGGTAATTTTCAGGGACATGAGCCTCTAATTGGGCAACCTTTTGACACCTCATATGTGCTATATTGTCTATTGTCTGTCATTGTGCTTCTAATTTTGGGTCCCTTATCTGGCTGTCTCTATTGTGTATTTGAAAAAAATTATGAAGCCAGAAAATTTGCTTGAGGACAAGCAAAAGTTAAGTGTGGGGGACTTGATAAACTCCAATTAAGTGTATTTTTTTGGGGTACTTTTGGATCATTTTCTAGAGTAATTATTAGAAAATATATAAATCACTAATTTATTTTACTCTATTTTTGCAGGAAAAGATAAAAAAAAAGAATGCAAATCATTTATTTCAATTAGAGCAATATTTGAAGAGAAAATGGCAGCAAAATGAAAGCAATTGACTTGAAAGACAAATCTATGTGATGAGGAAGGCCACGGCCAATTAGAAAGAAATTAAAAGAGTCTGCATAAAGGAGAATGCATTCAGCCCAAATGGAAAAGAAAAGAAGTACTTGCGCTTAACACATGAATTAATTAGAAATAAATTGTAGCCCAAAAAGCCAAAAGGCCCTCATGCATGTGCGTAGAGAAGGAAGTGAGATTTCAGCTGAGGGAGTTGAATAATAGAAGGAACACATGTGATTAGAAGGAGAGCAACACAGAACCCTAGGCGCTACTTGATAAATAGGAGTCGCACAACACACACAACGGCATACACTAACACAAAAACTAGAGAAGCGGTAGTGACGGAAACGCATAGGAGAGGAGAAAAAGAGTTTTTGGGTACCGTTCTTGACACAGTGAAAGAGCTCTCGAGCAGAAAAAGAAGACTAAATTATCAAGATCAGAAATTTCTCTATTCCAGGTTATTTTTATCTCTGTAATTTATGACTCCTAATTTTATTTTATTGTTCTTGAACACTATGGATAGCTAAATCCTCTTCTAGAGTTTTAGGTGGATCTTGAATGTTTAGAGACCTTTTTATGTTCTAATTTCATATCTGAATTCCGGTTTTTATTTCAATTAATATTGTCCTATTATTTTTATTACATAATTAGGATTGGCTACCATTTTCATGTTCATAATCAATTAGTTGATCAGCGACCGTACTGCAACTAGTTGGTGGACCTATAGGATAATTGGGGCTATAATTAATGCATGACCAAACTATAATTTAGTCTTCCAATCATTCAACATTTCTGTTCTTTATGCTTTTCCTCAACTTAAATTCTTGGATGACCAAACAAGGATTAGTTTAGGAAAAGGAATATTAATCGCGAATGACCAAACGGATTAATAGTTTTAGTAAAGGGATTGGTAATTCTATAAAATAAAGGAATTCGGGTAGAATTAGACATAGGGGAATCAAAGCTTGCAAGTGAAACCGTGACCCTAGACCCCTCTCCATCGATTAAATCTAGTATTTTAATTCTAGTTATTTAGTTATTTTTATTTTGTTTCTATAATCATTAAACTATTGGTTCGTCTAAACAATAAATAATCTCGACTTGTTTGGTACTTGTTAATTAGTCCCTGTGAATACGATAATCTTTTATATACTACTTCTGCGAAAGAGTACACTTGCTCTAAGTGTGTTTTTCTCTCTTACTTCTATCTTCTCATCTCTCTCTCTCTCTCCACTACAAAAAAAAAACCGTTATTTGCGACGGACATTAGCGACGGAATATTATTCCCTTGCTAAAACTGTCTTTAGCGATGGAATTTGCGAGGGAATAAGGGTCTTCGGTTTTTTGAAAATTAGCGACGGAAGTTAGTGCATTAGCGACGGAACAGTCCGTCGCTAATTGTTTGGAGGGAAACAGAAATCTGAACAGCACGGAAACCGAAGCGATTAGCGACGGAAATACTGGTCCCTCGCTAATTTTTTTGACCGTTCCACCTTGGTTAGCGTGAAGGGATTAGCGACGGAATAGTCCATCGCAAATTCCGTTGCTAACCCCAATTAAAATTAGAATCAGATCCCTTTTCCTCTCTCTGTTTCCTCTTCTGTTTCCTCTCACTCCCTCACTCTTTTCTCACGACCCCAACCCCACCACACCCTTTCCAGCACCACCACCCCACGACCACCGCACCACCGCACCGCCGCACCACCGTCACCACACCACCGCTCACCCGTCGCTCCTCTCTCTCTCCTACGCGACATCGCTCTCTCTCCTCTCTCCCTCTCCTACGCGAACACTTCTCTCACCGGAGCTCTCCGTTTTCGCCACCACCGGAGCTCGCCCTCCTCACCACCGGAGCTCTACTTTGGAGGTTTTTTTTACTGATTTTAATTTTTTTTACCAACTGCTTTTATTTGATATTGTTTTGTTAGGATTTGTAAAATTAATTTTGTGATATTGTTGTTTGGTAATTTTAGTGAATTTAGTTTTGTGATATTGTAAAATTAATTTTTGATATTTGTTCTGTACCGTATCTCTGGCTAAATGTCCGATCCTGGATACGTATCCCGGTCCGAGATAGTTGGTATTTATGTTCTTGGTAAGTCCGAGTTGGTGCTCTGATCCGAGGTGGGGTGGTACCTGCAATGACACTCCGACACTCAAGTCAGTGAGTGAGTCAATTACAAGCAAGAGTAGTGGAAAGTGAGTACCATAAATGCAAACATTCAATGCTTATTTATAGGTAGTTGGAGTGAAGGAGGACCATTGGATCTAGGTCTGAGATCTCCACCCTTGGCTGATTTTGGCCCTTTGTCATTGGGCCTTTTGGTGGATTGGCCATAGAGGCCCAATCCGTAACAATATTGTTTTAGTGAAATTGTGTTTAGGATTAGAAATTGAAATTGGGTAGAAATTGAAATTGTGTTTTAGGTTTTAGGATTAAGTTTAGGATTTATAGAAATTGTGTAGGATAAAAATTGTTTGTTGAAATTGAAATTGCTTGTTGAAATTGAAGAAGTTGTTTTATTGAAACTGAAATTAATAGTGAATTGATTTATGTTTTTTGCTTGAAATTGAAATTAATAGTTGAAATTGAAGTTTGATATTGAAGTTGTTGTTGAAATTAATAGTTGAAATTGAAGTTAGTTATTGAAATTGAAGTTGAAATGGTTTAGGATTGAAATTGTTGGTGTTTGAAGTCTCACAACCGCACCGGAGTGCGCACCGTCACCGAACCACGTACCGCACCGGACCTCAATCTCATAACGGTTAGTTTCCAAAATAAATTAATTGTTGTTTTCATGAACCCTAGGTTAGATGACTGTGTGTTGTTGGTGGAAAAGGGTGAGGTGATGTCGTCCCTCACCCCCATATTTTACTCAAAATCATCTCCATTGAGATAATTGCGAGGCGATACTAACAACCGTAAGGTTGGGAGTTATACGAAATAACTTCCTTCACTACTTGGATGGAAAAGGGTTTTGTGCCGTCCTTGACCCCCATACTCGGCTCGGAATCATCTCCACTGATATCATATCGATGCCACTAACTTGATAGATTATTGGGAATGTTAACACGTTTTTTTAAATGTGTGTAGATGAATTTGTATGAATTTAATCGTGAATGGGTGTATGATCGGTTATATCCGAGAAGAGCGGGTTTGAAGGAATCTTTTGTAATTGGGGTTGAACAGTTTCTTGTGGTAGCGTGGCAACATGAACTGGCTAAACGGGAAAAAGGGGTTAGATGTCCATGCTTAAAATGCGACGGTGTACCTATTAGGACCGATAATGAAATCAGGGAGCACTTGTATCAATAGGGGTTTAGGCCTAATTATTGGATTTGGGTGGACCATGGAGAACAACGACGTCAAAATTTTGAGGTAGGGGCTTCAAGCAGTTCTGGGGTTGGTGTTCCACGTAATGAAATTTTTGAGCCGATGGAAAACATGATTTGTGATGGTCTCAGGGTGAATGTGCCATTTGATGAGCCTCAATATGACGATCATGATGAACTTCCAAATGAAGAAGCGCAAAAGTTTTATAATTTGTTAAGAGATTCAAACAAACCGTTGTTTGAAGGCTCGTCACAGTCAAAATTATCTATGTGTGTGAAACTTTTAGCTCTCAAGTCCATGAGTAATATTTCTGAGGTGGGTTTAGACTATGTGACTGAAATGATGTTGGAAGCGACACCTAATAAGGATAATTTGCCAAAAAGTTATTATGAAGCAAAGAAGTTAGTTTCGAAGCTGGGATTGAAATTTAAGAAGATTGATTGTTGTGAGAAAGGGCACTTGTTGTTTTACAACAACGAATTTGGTAAAAATGATGGTGAGCTACTTGAATGCAAATTCTGTGGAAAGCCAAGGTATCATGATCGTAAAGGGGCAAAACGTAATTATAAACCTATCCCTGTAAAGTCGATGTTCTATTTGCCTATAGTTCCAAGGTTGCAAAGAATGTTTGCATCGACCGAAATTACGCAGGGTATGGCCCACCAGCTGGGTATGGCACATCAGCTGGGTATGGCACACCAGCTGGGTATGGCACACCAGTTGGGCATATAGGCTCATCATCTGGACATATGGGCCCATCAGCTGGACATATGGGCCCATCAGCTGGGTTATCTATGCCTACACCAGATCCCCAGGATGATATTCAGCATGATGTTGGTGTTGGTAATGTTGAAGGTGATTCATCCACCGATGACGAGAGAGTGGAGGTGGTTGTTATTAATGGTATTAGACTCAAAGTCATTTATAGCCGTGGTAACGCGTAAGTATTATATTATTTGTTTTTTTAAAGTTAATTATGCAACGACTTATATATATTTGATTGTTTGATATATCTTTCATTATGCAGGCTTCTTCCTGCAAAGGTAGCTTCATCAAGCATCACCTATGTCATCCGGAAAAAATATTTTCAAAAGTTCCATAAAAAGTGGAGCAAAGTCGAAGAAGATGACAGGAAGGATCTGCTTGACTTCTTTAGGGTAAGTGTCAATTATTTTGTCATTACTTATATTGTTTGTTTAAATTTTATGTTTAATAACGTTTAATATAATTACTAATAGATATTTTCATTTTACTTAATACAGACCAAGGTAACTTGGGACATAGAAGAAGATGACAATGTGCGGAGACTTTTTTCCAAAAGGATCGGCGCTCAGATTTCAGATTTGCTTTATGAGCTCCGCTGTAAAGATAAAAAGCCTGACTTCATGGGTGATGATATTTGGAATGCCTTCAAGAGCCATTGGGCTACCGAGACTTTCAAGAAAAATGCTGCAAGCGCCAAAAACAATAGAAACTCAGAAAAGGGTGGCTCGCTTCACTGCGGCGGGTCCATCAACCAGGCTCAGCATGCTGCTAGATTGGTAAATTATTTTACAAATCTGTGTGTTTTTTTACATTATTTAATTAGTTAGCAGTTTTTGAAAATGTGTTTCATTTTACAGAGTAAAAAGGCGGAACGCCCTATCACTGCTCCTGAGCTGCATAGAGCCACCCATGTGAGGAAAGGCACTGGCGAGTATGTTGATGAGCGCTCCAAGATGACTCAGGTAAATATACAAATTGATTTGTATTATATATAATGTTGCTTTGTCAGAATGGAGCGCTAATTTGTGGTTATTCAAAACAGGAGCAAGTAAATGAGTTCATGACTCAGCTAACTCAGGGGAGCTGGGACCCTGAAGCACTTGGCCAACTTACTCCTGAGATGATAGATCTGGCAAATCAACATTGGGAGAAGATAGTTGGTTGGTCTAAGGGTCGCCTGTATAGCACGGGGCCCTTGGCTCCATGTATGGGCCAGTCTGGGGCCGGGAGCAGCAGAAGACGCAGTCGACCAGCTTCTACTCCTGCAGATACAGAGCATGTGAGGCAGATGGAGCAGGAGCTGCAGTCTACTCGACAGGAGTTGCAGTCTACTCGACAAGATGCACGATACTCGACAGGAGGTCAGGACCTCTTTTGAGGCGGTGAAAAAGATGCAGCAAAACTTTGAGAAGGTGAGCCGTAGGCAGGCGATGATGTTAAAGTATTTTAAGAACATGCAGCAAAATCAGCAGCAAGATGAGGAGGAAGATGAGGAGGAAGATGATGAGCAAGATGAGGAGCAAGTTGAGGAGTCTGATGGTGGCAGCTTTTAGTGTTGTTGATTAACGTTTTTGTTATAACATTTCAGATTAAGTGTTGTGGATTAAAATTTCATTCTCGTAATTTTTATTTATTGAAGTGTTGTTGATTAAGTGTTGTTGATTAACGTTTTTGTTATAACATATCAAATTTAAACTGTTTTATATAGTTTAGATTTTATTATTTATTAATAAAATAAACAGGTATAAAAGCAGATTAATAAAAAAAAATACAATCAGATGGGCTTTAGCAAGGGAATTAGCAAGGGAATTAGCGAGGGAAATTGGACGCGTGGCTAGGCGCTAGCGAGAGAATTAGCGAGGGAAAATGGACGCGTGGCTAGGCATTAGCGAGGGAATTAGCGAGGGAAAGTGGACGCGTGGCTAGGCATTAGCGAGGGAATTAGCGAGGGAACGTGGACGCGTGGCTGTCTGAATTTTCCCACGTGGCTGCCATTAGTGAAGGAATTAGCGACGGAATATACTGTCGCTAATTAGCGACGGACTCAGATTCCCTCGCTAATCCCATTAGCGAGGAGCAGTTTAGCGACGCAACTGGTCCCTCGCTAATTCCCTCGCTAACGGTCATTAGCGACGGAATTTCGTCATTTTGCGAGGGAAATTTCCGTCGCTAATAACCAATTTTTTTTGTAGTGCTCTCTCTCTCTCTCTCTCTCTCTCTCTCTCTCTCTCTCATTTTGCTCTCTCTTCTATCTACTCAGCTCATATCCCTCCTCTCTCTCTTTAAGTTTCTAATTATACTATCATATACAGACACAAATGCATTAGGGGTTCTTTAAATTACGTAACATGTACACTGTTAATCCTCATATTCTTAGTTTAATAACTACATACCAATATGTAAATATGTGCTGCACAAAGAATTCATTATATTTCACATTAAGAAATAATATTATGATGTAATAGGTTGAATTTTGCTTTAACATCTTAGTAAAATTTGCTTGATAGTTATTAAACTAATCATTTGTTATGTTTGACTAGTATGTGTTGAAGTTTCATATCTTGGCATTTTTTTTGGATACTTAGTACGATATGACACTGATACGTAGATATGAGAATATTTTAAAAATCAAGATATGACACGACCATGATATGCATATAAGTAGTCAATATATGAGTAATCCAATGTAGAAAAAATTACTTTGCAAGTATAACAAGTAGACGCTTAAATATATTTTTCCCACACTTAATAGAATATATTATATCCGCTATGCTTGTGTCAGCAAACTTATTTCATGTTTTTAGCAAAAAATATCAAAGATATTGAAGATGTATTTGAGAATTTGGATAGTCAACGCCTATCTTTTAATAAGATTGTCAAAAAAACATCTATGTCTTAAATGTGAGTCTCTTGCTCATGTGTACAATCTACTTTGGAAAAATTTGTTATTGGATTATATGCGAATAGGCTCTGACAACAATTTTTGGATTATTTTTGTTATAACAAAAGGCTTATTATAAATTATAATATGCTAATAGATTTAACTTCTTATTTACTTTTTATTTTGTTCGTTATTAGGAAATATAGAACTATCTCGCACTAGGATATCCAACGGTTGTTACACCAGGGTTAGATAAACAATCTAAAAATATTCCAAAAATGTATTGATTTTTTGGGTGCAAATAATATTTGATGGAAACAGAAGATTGGGTTTGGATTCTTGAAGTTAAAGAAAGCCAACTTGGCAAATGAGTGAGACCTAAATAACACTTTCCAATTTTTCATTTTGTGAAGCAATATTAACATTCAGCAAATTATATTATGGGACATAACAATTTAAAAACAAAATTGTGTTCCATTAATTAATTGAATTCACAAAACTAATTTTCGAAACACAATACAAGCAGTTCAAAAAAAAAGTTTCTAGAATACTATTAATTTCAACAAATGATACAACTCAGTAAATCGTCAGTTGAATCTCTCTCTCTCTCTCTCTCTCTCTCTCTCTCTCTCTCTCTCTCTCTCTCTCTCTCTCTCTCTCTCTCTCTCTCTCTCTCTCTCTCTCTCTCTCTCTCGCTCGCTCTCTCTCTCTCTCTCACCCACCCAGAGTTTTCCTAATTGCCTTAACTGTTAATTGCTTAATTGTTTGCAAACTTTAGTTGTTTATTTAATTAAGTCAAGTGATTAATTGGTTAAGTTACAAAAAAAATTAAGGGACCTATTCGTTACAAATAAATAAGGGACCTATTCGTTACAAATAAATAAGTTAAGTAACCCGAGAGATATTTCGTGTTTTGGGGGTTTTTGAATTGTGTTTTTGCTGAAAATTTCGTGTTTTTACAATACCTGTGAGTTCTTCCCTTTCAACTTGTTTCTAATTCCTAATTATATGTGTATATGTGTATAAACTGAAATATGTGTTATGGTATGTTAGATTATGGGTTAGTAGTGGTTTGTGACATATATTATCGTTTTTAGCATGTTTTCAGTTATTCGGTGATTTGTTGAGAATTGGCTTGATTGGTACAAATGAATGATGTTGTTGTTGAAAACCCTAGCATGACTACCCTCTAGATGATCTTGTGTTTAATTGGTTTCATATGTTGAACGGGGTTGGAATTCGATCGAGAAGGGTTGGAAAGCGAAACGGTGTGAAAAACTCAATTTTTGGTGTGCTGAGATGTAACAGTTTTTGGATCTCTAGGGTAAAATTACCGAAGAGAACCCCTACTCATACCAGGAGTTCTAATGATAATAATAGAATTCGGAGGTAAGAGTAAATACATAGAAAATAGAGAGAAAATTGTAGAGAGGGGTTTGTTTAATTTGTGATGATTGATTGGTATCTCATTCATTTGTCATTTAGGCTATATATATATATATATATATATATATATATATATATATATATATATATATATATATATATAATGACTCCCTGTGTTCTGATTTATTATTTTATTTAGATTAAATCTAATTAAATCTAAGAACACTACCAAAGTGTTTCAAAGAAGAAGGTTATCCTGACGTAGGTATGCTTCTGGCCTGGATCAACTTAAGTTAAATGGACTCTCTATCAACCTACTTAAATAAATAAAAATATATATAAAATAGGAAATGAAACTTCATACACCTTAAAGTTCATAAGATAGGAAGAAAAGAGAATGTTTTTGAGGTCCCTAGACTCATTATGCCTAGCATTGAATAGATTAAGTATTCACCTTATCAATATCTCAAATCCTTGATGGATTCCATTTGACGTCTATATATATATATATATATATATATATATATATATATATATATATATATATACTACTCCAAGAATGAGTTACAAGAAGTGGAATAGATATCAACATACAAGTGTTGATTATTAAAGTAATATTAAAGTAGTGGAAGTGCAAGTGTGAAATTTATTGTGATATAATAAAACTATAGTTGATATACTGTAACAATTCAATTCCCTCCCCTTCAAACATCTTTGTCCTCAAAGATGAATACTTCCAAGTGCCATGCTTAAGAGGTAAGGTCTTCCACTTAATCACAACTAGATGATCATGAATCTGTCCTCTGTCAATCATTTACCTGTGAAAAATTGCCATTGAATCCTCCCATTTCAGATTTCAAAGAATTGGTGTTGGAAAATAGTGGGCTAGAACCAGAATAGGTGCCACACCAAAATTTTAGCAAATCACCAAGATGACTAGTTGATCCAATTTATTCATAGTGTGCAACAACATCAACAGGAAACTCAACCATAACAGGTCGAGTGATCTCATTTAGTTGTTCAAGGCCCTTTATTGTTCCCAAACCCATTCTAAAGCTTACTAGAGGAATGTGAACTCGACCCGTGGTCAATTTTTTTGTTGTTGTGATAAACAGCCACCGACATAACAATTTTGACATTCGAATGTAATCACAAAAAGGAAACCATGTTCATGATTATGAAAGACAACTTTGAAAGCCAGCTCAAGTTGTACTCTATCACCACCACTTTCTAGCAACCTTTTGAACTCTTGTAGTCAAATGCTAACAATGGCAGAAAAGTTTGATGAACTACAGGTACTTATTTGTGTATGAGTGGGTGTGAGACTAAAAAATATTTGTGAACAACATGTGGTACCTTTCGCCTTAACGAAATTTTACATAAGATGGTTTAAACTATTACAAACTTAGTTTTGAGTTTTTTTAGACATGCTATAAATTTTGTTGTCTAATTTTTATCATTCTTTGTGCACTGTATTATGCTTTCAGGCATCAAAATCCTATAGTAAAACTGAAGTCTCATTGCATATTAAGAGAACAGATTGCTAGATAATCATCAAGAACAAGGTATGATCTTTTATTGCTGTTTTATATTATGCACTCTATGAATGCGTCTATGCGCTACTCCTTTGATTTCAAACCAAATAGTATTTCCGTATCAAATCATTAGTTTACCAACCTATCTAGGCTGCGTTATTTGCTATGAAGCATGGACACCTCTGAGATTAGGCATGTCCTGGTGTAAGATACGTGTCGATATCGAACACCCGTATGATACGAAATGTATCCAGTAAGACAAGTGTCCCAAAAAGATATTTTTTTTCTTTGCTTCGACATATCTTATGCACTCTTAGGCACTCTTTGGACACTTCCGGTAGTGGGTATGTCCACGCCTAGACTTTTTGGTTTTATCTATTTGTATGGTGGTTAGAGTACTTTTATTGCTCTAATCAATATATTTTGTCATTAAGAAAAAGATAATCATTTGATACAGGGGTATTGAGTTTGAAAAGATTTTTAAGGGAAAGCTTTGTCATCCAATGTAATCATACCTAATCGGGGTGGTTGCTCACTTGCCTGAATCATCTAATGTACAATATTTTCATTGATACAAATTAAGTACCCTAGAGAATCATTGGACAACGTACTCATTGACCAATTGGTTTCCTTGTTTTGTTATTTATCATTTTTGTTTGAATTATGTTTTTTATTAAAAATTTATTTGAATTATTTTTGTCAGTTTCTTTGATGATATTAAATTTTGATTATGTTGTATTGTGAATTGTTATAGGTCCATTTTTTTATATGGGTTGGTACCATCTATTTTACCAATACAATCCAGATTCAGCTCAGTGGGGCAACATAACATGGGGTCATGCTGTATCACGAGACTTGATTCACTGGCTATACTTCCAATTGCCTTCTTTCCAGATAAACATTTTGATATCAACAGTGTATGGTCAGGATCCGCCACCATTTTGCCAGATGGCAAAATCATAATGCTCTACACAGGTGATACCATTCAACAGAAACAATCAACACAAACAAGTCCAAAATCTTGCATATCCCGCCAACCTATTAGATCCTCTCCTCCTTGATTGGGTTAAATATGCAGACAATCCTGTTTTGGTGCCTCCACATGGCATAGGGTCAAAAGATTTTCGTGATCTCACCACTGCGTGGGTATTGGGTTGAAGTTGGATTATGGAAGATACTATGCTTCAAAGACATTTTATGATCAACATAAACAGAGAAGGGTACTTTGGGGATGGATTAATGAATCAGATAGTGAACATGCTGACTTGAAAAAGGGTTGGGCATCTCTTCATATATGCAACATTTTTGGTTACAAGCATTTTGCCCTCTTGTTATATGTTTAAATGCGCTTTCAACCCTTATTTTATTAAAAGAAAATTAAGACTTTACCCCCTAAACTTAATATTAGTTAGGAATTAACTTAAATGTCCTGTCGGTGTAAATATTTTTTACACCGTCCACCAATCATAACTTGACGCATCATTTTAATCATAACTATCCCAAAAGCCACACATTATTGTATTAGTTATTACACCGACGGTGTAAAAAATCATGAATTCTATTTAATTTATAGTGTATATTTTTTTAGACCGACGATGTATCAAAATGAAATTCTATTAAGAGTGTGTTTGGATGAAGTATTTTTTGAGGTAAGTAATTTTTAAGAGCAATTGAAGTATTTTAATTTAAAATTTGAAGGTAAAATATTTCAATTCCCCCCAAAATTACATTATCCTATAAAAATACTCTATCCAAATATTTCAACATACCCAATATTTTTATTTTGAGTTTAATTTGTGTGCACCTTCGATTTAAAAAGTTTTACACCATCAGCCAATAAAAAATCATTGTATGAGTGACTTTTAAGGTAATTGAGATAAAATCAAATCTTTTTTATGATGTGTCGCTTTGTAACTAGCCGACGTCGTAAAAAATCTTGTGCAACAACCATGTATATAAATTAAATTCTTGTTTTTATTTTACTGTTATTTTTAACCGGTATATTGTTTATTAAGTTATTTGAAATGAGAAAAGTAGCCAAAAAGTCAAAAATTCTTAATGAATTTGTCAATGCCCAAATTCATTAGAAAAAGAACTTTAGCACAAAGAGTCAAATATATATGAAATGCTTAGATATGATGATTTTATTGATTGATGGGTTGATATGAATTCTCACTCACTTTTTTTCTTGCTTTTGAAATCAGACTATTCCAAGAACAGTGGTGTTTGACAAGAAGACTGGAACCAATTTGGTTCAGTGGCCAGTTGAAGAAGTAGAGAGTTTAAGATTAAGCAGTGCTGAACTTGAAGAGGTTTTAGTCAAACCTGGCTCAATTGTGCCACTGGATGTAGGCCCCGCAACACAGGTTATCTATCCCAACCCAAAATACTGGGCTAGTGGCCGACTCGACCCAGTCTAATTTTAACAAAAGAAAACATAAAAATATTCTGAAATCATAAAAAAGTTAGCTCAATCTGGCCTATGGGTCAACTTGCTTGGGCCAAAATGTTTCGGTTCTTTTTAGGCCTTCGGTGTTTAGTCCTGCCTAGTCCAAAATACTGGGCCCATCGGGCCTCTCCTATTGGGCTGGGTCAAAATTGACACTTCTAAATTTAGTGTTTGTTGCATAAATCTTAAATTTTAATTCTCAATATCCCCATAAATCAACTCTTATCTTATACATTTAATTTCCTTGAAAATTTTCAGTTGGACATATTTGCTGAATTTGAAATAGAATTGTTAGAATCCAAAGGGATTATCAAGGAAAATATTGGGTGTGGAAAAGGAGCTTTGGAGAGAAGTGCTTTGGGACCATTTGGCATTGTAGCTATTGCAAATGACGAACTTTCTGAATTAACACCAATTTATTTCAGTCTTTCTACTACTAGCTATAACAATTCAACCACTTATTTCTGTGTTGATGAAACTAGGTACCTATTTCCATTTTTTTATTGAAATTTGTCTATTTAATGAATAATATATTAATATTGTTAATTGGATAATGTAGGTCTTCAAAGGCTCCCGATGTTTCAAAGAATGTTTATGGAAGCAAAGTTCAAGTTTTCAGTGATGAAAGACTATCAATGAGAGTATTGGTAAGTGGGAATGAGATACTTCATTGTTCCTCGTGCTTAACCCACTACCAAAATATCAATCTTACCATTTTTCCAACTAAACAATTTTAGGATATTTATGTAATTTCACTTTTTCACTTTTTCAGTTTTTCAAACTTTTTCACTCTCTCTCATATACTTTTTCAAACTTTTTCACTCTTTCTCACACATTTTTTCACTCTCTCCTCCTCTTTCTTCCTCTAACTCTATCTCATTTTTCTATTTTTTACAATATATCCACTTTAATTTCATGTACACGTCTCCTTCATTTTTAATATTCCATTTTTCTCTATCAATAAATTTTATTTAGTCTTTACGGGAAATATTACAATTTGAAAAATTTTGAAACTTTAATACAATTTTGTTTTTTAATCTCTACGGAAAATATTACATATTGCTGGTAAATGTTCATGGGGTAATGTTCGGACGAACTCAATTACAATTTGAAATTTTTTGTTTATCTACTTTAAATTAGTCTTGATTTTCACGGGGTAATATTCGAAGTAATTAAATTATGTCTATAATATATATATATATATATATATTATTTAATAGCTACCATGCATAGAATCATCAGACAACCTATTATGCTATTATCCTCAATATGTTATTTTAGAGAGTTTAATTAAGTGTCTATCAATGAAATATTCTGGTGACACTATTGATATAAGTTGACAATAGCTAGCTTATGGATTTTCATGAGCTATTTTTGTAAGTGTATCTAAAAGCACTTGGTCTCAGTGAAACTAGGCTCAGATTCAGAGTGTTATGGATGGGGAAAAAGGTGGTTATTGACATGGTAACAAACAAATATTGGTATCAATACTATAAGATAAATCTAAATATAATGAACTTTCTTAGACATCCTTCTTTTATACGCAATGTTATTAAATCAGGGCCAGTCATAGACCCGTTCAAGACACTTGGTCATTGGGTTACTGGTCATATCGGTGGGTCACTAGTTTAACTGCATTGCTCGATCACTATCAAAAAGAATAAAACATTCATGATATGTATACATTTTATACTAAAAAAAACTTACATGCCTTAAAATCCCTCGTAACAGGCAAATGACGAATCTTCTAATTTTGTTTTTATGTAAACATTGTCAAAGCAGACAAAACGACATCGTTTTGCAATTGGAAATGAAAAAGTTTGTTCTGTCCCACTGGGTCACTGGTTCGACCAACCCAACCGACTGGCCGGGTCACTAGTTTGACTGCACAAACAACTTGGTCGCATCAGGTCAATTACTTGCTACGGCCAATCATATCATATTTTCTCGGTCGGAAGTCGAAACGACCAGTTTGGGGTTTAATAACACTATTTATTCGCAAAAAAATATTAATAATGAGTAAAACGGTACTCCAACCCATTACATCATAAAGAGTGTTCAACTGTATTTAGCCCATCATGTTGAAGGGAATTCTAGCTTAGACATGTATGAACTTAGATAAAAACTTAACTTTTGTTGATTCTGATGACAATTGAACTTCAAATTAATATGATCAGGCTGACCATTCAATCATTGAAAGCTTTGCACAAGGAGGGAGAACTGTGATCTCATCTAGAGTTTACCCAACAGAAGCAATATATGGAGCTGCAAAATTATTTCTATTCAACAATGCAACTAACATAAACATCAAAGCCTCCCTCAAGATTTGGCAACTCAACTCAGCTTTTATACGCCCCTTTCCCTTTGACCAGTCAATGAAAATTTTAAAAAAAACGGCGTTCTATGAATCTGAGATCTTCATTTTGCGTGTGTGAGTTTACTAGTAGTGTTTGTCACTCTGTCTGCAGACTAAATAAAACAAGCCATGATGTGTTTTGGCTTGATGTATTCATTAAAATCCCTTAATTCATATTTATCCATTCTTTCCTGTATTGAATTTTTTTTATCAGCAGATATTTTTATAAGAATAGTTAGAAACGAACCATTGAGTACGAATTATATAAAAACACTGAAATTTTGTCAGTTAGTACTACCTTAAACATTATACTTAGTGGAACTTAACTTTCTTTAGAAGTGTTCTTTGTCACATTTAATTTAAGTAATTTTTTCATAATGGTTGATTCTACTATATTAGTACGAATAATATTCGAATGCGTGAAAATTGGGAAGTTGATTTGACTCATAATATTAATTGATTCCTCGTTGTAGTTCTGTGTAGGAACACCAATAGCTATTAATCTGATCATTGAAAGTGATATATCAACCTATCGGTTGAATACTTAATGGATTTTGATATGTTTAATAAGATTTGTGCTCAAAAAATGTTTTATAATTATGCTTTACATTGATTCTTCTACTTTATGAGATTCTTGGTTTTATTCCATCACAGTTCACTAGAAAGTAGTTGAAGTGTACATGAGCAAATGAAAGTGTATATAAGCTTCAAGTTGAAGAGAATGAGCCCAATTAATCAATGCTTTTTAGCAGTCGACCGTCTCGAACAATTTGGAAACTCTGTTCAAATCTTAAAAATTGAGTCCTAATTATTATTTTAATAAATCACTAAAAACTCAAACTTCTTTATTTAAATTGTATATAACATCTCAAGACAACTTTAAAATAATATCAACCTTCCAGCTACTTAAAAAGAGTCATCATTCTAACACTTTTAGAAGCAAATTCATCAACCAAACGTTCATATTGTATTGTCTCCAAGAGATCATTCTCAACTGCTATCAATGCTAATCCAATAAGCCTTTCTTGTAACATGATAGACCACAAGTAAGACTTCAACAACTTCAGTTTTGAAAAACTTATTTCCGTAGAAGCAACTGTCACAGGAATAGCACGAGAATAGTCAATAAAATTTTATATGCAATAATTGTGTTAGGAAAACAATCTAAGCCTTTCAAAAATCTTAATATATCAATACCTCATATTTTTTCTTCAGGGAAGATTTCTCTCAATAACTTTAACTCCACAAATACTTCACTCCCAACAATATATCATATTGCTCATTATGTTTCAATGTCTGTTCAAAATGACTATAAGACTTGAAAGTTGCATCGTCCAACGAGTAAAGCTTCTCTCAAAGATAAAAGAACTCAAATGACAGATTTTGGAGAAGCTTCACTTCTTATTTTAGAATCGAGATCCTTTTCCGACACTTCAAGTAAAGCTTCTCTAAAATCTGTCATTTGAGTTCTTTTATCTTTGACACTATCTACATGACTCTCCCAACGAGTGGATGACAATGATTTTGGAGTCACCATTTTATCATAACCTTGTCCTCACACATCAAATAGGTGAAGATCAATATTATTTAATTCATCTTGTAGTACATCAAAGAGCCATTGGCTAGTTGTATCATTCACATTCAAAAAGCCTAAGAAAGGTTCCTCAATGCTAACTGAAATTTGACGAAACATCCACATATCTTATTATCAAAGACATTTTCTCTTGATGACTAACATCATGAGTACAATCAAGTATCACTGAGAAATACTTTGCTTGTTTGATTTTTCTTATGATTTCAGTTTTAATTGCAGAAGCAAGCAAAAACATTAACTCGTTTTGGATGTTATGCCCAAGGTAATGAAAGTGAACATCCTCATTTGTAATACGTCTAACATGTTATTGGGTAGTTGGGTCAAATTCTACTAACATTTCAGTTAATCCCATAAAATTTCCATTGTTATTTTTGTACAATCTCTCATTAGAACCACGAAAGGCCAAACTTTGTTTAGCAAGGAATTTCAGTATTGAAATAATTCTTTTTAAAACATTATTCCAATGATCCTTTTCTTTCTCAGTTAGTCTTTGAGTTGTTTTATCAATAGTCTGATTTTTTTGCCGCCTTTAACACAACTCATACCAAGTAGTCATATTCTTAACATGTTCCATGATTAATATGTGTCCAATCACTATAACCCTCATTTGCTAATTGACCTCTATCATTCTCCCTTTGAAAAGCTTTACAACAAAAACAAAATACTCTAACAAGCTCTTTCCGATAAGCAAACCAATCTCTGTCGCACTTCTGCCCATTTGATAAAACTCTTGTATATATACAAATTAGCCGTAAAGCGTCAGGAATATTTATTTTAGGACCATTCACAATGGAAAAATCTCTTTTAGGACCTTTCTCAACTAATAAATCAACCATTTTTTTTAGAATCAAGAGCATTCCATGTCATTTGATCAAATATATCATCTGAATATTCAAATGGGTTTGCTTGCTCTACATCTGAATATTCAAGTTTTTTCTTTTTCTTACGTTTCTCTTATCCTGATTCACACTTTCTAATCTTAGTAGGCATAGTAGAAAGAAAAAACCTGATGTACTACAAAGTCACAATTCCCAAACCAAAGAGGGAAACTGATATGCCGCAAACCCTACAACTTGATGTGTGATGCCTCTTTTCCCAAATCAGAATTCACACTTCTCAATTCCCAAATACCATAAGCCCTACAAACTATGAAACTGATGTGATGCAAAATCAAAGAAGAAAACATAAATGAAAACGAAGAACTGTGCTAGTGAAAAAACCGAAAACTAAATGGAAATGCATAAGCGAAAAACAGATGCATATCCAACCTTGAGAAGAACTGAAGTGAAGAAGGATTCACGCTGGAGTAGAGCCTAGCAGTAGAGCATGGAGCAGAGGCGGCGACAACGTGTGGTGGTCGTCGGACTGGCAGAGGGAGGGTGAGGGTTTGTGGTGGGCTGAGGCAAATTTTTCGGAGGCCCTAATAAATTTCGTTTGGACTGGGGCAGTGTCGAACCCACCTAGAGCTCAGGGGGTTCAGTTGAACCCCCTGAAAGAAAAAAATTGCAGTTACCACCCTATATAAATAACCCAAATCCCCTGAATTTTTTTTTGAACCCCCTGAAAATTTTAAATTGCACTAGTAGACCAAGTTTTGCACCTATTTGACACTGGCCTTAAAAAATTTGACACCTCTTACCCCTGGGGTCCTGGGTCCGCCACTGGACTGGGGCCCTATGCTACTGCACAGCCCGCACTGGTTGATAACTGGCCCTGCTTTTTAGACAAAAGATCTCTTTAGACTAAAACCTTTTTAGATATACGCTACCGTACTCATACCCGATACTCTTTGGGTACTTGTAGGTACTTATCAGTCCGCATCCGTAGCCCAATATATAAATATATGTTAATCATATAGTAAAAAATTGGTTTTTTCCTTCTTTTTTTATCATACCGAAACTTTTCCTATTACAATATATATCATCCGGCTATTTATTTGCTATATATATATAAATAAGGTTTTCGTCTAGTTCCTTATATATTTTTTGTTATGTGTTTTACTTATTTGTGTTTTCTATATTTTAGTATTGTTTATATCAAATTTATATTACGTATCCATACCTTGATTTTTCAAAATCCAAGTATCTTGTACCTGTATACCGTACCCGTACCCATACAACATAGCCTAAAACTACTCTATACAACCAACTATTTTGCACTCAATGCTGACTCAAAAATTTCAATATTAGTGAGTGACACCTAAATAAAGTTTTAGTTGACGTACTTTTTCTTTAAGTGAAAAGACTTTAAGTTGGTCTTTTTATCATTTTAGATAATAGTACTCTTACCTTCTGTAAACGGTTATGCTGCGCATAAATAAAATGGTGACCAAAGCAAACATTCACTCCATATATACCAGATCCGTCTGTGTAATGTAAATTAAACATGGAAAAAGGGATCCTTTATTAGTGCAGAATATGTATATTAATATTTGCACCTTCCATGCACTAAATAGAACATGCACACAGTTTGCACCAATAACACAAGAATAAAGCCTGAGAAGGGAGAAATATATTTTAGTAAAAATGAACCATATTCTAAAAGCTGAAATGACCAGATCACCTTTAGTATCACATGCTTTGATTTGACGTAATTAACAAATTCATACACTAACCAAAGTGATCAAATGAATAATATTAATTAGACACTAAACAAAAACTTAATGAGGTGTAAAGTAAATTACTTATGAATTAATTACTTATTGATTCCTTTAGCAAAAATGTTATGATGGTTATATATAAGGGATGGGATTTCCAGATAGAGAAGGAAAAATTGGTAAGAAACTCTTACAAAGAGTTTGTATACTAAATTGTTAGCATCAACCTCGAAGCTAGTTCAAACTAGTGGGAGGTTGTGTGCATAGAAGCACTTAAATTTAAAAGCACTTACTTAAATTGATCAATCAATGGCTCGTGGAAAGGTTCAGCTGAAGAGAATTGAGAACTCAGTGCACAGACAAGTTACCTTTTGCAAGCGCCGAGCTGGGCTTCTTAAGAAGGCTAAGGAACTCTCTGTGCTTTGCGATGCTGAAATTGGCCTTGTCATTTTCTCCGCCCATGGAAAGCTCTATGAACTCACCACCAAAGGGTATTTATCTATCGATCTATCTATATATAATCAAACAAACATGTGTTTTTTTAGTTACCAAGGTTTTAATCTTGGCTCTGTCACAGTTGCGGTCGCATCACGATCATTGATATCAAGGTTTTTTTTGTCAAAATATCACGGTTTTAAATTGCATTTGTGGAAACATAAAAAACTGCTACGTTGTGGACAATTTGTTGACAAATGTGGTCGATGCGGTCGTAACTGCAATTTATAACCATGTTTGATATTGTAGAGAATCACAGTCAAATGCAATGACCACATCTTTGTCGCATAGACATAACAAACAATAACCTTGGTGGTCACATCACATGAAGTTTCACTTATGTTGTTTGTGTTTCTTATATATTTTCTTTTTGTGTATGAAAGAACCATGCAAGGGCTGATAGAGAAGTACTTGAAGTACACACGAGGAACTCAGGCTGAAGCTGTTACTGAACCACTTCCTCTGGTATGTTACATCTCTCTAGCTAGCTATATGCTAAAAAAAATATGCAATTGCAAAGACGATATAGGAGAAATTAATAAGAAATCAATAAGCATATATATATATATATATATATATATATATATATATATTTGGTGTAGAAAACAAATGGAATAATTATCCATGTTTTGCTAATATAATAATATGTGAAAGAGTGTGTGTGAGTGGCATTAGATGCTATTGGTGCATTATATTTAGTGATTAATAAAATAATATATAATCACGAATTGTTGTTTTGTTCTCTCTCCGTTTTTGTTTTGACACATGTTGTGGATTTGATTCTTTGAGAGATAAAGTATGTCGTGTTTTGTAAGTGCTTCCCCATGAATATTCTGGTTTGAAAATTATGTAAAGTGAGTTTTAGGTGTCATGCATTCAAACCATATATGACCAAGTGTATATATATCTTAGATTAAAATATATATTTGAAAAAGAAACAGAGTTTAGATCATATTCATTAGTGTCACATCCATTACCTTTGTAACAGTGTGCCATATTTGGATTCCTTCATATTTTAATAATGTCCAAATATATTTGGTTGGTTAATGTTACAGAATTACAATTGTATGAACTCAGTCTTTGTTTTTTATTATACTAAATAGTTTTTGAAATATCCAATGTGGCTTAATTTGAGATGAAACCGGTATTTTAACCCAGTTGAACCATGAGATCTATATTAATTAATGTCACTTGTCATATTTTTTTTTTTTATCTAATTTGTCATCATGATTAAAAATATACAATCATGTTCAATTAATAGTATCTTTGTTCACAATATCCTACTAATTCATGTTCAGGATGCTAAAGAGGAAACCAATGGGCTGAAGCAAGAAATCGAAACAATGCAAAAGGGAATCGGGTACCTAATATTAAGTGTATTTTTTTTATCGTATTATTTGTCTCCCAACAAAATTTTATTAAAGACAAACAAAGAATTATTAAAGCCATGGATATTGTTGTCAACAAAGCCAAAATTTGGATTACTGTCTACCATTTCTTTCCAATTTTAAAATAGAAATATTTTCTTAGTGTTGTTGGCTTTAGTTACTATATTAATGAAAATGTTTCTTTCATAGTAAAAAAAATATTTTATATGGATTACAAAGGATTTTTGTAATAGCAATGATATATTTTCTTTTGACACAAGCAATGATATATTTAAATATAGAGAGAGTATTATTAGTTTAAAAAAAATAAATATAGAGAGTATTAGGGGTACTCCAACCCATACTATTAAAAAGTATTAATAAGTAATATCCTAAAGAGAGCCTCACATCCA
The DNA here is from genome assembly GCA_039519185.1 of Astragalus membranaceus. NCBI lineage: Eukaryota > Viridiplantae > Streptophyta > Magnoliopsida > Fabales > Fabaceae > Astragalus > Astragalus membranaceus. The sequence continues at coordinate 80,212,792 of CM076850.1, read as the reverse complement.
AAATCATTCACACTCAAGACAACCAACCGGTATTTCTCTCTATCTGCCGTTTGGCACTACTTTTTTCCCGATAATCGAAGTAGATTCATTGATGACACCTAGCACAAGCAAAATATAAAAGATGACCAAAGGCAAAGTACACCGCTACACATAAAAGCCTCCAATGATCTAATACAAAAAGTCAACAAAGATAGACCTCTAAACAAAAGGCACACCGCACACACCTAGCTCGAAAAAGGTGGAGCAATCGAACACTAAGCCAGCCAAAGCCCCAAATACACCATAAAAATACAAACAAGTAGGCTAAAAACTCCTACACCATAAATGATCAAAACCTCCAAAGATAATACTAGATCCTAATAAAAAAAACTGCTGGAAGGCCTCCTAGTCAGATACCAAAAGTCCGAAAATGCAAGCCACCCATAAACCACGCCTTGTGAAAATGCAAGCCACCAAGTCATATACAGGCAAGAACTTGTCAGGTATCCCAAATGATGTTTGAGAAAATGCAATTATTGTGCATCTTCCAACTGGCCCAAATCACGTAATATTATCACAAAGGATACTCAAACTCATACATAAAATTCAACCAACATGATTAGTTGTGGATCTAGGACCCTAGGTCAGTGGGTGCACAAAATATCATTCTCAATATCGATCTCATATTTGGGTGAATATTTTCTACCCTCATTTCATTTTTTATTTTAGAGTATAAAGGGAGCATTAATTAATTTTTTTTATAAAATGGTTTTTTTTTGTAAGGACACTTTAATCAAAATAGTATTTATTTGTATAGAATAGGTGTAATTAATGATTTTGTTAGACATGTACGTTATCTTACACAACGGTTAATATATGAGATAGAGAGAGTAGTACAGATATGTAAGTAACACGAGTCTTAGCAACTGATGTAGTACTCTGCAATACAAAACTGTTGGATACAGATTCTCTGCTGCGGTAGCACCGTGCTGCGCCAACAAGAACCGCTGGATCTAGAGAATACTCTAGATCCAACGGTCCTTGCTGGCGCAGCATGGTGCTGCTGTAGCAGAAGATCCAAGGCCTAAAATTGTTCTTGTCCCAAGTTGTCAGAATTTTCTGTCGGTTTGAAAACATGGCCACAATCTGAAGCCCCCCTCAAACCCTCAAGGGCATATTGACGTCCACATTCTCCATTTTGATTACCACTCTTAACACCTTATGTAATATAGATCGAATTTGAGGATCTAACGGTTCTGGCAATATGTTAGGTGCTAAAACCTAAATTCTAGAAACTTGGGAAAAACAATAAAAAGTAAAGAAGAAAGCATAAAAGACAAAAATAGTTAATACAAAATAAAATAATTTACCAACATGATGTGGCACAACTGCACAAATGGTAGATATTTGGGTTCCCTTAACTATTTGGTTCACCGTGGAGAATACATTGGTTTACCAGAGAAAATAAGATACTTTTTCATTTATTGGGTGATTTGACAAGTGTTTCTTGGGGACTATTTATAGTACCTACTAATGGATCATTTGATAAAAGGCCTAAGGGCTAAAAGCCCAACTAAAATAACCACAAAATTAAAGCCCAATTAAGTAAAATTAAACCCCAAATGTATCCCAGTATAACTCCCTAACACAACATCAAATCTGGACTACTTATCCCTTAATCTTTATCACCCACTAAAGTACTAATCTAACTTTGGTATGCGCTATCTAGAATAACTAAGAAAATTAAAAGATGTTATCTTCTCTATCATATTCATAGGTACTTGTTTGGAGGAGGAACTGGGACAATGACAATGAATGAATTACAAGTGCTAGAGAAGAATCTTGAAATATGGATTTATCATGTTCGTTCAATGAAGGTATATCAATTAACAAACTTTTTTTATGGTATATATTTATGTCTATGTTGGAATAAATGAATAACTATGCATATTATGAATTACAGATGAACATCATGTTACAAGAAATTCAAGCTTTGAGAGATAAGGTTAGTATAAACTTATTGAATTTATATTTATTCATTCCATAAATCTTTTTACTTGCTATTATATCTTTGTCAGTAAACTAATATAATTAACCCAATACCCACTACTATGTAACGGTTTCTTCCACTAACTTATGAGTTGTGACGTTGAGTTTTTTTTATGGAACGTTGAGCTTTGTTTTACTTGAAGTTTATTGGAGTAATGAGGCTATATATGGCACCTTTTTTTTTGAATTTAGATGGAACATTTTTTATTTGGAGAATTTTCAGAGTTTCGGAATTTTTCTAAAACCAGACATTCCCAGTAATTTAAATGACTAACCAGACATTTTCTTATCAAATTACTCTTAGGGAAGTTGTTCCCAAGAAAGTTGTTCCCGTGTAGGTTTATCGATACAGTGAAAAAAACACCTTTGAAGTATTATTAAAACATTCTTATATCTATCCCCTCGCTTTCACACAAACGCCTTTTTTGCTTCATAAATCAAGAAACCCCAATTATTTGCACAATATGTCTTCTCAAAATCAAAATTTGAACATCTTACACCTTTGAGATGTTACTTAAATTCAATCTTGGAAACAAGGAACCGACCATGATTTGAAAAAATTATCCTTTTTCTATGCTGCTAAATGTTCCAAATTACTACATTTGAATAGCTATGAGAACACCCATCCAATTAAACTAGTGTAATATTTGGGTACAATTACACCATTCCATAACATTTTATATACTAAAAAATCAAGTCATGAATTGAAAGTTACAATCATGTATATCATATTTATAAAATTTTAAACTTTGTGAAATTTGACCCAAATAATCAATGTTTAGATAATTATTATTCAATAGTTGGATCGATAAAAATTCAATTCTTGAGTTATTAATATATATATATATATATATATATATATATATATATATATATATATATATACACGATATATTGACACCAGTTATCAAACATGGTGACTTACATCAATTAATAATTTCGTGTATAAAATGATATTTATCAATCCGATCGTTGAATAACGTGATATTGTCCTTGAGATCATATATATACCAAATTTCATAAAAATATGAAATCATTTGTCAGTCCATCACACTACTCTATTTAGATGTCTAATATGTTATTTTAACGATAGACAAATGTGTGTTTTTTTTTTGTATAAACCGGGTATCCTCTGCGCGCAACTACAGAGACTAATCCCTCGAGCCGGGTAGGACCACAATGGGCGGCAAAACTCTTCCTCAAGAGATTTAACACAGTTGCATGCCCAAGACTGGATTCGAATCTAAGACCTTGGTTAAAGAGGGCACATGTGTGTTTTTTTAGATTAAAGAGGGCACAAGGCCCAAGAAAAACTAAATAACAACTAGACGGGGAGTAGAGACTCTATTTACATCAGAAAAAACAAATGGTAAAACTTGCGCTGGCACCACGTCATACTCCACAAAGATCTCCCCTTGTGAGCAGTCCAAAGCAGCTAAGGCATCGACACATCTATTAGCCTCTTGATATATATGTTCAACTTTCACATCCCAATCCAAGTTCATCAACCGACGAATCTTATTAGTAAGACTCGAAGCTGCAGCATTAGGAGCACATCACCAATAAGGCACTTGGTTACGACCATCGAATCCACACCCAACAACACCTTACGAAACAACCCACACTGAAAGGCTAGAGACAACCCTTCATAGATCCCCCACAACTCTGCCAAAAAGGCATCACACCTACGAATCCTTTTTGAAAACCCCTTGATCCAATTACCATCATGCCCACGAATGAGGCCTCCACACCTAGCAATGTGTGTTTTTAAATAACACACCAATGAGTATCCAAATTTTTGAAATTTAATATACATAATTACAAGGATAATATCACGTTATTCAACAATCATATTGATAAGTTTCATTTTTTTTATATGAAATTATGAATTGGTGTAAGACGCTAAGTTTGACACCTCGTCTCAATATATCTTGACTCTCACACACACACACACACACATATATATATATATATATATATATATATATATATATATATATATATATATATATATATAATTGATTAATACTTTATGTTAATACTGAATCAATCTTTTACGTGTTGGACTTAAGGAGGGAACACTTAAAGCAGCAAACAAATATCTTCAGGATATGGTAATAACTGATTTTACTTATTAAGTGTGCATTTTCTAAAGAAGCTGAGTGTAATTATACATTTGTCCGAAAAAGTATTTTGATTCGCACCATTGTATTTTACAGGTTATGGAGAATACTTTGGTTACTAACTTTACTCCGTTTGTTACTGACACTTCTTACCCACTAGTTATACAAGATGGGATTTTTCAGCTCTAGGAAAAGAGTTGACTGTTAAACATTATTATTACTGTACCATATTTCAATAAGGGAAGGAACGACGATTGTGCTGTGATGTATAACACTAAACACTATGGTGTGGAGTTTAAACAATTTCTTTAGGTTACTTATAAAATGTGTTATTGCAATACTTTTCAAAATAAGTTTACAATGTAATATAAGATATGTGTTGTTTCTATCCTATAACTTTTTAGCATTTCATTATCACTATTGTAAAATGTTATGCTTGTATATAGCAACGACTTGGTGACAAATGATTTCTTTTACGCATAAACAAGGAGATGTACCAAATTTTTTTATTTGAAAATGTTAGTATTTTGGTAGATTTGTTAGAGATATTAGTGGATGAGAGTTGAATCCCCTCCTCCTTATCACCTCACTCTGCGACCCCAATCACCAAGCCAACCTTAAATCACCTAGAAGATGTATAAAATAAATGGTTAATCTAACTCGGCCTATATACAAGAAGAAGAAAAGGAAAGCCATAAGAGCATATGCAAAATGTCACCGAAACATGCTAAGTATAGGAATATGATAAACAATATTGAATCAAGTATTTGGTGTGTTGCTGCTGAAGCTCTACAGCGTACGTCAACTAGTGTTTGTCTTTTTCTCATGTCTAACTTTTAGCAAATGTTATGTGGAGTCCAGGCCATTGCCACATGGCCAACATATTGACAAGTTGGAAGTTGCATGTGATGACAAGTGAGATGTAGCATGGTGTGCACATGGTGTAGTTCATGAGTAACACATGTTGTGGTTGATGCATTGCAAGAGACACATGGTGTAACATCTCTAATTTCGGTTAATTTCGTTTTGAGAAATTAACTAGCGAATTGTTATTCGATAAAATAATAATTCAAGTCATGGACATGTTAAGAGCGTGAAAGCTACATTTAGTTGCTAATAGTATGAATTACGTGATCGTTTTGAGCTAGAAATAGAATTATGTAAGGATTAGGGGACCAAGGGTATTTTGGTCATTTCCATATCTTGCGAACCCTAACCCAAATTACTCAACACCAAAACATACTCCTTAACTCCATAAGACCACAATCACAATTTTTAGAAGTTAATTATGAGTTAGTGGTTATTTAAAGGTAGATTAAGGTGAAGGTTAAGTGGAGGACATTTTGATCATTTCCCATCCACTTAAAGCCTTACCCAGCTGAACCATCTTCATTCCACCAGAATTCCAGAAATTTCAGAAAAACATAGTAGTGAGAGAAGGGAGAGAGGGCGTGAAGTGAGGAAGAAGAATGAGCTCCAAGCTCCACCATCACCCATTGCATGTAAGCATTCCATATATCAATCTTCTCCATTTTTCCTTCTCTATCCAATGATACCAATTTCATTAGCTGAATCATCCTCTTTTTCAACTTGCCATTTTTTATCCTTGAAGCTCAAAGTTGAGTTTTCTCCTCCTTGAAGCATTGCATGTACCATAGGAGCCTTGGGAGTGACTTTAGCAACTTGGTGAAGCTACATTGTGACTAGGGACACCTTGGGAGAGAAATTCAGTAGCCAAAGAGCTTAGGTTCAGAATAGAAGCTATTGAGTTTCAAAATTTGAAGTGTGGAAAGTTCAGTTTCGAAGTCTAGACCCGTTCGGTGCGAGTACGTGATTACGAGGATCGTTCGAGAGGTTACGGTTCGGTCGTTTCGTGTGAGGACGTGATTTCTCGCGAGTTCGTCGAATCGGTGAGTTCTACTCACGCTTAGGATCATTTTGTATTTCTGGAATGATTATTATGTGACTGGTTTTGAAGTGTATTTCGTTTCGAAAAGTTTTACGAGTAGAAAACCGTTTTCGGAAAAATAACATTTTACGGTTTTTATCGAATTTTATATGTGATTGTATGGACTGGATTGACTGGAATATTGCTTGATATTGTTTATGTTTTTGTTGGATATTGATCAGAATACGGATTGGACTCGACCGGAATTGTGAAATGAGAAAAGCGGAATGAAATGGTGCACAGACAGGTGCGCACGAATCGTGCGCCTAGGACACACGGATCGTGCGCCATGTTTGCAAAATGGTTTTTAAAAGCAGGTTCAGTGCGCACGGGTCGTGCGCCTAGGGCACACGGACCGTGCGTGAGCTTGTCACCGGACACCGAATTCTCGTTTCGTCGCTCCTTTTGATTCCAAACCTCTTCTAATCTCTTTTCCAACCCTTTGTGATGATTTTTCACTATTAAGGCATTGTTTTTGACATGTTGAAAGATGGTTTTGAAAATTTCCCTCAACCCTATAAATGTTTCAAAAACCGTAAAGTAGTATACGCGAGAGGTCATGGCTTATGTTTAAGGTTATGGAACTATATGTTAGATCAAGTTTATGTTTATGTATTAACATGAATGACATGTAATGAAAAGGGATGAATAAATATTTTCATCAAAAACTGTTGATGTTTAAATATATAAATTATATTGAAAATAGGAGACGGCCCAAAGCGATGGATATATAAACTATATCAAAAGGATGGGTGACGACCCAGTTGATTAGTACACTAGGGGAGGGGAAGTCATGAGCCCCAGAACCTAGGCCTCAGAGGTTTGAAGCTAGTGTAAACTAGTGGAGAGGTTCGACGGTAAAGGCATGGTCATTACCGGAGATGGCTATGGCATGAAAGGAAAAGATATGCACGTAGGCCCTATATGGACTACGATTAAAGGAAAAAGGAAAGAAATGAACCGAGAGTTATTGTGAGGGGTTACGGTAGGACTCACTAAGATAATGTTTATCTCACCCATTATATGTTGTTGTTTTACAGAGAAACAGGGGAAGAAGAAAGCGAAAAAGCACGAATAGGTGACGAGCTTGAGGAGACGTTCGAAGACTTAGTTCTTTGATCTATGATATTGGATTCCCTTGTTGTCTTTGTAACTCGATAATGTGACTTGAATTGTTTTAAGTTTTGTAATCGTTTCCGCTTTTCTTGTGATGGTATTGAACACTAGGTTATGAAGATGTTAAAAGACATGGAACCTATATGGTTTTTAATTGAGTTATGGAATGTAAGACTGTTGATGTTAATCATCGAGGAAAATTTTAGTTGTGTTCAATATCTAAACAGGAAGTTTTACTCTGATGTATGTCATTTCGTGCATCTTGGCATTTCTATTTGATAGAAATATTAGGGTGTTACATTTTGGTATCAGAGCGGTTCGACCTAGTCGGACTTAGAGGTTAAGAGTCTGTTACGTCTTCTAAGTCTGATTCTTCTTAGTATGCTATTAGACATTGAGCCTGATCAACTTAATACTTTGTGCATATTTCGCAGAATTATGGCTGGAAGAGGTAGGAGAAACCCACCCATTGACCCTCATCAGGAGTGGATGCAGAATGTGATTAAGAATCAACAAAAGATGATGCAAGATATGATGCAAATGCATCAGCAACAAATGAATCAGCAGCAGCCTAATGTTCAACAGCCTCCTCCGGAAGATCCGAATAGAGCTTATTTCCGTTTTCAGAAGATGAATCCACCAAGTTTCAAGGGAGGACCAGATGTGATGGTATCTAATTACTGGTTGGACTCTATGGAGAAAATTTTCAGGACACTGCAATGCAGTAAAGAAGAAAATGTACTCTTTGCAGCTCATATGCTAGAAGAGGAAGCTCAAGTCTGGTGGACCAATGCTCATGAACTGATGGTGAATCAGGAAACTCCTATTACCTGGTTTAACTTCAGGGAAATGTTTATTGGACATTTCTTTCCTCCGGTGATGAAGCTAAGTAAGCAGACAGAATTTGTTAATCTCAGGCAAGGTGATATGACGGTGGGAGAGTTCACCGCCAAGTTTGAGAAAATGTCTCAATTCTACCAGTTAGCAAGGTATGCTCCGAATGATGAATGGAAGATGCAGATGTATAGGGCAGGTCTCCGTGCTGATATTGCCCAAGGTCTTAGCTCTTATGCTATGACCAACTATGCTGCTTTGGTTCAACAAGCCTATGTTGCCGAAGCCGATCTCAACAGATTGCGGGAAGAAAGAAGAGAATATTGGAAAGGAAGGAAGAAAGTGGCTGAACCATCAACCCCATAGGCAAAGTCAAAGGGTAACTTCATCAAAGGAAATCAAACTCAGTCACCAGATTCCTCAAAGTTCAGCAATTGTTCAAAATGTGGGAGGCCTCATCGTGGTGAATGCCAAGTTGGATCCAATACCTGTTACTACTGTAAGAAAGAGGGCCATTATGCTACCCAATGCCCTGCAAGGAAGAAGCGTGATGATGATCGTGCATGAACTACTCAAGGAAGAATCTACACTTTGGATGCTGAGAAAGTCAAGTCTTCAGATAATCTACTGAGGGGTACATGATCTCTTTTCAATAACCCAGTCAGTATACTATATGATTCAGGTGCTACTCATTGTTTTATTTCTCAAGCATGTGTTGACCGGTTGAGATTAGCCTTATGTTCGCTATCCGAACCAATAACTATTTTAACTGCTGCCAAGGGTCGCGTCCAGACCCAGTCTTAATTTATGCCAGAGTTGTCTTCTGGTCATAGGAGACAGAAGCTTCGTTATAGACTTTATTTGTTTACCCATGAGAGGTATGGACGTCATTTTGGGTATGAACTGGATGACAACAAATCATGTCACCATCGACTGTTTTAATAGGACTGTCAGTTTTGCCTCGGAATCAGTTGAGCTACCGAAGTCCAACTCTGAAGCAATTATTTCCTTCACATCGGCAAATCAATCTCTATTTCAAGGTGCGGAAGCTTATGTTATTACGTTGTCTGCATCGACTGAAATTGGCTTAGATTTGTCCTCTGTACAGGTTGTTAATGAATTTCTGGATGTTTTTCAGGATGAAGTTTCCTCTTTACCTCCGGATCGTGAGGTGGAATTCTCAATAGAGTTGGTTCCAGGTACAGGGCCAATCACTATTGCCCCATATAGAATGTCTCCCTTAGAATTAAAGGAATTGTCGTGATCGTAATCCCGACGCAGACGGCTCAAAATGTCGCAATTTTAAGGAGTCGCCACCCAATTTATTAAATAGGGAAAATTGAGAAAAACCTAACTAAATGGTTATTGGTCTGCGTAACTAGGTCGGATTCGGGAGTCAGTTATGCATAGGGAAGGGCGGAAACTTAATTCCACTGCACCCTTAATACATCTGTCCTAAGACAGTTACCCTAAATTTGATTTGTGCAACAATAAATCACTTATTTATTTGTTTACCTTAAAAATACTATTTCAAACATTTAGCAGAAAAGTAATTATAAAATAGAGACTAATTTAGAAAAGTTGATTTTTGACTTGACAGGGGAGCCCTGCTCCTACGTACCCTCTGGTGCAATGAGGGACTCAAAAGTCACGTAGTTCTTCCTGAAAAGTTGTTGGTTCGTTGATTTTAATTTTGAAGGGGTTTAAGATCCAAGTTGTACAACTAAAGACTCTTAAACCGGATTGACAGGATGTACATCCAAATCGAATCTACTTTTTTTTTGTATTTTTATGAAAATAGGTGCTAAACAGAATACATGTTAATTCATTGGTTTGCGATTTTCATTTCGAAGAGATTTAAGGTCCAAGTTGTACAACTAAAGACCCTTAAATCAAAGTTGTGGGTTCGATAAGATGTACATCTAAATCAAACCCTATGTATACTATTTATTTTAGGAACAATAACAATAATAACAATAGTACTAATAATAAATAATAATAATAATAATAATAATAATAACAACAATAATAATAGTGATAATAATAATAAAACAACAACGATAATACAAAAAAAAGGACGATAATGAGTGAAAAAAATTTCCTTTTGCTTCTCTTTGTTTCCTTTGTTCCTTTTCTTCCCCCTCTGTCTGTGTGTGTTATTGTGTTGATAAAAAAAATTTCTCTGTTCCCCAGTGCCCCTCACGGCTTTTCCTTTTCTTTTAAAAGCTCTTCTCAACAAAACCAGAAACAGTGTATGTATCCTATTTCAGATAAGCAGTAAAAAAAAGACCAACCTGATGCTCTTAAAAACCTCTTGATACTTCTTTCTTGTTGGCTCTTGAGAAAAAAAAAGCGTTCCTCTCCTTCTCTTTGTTAAAAGAACAGTGTTTCAACTCTAGCAGATTAAAACTCAGGATGCTGAGTTTCAACCCTTTTTTTTTGTGATCACTCCCAATCAATTTCCTCCCCCCCGCCCTTTCTGATTGTGTTGGTGCTGTATTTATAGCCAAAATTTTATAGATAGATGCACTGATGGGTCAATTTTATTTTAAAAAATTGATTTTACATCTCTCCATAATATCATGCTTTGGTGCTTAAAGTCTCTCTTTAGAAAAATCTCTCTCTCCAAGTCTCTGTTGCATTACAAAAATAGACTTGAAAAAAGACTTGTTTGACTATTATCTGTTTTCCTAAACTTTATTTGTGGTTAATTGTTCAGAACAGGATGTGCATAGAAAGACGAGACCCTCCATTTGAAGCTTCGAAGCTGAGGCCGATTGCTGCAACAAATTTGGCTTCTTCTCCTTGTTTTACCTGCTGTTGCTTGACTGAGGCTACTACCCTTGTTTTTTTCTTTTGGCCGCTGGTGTATAGCCTGCGCACAGTGTATGTAGCTCAAAGCTACATCTCTTGCTTTTTGTAAAAAAAAGATGATTTCTTTCAATGTAAATGTACCTTCAGTTATATTAATTTTTTTCATTCCTTTGAGGAGCTTTTTCTATTGTGAGTGTTACTTGGATTTATACATAGAGAGAAGTTACCCTGTGTGGTGGTGAAGCACTTCTCCAAGTGGGACCTTAAAGTTGCAAGCCAGTAAATTTGACTATGGTCATTTTTGAAAATTAAGTCGTGGACTTAATCGTGTTACTTTTTTTCCTGTGCTATTCGCTCCCTTTTTATTAGCGCTAATGAAATAAAACAAGGCTAGTAACGACTATCAAATGACACTCGGACTCGACTGGAAGCTAAACACCCGCACCCAATTAAAACGACACATACACGCGATTAATAATGACATGTGTACATCGTTAAAAGTAACACGCATACTCACGAGAATAATAAGGTGCAAGATCATAAAAAAACTAAACGCGCGTATGCAATAGTGTGCGTGCATCACCACACGTTTATTATTCATTATATTATTATTTTTATTATTATTATTATTATTAATATTTTGGAGAACAAGAAAAGGCCGGTTAAAAATTGAGTGTTCACAGTTGCCCCTCCGTGCTTTCTCTCTTACGATATAATACACAAGACCATGTTCTCCATGTTTTGTTGTATTATCAAAGTAAGAGATAAGTACGGATATGAACCTCAATTTTAACCGGTGAAATATGCGATTGTCGAGGCAAATCGAAAACCATGAAATTTAAAAAGTACGATGTAAGGGCTACATTACAATGGAGACGATGCCAGGGTGAGACCGATAGCAGAAAATTAAAGACAATGCCAGGGCGAGACCGATAGCAAGAAAATTAAAGACGATGCCAGGGCGGGACCGATAGCAGAACATAAAGACAATGCCAGGGCGAGACCGATAGCATGAAAAATAAAGGCGATGCCAGGGCGAGACCGATAGAAGAAAAATAAAGACAATGCCAGGGCGGGACCGATAGCAGAAAATTAAAGACAATGCCAGGGCGAGACCGATAGCAAGAAAATTAAAACAATGTCAGGGCGAGACCGATAGCATGAAAAATAAAGGCGATGCCAGGGCGAGACCGATAGCAGAAAATTAAAGACAATGCCAGGGCGAGACCGATAGCAAGAAAATTAAAACAATGCCAGGGTGAGACCGATAGCATGAAAAATAAAGGCGATTCCAGGGCGAGACCGATAGCAGAAAAATAAAGACAATGCCAGGGCGAGACCGATAGCAAGAAAATTAAAACAATGCCAGGGCGAGACCGATAGCAAGAAAATTAAAGACAATGCCAGGGCGAGACCGATAGCATGAAAAATAAAGACGATGCCAGGGCGAGACCGATAGCATGGAAAAGACGATGCCAGGGCGAGACCGATAGCAAGAAAGTAAAACGGTGTCAGAGCGGAATCAATAGCATGAAATACAAATGCGTGCTTACTTGTGAATGCCTTTGTTTCAGTACTAGAATCATTGCTTGCGAGCTAAAAATCTTTGACCAATCAACCTCTTGCCTACCTCCCCTGCTTTTGCAAACAATGTCGGACTTTCATAACATTGGTCCCTTTGACCGAATGCACTTCTCTTGAACCTTGTGCGAAGTTACTTGAGACAACCTTGAGTTTCCTCGCCTTTGTAGTGAGAGACATGGGTTCACCCTCCCCAATCAATAGTCAACTGAGTTCTTATTATTGTTCTCTTTTTTCTTTATTATTTTTTTTTTCATGGCTTTTTTTTTACCAATTATTAAAATGTTACTGACATACTCGTCTTGAAATTTGCCAGACTTAGCCATTTTACTTGAGACGTAAGTTAAACAAATTAAACATGAATGCAAGAACGAACAAGCAAGCTAAATGAGTCAGTCATGAATGCACAAAGACGTGAATGCAGAAAGAAACGGACAATAAGCAATACTGATTTGGCATTGACTAGAAAGCAGAAATACAACAAGAAATGTGGTCATGAGTAGGAAACTTTCACATAAATTTTGCCCCATTATGAGTGGCCGATCCACCATTTGCTGACCCCCTTGAAAGACCATAATGCAACTACTAGAGTGGATTCTGACGCAGCTATGGGACCCATATTGTCCCAGTGTAAGTGCGCTCGTGGGTTCTTCTGCCATGTTATGCCTTTCCTTCATTTTCGCCTTAATTTTTGCCTAGACTGCCCTTTTGGGTTTTCACTCTAGCAGGCTTTTGGTTCCCTAACTTTTGCCTAGACCGCCCTTTCGGGTTTTCAATCTAGCGGGATTTTTCTTTTTTCTTTTTTTTTTCAAGCATAAAATTTCTTGACAGCGTCTGAGTTTATTGGCCTTGGAAGTTCATGTCCTTCCAGGTCGAGTAATACCAGGGCTCCACCAGGAAACGCATGCTTGACCACGTAAGGGCCATCATAGTTTGGTGCCCACTTACCACGAGCGTCTTCTTGATGTGGCAGTAATTTCTTCAGAACCAGGTCTCCAGGTTGAAATTCTCTTGGGCGAACTTTCTTGTTGAACGCCCTGGCCATTCTACTTTGGTACAACTGCCCATGACAAATAGCTGCCAATCTCTTTTCTTCAATCATATTCAACTGTTCAAATCGAGCTTTTACCCATTTCGACTCCTCTAATTCTGCCTCCATCAACACCCTTAGGGACGGTATTTCAACTTCGACCGGAGACACGGCTTCCATCCCGTATACCAAAGAAAATGGTGTTGCCCCAGTGCTAGATCGTATGTTAGTACGATAAGCATGTAGAGCATAAGGCAACATCTCATGCCAATCCTTGTAGTTAACAACCATCTTGGCAACGATTTTCTTGATGTTTTTATTCGCTGCCTCTACTGCACCATTCATTTGAGGCCTATATGGGGTGGAATTGTGATGTTTGATCTTGAAGTTTTCGCATATTCTTTGTATCTCAGTGCCATTGAGGTTAGGAGCATTGTCTGTGATTATCCTTTCGGGGATCCCATACCGGCAGATGATGTCTCTCTTCAGGAACTTAGCAAACGCCTTTTGGGAGATGCTAACGTATGAGGATGCTTCTACCCACTTAGTGAAATAGTCGATTGCTACTAGTATGAACCGATGCCCATTTGATGCTTTTGGATTTATTGGTCCAATCACGTCGATTCCCCACATGGAAAACGGCCAAGGGCTCGTTAGGTTATGCAGAGGAAAAGGAGGTGCGTTGATCCAATCAGCGTACAACTGACATTTGAGGCATTTTCTCACATGTGCTAGGCAATCTGCCTCCATGGTGGTCCAGTAAAAACCGCTTCTCATAACTTTGCGGGTCATCATGTGTCCATTTGTATGCGTTCCACAGGTACCTTCATGCACCTCAATCATGATTTTTTGGGCCTCTTGAGCATTTACGCATCTCAATAAAGTACCATCTTGACTTCGCTTATAGAGTATTTCACCACTCAAAAAGAAATTCTTCGCTAGCTTTCTAATGATTTTCTTGTTTACTTCACTCGCACCTGTCGGGTACTCCCCATGCTGAATGAACCGCTTTATGTCATAAAACCATGGTTCGCTGTCTGGCCCTTCTTCTTCCATGTTAGCACAATAAGCTGGTTCATCCTCGACCTCTATGCAAATGGGTTGGACCTCAGCGTTGACATTTAGCTTAAACATCGCTGCTAGGGTAGCTAATGCATCGGCAAATTGGTTCTTATCTCGTGCCAGATGAGTGAATGTTATCTCTTCAAAATTTCCCACCTGTTGGGTTAGATGTTTTTGATAAGGTACTAATTTTGAGTCTTTGGTTTGCCATTCACCCTTTACTTGGTAAATGATGAGGGCTGAATCTCCGAACACATCTAATCTTTTCACACCCAGGTCAATTGCCACCTGTAAGCCATTTGCACACGCCTCATACTCAGCAATATTGTTGTTACATTCAAAGTTCAACTTGATGGCAATCGGATATTGTTTTCCCTCTAGTGAAATCACCACTGCTCCAACACCGTTTCCATACATATTGACTGCTCCGTCAAAATACATCTTCCACGTGTTTCTGGTTTCTTCAACATGGTCGGTAGTCATTATCCCTCTATCCACGTTTCCTGGGTCAAATGATTGTCCTTCTTCAAGAGGGTTTTCAGCCAGATGGTCAGCGATGGTGCTTCCTTTGATTGACTTTCGCGACACATACTTGATGTCGTACTCTGATAAGATCACTTGCCATTTTGACACTCGTAAGGACACATGAGGGCTTTCAAATATATACTTTAATGGATCAAATCGTGAAATCAAACATGTAGTGTAGTACAACATGTATTGACGGAGTCTTCTAGCGGTCCAAACTAGGGCACAACACGTCTTTTCAATCGTTGTGTAGCGAGTTTCACAATCATTGAACTTTTTACTCAAATAGTAAATGGCCTGCTCCCTTCCTGATGCATCATGTTGTCCTAGCATTGCCCCAATGGATGATGGTAGCACGGTCAAGTACAAAATTAATGGCCGACCAGGTGTTGGAGGTGCTAGGATATGAGGGTTTGACAAGTAATTCTTTATCTTATCAAAAGCTTCTTGACACTTTTCATCCCACTTTCCAGGCTGGTTCTTTCTTAGCAACTTGAATATGGGTTCACATGTGCTGGTCAAATTGGCTATGAACCTAGCAATGTAGTTGAGCCTCCCCAGAAAGCTTCTCACTTCACGCTCGCTTTTGGGAGCAGGCATCTCCTGAATGGATTTTATCTTGTCTGGGTCCACCCTTATACCATCTCTACTTACAATGAATCCAAGTAGTTTCCCTAAAGATGCCCCAAATACGCATTTGTTGGGGTTGAGTCGCACCTTATATTTCCTGAGTCTTTCAAATAGCTTCTGCAGCACTCCGACATGGCTTTCTTTCTCTTGAGACTTTGCGACCATGTCGTCCACATACACCTCAATCTCTTTGTGCATCATATCATGGAAAAGTGCAACCATAGCGCGTTGGTACGTTGCCCCAACATTCTTTAAACCAAAAGGCATCACCCTATAACAAAATGTCCCCCATGAGGTGATAAACGTTGTCTTCTCTTTATCCTCAGCATTCATGGGAATTTGATTGTATCCCGAGTAACCATCCATAAATGAGAATCGGTGGTTCTTAGCAGTGTTATCAACAAGTAGATCAATGTGAGGGAGCAGGAAGTTGTCCTTTGGACTAGCCTGATTCAGATCTCGATAATCCACACACATCCTAACCTTTCCATCCTTTTTGGGTACTGGGACAATGTTAGCCACCCATTCTGGATGCAATGAGAGCTCTAAGAATCTTGCCTCCCATTGTTTGGTCACTTCTTCCTTGATTTTTAAGGACATGTCAGGGTGCATCTTCCTCAACTTTTGTTTCTTTGGCTTTACATCTGGGAAGAGAGGAATATTATGCGCTGCTATTTTGGGGTGAATCCCGGGCATATCTTTGTAGGACCAAGCGAAAACGTCAAGATATTCTTTGAACAAGGCGATCATCTCTTCTCGTTCAGGGTTGTCTACCAACTTCAACTCTTTCTTCTCTTCCTCGGACCCCATATTGATGATTTCCACCACCTCATCGCTCAGACCAAACTCCTTTTCGGTGTGCCCCAGAAAGTCAGAAAGTCTATCAACCATTTCCTCATCGTCTTCCGACTCAAAATAGTCTTCACCAGAAGTCGTAAGGGGATCAGATGATAGGTTCTCGACGTTCTCACAATGAGGCAAAACTCTAGCGTGATTAGTATCCCTGAAGAGTAGTTTTAACGAAGTTGGAGGGGACATAACGGCAATAAATGACAAAAAGAGAAAAATAAAGGGAGTGGGATGAGAGATTGAGAAAGGAAAAGAGAGGAAGCAAAACACAAATGAATGGAAATGCATGCAAATTCATTTAATTGTTGTCTCGAGCAAAATAACATAAGTCTGATAGCCTTATTCGGCTAAATTAGCAAAATAAAAGACGATTACATGAAAGTAACAACATCAATAACTGGTTCTGCATGCCAATTGCTCAGTGACTCCTGATTGGTGTCGGGGAGGATAACGCCACTTGCTGTTGAATCCTCCTTATCCATCATATTGATCACAAGGCGGCGCATGGCGCCAGCTGCGTCTTCAGGCGAGATCACTTCTGCTGGCTCAGTGAAAGTGTCACTCAAATGTGGAATTGTCTTAGCCTTCTCTCTACCAGTTGCCGGTGTCTTCAGCTTTGACCCAAGGTATTCCTCATAACCAATCCCAAAAGTATCTGACTCCTGCTTCACGGGTATGGGAATGCAAACTCCTTGTAAGTTTCGACCCAAACCTTTCCCTTCTTCATAGCCATTTTTACTCATTATTCGAGCCACCACTTGATTCACACTGCGCTTTGACAAACTTCCTTTTATAACTCCTGGCTTATCCATCTCAAAACTATGGCACATATTTGTTACTTCTTCTTCAGTGTTGTCCACATAAGGTAGAGACATAGGTTTTGAGACCAACATCTCCTCTTCCCCACGAATCGTGATGATGTTTCTATTCTCAACAAACTTGACCCTTTGGTGGAGAGTAGAAGGTACTGCTCCGGCTTCATGAATCCATGGACGCCCCAACAACATGGTATACGCTGAATCGATAGTCATGACTTGGAATAACACACGAAAGACACTTGGACCGATTTCGAGCGGGAGCCTTACTTCGCCCAAAACACTCCTTTTAGAACCGTCAAAAGCTCGAACCATTAAAGTCTGGGGCGTCAAATCCCCCTCCCCTAATCCTAATGCAGCTAAAGTAGTCATAGGCAGGACATTAAGAGCTGATCCACCATCGATTAGTACTTTAGCTATCACAAACTCCCGACACTTCAAAGTGATGTGCAGGGCTCGATGCTCTCTACTTGCCTCAGGGTGCACCTCATTATCAACGAATGTGATCAAGTTGACTCGTTGTATTGGATCTACCATGTTCACCACGTTTTGGGGTGTCACATTAGGCTTTACAAAGGATTCTTCCAATGTTCCCAATAAGGCTTTCCTATGCACTTCTGAGGAGAGGATGAGGGATAAAATTGAAATCCGGGCTGGAGTCTTCTTTAATTGCTCAGTCACATCATACTCACTCTGCTTCATGATTTTCAGGAACTCCTCCTCTGAGGGTTCTTCCCTTTGAGCCTCTTTGCCTTTCTTTTGCCTTTCAGACTCTTCAGGGCCAAAGTATCGCCCGCTCCTTGTTATTCTGCCCACACTCACAATATTGCTAACGGACTCCTCAACTTCTTGGTTCTTGCCCTTTTCACTTTCAGCAAAACCTCCCACAATTTCCACTCGAGTCTCATAGCTCCAGGGGACTGCATGGGTGTCCTTGCAAACGAAAGGTGTGGGCTTCTTTACAGTCACTACAACTTTCTCTGGTGCTACAGGTGGTTTGAGTGGAGGAACTTTTAGCACAAAACGTTCCAAGACATTTATCTCCTCTTGAAGCATTGATCCTCTAGCTTGCACCACCCCCAATGACATCAGGCTTTGAACGCGGGCTTTGAAGTCCCAACAATCTTCAATATTGTGTCCTGCACAACCATGGTGGTACACACATTTGCTCCCTTCATCATACATGGCATATTTCACGCCCTCCTTTGTCGGTGCCAACACCTCATAGCCAGCTTTGTGCAATCCTTGCCATATTTCCATCATGGGGGTTCGAAGTTTCAGGACCTTCTTTATAGGCATCCGATCTTCTTCTATCATACTCACGGTTCTGTTTCCATCGTGATTATGAAGAGGGTTGTTGCTGATATTTGGTCCTGCCTCTTCCTGAATGTCAAGCTTCCCATGGGCTAGCAACCTCCTTACGGCCAATTTGAATGCCTCACAATCCTCGATTGAGTGTCCTGCGGCCCCCATATGGAACTTACAGGTTAAATTTGGGTTGTACCAAGCTGGAAATGGAGGCTCCCAATCTTTCACAGGAACTCCTGCGATCAAACGAGCATCTGCCAATTGTTGGAATAGTTCTGCATTGGTAATGGAGAGTTTGGGGAATGGTGGGAAGTCGGGTTGTGTTTGGCGATAATTCGAACGATTTTGTTGGTAATTTGGACGAGTCTGTTGGTAGTTTGGACGTGGCGGGGGGAATGCACCTGGGATATTGTTTACGGGAAAAGATTGTGTAGGTGAAGGGTTTGTGTTTGAGTTCATGGGGTAGGTTATATTTGGCCGTGGCTGGTTATATTGTGGCTGTTGGTGAGTGATATTTGGTGAGGCTCGGATAAAGCTGATCTCGGGGTCCTTCTTCTTTTGAGGGAAGTTCTTTTTAGATTGCCCGCCTTCTGATTGCTCCGTTTGGAGTTTTCCAGCTCTTATCAGCATCTCAACTCTTTCCCCCGCAGCTATTAGATCAGCAAAGTCTCTATACGCAGCTCCAGCCATTGCCGCCACATAGGGAGACCCTAAGGTTCCCAAGAAGTATGAGCACATCTCTGAGATGGTGAGCGGTGGTTGAACTTGTGCAGCAAGAGTCCTCCACCTCTGGGCATACTGTTTGAATGTCTCATCGTTCTTCTTCTGCAATATCCCCAGTTGTTCACGTGTCGGAGCCATATCCATGTTGAATTTGTACTGATTCATAAAGATATCAGCAAGGTCCCTCCAACAACCAATCTTGGAGTGATCCATCTGGATGTACCATTCTAATGCCGGCCCAATCAAACTCTCGTGGAAAAAATTGATGAGAAAGTTTTCATCTTTGGACCATATTGACATTTTGGTGCAATATGTCCTCAAATGCAGAAGGGGATTGGTGCTCCCATCATATTTTGTGGAATCTGGCACTTTAAAGTCCCGAGGGATCACCACATCCGTAGTAGGGCAGAGTTCATTCACCCCCAAGGACCCGAAGGAGCCAGATCCCTGGAGAGCCTTGATCTTTTCCTCCATTTTGTCCATCCATGATTGATTCACCTTGTCTCTCGGCACAGATGCGCGTCCTTCATTTTCCCCATTATAAACGTTGAATACTCCTCCACCTGGCTCATTGTGGCCGACAGGTTCATACCCGATCCCAATGAGACCGTCAAAAGCCTTGCTTTGGGGAATCTCTACATTCAGCGGGTTATTGACCCCTTCCCCTTCACTCACTATGGTGTTCATTACCCGTGTTGACAGCAGGGTGATAGTGTCCCTTATAGTCTGCAGAGTCTCTTCCATTCGGGTTTGGGTGGCGGCCATTTCTCCCATTCTTTCCCTGACTTCATCTACCTCTTGGGACAAATTCCTTCCGGGCATCTCTATCGGTTCGGCCATTCTTGCTCTTGCTCTGGTGAAGTAGACTCGGGCTGGATTGGTCTTTTTTCGATTAGCTCGCGCAATGGTTGCTAAGTTCCTGTTTTAACAAAGGGAAGAAAATTTGTTTTGTTATTTTAATGCGAAAATGAATAAGTTACCCGTTATTTGCCGAGGAATCATTATGGATCGTTCTTGGGATCCGAAGTGAGTATCTTTGGTTCGAGATTTCAAATAAATCGTAGATATGGAACTTATGGAGAATCAAAACAAACGAACATCTTCATTAACGATAACATTCAAGACAATGAGTCCAAAATCCAACATCCAACATCCAAAATACAAAATCCAAAATCCAAAACCCCAACAAACGGGTTCCTCAAAATACATAACCAAAATAACAAAAGGGGAAATCATTCAAGCATCGTTCATGTTGACCTCCGTCACAACAACATCCTTCTTGGCCTGTTTGACCAACTCCTCGAAGTCCTCCACGAGCCTCTTGCATACTTCTATCAGCTCGATCGCCTCTCGAGGAGTGGTGAGCGGGTTGACCATAGCTTCTGCCTTGCAGGACTAGCTTGGGGATTCTTCTGACATCCTCTAACTTGTGGGTCCAATGCCCGACCTCGTACCAAGTGTCTACAAAATTCACCTGTACTGCTTTGATCAGTCCCATGAAGTGGCTCCTTTCCCCAGCCCAGTGCTCTAAGTTCCTCAGTTCCTCATTCTTCCTTTCAATGGCGGCCCTATACATGCCGATTACGCTCTTCACCTCTAACCGATCTCTCCGGATTCTCTCTTCGTAGTGAGCAATGATTTCCTTGAGCTCTCGGTCATGGTGAAGGATGCGTTGCTGATTCTCTGCTTGGGTGGCTTGAAGATTCACTAACTCGCCCTTCAATTGCCGATTCTCCTTAACCACAGCTTCTATGGTCTTGGAGGTTCTTTGTATTTCTAAGTGCTTCTCTTCCAAGTGTTTCTGATAGTCTTTAATTATATCAGTGTAGGTTTGTTCCTCGAACCGCCGATCTTCCTCGAGGTGGGCCGCTTGCTTCGTTATTTGGTTCTGAAGAGTGGCCAGTTGTTGTTTCCTCTCCCTAAGGGCCTTTCTCAACTGCCCATTTTCTTCTACCGCCTTGGCAACTTGCTCTCTCAGATCTTGATTCGTGGCACTTATAAGACTCCTGGAACTTTTCTCGGTTCGGGCCTTTTTGTTGGCTTGCGCCAACGAATGATATTTCTCGTCGCACTCTCTTTTTAGATCCCCGAGAGCGACGCGAGATTTTTTCAGTTGGATCTCCAATGCCTCCTTCTCCACTTCCGACCTAGCCAATCGATCTTTCATTGCTTTCATTTCATCACTTTTCTCCAGCACCGTATCGGTCTCTTGTTGTGGACTAGGTGTCGAACTTGGGAACGACAACTTGACCACCTCTACCCTGTTTCGCACCTATTCCTTGTAACTGTCCATGGCTCCACAACCTGCGCCTCCTAACTCTTTGCTCCCTGCATAGGTGATTTTCTTCCATGCCTTACCAATTCTGTCCAGCATAAGCTTGTCTGTCAGAACAGTCCTGAAGTGAAGTAAGAATGCCTGAGCGGGCGGGCCCCTCATCGGGTAACGCATCTGTCTTAACGCCAAAATGGGATTGTAGTTGATGCAACCTGATGTTCCCACCAGTGGCACATTTGGGAAATCACCACAACTGACGATAACCCGTTTTGTACCTGCTGCTAACGGAAACCAACGTACTGTATCCTCTGTGAGCTGAATGAATTTCTGTTTCCAATCCTGAGCACTATAGTTCTGTGCGCCCAGCTTGTGCAAATCAGCAATATGGCACCATTCCTTGAAGTTTCTTTTGAATACGTGAGCCGTCAACCATATATATAGTATTGGTAGGCAGCAAATTATCCTATCCTTCTTCTCCTCGTGGCAGAGACTCAGAGTATGGTACACATAAGCCAAAATTGGGAATGCCGAGTTTTCCCCTCGACACTTGCGCACCATAAACACATCAATTGCAGCAGGGCCCACAAAGTCTCCACTACTTGGAAATAAGACCAAGTCATAAATTGCGAGGGCCAACACATCTATGAGGGTCTCCCAGTCCTTGCACCCCACCAATTTGTTCATTAGCTCTTCCATACGCACCCTTGGTATCCCTTCAGGCGTTTTCTCATTGGGTTTTTTATTGTTGATATCGCCCACATCAACTCGGACGGCCTTAGCAACAGTTTTAATTCGAGGATAGCTTCCATAGAAGTGGTACGGTTTTGCATCCCCTAGAGGTTGCCCAACAATCACGGAAAACTCTTCGAGAGTAGGTGCTAGTTGAAAGTTGGAGAATGTGAAGCACCTCAATTGTGAGTCATAGTATTGGGCCATGGCAGATATAGCGTCAGTCTGAACATTCACCTCTAATAATTTCAACAGGTTCCCATACCTCCCCTTAAGGATCTTCTGTGACTCTTCAGGCAGCTTAGTGGCATAGGCCTTTAGCTTGGTCATGTTAAGCTTACGGAGAATGAACTGAATGGTCTTCCTTGTTTTATTCGTCAATTCCATGTCTCACAGATTCTTTTGACCCAGATACTCACTTCTCAATTCCGAACTTAGATTCCTCGGCAAACTTTCCTGGATGGACAAATAAAGAAAAAGTGAGGATATTGAAAACAAATAAGACCATGCATGTGAAAACAATTTTGTTTATTATTTTTTTGGAAAAGAGTAGAGTAGTTAATCTATGCACGAAAAAAACGGTTTGTTTATGCTAAAATTTTTGAAGAGTAGGGTAAGACGTAGAGTAGCTCCCTTTGTGACCTAATTTGGTTGGTCCATGCTATTGGACTTTGAACCCTACGGATCTACGACCTTCTGTTGTGATACTCACTGGGTTAGTAGCTATAACCTACGGAGATTTCAGGTCTCTAGAGCCAAGTATTCTCCTAGAAAGGTCAAACACGCCAGGATGTACATCCAAAATGTGAATACCCACAAGGGAGAATCGTACTCTAGATGAGGAATTCATGGTAGATACCAGGATGTACATCCAAAATGACTACCACTACACAACCTCGTTCTAACCTAAGTGTTTTCCACTTAGGCTCTGGTATAAGCCCCACGCAATGTGTGTGCTCACAATGTATGTGTAGTGTGTGAAGGGAACGTACAAACCTCAAACCCTAATAAAAGACTAAGAAACACCTGCAAAACAATCATAAAAGAAAAACACAACCAAGCAACAGCATTCAAAAGCTTCTACCCTAGGGTTTGAGCAAAATAATAGGCGAATATAATAATTAAGCATAGGGTAAACAAAATAATAACTCAGACATACCTTGCACAAATAAATTAAACAGGCTTGACTCTCACTGGTCCCCAGTGGAGTCGCCATCTGTCGTGATCGTAATCCCGACCCAGACGGCTCAAAATTTCGCAATTTTAAGGAGTCGCCACCCAATTTATTAAATAGGGAAAAGTGAGAAAAACCTAACTAAATGGTTATTGGTCTGTGTAACTAGGTCGGATTCGGGAATCAGTTATGCATAGGGAAGGGCGGAAACTTAATTCCACTGCACCCCTAATACATCTGTCCTAAGACAGTTACCCTAAATTTGATTTGTGCAACAATAAATCACTTATTTATTTGTTTACCCTAAAAATACTATTTCAAACATTTAGCAGAAAAGTAATTATAAAATAGAGACTAATTTAGAAAAGTTGATTTTTGACTTGACAGGGGAGCCCTGCTCCTACATACCCTCTGGTGCAATGAGGGACTCAAAAGTCACGTAGTTCTTCCTGAAAACTTGTTGGTTGGTTGATTTTAATTTTGAAGGGGTTTAAGATCCAAGTTGTACAACTAAAGACTCTTAAACCGGATTGATAGGATGTACATCCAAATCGAATCTATTTTTTTTTTGTATTTTTATGAAAATAGGTGCTAAATAGAATACATGTTAATTCATTGGTTTGCGATTTTCATTTCGAAGAGATTTAAGGTCCAAGTTGGACAACTAAAGACCCTTAAATCAAAGTTGTGGGTTCGATAAGATGTACATCTAAATCAAACCCTATGTATACTATTTATTTTAGGAACAATAACAATAATAACAATAGTACTAATAATAAATAATAATAATAATAATAACAATAATAATAGTGATAATAATAATAAAACAACAACGATAATACAAAAAAAGGACGATAATGAGTGAAAAAAATTTCCTTTCGCTTCTCTTTGTTTCCTTTGTTCCTTTTCTTCCCCCTCTGTCTGTGTGTGTTATTGTGTTGATAAAAAAAATTTCTCTGTTCCCCCAGTGCCCCTCACGGCTTTTCCTTTTCTTTTAAAAGCTCTTCTCAACAAAACCAGAAACAGTGTATGTATCCTATTTCAGATAAGCAGTAAAAAAAAAGACCAACCTAATGCTCTTAAAAACGTCTTGATACTTCTTTCTTGTTGGCTCTTGAGAAAAAAAAAAGCGTTCCTCTCCTTCTCTTTGTTAAAAGAACAGTGTTTCAACTCTAGCAGATTAAAACTCAGGATGCTGAGTTTCAACCCTTCTTTTTTGTGATCACTCCCAATCAATTTCCTCCCCCCCCCCCCTTTTTGATTGTGTTGGTGCTGTATTTATAGCCAAAATTGTATAGTTAGATGCACTGATGGGTCAATTTTATTTTAAAAAACTGATTTTATATCTCTCCATAATATCATGCTTTGGTGCTTAAAGTCTCTCTTCAGAAAAATCTCTCTCCAAGTCTCTGTTGCATCACAAAAATAGACTTGAAAAAAGACTTGTTTGACTATTATCTGTTGCTTCGAAGCTGAGGCCTATTGTTGCAACAAATTTGGCTTCTTCTCCTTGTTTTACCTGCTGTTGCTTGACTGAGGCTACTACCCTTGTTTTTTTCTTTTGGCCGCTGGTGTATAGCCTGCGCACAGTGTATGTAGCTCAAAGCTACATCTCTTGCTTTTTGTAAAAAAAGATGATTTCTTTCAATGTAAATGTACCTTCAGTTATATTAATTTTTTTCATTCCTTTGAGGAGCTTTTTCTATTGTGAGTGTTACTTGGATTTATACATAGAGAGAAGTTACCCTGTGTGGTGGTGAAGCATTTCTCCAAGTGGGACCTTAAAGTTTCAAGCCAGTAAATTTGACTATGGTCATTTTTGAAAATTAAGTCGTGGACTTAATCGTGTTACTTTTTTTCCTGTGCTATTCGCTCCCTTTTTATTAGCGCTAATGAAATAAAACAAGGCTACTAACGACTATCAAATGACACTCGGACTCGACTGGAAGCTAAACACCCGCACCCAATTAAAACGACACATACACGCGATTAACAATGACATGTGTACATCGTTAAAAGTAACACGCATACTCACGAGAATAATAAGGTGCAAGATCGTAAAAAAACTAAACGCGCGTATGCAATAGTGTGCGTGCATCACCACACATTTATTATTCATTATATTATTATTTTTATTATTATTATTATTATTATTATTATTATTATTATTATTATTATTATTATTTTGGAGAACAAGAAAAGGCCGGTTAAAAATTGAGTGTTCACAGGAATTAAAGTCTCAACTGGAAGAGTTGATATCAAAGAAGTTTGTCAGACCTAGTGCTTCGCCATCACTACAAAAAACGGAACAGATTGCGGGGGTTTTTAAGTCGCTTAGCGGGGGTTTTAAACCCCCGTGACGTAATCTGCAGGGGTTTTAAAAAACGCCGGAGTTTCAAGTGCCGCAATCGTTTTGCGGGGGTTTTTAGAAAACGTTGGTATCATGTCTTTTAGCGGGGGTTTTACTGCGGGGGTTTTTAACCTCCACAATTAGTGGAGGTTTTTTTGAGGGGGTTATCAACCTCCTTAAGTCGAATGATTTGTAGGAGTTTTATTTTTGTGGAGATTTTTAACTGCCATAGTTGATAGGTCTTTTTGTGGGGGTTACAACCTCCTATAATAGAGACAATATTTCTTTTGTAATTTTAGAATTTCTTTTTTCCTTATCTCATTATCATATTTTTATCACTAATAACTATACACACATCTTACATAAACTTACCAAGCTTAATCAAAAAAATGAAAATTTCATTAAAAATATAACTGTGATAACATAAATGTACTGTCAAATATCTAAAATATTTAATGTCATCCAGCTCAAAAACATAATTAAAAGAAACAATTGTAGCTCAAATATCTATTGTTATACAACTCAAAATGATAATAGCAGCAAAGAAATCATATACTAAAGGATCCTAAAACCATTAAATGTTACTAGCACCAAATGATCCACTTGCATCCATTAGAGAATGAGGCTCATTTGCACGATCACTTTCCTGAAATAACAAAAGAAAAATTGACTAACTTCAAATATCAAAAATCAAAGCAAAAAAGAACTAAATATTAGCTTGTGCATCAGGATTTCTATAAACTACAGCCGGGATTTCTATTTACAATCCTATCAATTACTACCTTTCGCAATTACTACCTTTCGCAACAGTTCTACATCAGTCCATGCTGAGGCATATACTATTTAATGTCCACATAACATTCTAACCATGCCTATTAATTCAAACTTCTAACCATAAATGAGTTTCAGAGGAGCTCTGCATGCAGATATTTAAATTTAAACCAGACTTGGTAATTACAGAGAAGGGCCTGAGTGATTTGGCATGCCATTATTTTAGCAAGCATGGAGTTAGTGCAATCAGGAGGCTGAGGAAAACTGATAATAATAGAATTGCCAAGCATGCCATTATTTGCATCATATAATAGTTTAGGTAAATGTAGATATTGCATCATGAGAGTAAACTGATCTGCAAGAATACTGGGAGCAATAGATAAATTCTCAGCAGCTCATCTTTCATGCTTGTACACTAGCAAACTCATTTTCATTTTAAAGGGGACATCAATTTCCCTTGAAAAACGATGTAACCAAGAAATATAACTAAGTTTATGGCAGGAATAGAACAAAGAGACAATATATCTTCACAAGAGAGGTGGCTTTGAAACCAAAGGGAAGTGAACAAATAGCAGGGCAAGCTCTATCTAGGAAGTATCCAAGAAAATTTTAGGCTTTTAGCAAACGTATATGATGTAATTAAGCTTCATCAAAATGCTTTGCTACCTGTTCATATTACCCCTGAGTCCTGACCTGACTCTTCTTGTACATATTAATTCATTCATTTTTTCCAGAGATTGATCTCTTATAGTTTGCCAGAAACTCTTCAATATCTACTTCAATGACCTAATACTTTACAAAGCTACGCAAATTGAAAACAAGCATAATACAAGGCACCAGGAGCAAGTAAATAGCATGTTTGGATCGACTATTTAGAGTTAATCAAAATGACTATAGTAGAAACAACTAATACATAAGTCATTTAAGTAAATAAATGCCAACAAAACAGACTTGTATTGCATACTTCACTTCAAAACAAGAATAAAAAATGATAAGGAGGTGTTCTTACAACTCATTCATCTTGGTATCATATTGATGAGCATCAAGATGTAAATCCTCTGGTGCAACTCCTAACATGACTGCAAGATGAAAAGAAAAAATATCAACACACAATTGCTAAGGCACAAGCATCTTGCATACTATTATTGTTGAACATTTTGAGCAACCAAACAAAAGGATACATTCTTAGAGCAAAATAAATAACACTAAATAACACTATAGGAGGATCATCATAAATAGTTTGGTACTGGTTGCAAGACTTGATTCAATTTTCACATTAGAAGATCTGTTTCCGGATCAACACATAAAAAGGTACAGAAACAGTCACACCTTGCAAATCGTTCAGATCTATAAACAAAAATCGTTCAGATCTATAAACAAAAATCGTTCAGATCTCAAAACCTAACAAATCTGAAACAAATCGAGAAGCAAAAGGAGTAGTAAAAACCTGAAGACTATATTTGATAAACTTGTATACTGTTGTTAGGAGCAAAGCAAAATTATGTAAGCATATTTACCTTGCACGGAAAAGTACGAATGTAGTCCATTAGCAATTTCAAAGCACTACCTCTTATTTGCCTCTGCGTTTGTGAAATAAACTGTAACAAGTAAAGATTCAAATGAAAATATATCACTTATAAGATCAGAAGTACCTGCAAGACCAAAGAAAGAAACTTCATCAGGCATATGTCCTCGATTTTCGAAGGACAAAGAATCTGTAAATCAATTCCAAGAGCAGGATAAGAGTAGATTCCAGGGAAATAGAATAACATAAACTTAAGCAATAAAGTGCACGGGGACTATTTTCAGCAACATTACCATATTTAATTAGCTATGCCTAACTCAACTTCAAGTATCAATCAAATTGGCATCGAATGGAATATGTAGTTAAATGATACTCACACCCATGATAACCACAGCTTGGCGTGTCAGGCTATAGCAATTTTGATCAACATACATACGCGTTTTTCGACATGCCAAAATCACCCTTTGGAGTTCAGACTTGAATGCTGCTGAAAATGTAAGAAAGCAAACATTTAAACAACTCATAGCCTTCACTCATGACTCACCCACATAATTCATGACTATATCACCTGATCTTTAAGAATATATACAATATCATCTAAAAATTCTTCAATATATTAGCACAAACTCAATTTGTAGTACCCAGAAGACAATGGCAGGGGGCTAGTAATGTATGAAGAGTGAAGACAGCGAATCTATCAAAAATACTTGTTCAAAAAAATAGCCTGCACCCTTAACCTCTAAAAGACCCCTATTGACAGAAGGGATCATAAGTCATAAGAAGTTTTTTGGGACAAAAGGTCAGTTATTAATGAACTGATCTGTAATACTTTTTCCAACATTCATCTTTTATCCCTTCTCCCTCTCTTTATTTGACTTGCATAAACTATCTGCACATAGCCACATGTAATATTCTCAGGATCATTCCTTCAATTAAAAGAATAACATACCCCAATCTAAAAAAATCGTGCTCAATGTACACTACAATAAGACGACAACGACAATAAGCAGACAATAAGCAACGGCGACAGCAATAAAAGACACGACTGCTACGACAACAAAACGAGGCAGATTTATACCACAATGAATAATGAAACACCACAAAATCAGATAATCAAATAACAAAAAACTCAGAATCACAAAATCAATCTGCAAAAAAGGAAGCCACTGATTTACACCACTAATATTGTATTTATATCACTAATTTATACCATTAAACATAGAATCACTGATTTATACAACAATTCTAGTAATTATATCACACAATCAAAACAAATAAGTAAGCCAAGACCTTTACCTCAGAATAGAAGAAGTTGAAGGCGCACTCAAAGTTCATTTTCGTTGCCAAGACGCACAATAGAAGTTCCTTTTCTGGAAAGAGATACGACAATAAGATACGGCAACCCACTATGTTCGCGAGAGGGTTTCTGGTAAGGAATTCGCGAAAGGGTTTCGCGAGAGGGTTTCTGGAAAGGGATTCGCGAGAGGGTTCTGGAAAAGGAGGGTTTTTTATTCTGTTAAACGAGATAGGGGAAAGGGGAAAGGGTTTTGCGACTGAGAAGATACAGTTTCATAAGGGTTTTGCGACTGAGAAGATACGGTTTCATTCTTGAGAAATCGGAGTGAGAGAGGCGAAGTGAGGAGATGGAGGCGAGAGAGGCGGAGTGAGGAGATGGAGGCGAAGTGAGGAGATGGAAGCGAGAGAGACGAAGTGAGGAGATGGAGGCGAGAGAGGCGGAGTGAGGAGAGGCGAGAGAGGCGGAGTGAGGAGATAGATGGAGGCGAGAGAGGCGGAGTGAGGAGATGAGACTGAGAAGAGAGAAAGGTTTTTACGAAATGAATTTTTGGGAAATCGGTTTGACTGAAACTCAGTGTGAAAATGAAGAGGGAAAGGTTTTTTTTTTGTTTTTTTTACAATTAGTGGGGGGTTTTCTTGACAATCTGTGGGGGTTTTAAAACTCCATAAATTGAAACGAATTTTTTAACTAGATGGACGAGAAGTTCCTTTTTTAATGTTAAACTGAGGGGGTTTTAAAAACCTCCTGCAAAAAAACCCCCACTATTTGATCTGTTTTTTGTAGTGCATGGGGTGCTCCGGTATTACTTGTCAAGAAGAAGGACGGGAGCATGCGATTGTGTATTGATTACCGCCAATTGAACAAGGTAATTGTCAAGAATAAGTATCCTCTACCAAGGATAGACGATTTACTCGATCAACTTCGAGGTGCTGCAGTGTTTTCTAAAATTGATCTGAGGTCGGGTTAGCATCAGATAAAAGTGAGAGCCTCAGATATTCCGAAGACAGCTTTCCGTACTCGGTATGGACATTAAGAGTTTGTAGTGATGCCCTTCGGTCTAACTAATGCTCCCGCGATATTCATGGATTACATGACTAGAGTGTTCCACCCGTACCTAGATCGGTTTGTAGTGGTATTCATCGATGATATCTTGGTGTACTCGAAGACCATAGAGGAGCATGTCCAGCATCACCGAATTGTTCTGAATGTACTCCGAGAGAAGAAGTTGTATGCAAAGCCCTCAAAATGTGATTTCTGGATGCCTGAAGTCAAGTTTTTGGGTCATGTGATATCTCAGTCGGGAGTCGCAGTGGATCCTAGTAAGGTAGAAGCAGTGTTGAATTGGGAACAACCAACATCTGTGACCGAAATAAGAAGTTTCTTAGGTCTAGCTAGTTACTATCGAAGGTTTATTGAAGGATTTTCACGATTAGTTCTTCCACTTACTCGGTTAACTCGCAAGGGTCAACCGTTCGAATGGAGTTCCGATTGTGAAGAAAGTTTCCAAGGATTGAAAGGTAGGTTGACATCTGCTCCGATCCTAATTCTTCTAAATCCGTCGCTGGGATTCCAAATTTACAGTGATGCCTCTTGGGAAGGGTTTAGGGTGTGTCTTAATGCAGAATCAACAAGTGGTTGCTTATGCCTCCAGACAGTTGAAGCCTCATGAAGAGAATTACCTAACTCATGACTTAGAGTTAGCAGCAATCGTGTATGCTCTAAAGATTTGGAGACATTATACCTATACGGTTCTCGTTTCGAAGTCTTTAGTGATCACAAAAGCCTTAAGTATCTGTTTGACCAAAAGGAACTGAATAATAGGCAGAGAAGATGGGTTGAGTTTCTGAAGGATTATGATTTCAAGTTGAAGTATCATCCCGGGAAGGCCAATGTTGTAGCTGATTCGTTGAGTAGGAAATCTATTCACACGACAGAATTAATGATGCATGAGATGAAGCTGCTAGAGTGTTTCAGAGACTTAAAGCTGAATATGAAGCAAAGGAAGAATCGGCTAGTGTTGAGTCATATTCAGATTTCGAGTTTATTGAGAAATCTGATTCGCTCATCTCAAGAAGTTGATGTAGAGTTGCAAGCTCAAAGAAGGTTACCAAATTTTACCGAAGATAGTGATGGAATCATTTGCTTCGACGGTAGAATTTGTGTGCCAAAGGATGATGACGTGAAAAGGAAGTCTTGGAGGAAGCACATCGGAGTCAATATTCCATACATCTTGGATCTACCAAGATGTATCGGGATTTGTAACAAATGTACAGGTGGCCAGGAATGAAGGTAGAGATTGCAGAATTGGGTCTCGATGCCTAACTTGTCAAAGGGTTAAGGCAGAGCACCAGAAGCCTGCTGGTCAGTTGCAGCCGTTGAATGTGCCGGTATGGAAATGAGAAGATATTTCCATGGACTTTGTCATGGGATTGCCAAGGTCCCAAGCCGGCAACGATTCCATCTGGGTTGTTGTGGATCGTCTAACCAAATCAGCTCATTTTATTCCTGTTCGTTCGAACAGTAAGGTTTCCCAGTTAGCAGAGGAATATCTGAAGAGTATAGTAAGGTTGCATGGAATTCCTACAAGTATTGTGTCAGATCGCGATCCAAAGTTCACTTCTCGGTTTTGGAAAGCTTTGAACCAAGCCTTGGGAACAAGGGTGTTCGTTAGTACTGCTTATCATCCGCAGACAGATGGTCAAACAGAAAGGACTATTCAGACTTTAGAAGATATGCTTCGGGCTTGTGTGCTCGATAATGGAAGAAAATGGGAGGATCACCTTCCATTGGTGGAGTTTGCTTATAACAACAGCCATCATTCCAGTATCGGAATGGCTCCATTTGAAGCCTTGTATGGGAGGAAGTGCAGAACACCATTGTGTTGGTGGGATGTCAGTGAAGATCAATTGTTAGGTCCTGATTTGGCTCGTGAGACAACCAAAAAGATCCGGCAAATCAGAGAAAGGATGAAGGCTGCCCTGTGTAGGCAGAAAATTTATGCGGATAAGAGAAGAAGGCCACTAGAGTTTGAGTCTGGTGACCATGTGTTTTTCAGAGTTTCTCCAGCGATTGGTACCAGTAGAGCATTGCGGGCGAAGAAACTCAGTCCGCGGTATATTGGACCCTTCCAAATTATCGAGCGAATTGGGCTAGTAGCTTACCGTATTGCCTTACCTCCAGCTTTGTCCAATCTTCATGATGTATTCCATGTGTCTCAGCTAAGGAAATACATTTCCGATCCGAGTCAGCCGTTGAGTTTCGAGACGATTGACCTTAGGCCGGATTTGTCTTTTCAACCTCTTCCTAGTTACATCATGGAACGTGGCGAGAAGACGCTTCAGACGAGGACAATTCACATTGTCAAAGTGGTTTGGGATGGATTTTCGATCGAGGAAGCTACATGGGAATTGGAGGATGACATGCGGGCTAGATAGCCGTATCTATTTTCATGAGGTATGTTTTGTTCAACTTTGAGGAAAATTTTTTAAAAGTTGGGGTGATTGTAACATCCCTAATTTCGGTTAATTTCGTTTTGAGAAACTAACTAGCGAATTGTTATTCGATAAAATAATAATTCAAGTCATGGACATGTTAAGAGCGTGAAAGCAACATTTAGTTGCTAATAGTATGAATTACGTGATCGTTTTGAGGTAGAAATAGAATTATGTAAAGATTAGGGGACCAAGGGTATTTTGGTCATTTCCATATCTTTCGAACCCTAACCCAAATTACTCAACACCAAAACATACTCCTTAACTCCATAAGACCACAATCACAATTTTTAGAAGTTAATTATGAGTTAGTGGTTATTTAAGGGTAGATTAAGGTGAAGGTTAAGTGGAGGGCATTTTGGTCATTTCCCATCCACTTAAAGCCTTACCCAGCTGAACCATCTTCATTCCACCAGAATTCCAGAAATTTCAGAAAAACATAGTAGTGAGAGAAGAGAGAGAGGGCGTGAAGTGAGGAAGAAGAAGGAGCTCCAAGCTCCACCATCACCCATTGCATGGAAAATTCAGTTTCGAAGTCTAGACCCGTTCGGTGCGAGTACGTGATTACGGGGATCGTTCGAGAGTTTACGGTTCGGTCGTTTCGTGTGAGGACGTGATTTCTCGCGAGTTCGTCGAATCAGTGAGACACATGCTTAGGATCATTTTGTATTTCTGGAATGATTATTATGTGACCGGTTTTGAAGTGTATTTCGTTTCGAAAAGTTTTAAGAGTCGAAAACCGTTTTCGGAAAAATAACATTTTACGGTTTTTATCGAATTTTATATGTGATTGTATGGACTGGATTGACTGGAATATTGCTTGATATTGTTTATGTTTTTGTTGGATATTGATCGGAATACGGATTGGACTCGAACGAAATTGCGAAAATGAGAAAAGCGGAATGAAATGGTGCACAGACAGGTGCGCACGAATTGTGCGCCTAGGGAAACACGGATCGTGCGCCATGTTCGCAAAATGGTTTTTAAAAGCAGGTTCAGTGCGCACGGGTCGTGCGCCTAGGGCACACGGACCGTGCGTGAGCTTCTGTCACCGGACACCGAATTCTCGTTTCGTCGCTCCTTTTGATTCCAAACCTCTTCTAGTCTCTTTTCCAATCCTTTGTGATGATTTTTCACTCTTAAGGAATTGTTATTGATATGTTCAAAGATGGTTTTGAAAATTTCCCTCAAACCTATAAAAGTTTCAAAAACCGTAAAGTCGTATACGCGAGAGGTCATGGCTTATGTTTAAGGTTATGGAAACTATATGTTAGATCAAGTTTATGTTTATGTATTAACATTAATGACATGTAATGAAAAGGGATGAATAAATATTTTCATCAAAGACTGTTGAGGTTTAAATATATAAATTATATTGAAAACAGGAGACGGCCCAAAGCGGGTGGATATATAAACTATATCAAAAGGATGGGTGACGGCCTAGTAGATTAGTACACTAGGGGAGGGAGTCATGAGCCCCAGAACCTAGGCCTCAGAGGTTTGAAGCTAGTGTAAACTAGTGGAGAGGTTCGACGGTAAATGCGTGGTCATTACCGGAGATGGCTATGGCATGAAAGGAAAAGATATGCACGTAGGCCCTATATGGACTACGATTAAAGGAAAAAGAAAATAAATTAACCGAAAGTTATTGTGAGGGGTTACGGTAGGACTCACTGAGATAATGTTTATCTCACCCATTATATGTTGTTGTTTTATAGAGAAACAGGGGAAGAAGAAAGCGAAAAAGCACGAATAGGTGACGAGCTTGAGGAGACGTTCGAAGACTTGGTTCTTTGATCTATGATATTGGATTCCCTTGTTGTCTTTGTAACTCGATAATGTGACTTGAATTTTTTTAAGTTATGTAATCGTTTCCGCTTTTCTTGTGTTGGTATTGAACACTAGGTTATGAAGATGTTAAAAGACATGGAACCTATATGGTTTTTAATTGAGTTATGGAATGTAAGACTGTTGATGTTAATCATCGAGGAAAATTTTAGTTGTGTTCAATATCTAAACAGGAAGTTTTACTCTGATGTATGTCATTTCGTGCATCTTGGCATTTCTATTTGATAGAAATATTAGGGTGTTACACTTGGTGTGCTGCATGAATTGCAAGGGACACTTGGTGTTTTGCATATCCATACAACTGTAAAAATTACATGCATTCATCAACTCTCAAATAGCCCAAATTGGCGAATGCCAAAATTAGCTAGATACTTCCTACACCTTCCATGACCCCAAAGAAACAAACACCAAAAATTTATGAGTCGATTCGCTTGGCATATAACTAACGAAAACTTCTCATACCAAAAAGAGGAAAATCACACATCTAGCAACTAAACATGGGAACTTCGAGCACAAAATATATGATCTAGAGGTAATGTAGTTTTGGTGTGAATAATGTCTCGACCGTACTCATGGATTATATGAATAGGATCTTTAGACCTTACCTTGACCCGTTTGTTTTACTATTCATAGAATTATTCTCATTTATTCTTCAGTAGAAAGGAACACAAAGAACATTTGAGGATAGTCCTACAAACTTTGAAAGACTGCCAGCTTTATGCTAAGTTTTCTAAGTGTGAATTATGGTTGGAAGAAGTAAAATTATTGGGACATGTGATTAACAAATAAGAAATATTTGTTGATCCTTCCATAGTTTATGTGGTACTTGAATGGGAAAGTCCACTTAACGTAGGTGAGACTTGTAGCTTTCTTGGACTTGCAAGATATTATAGGCGATTCATAAAATGTTTCTCAAAGATTGCACTGCTTATGACACAACTAAGGTAAAACTTATGAATGCATAGAAGAGTGTGAGACTAGTTTCCTGGAATTGAAGAGAATATTGACTAGCCCATCGGTGTTGGTTTTACTGGTTCCATTAGAATAGTTTGACATGTATTGCATT
Source organism: Astragalus membranaceus (assembly GCA_039519185.1). Classification (NCBI taxonomy): domain Eukaryota; kingdom Viridiplantae; phylum Streptophyta; class Magnoliopsida; order Fabales; family Fabaceae; genus Astragalus; species Astragalus membranaceus. The sequence continues at coordinate 80,176,880 of CM076850.1, read as the reverse complement.
AATGCATATCGAGGATTAGTTGTTTGTTGATACAGGAAAAGAAGGTAGTTGCTTATGCACCAAGACAATTGAGGGTTCATGAGAGGAATTACCCGACTTAGAGTTAGCTTCTATAGTCTTTTCCTTAAAGATTTGGAGGCATTATCTTTATGGATCTCGTTTCATTGTACTCAGTGATCATAAGAATTTAAAGTATCTGTTTTACTAGAAGGAGTTGAACACAAGACACCAGAGATGGATAAGAAAAGTGAATGTAGTCGTTGATGCTTTGAGTAGGAAGACATTACTTGTATCTTCTATGATGATAAAGGAATTAGAATTTCTAGAGGATATTTGAAATTTTGGTTTGAATATAGGCTTCTAACATAAAATTAGGAGAAGCAATTGTTGGATGAATACCCGAAGAACTGAAAGTTAGGATAAATGAAGGATGAGAAAATGATTTGAAGGTAGGAATCACTACAACATTTAGATCCTATGGCAACAGTTACGGCAACGGTTTTCAAACCGTTGTTCCTGAGGGCGTTGCCTTAGATAGGCAACGGTTATTTGTCCCCAAGGCAACGCAAACTGAAAACCATTGCCACTGCCAGTTGGAACGCAACGGTTTTGGTTTCCACTCTATGGCAACGGTCGCAAACCGTTTTCAGTTATGGCAGCACTTCGAAACCGTTGTCAGGTATGGCTGCAACACGTTGAAACCGTTGCCATAAATGGCAACGGTCGCAAACCGTCTCCAGCTATGGCAACACTTTAGAACCGTTGCCATGTATGGCAACACGTAGAAACTGTTGCCATAAATGGCAACACTGGATAATCTTTCCCTGTTTATTTTAATAACAACAACGGTTTAAAAAACGTTGCTATTACTGACAAACGCAAAAAACTATCGTATTCATCATCCAAGCTTCTTAATCGCATCACAAACTTCTTAATCTAAATCATTTCAAGGGAAAAATTAAAGTTGTACCTAAAATGTAACAATTTATCAGACATAATGTATCATTATATTGCTACTTCAAAGACATAATTAATGTATCTTAAACAACATAATTTTCATTAAGTACAAATAAACATTGCAGAAAACATGTTCCATTTCCAAAATAAAACTTGTCAAGTCTTCAACACATGTCTTCAAACTCTTCATCATCCAAGCCATCAAGACCAAGATCTATGCCTTCATTATTTTCCTACAAAAGTAACAAAATTCGATTAATGCAATATACAATATACAATACTCTATAAAAGGAAACTTAAATAAAAGGAAAAAGGAAATACGAGTTCTAAGTTGCCAAGGAAACTGCGAGGAAGTTTCTCAACCATCAGAAGAGACCAACAGTCATAATTGCCATACTTAATTATGTTCGGAGAAAATCATTGACTCAAATGAGCTAGAAACTAAACCACTAGATACCACACTATCACATTCATAAAGTTACAAGTATATCAAATGAACACAACATTTGGGGAGTTATACTTAACGGTTACAAGTTACAGTGACATCATTTCATATGCAAATTAGAAACAGGTTAATAGGCAATGCTGGAATTACTTTTGTTGTTAAAAAATGGCCCACACAAATTTTCTGCCTGTTAGAATGGCGCCTCCTAAGATTGACGATGTTTATATTCATTGTGGCAAGGCATTCGTATTTTTCATAAACACACATCAATCACTTTCAATGATTCCAATTTTTATCATTTACAAAACTCATGTTTACATGAAAATTTCAGTGTTCACCTTTTTCTCTCCTAGAGAACTACATCCTATTGTTCTATACATGGAGCGGATCCAAATTCCAAAAATCATCATCGAAAAGCCAAAAGGTCCACTCCAGACTTCAGTTACAGGATAGAAAAAAATATTTGCCACCCCTTTCCATAGAATAAATGACCCAAGCAAGCATAGACACTTGATAGACGCAATAGAAAAACTAAAAGAGAAACATTGTCTCAGAGCAAAAGAGGAAAATACATAATCCATGACCTAGCAAGTCAAGTAATTGTATTTCCAAAACAAGCAACCATTTTTTTCAATACAAAAACAATCAAACATTGAGTTGCTCATTTCAGCTACCACTATAGTTAGGTAAAATACAACTCTGTTATCAATCAACCAAAGTCTGCTAATAGGATTATGGGAGTTATAGAAAACCACAAGCACATATAGTAAATTAATGATATACAGATTAGCATTAGTACCTTGTCAAGAAATTTTAACAAACGACTAAAACTAACATCTAATCAAACAACTTTTAACATTACTCAATAGTGAAACAGGACACGTCCTAAAAACTATAACAAATTTTCTCCTCATCTAACATCGTTATTCTGTCCATAAATTTTTAAAGACAAACAGAGCACAGTTATCAAGAGTAGCTGTAAAAGTATTAGATACAAAAACAGCTGGTGAGATGTCTATCAAAGTATGCAGATTACAACATCAGACCACAATATGTATTTTTAGACCCAACACTTTCCCAGAAAGACAAACTTACCAATCAAAGTTTAAAGACAAACAAAGGAGATACCAATAAAGTGACTCTTACTTACTCTATGAGCCTCCGGGGCATGTGTTGATGTCGAAGAACATGGAGCACTAGTAGCATCAGGCGGAGTTGAAAACATAGCTGCCAAAGCCTCCACATTCAACCCTGAGTTATTTTGATCTAATACGGTCTTTACTAGAAGCTGAAACTTTTTCTCCATCCCTTTCTGATTCTCTTGTAGTTTCTCTTGTAGTTTCTCTTCAAGTTCATTCATCTTATTGGCATATTATTTTCTTAGTTTTTCCATCTCATTTGCATGTGCTCTCTTCATTTGTGTAACTTCTTCATTTCTCTTCAACATAGTAGCTGTTACCGCTCTTCCATGGGTACGTATACTCTCCCATGTTTTTCTTTACCAACCACCTTTTGAAAAGCTTGCGAAGGAGAATGACCAGAACTCACAAAGTCTTGAAGTTTTATCTACCATATTTAAAACGCAATCACAGTTAAAGATATACATTATTATATTTGAAATGATAAATTCATTAAATAAAACTTACAATTGTATCATTTGTTTCTTCGTTCAATTGTTTTCCTTTCTTACTTTGGCGTGTTTCGATGAACAACTCAAGTTGAGAAGGAGGCTCTCCATCCTCACTACTAGCACACTACCAAGATAATGCTCATTAACACAATAGCAAAGGTAAGGTCTAAAACAGAACCACGTGTAGAAAGTAGAAACAAGTCAAAATCTGAATTATTGATTTACTAGGAGGAAACATGAAATAAGCTGGTCAAGTCGATACACAAAATCTGAATTATTGATTTACTAGGAGGAAACATGAAATAAGTTGAATTATTGATTTACTAGGAGGAAACATGAAAATCTGAATTATTGATTTACCATTGTCTCCCTTATGCGAGCAAAGCTTACTGGACTAGCTCGATGTCTGCATTTTTGTTGAGCTATATTTTGAGCATTTTGGTGGCATGTTTCCTAAGTAATGGACATTGCAATTTAGTAAATTTGAGAAATGAATGTAAGAAAAAACACAAATATCACTATTTCTTACTTGAACGGGTGGAAGGCTCCAATATACCATCAATGCTTTAAAGTGTTCCTCCGGTATGTCATCAGGACGATTTTTCAACCGCTCACGCAAGGTTATATATTTGGTAAAATGCTTCTTTCTAATAGTACACTTATATCGCCTCCATGCCTCATCTATAATAGCATACACGACCTTCTTTCCTTTCTCAGGTACATTGTATTTTTCATACAAAAAAGAAGCTTAATTAGAAAGCTCTAATTTATAAAGTAAACTAAACACACAAATAGAACTAGATAAGTTATATTACATTGACATAAGCCCATATATTCTTATCTTTATCCGGTACAGCCTTCCAATTGGTGTAAATAAGAGGGTAAAAATCTGAACTCCTTGCAATGGTTCCCAAAAAGTTACTGAATTGGGAAAGTATGCTTGCATTTGGCACAATGGGTTGTCCTAGTTCAGTCAAGATAATGTTTTCTCTATCATTAGCTGAACGTGTATGAATTTTCACACATAATGTTTTCCCTCAAGTTCTTTTCGATGCTTCCCCTAATTAAAACACAAATGAGTCAATATAGAAATTAGTAAAAATAAGAGTAAAAAGATACCTAAACATTGCCATTAGTACGAGTCAATACAGAAATTGATACACCTTTACTTGTATTTTCATTGAATTCCCCCAACTTCCTCACTTCCATAGTTGATATCCCCCTCAATTCCTTGTTCTTGATCACTTTCTTCTTCTGATTCCTCCACTTGGTGTGGTTGCTGATTTTTTTCAATAAGTTCACCAATTGACATTGATGGACACTTTGGGATGTACTTTTTCTTTTTCAACGATTGTTCTTCAACCGTTGTTCCTTGACTTTGATTTCCACCAACGGTAGACCTTAGCTGCCTCTTCATAGGGAGTTCAGATTGAACAATATTAGTAGCAACTCTATTGTTCAATGAAGGCTTCATAGCATCTAGCATTTTTTCTTGCATTTTTTTGGACCATGTTACTTGGATTGAAACTCCTTCATTTGTTGATGATTGGGCCCTACTTGTGGATTTAGCAATGTCTTTTTGGTGAGAAACTTGAGTGGTTTTTATTGCTTGGGTTGTCGCTTTAATGTTCAAGGAAGATTTCATTTGCTCTTGCCTTTTGTTTTGAGCTTCTATTGACCCTGTTGATCCTCTTACTGGGATCGGAACTCCTCCGATAGTCAATGACTGGGTCCTATTTGTGGATTTACCAAGGCCCTTTTGGATCCTTCCTTCATCAATGCCTATTGTTTGGGACTGGAAAATAGGACAGATTCAAACAAATTCATGCTTTCATTGTAAATAGGACAGATTCATACATTCATACTTTATAGAGGACAGATTCATTGTAAATAGAATGTTCCAGACATTACTATATATTAACTATGTAATATAGGACAAATTCATGCATTCATTGTAAATCTTAAAAACTATCATGTTCTGTGCATTCTTCTTAAGTTAGAATGCTTCCAATAGAATTAGAAAACTTGGAAATAACTTCTTACGAGGCAAATAGGCTGCTGCTGAGTGCTTCCAATATGTTGATTTTTCATTGATTTGAATTGCTTCCATTTCTTCTTTTTGAAGCTTTCTCATTTTCCACCGTGATTTTATACTTTTGAAGCAAGTCCACACTTGATTTAGCTTTAAGTTGTTCAAGATCAAAATCATTGTCCTTGTCCATTTTCCTACACCCTTTGTATTTTGTAACTTGAATGGAGATGTTCTTGGAATGAAATTAAAGAAAACACTACCTGCATCATTGAAACACAATATATATTAATATCTAAACACACATGTGAGTGGGAGGAGCGGCTGGGGGCGATTTTAGGGCCCTCCCAACACCTTGGGAACAAGGGTTTGAAGGCTCTCATGGATCCATCTCTATGTAATCTTCTACTACTCTTTAATCTTATCCCTATTACGCCGTGTAATTAGATGGTTTTGATTTGAGAGAGAGCACTCTTCCTAAAACTCTTGTATGAATGCTTTGTTATGGTCAAGTCAAGTTTTTGTCCATCTTATCCATTGCCTATGCCTTATGTTCTTAATGCTTTACAAGTACATATGATATTTGTATCGATCTAGGCTTATGATCACTATAGGAATATGGGTTTGTTCGTTGGAAATTGGGGTTTAGGTCACGACTTGAATTATCATAGGAATATGTAGTTGGGTTTCGTGAATTCTTATTTCCTTAGGTCGCCATAGATGATCGTAGGAGTGAGAATTTGTGTGAGTGAATTCTTTATTTCTCGAGTTTAATGCTTTACCCTTTGGCATGAATCACCTAAGGAATTAGGGTAACTCTTAGGGTAAAAGGGGTTTTGAGGCAAGGGATTGTCCTTAGCCTAATTTAGTGAATTGAATCGGATAATTTGGATAATTGCTTTGAGAGTGCCTGAAGGTCATATATAAGAGTAGAGGGGAGATGAATCAATCCCAATTCGCTTCTATCTTACGTTATGTTATTGCACTTTCCATTTCGTTGGTACAATGAACCAATTTTATCACAAGTGTCACGACTTAGGATTAATAATTTGCCTATTGATAATAAATCACAATCCCTGTGGATATGATCGGTTCTTACCGTAATTTTATTACTTGCAACGTTTTCAGTACACTTGCTGTATTTCTTAACAAGTTTTTGGCGCCGTTGCCGGGGATTGTTGAGTTCATTATTGATAAGGCAATGAGTTGATTCTTAGTTATTTTTGTTTTTATTTTATTTTACTTATTTCAGTATTTTATTTTGGTTTTATTTATTTAGATCCTTAGTTATTGTGTTGGAGCTTTTGATGGTTTTTTTAGTGTTTCAGCGAGCTGTTATGCGGGGGCAAGATTCGAAAGCATTGCTGCTTGACCCCGAGATTGGAAGATCATAAAAAGCAAACCGGAAAAAGTTAATGTTGCATTTAGCTTGTACATTGATGATGATGCACCGCAATCTTTGAACTGGTTCTCTGTGGTGATTGTTCAGTCTAACATGTTGCAGCTACCATGTGACTCCTCCAAATCAGATTTTATCATCAGATAGTATTAGTGGCCAAGTCAAAGGTTGAGGAAGATCGGGATCATCTTTGGGCAGGTTCTCTTGAGTTCCATCTCTTAATCCCAGCTGTGAGGTTTGAGCCCAAACACGTATTTTTTTAATTGTGAGATTATTCCTTGCTTGCATTAGTCTGCAGAACTTGAGCTTGTACTTAACTGTCATGCATATGTTTTACATACACACTGAGGCAATTTTTTTTGGCACCCCTGAGCCTTTCAAGCCAACCCACTAATTGTTATCCTTTGTTAGCCCCCCTGAGCCTAATTGTTTATTTTTATTTTTTCCTGCAAATCATAGCCTAGTTTTTCTTAACTTGGAGTTAGGTAGATAAAAGCATGAGAGTGGGGAAAAACTCTAAGTTTGGGGTTGCTCATGGAATAGCAACATTCTAAGTTTGGGGTGGTATACAAGAGAAAGGAACATATAAAGTTAAAAAAAAAAAAAAGATTGCTGAAATATATATATATAGTTCCTTCTCTTGTGGAATGCTTTGGGGAAAATGGGTAAGTGAGCAAGATTGCTGAAATTGACAAAGAGAGAGGTAGGCCTAACTCCAAGTTTGTAACCTACTTATCCAAATTTTATCCACCCTTACCTAAGCCCCGCTATAACCTTGAAAGTCCTTAAATAGTGTGCGTGCAATTCATTTGTATTGATTTGTATAGTACTTGTTCAAGCCTATGAAATGATGATGCAGGTATTGTGAATTGAGTGACTCCCATAAACACCTCAAAGAGCAAAACAGTAGTGAGATGTGTGAAAAAAAGAGAGGACTTGCGATTGCTTGCCTGCTTATGATCTTGTGTTTTCTAATTCAATTGGTTTATCACTATATTATGTTGGATGATACCTTCTGATGTGCTGAAGGGTCTATTGGTCTGTGAATTATGTGAAAGCTAATATCAAAGTGCCACAGCTGAATGGAGTGATTGCTTGAGGACAAGCAAAAATTCAAGTTTGGGGTTGTGATGAGTCCTCATCATATGATGATTTTTGTTCAGTTTGCAACCGAAATGTCGGTGATTTTATGTTTGAGTCAGTCAATTGCTAAGGGTTTTGGTTTAATTGGAGTTTTATGTAATAATTGTGGAGTTGTAACAAAATGCATGGAAAACCTTCAATTTGATGTAGCGTCTACTAGCGAACCAGACACTTGCCTAGTGACGAAACGGAGAAAAGAAGGAAAAAGATCGGACAACTTTCGCACCAGGAACCAAGACGATCGCGCCACAACCCTGCAAATCTGCAGTAGGTCGCGACCAGCCACCATCGCCTCGCGATGCGTGGCGAAGCCAATGTTAAATATCCAGTTTTTGCGTTTCTGAAAACCTCCTCTTCGGTTTGGGATCAATTCTAGGGTTTGGAGGAGCGGCTGGGGGCGATTTTGGGGCCCTCCCAACACCTTGGGAACAAGGGTTTGAAGGCTCTCATGGATCCATCTCTATGTAATCTTCTTCTACTCTTTAATCTTATCCCTATTATGCCATGTAATTAGATAGTTTTGATTTGGGAGAGAGGACTCTTCCTAAAACTCTTGTATGAATGCTTTGTTATGGTCAAGTCAAGTTTTTGTCCACCTTATCCATTGCCTATGCCTTATGTTCTTAATGCTTTACAAGTACATATGATATTTGTATCGATCTAGGCTTATGATCACCATAGGAATATGGGTTTGTTCGTTGGAAATTGGGGTTTAGGTCACGACTTGAATTATCATAGGAATATGTAGTTGGGTTTCGTGAATTCTTATTTCCTTAGGTCGCCATAGATGATCCTAGGAGTGAGAATTTGTGTGAGTGAATTCTTTATTTCTCGAGTTTAATGCTTTACCCTTTGGCATGAATCACCTAAGGAATTAGGGTAACTCTTAGGGTAAAAGGGGTTTTGAGGCAAGGGATTGTCCTTAGCCTAATTTAGTGAATTGAATCGGATAATTTGGATAATTGCTTTGAGAGTGGCTGAAGGTCATATAAGAGTAGAGGGGAGATGAGTCAATCCCAATTCGCTTCTATCTTACCTTATGTTATTGCACTTTCCATTTCGTTGGTACAATGAACCAATTTTATCACAAGTGTCACGACTTAGGATTAATAATTTGCCTATTGATAATAAATCACAATCCCTGTGGATACGACTGGTTCTTACCGTAATTTTATTACTTACAACGTTTTCAGTACACTTGCTGAATTTCTTAACACGTAGCTTCTCTCAAAAGCTCTAAGAGAGCATTGAATGATGCATTGCTCCAACCATAAAGACACTTCAACAAATATAGTCGAATGGTGAACGATAATTTAGAGAAATTTTTGCAACCCGGGTACAACTCTTGTTTTGCTTCTTCTAAAAGACCATAGAACTTTCTAGCACCTTCACTGAGGCCTTCATTAACTCGACATTCTTCGTGTGCGACATCTCTGAATCTTTCATATAGTAGTCCATCAACATCATCAATTTCTTCATCTTCTTCATTGTGCCACTGTCGAGACGATTGGGGTCTTTACGCTTTTCACCATGACGAATCCAGACATCATATCCTCTTTCAAATCCGAAATATACCAAATGATTAAATACAACTGCCCTTGTCTTCCAAAAAGCATTGTGACAATCAATACAAGGGCATAGAATCTCTTTTCCTTGGGGTTTTCCTATGGTGTATGCATAATTTTAAAAAAATTCAACACCAAGAATGTAGTCTGGGCTATCTCTTGCTGATTCGATCCACTCTTTATCCATCGAGCTTACTAGAATAGTAACAAATAAGACGGTTGAAGAATATCATAATGAAAAGAACTATCACAACACAAACACAACTCAAACCAATTCCTTCCAACTCACAACACAAACAAAACTCATTTATTTTTTAATATGTATGAATTCCAGCAATGTTTGCCAAGTTTCCAGCAATTATATGTCATAGGGTTACATTCCTCAATCAACATCTATCACAAATTTTAATGGCAGAAATATCAGTTTAAAGGAACATTAACTTGCAGCTTTAAGAAAAAAGGAAAGAAACCATAATACTCATCTAGGCGTAATAAATATACAATAAGGCATACACTTGATGTTTTCAGTTACTATATTTTACTTCGAAGAAATGAACAACATAAAAGTTGCACTCAAAACAAGAAATACCAACTAAGTGAGACAACAGTTGTTTGCTAACAAGATTCAACTTACGTTTTGGATGCTAAAGTAAATTAGAACTAGCATTTGTAAAAATAAGTTGTCATATACTTAATTGTAGAAGTGAAATTCAATCTGATAGTACTTAATAAGGGAGCATTGATGAAATTTAATCAGTACCTTTCTATTTGCAAATCGCGGAGAAGATTTGTTCTCCAGTTCACACGAATCTGAATCACTTGCTCTGTAACCTGAATGTAAACAAGATAAAACTATAAGTAATAGGGGCACCATGGCAACTGCTACATTAGTCATAAAATTATTGAAGATAGGGATACACTATCAAGAAAGTGCATAAATAATTGATTAAAGTGAATAACAGGGGCACCATATCGTAAAAATAAAACCAAATACAAAGCAAGAGTCATGAGATGAGGAAACTTACAAGAAAATAAATGTATTATCAACACTAAACCAGCGCTATCTGAGCAAATGCTTCACAGAGAGGTACCCTGATAGCACAACAAAATGGTAAGCTATTTTTTTTTTAAAAAAAATGAAACAAATAAATCTGAAAGTTAGAATAAAAAAGAAAACATTATTATACAGGTTCTACACATCTACTTCTATTATATATTTATACCAATTCACCACGTATGACTTTACCAATACCCCAATTCTATCTAAAAGACACCTCAAATTTTTGAGGGTAAAAATGTCTTTACACTCTATTTTTTCTTTTATTTTCTCTTTATTCTTACATTCTCTTTCTTACTTTTCACTTTTCTCTTACACTCTCTTTCTTCCTTTTTCTCTTTCTTCTTACACTCTCTTTCTTCCTTTTCACTTTTCTTTTACACTATTTTTTTTTCTTTTACTTTACTTTTCCCATAAATAATTATTCTCTTTCTCTTATCACTTCACTTTAATTCTTTTAACTAAATTTCTAAATTTATACAAACACTACATTAATTAAAAAAATTGAAGACTACTACTATAAACATACTATCTAAAAAACAAGAAGACTTAATGACTATTTAAATTAGTAATTAATATTTAAAACAAATATTTCTTATTGATAATCTAATATCTAACTTTTATTATCTACTATAACCTATTAATCAACTAAAATAATCAATTGAAACTATGAGATAACTGCACTGATAAATAAAAACACGGGATAACTTTAGTGAGATATAAAAAAACAAGAGATTAATATTTACCATTGATATTTATAATTATTTTTGACAATTTATAATTAATATTTACCATTGATAATTATAATTTTGGAAAACTACTATAAACCTACTATCTAAAAAAATAAGGGATAACTACAATAATCTACTAATCAACTCAAATAATCTAATATACAAAAACGGGATAACTGCAATAATCTACTATAATCTACTAATCAACTCAAATAATCAATTGAAACGATGAGATAACTGCAATGATATATAAAAACACACCGGATAACTACACCAATATATAAAAAAACAGAGGATTAATATTTGTCATTGATAATTAAAATTTTGAAGACTACTATAAACCTACTATCTAAAAATCAATAATATTTAATGACTATTTAAACTACTGATTAATATTTAAAATAAATATTTCTTATTGATAATCTACTATCTCTCTTTTACTATCTACTATAATCTACTAATCAACTAAAATAATCAATTGAAACTACGAGATAACTGCACTGATATATAAAAAAAATACGAGATTACTATTTATCATTGATAATTAAAATTTTTGAAGCCTACTACTACAAACCTACTATCTAAAAAATAAGCAGACTTAATGACTATTTAAATTACTAATTTATATTTCAAACAATTATTTTTTATTGATAATCTACTATCTAACAAATTTACTATCAACTATAATCTACTATCAACTAAAATAATCAATTGAAACTACCAGATAACTGCAGTGATATATAAAAAACACGAGGATTACTGCAGTGATATATAAAAAAACACGGGATTAATATTTGTAATTGATAATTATAATTTTTGAAAACTACTATATAGAAAAACAAGAAGGCTTAATGACTATTTAAACTGATTAATATTTAAAACACACGCGACAAATATTTGTCACTAATACCTAAAAAAGGACAAATAATTGTTACTCACATATAAAAAAACACGGGATAAATATTTGTTATTGATAATCTACTATCTATCTTTTACTATCTACAATAATCTACTAATCAACTCAAATAATCAATTGAAACTATAAGATAACTGCAATGATACATAAAAAAACACTGGACAACTGTACTGATATATAAAAAAAATACGGGGATAACTGCAATGATATATATAAAAACACGGGATAGCTGCACTGATAAAAAAAACATGGGATAACAACACTGATATATAAAACACAGGGAATAAATGCACGTATTGTTTTTAAATGATACTTTTACATTTTTAGTTTTAATATTTATCAATTTTTTATTTGAAACTCATTTTTTATCTATAAATTTTTCTTTATTTTCACGGGGTAATGTTCAGACTATTTAAATACTGTCTAAATTCATTCATAAAAAGAACACGACAGGACCTGTACGTATGCAAGTCATCCTCTATATTTTACAATTAATTTTAGATTAATGAGATTTCAAATTTCTATTTGAGGTAATCGTATCGCGTAACGCGGTCGGCCCGTGCGGATGCACGGGTATAGTACTAGTTGTATAGGAAATGATGCAGCATGAGGATCAGGAGAACAAAGTTACCATAGTCATAAATTAGAAAGATAAGGCCAACAAAAGCAACAAAACTATGCTTCAACAAAAAGAGAAGGAAAGTAAAAGAAATACATTCCAAAGACCAAGCATATTCTCTTCACTCACTCCCTTGATAGCCTCCCTCTCACTCTTCTCCACCTAATTGGAACTTAATTTCATAGAGCTTCTCAATGAAATTGAGTTTATATTTTATCACTTGTGAAAGAGTACTTAGGTGTTTATAAAGAGTACTATGGTTTGTAGCTTCTCAAATTCACGGCAAATATATCTCAATTGTGAGTTGGCGGTAACCTCGCCGCTCCCCCAAACATATACTGAGATGAGTTACTGGAAATTAACTCTAATAGATAGAGGCTGTGAAGGCCTTAAAAACCAGATGCACATGAACCAGAGTTGCATATCAGTATTACTAGTAACATATGCAACATTGTTAAAAATAATCTTGTTGAATTCAATCCTCTGAATTAGAATAATACCTTTTTGGAGGTTAGCTTTTTATGCCAAGTTGCTAAACATGTACAATCATCAGATGCACTAATTAATAGGCATAGTTTTCCAATTTAAAATATTCAGTTTTAAAGAACATGTTTTAAAATTATCAAGACCTTTCATGCAGTCAACCAAAATATCACACTCACCTCATTCCCCCAACCACTACTAACTTCAGTTTGAATCTATATTATTATCATACAAATTAGGGCTACAGATTAAAAACACTCAAGATGGACCACAATTAGTTTGGATACATTTTCCACAAATGCTTATGGAAAAAAGATATATTAAAAGAATTTTACTATATCTATATATAAGTTGTTTTACACAATAGTTTCTCATGTAAATTGAAATTAGTCTATGTACGTCAAATTTTCAGAAGCTCTCTCCTTTAACTTCTTTATAAACACCTAAGTACTCTTTCACCAAGTGATAAAATATAAACTCAATTTAACTGAGAAGCTGAATGAAATTAAGTTCCAATTAGGTGCAGAGTAACTACTACGAGTTCAAATCCTCCGCCGTCAACGGCGGTAACGAAGGAACAACACAAATTATTCGTTAGAGAGAGAGAGAACCGATTTGGGGGAAATCGCTGAACCCTAAACCCAAAATTGCTAAACTCTTGCAAAATCGCTGAACCATGATTGGGGAAACCTTGGTTAGGGTTTTCGCTGGAACTGAATCGCTGTGAACCTTGGTTGTTAATCGCCGAGTTAATTCTAACATTTTGCTGGTTGCACGTTAATTGCAAAACGAGACTGGTGAGCGCTGGTTCGTGAACGTGTGAGGGTTTATGAGGTTGTTGAGAACGTGAGGGTTTGTGAGAACGTGGGGTTTGTGACGTTTGCTGAGAACGTGAGGGTTTGCTGAGTTAGAGTGTTTTTGTGAGTTAGTGTTTTTGTGAGTTTTTTGGTTTAAGTTGATTTTTGGTTTGGCACCAAAAAATTTGTGGAATCAGAAACCGCGCTAGTATTTAGCGCCCATATTTTTTATTTTTTTAATAATTGTCTTTATGGCAATGTTTTTGAACCGTTGATTAAAGCTTTAACAAAAAATCGTCGCCGTAGACCCTATGGAAACGGTTTTCAGTCGTTGCCACTAAAAAAAAGAATCAGCAACGGGTCCAAAAAACCGTTGCCATTGTTGGCTAAGGCAACGATTTTTTTGCCGTTGCAATTTTAGGCGTTGCCATAGGGTCCAAATGTTGTAGTGAATAGATGGAGTGTTAATGTTTGGAGATAGAATATGTGTTACCAATGGTAAAGGGACTAGGAGGATAATTTTAGAGGAAGGACATATAAGTAAGTTGAGTTTTCATCACGACACCACGAAGATGTACCAAGATTTGAAAAAGATGTTTTAGTGACCTGGTATGAAAAATTAAATAGATGAGTATGTTTTATCTTGTTTAGTATGTCAGAAGGATAAGATTGAACATCAAAAGCCAACAAAAATGCTACAATCTTTAGATATCCCATAATGGAAATGGGATAATATTGGTCTGGATTTTGTACTGGGTTTGCCAATTACTCACAAGAAACTCGATGCAAATTTATGTCATACTAAAGCCAGGTGTATAGTTTAGAGAAACTAGCACAGATTTATGTCGAGGAAATTATGAGGTTGCATGAGATACCTGTGAGTATTATCAGTGATAAAGATCTTAGGTTTACATAAAAGCTTTGGCAGAAATTACATGAAGTAATGAGAAATAAGTTAAGGATGAGTTTGGCTTATCATCCATAAACAATGGTCAATCGAAAAAACAATTCAATCTTTAGAGGATTTGCTAAGAGCTTGTGTATTGGTACCCACTGGTAGGTGGGACGATTTTATTCCTTTGACTGATCTCTTCACTCTTCCAACACCACCACCACCACCACCACATACCTCCTACCACTCTCACTCACTCTCTCTTACTCTTCACCACCACCACCCCACCACTCTCACTCTTCTCTCTTTCTCCCTCCCTCTCTCTCTCTCTCTCTCTCTCTCTCTCTTACTCTTCTCCTTCTCTCTCTACTCTAAACCACCCATCACTACCACCACCACGCCACCACCACACCACCACCACGCCACCACCACCACTCTCACTCCTCTCTCTCTCTTTCTCCCTTACTCTTCTCCTTCTCTCTACTCTAAACCACCCATCACCACCACCACGCCACCACCACCACCACACCACCACCACGCCACCACCACCACCACCACACATCACCACAAAATTAATAATATAATATAATATAATATTCATTAATTAATATATATAAAAAAAAACAAGCCATTCAGCACTGGACACGTGTCATTTTTTTTTAAAACTGCAGTCATTAGCGAGGGAATTAGCGAGGGAATACCTATAACAATAGTTTCCACTTCAGCATAGGGATGACACCTTATGAAGCATTATATGGAAGGAAGTGCAGAACACCATTATGTTGGTTTGAAGTTAGAGATATTCATATTCTAGGTTCATACTTTGTGCAACAAACCATAGAGAAATTTAAGCTTATAAGAGCTTGGTTAGACCCTTTGACTAACAGGAAGAACATTTGAGAGCTTTTGATCATCACAATCTTCTAATTTTGATAGAATAAAGAAGCAAGCATTACAAGAATCAGCGTGATGGCAGATCAACGTGATGTATGAGACTACTCTGATGGAAGATCAACATGATTGATATTGGATCAACTTTGTCCATGTTAGTGAAGCTAAAAAAACAACCTCATATAGCAAACTTGTTACAAGAATTCACGTTCTGCTTTAGCTTCCTGATTTTCCTCTGGTTTCTTAATCTTTTCATTTTGGTTTTGGCCGCCACATTACTTAGATGGGAGATTATTGGTGCTAGTAATGGTTGATACCAAGAACATTTGTTCTTGGCGTTGTCTCGTTGACAACCCTCAAGTGGTCGTCGTCTCCACTCCCCATCAATCCAAGAAGCGGAGCTTTGCCCAGATTTTGAATAACTCTTGTGATGTTCCTATTAATCTACTCCCCAAACCTTTTTTGAAAGGCATTGCTCTTGCCATTAAAATCCCCGAAGATGAATATCAAGAAGGCTTAGCAGGTTTCAAGAACAGTTCACACAGTCGATTAATGCTCTCAAAAGGTGATGCGCCTATATGGGTGAAAGAACTTTGTGAGAAGTTATGAAGCTATGAAAATCACTTGTAAGCTGGAGTCTTTAGGAATATATATAGTGTAATACCCCAGGCTTCTAGTCGACGTTAGAAACCCAAGATACTACTTATAGCATTGCATAGATGCACTTAAATAAATTTGGATTAAGACAAACTGACAACTACCAATAAGAACCGAATAAGGATGATAGGTTTTATAAAATAAGTTCCAAAAACTGAAAAGAGTTTAATACAAATCATCCAAACGAGTTACATAATTACTTAACCCAGATACACAAGTGCATATACCTAATACATCCTTAACTTAAAACATGAACAACTAAACATAGACTTTCGCATAATCTAATGCTAATCTTCATGAGCGGAAGGTCTTCATATAACTAGGTCATTGCTCTCGTCAACGCCTTCTTTAAATTACACCTGGGAGTCTGAAAAACATTCAACAATAAACAATGAGATTACAAATCTCATTGAGCTCTTTCGCGACCCCTCACATTTCCTCTCATCGTGATTTTTCTTTTTTTCTTTTCACTTGTCGTAATGTAATCCATAAGAAGACTGAACAACGTCAGCTTCAGCGGAGAACCCAATCCAAATAACAATCTGAGCCATGACTCAATTCGTGTGAAACCGAATAACCATCTGAGCCATGTCTCAATCCGGATAACCATTTGGGCCTTGAACTCAGGAGACATGACCTCCCATTCCAAGTACATTACTTAACCATCTGGGATCGTCATCCCCGTCGTCTTTTCTTATATCCTTAATTACATTCTCACTCGTTTGTTCCTTTCATTAAACAATATCTTTCATTCAATCAGTAAACCTTCAGAGGGCGCACGGGTCGTGTGCCTGGGGCGCACGGGTCGTGTGCCTGGGGCGCACGGGTCGTGTGCCTGGGGCGCACGGGTCGTGTGCCTGGGGCGCACGGGTCGTGCCCCTTCTGCAGCTTTTATAAAAACTCTGTTTTCGTCGACTTCCGCTAATCCATTCGATCCGATTTCTTCCCCAATCAATCTTTAACTCAACACACTTCAAAATAGTACTAATAAGCCATCAAATACATGCTAAACAATCCATTTAGAGTATCACAATCTCTATTCAAACATCATAACATTTGAAGCATTTAATCATGAAGTTCATGCTCAATCACCAATTCAGCACTCATAGTTTTAATGGAACATTTCAACATTTCTTAAGCATCAAATATGCACACACATTTCAGGTATTCATGACCAACAACATGCAAATACCACAACATCAAGAAAACTTCAAAACCATTAAAGAACTCACCTCTTGAAGAGCTTCCTTCAAGAACTACCAAGAAGGGTTCTAATGGTTGATTAGACTTCTAACACTATCAAACCAAAATATCCACAGCAAGGGTGTCCCTTTGTAGCTCCTTTACACAACCAAGATTTCAATCTACCCAAACCCACTAGTCAAAGACACATGCAAGGTGATTGCAGCTGAAATGGATTTCCTCCTTAGACGTGCAACTCGAAATGAAACTTGAAGGATGAGGGATAAGTTGGCGATGAAACTAGTATCAATGGGAAGAGGGTGATGAGCTGAGTTTAAGGGTGTAAAGAAGTGTAACATGCATCATCACTCATGGAAGTTCTCCCCTCTTCTTTCTAAGCTCTCTCATGCGACTTCTCTCTCTTTCTCTCAAGTTTTCTATTCTGAATTTTCTGTTTGTGTTTTCAGCAACATGTGTGGGTGTGTGTGTTAGTGTTGTTGTGTTTTGTGGGTATTTGGGGATGTTAGGTGATAACTCTTAGAAATAAGAGTTATTTATGCCAAAACAAATGAGAATTAAGCTTGTTCAATGGCAATTAGTATAAATAAATATGGATTTTATGCATAATTAAATATAAGTATGTTTGTGTTGTGTAAAAAGTATTTTGGGCACTTTTGGTGCCATTTTGTGGGATTTTATCTTGTATTTAGTTGTGCAGGGAAAATTTAGTACAAATGATGTTCGTAGTGCTGTGATAGCACGAGCGTAGCAGGCTTGCGCATAAAGAATTATCTGAAGTGGCCCCAAGTGTTTAAATGAAGAAAAATGATGTTTTGTCTTATGTGGAGATGTGCAAAAGGAATCCGCTTTATTATTGAGGCACTACAAGACAAAATGTCCTTGCTTTTTGGGTTGGCAGCACTTTTCAGAATTTGTCTTGGCCCAATTGGTACTTGGAGAGAGAAAGTATTATAAAAGGCAAGGCTTAACCTAAAAAGGACACACTCGCACTCATCCCTACCCTCCATCCACGAAACCCTAGCAGCCACCATCACCCCATCTTCATCCATTCCACCTCCATCACCATTTTTGGAGCTGAGAATTCACATTCAGCACAGTTTTTCATCAGCACAGCACAGATTCAGTGGAGCAGATTTGCAGCATTGGAAGCTTATTTTGAGTTCCAATGAGAAAAGATAAAATCGATTCTTTCATTTACAAAACATTTTCTCATGTTACGGCCTTTCTCATGCAAGCATGCATTTGAAAAAATATTTTCCTAGGCTTTTAACACAACAATTTTATTTTAAAAACATTTTTAAAAACATCATCTCTCTTCTACTAAATGTCATAAAGCTGAAGGGATAGGATCTTACATTTGAGTCCTATCAAAAGCAGATAAACAATTAGGTTTTCAACTTCATTGTTGCTTCTTCTGCAAGCCATTGCACTTTAGTCCCTGCTCTTTGATTTAATCCCTGTTCTTTGATTTTGTCCCTGTACTTTCATTCAACTGCAACCATTAGTAGACGAGATGTAATTTGTTATCATACAAAACAAAGATCGTTTGTCCTTGGTTCAACAAACTCCCCCTTCATTATGCATAGAGGGTGATAATAATGAAAAGTTTGCAAAAAGCTCGCCCTAAGCATAAGCATAAAAATAATACAACTAAACCAAACATATAATTACATTATAAGCATAGATAGCAGCAGATATTTTCTCCCCCACATAATCACATTATAAGCAGATATTTTCTCCCCCACATAATCACATTATAAGCAGATATTTTCTCCCCCATGCATATATTTTCTCCCCCTTTGTTTTCATCAAAAAGGAGGGGGGGGTGAACACATAAGCACATAATCACGAAACAGTAGCACATAGCATATGATATATCAAAAAACAGTTTATAGCTATGCTCCCCCTTACTTGATGATCCCCCTGATTAATTTTAGAATGCAAAGCTATTACCCAAAAGAAAGTGGACCATCACAGTTTTTAAGAAAATAAGATATTAAAGAAAATAGGATACCCATGAGATAATATTTCATACTTGGTTCAACTAGGTACCATATTTAACTTTTAAAAAAAAATTGCATTAAAGATCCAGCACAATAGAGTTTTATTTTAGGTAGGAAGAAAGACACACAGATAACACGTTTAAAAAAAACTTTAATGCACAAAAAAAAAACTATTCTTCCTCTATTATTGTTATCACAAGTCACATGACTGCTTTTTGAGTATTAAGAGAAAAAAAATTTGCGTCTCTAGTCATGAGCTTCGAGTCTCTGCTATCAAGGTACTGATCTGACCCCCATACCTTGTAGCACACATGCACTAAAATCAAGCAGAAAATTTTGGTACCCAATTCTCTCTGGGTCCTTATGGGTTAGGCATCAAGGGGTTTGTTTTCACAATCCACCTTGGTTTCTCACAGGCAGGTATAAGGGTACCAAGCTCACACAATTTACGAATAGGACATCTAAGTGAGCTATGGTTCCCTTTTTGACAATAAGTGCAAAAGAAAACAGTAGGTGTATAACTTGAAGTAGCAGCTACAAAGTTTACTTTCTTTCTCAAAACAGAGGAGGTGGAATCACCTTTATACCCGATACCTCTCCTATCAACATATTCATGTTGGGAGTGGAGTATCTTGGTTAAGGTCATTTCACCTACCTCAAACCTTTTTAAAGATTCTTTTAAAATTTCATTTTCAACATTGGGCTTTTTCAAAATTTTGTTTAAGCTCAAGAAGTTCAAGGTTTAAAGGTTTCATTTCATGTAGCACATTCTTCAACTTAGCTACCTCATTTTCAAGAGTCTCAATTTGAGTGAGCATGCTTTTGTTGCTCTTTGTCAATTTCTTAGATTTTAACAAGAGAGCTTCATGTTCAAAATAAAGAGCTTCAAAAGCCTCACTCAAATCTTGACTACTATACATATCATCAATTAAATTATCATGCTCAAGTGAATCAGAAAGATTATGGTTATCAAGGATTACCTCAGGTGCATCATTTTCCATATGACAAACAACATTGGCAGTTTGCTCTTCTTCATCTGTTTCACTATCAGTATTTGCAACCTCCTCTTCTTCATCAGAATCACTATCAGTATCAGAATAGTTCCATGTAACCTTCTTATCTTTCTTCTTTTGGTACTTGGATTGCTTTGAGTAGTCACCCTTCCCCAATCTTGTTGAATCTCATGAATTCTTCAAACAGTTTAGCCATGTCTTCATCATCGGATTCTTCATCAGACTCAACCTCTTTCCTTGCCATTTTAGGAGTTTTAGCTGCAAGGGCAAGTGACTTACTTTCTTTTACCACTTCTTTTTCTTGAACCTTGTTAGCAGCCAATACCACCTCAAATGCAAGAAGCGACCCAATCAAGTCTTCTTGGGGCAGAGTGCCAATATCTTTGGCTTCAGTGATTGCACAAGTTTTTGGAAAGAACTCACTGGTCAGGGATGCAAGAATCTTCCCATTTATATCCTTTGTAGAATACTTCTTCCCCAGTGCCCTCAAGTTGTTCACTATCAGATTCAGTCTTTGGTGCATAGCTGCAACAGATTCACCTTCCTTCATTTTGAAGGCTTCATACTCAGAAGTGAGAATTCTAATTTTTGTATCTTTCACTTGGCTTGTACCGACATGTGTTGCTTCCAAACAATCCCAGATTTCTTTTGCTGTCTGACAAACTTTTACTCTTCCATATTCTTCTTCACATAGAGATAAGTGAAGAATGTTCATTGCTTTGGCGTTTTGAGAGATTTTGTCTAACTCGGACCTTCTCAGCTCACTCAGATCAATAGTGTAGATATCATCAACAGGAACTTCTTCTTCTTTTCCAGTAACTTGAATTTTTGTAGTATCTACGTCAACAGCACCACCAGGTTTTTTACTTTTGACTTTCATCGGAATCAGTGGTCCGTCAACAATAATCCTCCATAGAGTGAAGTCTATAGCCTGCACATGACATTTCATTCGACTACTCCAATAGTCATAGTTAGTCCCATCAAACAGGGGTGGCCTATAGAAGGACATCCCCTCTTTCATAAATGAACCCATGATCAAATATAAATAAATAAAATAAAACTGCGAGATGTTAAGCTCTATATGCAATTTCTAGCTACTGATACCACTTGTTGGACTATATGATAACCTTAGAGGGGGGTGAATAAGGTTATGTGCAAAACTTGAATTCTTTTTCGGTTTTCAAAAACTTTTGCAATGCTTGTTTAAATCAAATGCGGAATCTGAGATTTAAACTTATATGATGTATGTAAGCAGGCAGATTAGGCACAGTGAGGTATTACGCTATTATCAGAGTTCAGGAGAGACAAATATTATAAGCAGCGTAATGATAGCAATAAACAGATCGGCGCAGTGATATTGAGTATAATTATAAACAGAAATAAACAGTAAATAAAGTAAAGAGAGAGGGATAGAGATACACCAGGAATTTTACGAGGTTCGGGATAAAAGTCCTACGTCCTCGGCCTCCCTGCTTTGCAACCTTTGGACTTTATAACAACCACTATATGAGAATAACCTCTTCAAAGTTTACAAGCAAGCAACTTCCCTATAGCTAATCTCAATTAACCCTAATTGAGAACCCGAGCACACAGCTAAGGATTTCACAACCACTTCAATCTCCTGATTGAACGACCCAAGAGCACCTCCCAGGATTTCAAACCAACTCAATCTCCCCGATTGAGAGACCCAAGAACACTTCCCAGGATTTCAAAAAACCGCTTCAATCTCCTGATTGAACGACCCAAGATCACCTCCCAGGATTTCAAACCAACTCAATCTCCCAGATTGAGAGACCCAAGAACACGTCCCAGGATTTCAAAGCCACCACGAATACAGATCAATACAATTGAGAACCTATGAACCAATCACTCCAGCAGAATAACAATATAGTAGAGAGAGATGATTGGTTTTGAAATGAAGAACTTTAACAAAAGATTTGACAATGAAAGCTTTTTTTCTCTTTTCTATTGATTTGAAATTGTATGAGATAGTGAAGAGTAGTGGTGTGTTTTTCATTTGAGATCCAACGTCCCTATTTATAGAAAATGTAAAAAATTGACCGTTGGACTAAAAACACAAACACCATAATCGATTATGTGCTCTGATAGTGCATATGGCATAATCGATTATTTGCCTGTAAATGGAATATATTGTAATCGATTCTTAGCTTAAAACAAGGAGTGTGTAATCGATTATGTGCTTCAAAATACTAAGCATGTAATCGATTCATTGCTTAAAACAAGGGAATGTGTAATCGATTATGTGCTTCAAAATAGAGTATGTGAAAATCGATTTTATGCCTTTCTTACTCAATATAAAATCGATTTTGTGCTCTGGAAAGGCTAGGCATGTAATCGATTCCTTGCTCTGAAAATTGATGTCTCTCTCAAAAAAGGAAACTAAGTAATTGATTCTTTTCTTTTAAAACCAACTTGGAAATCGATTATCCTCTTTCATTTGGAGTTAGAAATCAATTTCATACTCCAATGAGAAAAGATAAAATCGATTCTTTCATTTACAAAACATTTTCTCATGTTACGTACCTTTCTCATGCAAGCATGCATTTGAAAAAATATTTTCCTAGGCTTTTAACACAACAATTTTATTTTAAAAACATCATCTCTCTTCTACTAAATGTCATAAAGCTGAAGGGATAGGATCTTACATTTGAGTCCTATCAAAAGCAGATAAACAATTAGGTCTTCAACTTCATTGTTCCTTCTTCTGCAAGCCATTGCACTTTAGTCCCTGCTCTTTGATTTAATCCCTGTTCTTTGATTTTGTCCCTGTACTTTCATTCAACTGTAACTATTAGTAGACGAGATGTAATTTGTTATCATACAAAACAAAGAACGTTTGTCCTTGGTTCAACAGTGTAAATAAATATGGATTTTATGCATAATTAAATATAAGTATGTTTGTGTTGGGTAAAAAGTATTTTGGGCACTTTTGGTGCCATTTTTGTGGGATTTTATCTTGTATTTAGTTGTGCAGGAAAATTTAGTCCAGATGTTGTTCGTAGTGCTGTGATAGCACGTGCGTAGCTGGCTTGCGCATAAAGAATTATCTGAAGTGGCCCCAAGTGTTTAAATGAAGAAAAATGGTGTTGTCTTATGTGGAGATGTGCAAAAAGAATCCGCTTTATTATTGAGGCACTACAAGACAAAATGTCCTTGCTTTTTGGGTTGGCAGCACTTTTCAGAACTTGCCTTGGCCCAAATGACTTGGAGAGAGAAAGTAGTATAAAAGGCAAGGCTTAACCTAAAAAGGACACACCCGCACTCATCCCTACCCTCCATCCACGAAACCCTAGTAGCCACCATCACCCCATCTTCATCCATTCCACCTCCATCACCATTTTTGGTACCAAAACTCCATTTTTGGAGCTGAGAATTCACATTCTGCAGCACTGTTTTTCATCAGCACAGTACAGATTCAGTGGAGGATATTTGCAGCATTGGAAGCTTATTTTGAGTTCCAATTTGTTTGTAATTCCTTCCTTCCTCTGTGTATTTTTTATCTAATGATTATCATGACTTCATTTGGGGTAACTATGTACTACTTTGTCATGTCTAAGCTCATTATGAGCTAGATCTTTTTATAGTCAAGACTATGGTGAAGTAATTATGAATTAATGATGAGATGTTGTGATTAATGCTTGATGCTTCATTAACTTGTGCGATTTAATGCTATACAATCTTTTTGAACTTGATCACTTTAATTGCGGTAATGTGCTTTAATTTCTGGAAAGGATTAAAGTACTGATTTCACAAGTTAATATAGTTTGAAAGGTAATAGGAATATTACTTTTTCTTAGTGAAGGATAGGAATATGAAGCTAGGGCTATAGTGTGATCTGAAACATGCTTTTCACCCTACGAAATGAACCTCATGGGAGCTTAGGAATAAGGAAACCTTGAAAACATTTCGTTTCACAGTGATAGGAATATCCATATTCATTTTGCACACTGAATGCTATCATAGCACTAGTCACAGCATTAAGTCAATATTGATTAATTACTGATCCTTGTCTTGGCTATACCTATCTCTCTGATTCAACATTATTGTTACTATCTTTTACTGTCATTTGCCCTTTAATTTATTGTCCTAATCATTTTAATCAAATATGTTACTTGTTACTTTATTGTCTCACTAACTAGATTAGCTAAATTGGGAATTTATGAAGTTAACCATAATCAATCTTCGTGGGAACGATCTCTACTTATCACTTTATTACTTGTTTGACTGTGTATACTTGCACACGTTTTTGCACAACAAGTTTTTGGCGCCGTTGCCGGGGATTGAAAGTGTTGACTTCCATGAATTTCCATTTGAGCAATTTTAGTTAGTTGAGATTCTATCCATTTTGTGTGTTTGTTTTTAAGAGCAAAATTTCTATTTTGAATTGTGTTGTCCTTATTGTTCTTAGTATTAGTAATTGTGTTTGTATTTTTGTGAAAGAAAAAAAAGACTCTAGCCATGGAACATTGGTACTTGGACTCTATGCAAGCAAGAAGTGTCCAAGTCCAACCACAACATTTCAATTACGGCTGCTATGGAGGTGAATATGAAGGGGGTTGTTTTGAGACAAATTTCATGTCCATGACAGTCCAAAATGAGAATTATGCCATGGAAAATTTTAGGTTGGAGCAAGAGACGTACTCTCAAGCTCAAACCGAAGGATTCCATGATAGCATCTCCAACTTCCAAGAATTTGTAGCTCAATCCCTTGAGGCTGCCAAGGTGGATAATGACAACTTTCAAGTGTCATGCAAGAATATAGAGGCCCACATTAAAACAATTATGGAGCATCTAAAAGAAGAGGGTTGTATTAAAGAAGTGGTTGAGCTAGAAGAAAAGATTTGTATTGAAGAGGTGGTTGAGCAAGAGAAAGAGAGTGTAGAGTTCCAAAAACATTCGTCGAAAGTTTGCCCAAGTTCGAGGAGTCTCCATAGTTACCATCATAGCTTGAGCGTTTGTCCACCAATTGTTCGCCTCTCCTTTTAGCATATGAGCAGCCAACCTTACTTTTTCTTCGTCATTGATTTGCATTGTGTGGAAGATCTTCTCGATGTCATCTAGCCAGTGCTGAGCCTCCATTACTTCTGACCCTCCCTTGAACTCAGAAGGTTTCATTTTGAGGAAGTCAAAGTAGATCTGTCGTGGATTCACCGGTTGCTCATGAGCTGGTTGCGGCTGAGCATGAGCATTTTGTTGCAATTGTAGCATATCTTCCGTCATCTTTTGCTGTCTTTCAATCACGTTCTGCATCCAAGAAGAATGCAGATCGATTGGTGAATTGTTCTTTGATCCTCCTGCCATAATTCTGCAAACGATACACTAAGTATTAAGTTGATCAGGCTCAATATCTCTTAGCATAATAAGAAGCAAGATAGCAGAATCACTCAAGGGACAAACAACCTTAAAACTAATCTAAGCCCGACTAGATCGAACCGCTCTGATACCATTTTGTAACACCCCCAGGCTTCTAGTCGACGTTAGAAACCCAAGATACTGCTTAAAGCGTTGCAGAGATACACTTAAATAAATTTTGATTAAGACAAACCGACAACTACCAATAAGAACCGAATAAGGATGATAGGTTTTATAAAATAAGTTCCAAAAACTGAAAAGAGTTTAATACAAATCATCCAAACGAGTTACATAATTACTTAATCCGGATACACAAGTGCATATACCTAATACATCCTTAACTTAAAACATGAACAACTAAACATAGGCTTTCGCATAATCTAATGCTAATATTCATGAGCGGAAGGTCTTCATATAACTAGGTCCTTGCTCTCGCCAACACCTTCATTAAATTACACCTGGGAGTCTGAAAAACATTCAACAATAAACAATGAGATTACAAATCTCAGTGAGCTCTTTTGCGACCCCTCACAGTTCCTCTCATCATGATTTTTCTTTTTATCTTTTCACTTGTCGTAATGTAATCCATAAGAAGACTGAACAACATCATCTTCAGCGGAGAACCCAATCCAAATAACAATCTGAGCCATGACTCAATTCGTGTGAAATCGAATAACCATCTGAGCCATGTCTCAATCCGGATAACCATCTGGGCCTTGAACTCAGGAGACATGACCTCTCATTCCAAGTACATTACTTAACCATCTGGGATCGTCATCCCCGTCGTGTTTTGTTATATCCTTAATTACATTCTCACTCGTTCGTTCCTTTCATTAAACAATATATTTCATTCAATCAGTAAACCTTCACATAATCATAACCTCGTTCATTTGTTCAATCATATATCATTCGTTTCAATCAATTATTGCACAATCAAACGTCGTTCATTTCGAATAAGAATCGCATAATCATAACCTCAATCATTCCATTCAATCATACTTCAATTTAGTCCTAACAGGGTTAGGGTAACTTAGGTTGGATTAAGGAAATGACTGGGGATGAGATCGCGTCGAAAAGAAAGCGGGAAATCGACTTTTGGAACACGGTGGCAGAAGAGGGCGCACGGGTCGTGTGCCTGGGGCGCACGGGTCGTGTGTCGGGGGCGCACGGTTCGTGTGCCTGGGGTGCACGGGTCGTGCCCCTTCTGCAGCTTTTATAAAAATTCTGTTTTCATCGAGTTCCGCTAATCCGTTCGATCCGATTTCTTCCCCAATCAATCCTTAACTCAACACACTTCAAAATAGTACTAATAAGCCATCAAATACATGTTAAACAATCCATTTAGAGTATCACAATCTCTATTCAAACATCATAACATTTAAAGCATTTAATCATGAAGTTCATGCTCAATCACCAATTCAACACTCATAGTTTTAATGGAACATTTCAACATTTCTTAAGCATCAAATATGCACACACATTTCAGGTATTCATGACCAACAACATGCAAATACCACAACATCAAGAAAACTTCAAAACCATTAAAGAACTCACCTCTTGAAGAGCTTCCTTCAAGAACTACCAAGAAGGGTTCTAATGGTTGATTAGACTTCTAACACTATCAAACCAAAATATCCACAGCAAGGGTGTCCCTTTGTAGCTCCTTTACACAACCAAGATTTCAATCTACCCAAACCCACTAATCAAAGACACATGCAAGGTGATTGCAGCTGAAATGGATTTCCTCCTTACACATGCAACTCGAAATGAAACTTGAAGAATGAGGGATAAGTTGGCGATGAAACTAGTATCAATGGGAAGAGGGTGATGAGCTGAGTTTAAGGGTGTAAAGAAGTGTAACATGCATCATCACTCATGGAAGTTCTCCCCTCTTCTCTCTAAGCTCTCTCATGCGACTTCTCTCTCTTTCTCTCAAGTTTTCTATTCTGAATTTTCTGTTTGTGTTTTCAGCAACATGTGTGGGTGTGTGTGTTAGTGTTGTTGTGTTTTGTGGGTGTTTGGGGATGTTAGGCCAGCTGGAGGTTTAAGTGAATGAATAGAAATTGACCAAACTACCCTTGATTCTCATTACCCACCTAAAACCCATTTAAATCAACAAACAATTACTAGTTCTCATAATTAGTATAGTTTAGCAAACAAGCACACATTAATCATTTAATCAATGACAAACTATCTCATAATAATTAAATTATTGCGTCTTTTAATAGTGATGAGTTTTTAGGAATAGATATAGTCTTTCTTTTTACCACTTACGGCTTTTGCCTGTGTTTGGTTCATATCCCTCCATGGCTCTTGTATACATTTTTTGTTTTCTAATAAGTTTATAGGTTGTTGCAAACTATGACTAAGGTCAAGGGTGCAAACATATTTGAGATGTCTGTCTCTATAGTGATGCCTTTCACTACAAAAAAACTGGTATTAGCGACAAATTTTTCCCTCGCTAAAGGCCAGAAATCCCTCGCTAACGCACATTACCGATGGCCCAAATCCCTCGCTAAAAAGGTCCTCGCTAATCTTTAGCGAGAGAAATTTGAATCCGTCGCTAACTATTAGCGAGGGATTTTCCCTCGCTAATTAGCGAGGTATTTAACGAGGGAATTTACCTCACTAATTAGCGAGGGATTTAGAGAGGGAAACTTCCATCGCTAATTCTGAACGCCACGTGTCCTTCTTGATGCCACATGTCCAAATTTTAGAGAGGGAAATAGCGAGGGATTTTTCCGTCGCTAATAAGAACTGATTTAATTTTTAGAAAATCTGATTTTTTTATTTATAATAAATATATTGTTAAATAGTAAATTTAAAATAAATATAACAAATCAAAATATATATTTCGAGAATACTCCAATAAAATCCAAATCAACATAATCTAGTCTGAAATGTTATAACAGAATCCAAATCGACATATACATATTCCAACTCCAAATCAGCAATAAAATAATCCAAATCAACATAAACATAAAATCTTAATCAACATATATAATACTAATACGGGGCATCGGGATCATCAAAGTCCGTCTCCTCAGACTCAGACGACACAGACGCATCTGTATTCAAGCTCCTATAGTACTTTAACATCCTCTCTTGATGACGTGCAAACCTCCAGAAGTCTACCTGCATATCTTTGATAGTCTTATTCTGCATCTGCTGCTACTGGTGCTGAGCCAGTATCTGCTCTATCTGCTGTGCCTGAGCCTCTACCAGATGCCTGAGCTGCTCTGTCTTAACTGAAGGACGAGGAGGTCGACTACTAGAGGGTCCGCTGGTGTCCAAGTGATCATCCCCAAAGCTCAAATTTGGAGCCAAGGGCCCCGTACCATACAAGCGATTCTTATACTTCCCGCCTACCATCTTCTCCCAGTTGCAGTTTGCCAAAGCTATGATCTCGGGGGAAGTGGACCAAGTGACTCAGGGTTCCATCCCCCTGAGTCGCCTCAGACATCGTCTCAGTATGTTTATACTGTTTTGCATAACCACAAAACATAGCATAATTAGCGCTCCAATTTAAGAAAATATTATACAATACAAATCAAGTTGTATATTTACCTGAGTCTCGGTATCATTCTTCACATGTGTGGCCATGTGCAACTCAGCAATAGTGAGAGGGCGTCCGACCTTCTTACTATGTAAAAAAGAAACAAATTCTGAAATATTAGTAACTAATCGCCCTAACTAAACTAAAATAACACAGATTTTTAAAATAACTTACCAATCTCAAAGCATGCTGGGCCTGGTTGTCGGAGCCGCAGCAGTGAAGCGAGCCACCCTTTTTTGAATTCCTATTTTTCTTCACTTTTTCCGCGTTTCTTCCGAATTTGTCACTTCTCTAAACCTCCTTGAATTGATTCCAGACTTCTTCACGTATATACTTTGGCTTTTCATCTTTATAGCACAATTTGGAGAGCAAGTTAGACAATTGCTTGGCCATTCTAGTCCAAAAAACTTTCTGCATCAATTCATCATCTTTGGGTTTCCAAGTCACTCAGGTCTGTATTAAACAAAATCAAAATATGTATTAGTAATTATACTAAATATTAAACAATACATTAAAATTAACAATATAGGTAATGACATAATTGATACCTACCCTAAACAAGTCCAAAAAATCTTTCTTTTTCCTCTTATCGATCTAACAAACCTGCATAATTAAGTCGTTGCATAATTAACAAACATATATATGCGTCAAACAATTAATTTAAATTAAAAAAAGTCAAACAATACATACGCATCGCCAAAGGGTCTGATGACTTTGCGACGTCGACCATCGGGGTTGACAACCACCTCCTCTTCCTCCTCTGACCCAGATGATGGATCTGAATCAGTATGACCATGAGGGTCAGTATGATCGTCCTGTAGGGGCTGAGTATGTACCTCGAGTGTAGGCATATATAACCCGACTGGTGTACTCATATACCCAGCTGGTGTACTCATATACCCAGCTTGTGTGCCCCTAGGATGCTGCAGAGGTGGGCACATATACCCTGCTGGAGTGACCATAGGATGCTGATGTGGGCCCATAAAATACCCATAGGATGCTGGTATGCCAGATGGGTTTATAGGATACCAATTGGCGTCGGTGAGAGAATGACCAACCAGTGGGACATCTAAATCCCCCTTCCATTTTAGCCAAATCATGTCGCTGCGCTACCCTAATAAACTCTTCAACCCCATTTACAAAAGTTTCCTTCACAAACACTCTCCCCGGATATAACCGATCATACACCCAACCACGATTCAATTGATTCCAATTCATCTACACGCATTTAAAAAAACGCATTAGATTCCCATAACATTCCCAATATAAAACCTATCAAGTTAGTGGCATCTCGGTGGGGGTTAAGGACAGAACAAACAAAACCTTTTTCCGTTTAGTAGTGAAGGAAATTATTTCTAACTCCCAACCTTATAGTTGTTTGTATCGTCTCGCAACTATCTCAATGGAGATAATTTCAAACAAAATATGGGGGTGAGGGACAGCACCTCACCATTTTCCATCAACAACACACAATATAGTCATCTAACCTAGGGTTCATCAAACATCAAAACAACAAAAAAAAGTAAAAAAACTAACTATTATGAGCAATGAGAAAAAGAATCGAACGGTCTAGTGGCGGTTCGGGGACGGTGCACACTCCGGTGCGGTAGTGAAACTTCAAACACCAACAAATTTATTCTACAATAATCACATATCAAATTAACATTTCAAACTCAAAATAGTCATTTTCTATCCTACACCATTTCTACAAATCTTAATCCTATTTTGTGGGAATGGAACATATCTTAATCCTAACCCTTATGAATTTTTCAAATTCCATTTATACTAACATAATTCATAATCTCTATTTTTTCCCACTACTAGTTTATGCAATTATGTTAATGTTAGGCAATAATGAGACAGTGGATTCATAAGGGCATCAAAATGAAACTAAAATGCCTGACTATAAGTGAAAAAGCATATTTTCTGAAATTTTATTTTATGAAGTAACAACCGTTGACTATAAGCTATAAAATATTGTTGCAAACAAATTATGCACCATTCTCTGAACAAAAATCCAGAAACCTCACACAATTTGGTCACATTTCTACTGCAACAAAACATCTCCCTTAGCTTGAGTTGTTCCCTACCCATTTCTTAAAAAAAACTTCCATTTTACAGCTACTATCTAAGGTCGTTCATCAGAACCAAAAAACTGAACTGAACTGCCAAACCGAACCGAACTGAACCAAAATTAACTGAACTTTTGCTAATAGTTTAGAACTGAACTGTTCAGTCAGTTCGACCGAACCGAACCGAACTGTCTTAGCAGTTCGACCGAACCGAACTGAACTGTCTTAATAGTTCGGTTCGGCAGTTCAAGTTCGAACCAAACTGTTTTAAATTTTAATTTTTTTTCGAATTGTTGAACCCGAAAAAAAAAGTTCAAAAAAAAGTTCAAAATTTAAACAGTTCGGTTCGGTCGAACTGTCTTAACAGTTCGATTCAGTTTGGTGCAGCTCACCTTTAGAACTGAACCATGAACAGCCCTACTACTATCTATGCTCACAATAAACAAAATTATTAATTTTACACTTTTGCTAACAGATTCATAAAAATCAAGATTAGAAGGGGAAATTAGGGCAACAATCACAGATTCACAATCACAAATTCACAGATAAAATTACTAGTGAGTGGTGACAAGCCAAAAAAGCTTACCTCGTGAAGAAGAATGGAGATGGCGAGAGAGTGACTTGCGGAGAACGAAGGAGACGCAGTCGCAGGGAAGCGAAGCAGGGAAGTGGTTGGACGGTGTTGGCGCGGTGGGAAAGAAAAAGAGAGAAGAGAGGAGGTTCGTAAGAGTGAGTTTCGGTGGAAGAGGAGAGATAATGGTGAGAGAAGAGAGAAGTGAAGTGATTTCAGAGTTAGGGTAAAAAAATAAAATTAGCGAGGGACGTTTAGCGAGGGACATATACATTAGCGACGGATTAGGGAATCTCACAATTTTCAAGGTCTGCACAACGGTCACGTCAGCATTAGCGACGGACCATTAGCGGCGGATTTCATTTTTTTTTTAAAATATCACGCAACCTGAATCCCTCGCTAAATTCCCTCACTAGTGTATTTTTTTGCGACGGAACCGGAATCCCTCGCTAAAATATGTCGCTTAGACTGCTTTCTTTTGTAGTGTTTGCATCCCTGTTTGCATAAAAAAGTTTAGGCTTATAAGAGAGGAGATGAAGATTGCACAAGATAGACAAAGGAGTTATAGCAATAAGAGAAGGAGACCTTTAGAATTCCAAGAAGGGGATCGGGCCTTCTTGAGAGTTACACCTAAGACTGGTGTTGGTGGTGCTATTAAGATTAAGAAACCTAATCCTAAATTTATTTGACAATTCCAGATTCTTCGTCGAATAGGTTCGGTAGCTTACCACATTGATTTTCCACCGAGCTTATCCAATCCCCATGATGTTTTTCACGTATCATAGCTTCGCTAATATTACCAAAAACATCACATGTGATTGAACTAGACTCGAGGAATGCAGATCACAAAGTCAAGGAACTTAACAGAAAGAGTATACCATTAGTAAGAGTCATTGGGGATGATGTGACAGGGGTCACTACGTGGATGATAGAGGAAGAGATAAGACAATAGTACCCCACTTTTTTTAGACGTGTAAATTCTGAGGACGAAATTTCACTAAGGATGGCAGTAACGTAACTTCCCAGTTTGATGCCTTGTTATTAGAATTACTTTTTGATAAAAGGTATTTTCATTCGGCATGTTTAGTAGATTTCTTGATTAGTAGTATTTTAGTGAAAACTAGGGTTTTAAGAAAAGGAAACTCATGGTTAACTTTAAATAGTTATTTAAATGTGTGTATTTGTGACCTAAGCTTCACATAGGATAGATCTATGTTATTATTTGATTAATTTCAAAGAACATAAACGAAAATGAAATATGATCGAAGGGATATACATCGAGTTAAAAGTCATATCAGGAGAGAGTATATGGTTAGATTAATTGCATAACATGTATGGATACTGTTTAAAGCTCTCATCTCCCATCTTTTTGATTTTTACATGTATCTTAGCCCTTCTCTTTCTTTTATGCTTGGATAAACATGTTGGGAATAAATTCACCGCGATAAATGCCAGAAAATGCCATGAGATATTGTTGCAGAGCACGTTCCACTTCCTCAAAGGTGGTAGGACCTACAGATCTTATTTGATGATTAGAATGGAACCGGCTGGGAGATTGACGCAGAGTGGGGCATGACAATTCACAGAAGGCATGTTACTTACATTTATGTGTATTAAGTTTTAAATACTCCGCATTTTATTAAGATAATACTTTGTTACTATGATAGGACAAGAATAGATGTCTCACAACCCAGACCCACAAAAACTCGTCGGGTATGGGGTGGGTACGGAAACATTTTCACCCAACGAGAAGGGTACGTAACAGAGGACTACTATCTGTATCTGCCCCGTGTTGACATCCCTAATTACAGTAGGATTAATGGTGTTAGGGTTATAAGCTTGAAGAAGATGAAATGGTTTTAAAGATTTAATGAGTGACCAAAATTACCAACAAAAGTTGGAACTAAAATTGTTAAGAGTCCCACATCGGATGTGATATGGCCTGAAAATAAGTGGGAGGCATCCCTCACCTTACAAGCCGGTTTTGTGGGGTTGAGTTAGGCCTTAACCACATTCTAAGATGGTATCAGAGCCTATCCAAGATCCGTTGGGCCACCCATTGTTGGGTCATGCTCCGGATGTCTATTTTTGGGCCACTCGGGTCACGCTCCATACTATTCCTGGGCGTGAGGGGTGTGTGTTAAGAGTCCCACATCAGATGTGATATGGCCTGCAAAAGAGTTTATAAGTGGGAAAGCATCCCTCACCTTACAAGCCGGTTTTGTGGGGATGAGTTAGGCCCAATCCACATTCTAAGATGGTATCAAAGTCAATCCAAGATCCGCTGGGCCACCCGCTATCGGGCCACTCGGGTCACGCTCCAGTTGTCTAGTCCTGGGCGTGAGGGGGGTGTGTTAAGAGTCCCACATCGGATGTGATATGGCCTGAAAATGAGTGGGAGACATCCCTCACCTTACAAACCGGTTTTGTGGGGTTGAGTTAGGCCTTAACCACATTCTAAGAATGACTCATTTTAAATAAACAATGGTCATCCTTATAAAGCTCCCATCTTTTCTCCTTCCCACAACCCAAATTCGAAGATCATATATAGATAGAAGAAAAAAGCAAAATAAAAAAAAAACCGATCTCATTAAAAAAAGAAAGAAAAATGAAGCTTCTAGTATGAACACATCGACATATGATGATCACACACGATCATAAAATAATGTTTTGACAAAGTGCACATTATTACCACTTTCAAAAAGAAAATCTTTAGCTTATAGTGCAAACTTCAGCACATGAAGTTGGCCTTAATTTTGAATCATCAGTCCTGCTTAAACCAAACGCATCCTAGGAGTTCATAATGAATATTGAAGATGCTTATTCCCTTACAAGAAACTGTTGCTTCCCATATACTTGAAGAAAAGTCTACTCAAGGAAAGTGAATATATATATATATATATATATATATATATATATATATATATATATATATATATACACAATTTGCTTTTTCAGCATCATGCATGTGTACGGAACAAGTTCAGGGACAACTCAACCAATTTCCACAATTCCTTGTTTGGCTTTGTGGTTTTTCTAATTATAGTCGTTAGCAATGCGTTGACATATAAAAAAAAGAGTAATTTAC
Organism: Astragalus membranaceus; assembly: GCA_039519185.1. Lineage (NCBI taxonomy): Eukaryota > Viridiplantae > Streptophyta > Magnoliopsida > Fabales > Fabaceae > Astragalus > Astragalus membranaceus. Next base: position 80,141,790 of record CM076850.1, on the reverse strand, counting down.
CGTGCCATTATGACAAGATAGTTTTGTTTTTCTTGTAATTTCAATTACACCTTCCGTTTTATATGCCTATACGCAATCACACATGCAAATTTAAGCAATAAGCTAAGTAACTTTTGTAACTCAATGTTTTACTTTTGCTCTTTTTTCTTGTTTTATTTCCCTATAACATACTACGAGACCTAACGATCTATAGACTATAGTTACATATTATAAAGCTTGACGTGTTCAACACATATACAATGATTATGGTTTTAATTTTTTTTATAAACCGACATAATTAGGGTTTTTGCTCTCTGTAATGTCCATAATATCTTATAAACTTCGGCGAGAGTTAATCAATGATTTTTGCAACCTCAGGGTTCGAACTTGTATTATCCTCTTTATGGAGTTGAGATCGATATTTGTCACTCGACCAAGTTTTAAATAAAAGTCGCATTGTGATTCTTGAAATTACAGAAAATCGCATTTGAATAAAGTTTGTTAATGTAGTCACAAGTAAAATAAAAAAGGAAAATGTTGAATATCCCATAAACTTGATCCCAAATTCATTACCAACTAATGCTATTGGTACCAAATAAATGTTAGTCCGAGCAGTAACTAGGTTCAGATCTCATCTTTCAAGGTCTCGAGTTTGAGTTTTGGGTGTCGCAAAAACTCTATTGAGATGGAATAACCACACGGACCGACAAAGTCGAGTAAACCTATGGCCAGTCAGGCTCCCCGACGTAGATTAGCCACCAACAAATTCTATGGATACTGCGCACCACGATAAAAAAACTAATGTTATTGGTCAGACAAACCCTTTGACCCACTTCTTTTCTGCACCCATTACTGTGAGTCTCCTTATCAAAACAACATTTATGCGAGCTCAAAATAATTCTCGAAATTACCTTTCGCAATGTATAGCATCGTCCAAATCAAAAGATATCATATAAAGAGTTACAAAATATATCATATAGAGAATTGCAAGCAAAGCCCCAAAACATGGATCACAAAATATATTATATACTTCCTTGCAATTGCATTAACATATTTCATGTTTGACATTCTCCACGCCGACACACCTCATTTACCCTTCTTCACACTCTTCCATCAAAGAAATTTCACTTCCTCCCATTCTAAGCTACGAATGAATGTGCATATGGTGGAACATATAATATATAACTCCTATATAGGCACCCTTATCAAGAAAAAATATCATCACAACACATCAAAATGTCACTACCAATCATCAAAAAGATATTCTTCACACTATTATTACTCTCATCATCATCATTTTTCTCTATAGCATCATCAAGAAGAACGAGAACAAGAAGATCTTCTTCTTCAAGCATTAGCAACATAGATTGGTGGTGTAACCAAACACCATATCCAGATCCATGCAAATACTACATGAAACACACCCACAAAAACAACAATCACTACCAACAAAAAATCAAACACAAATCCGAATTTCGCAATATTCTCGTCCACATAGCTTTAGAAAGAGCCGTTATATTACGAAAACTAGCTCAGAATTTTGGTCAAAATTGGATCACAAAAAGCAAAAGATCTGTTTCTCGTGATTGTTTAAAACTCTACGACAACACCGTTTTTCATCTCAACCGTACATTCTTAAGCCTCCACGTCAGCAGCAAAAAGTGTTCTTCATTTGACGCACAAACATGGCTCAGCACAGCACGAACAAACATCGAATTTTGTCAACATTGTGCGGTTGAACTAAGTATCCCAGATTTCATGGTACCTATGACGAAACAAAATATTTCGGAGATTATAAGTAACGGTTTATTCGTGAACAATGATTTCGTGAAATACGAAGCGCGTCGTGGTTACAGTTACACGGAGGATTATGATGAAGGTGAGTATCCGAGGTGGTTGGAAGCGCGTGAGAGGAAATTATTGGGGAGAAAGAGTTCAAATGTGAAAGCACATATTATTGTGGCGAAAGATGGAAGTGGACATTTTAAGAGTGTGCAAGCAGCGATTAATGCTGCTGGGAAGAGAAGATTGAAAACGAGATTTATTATTCGTGTGAAGAGGGGGGTGTATAGAGAAAATATTGAGGTGGGGAAATTTAATGATAATATTATGTTGGTTGGAGATGGAATGAAATATACGGTTATAACAAGTAACCGAAATGTTAAAGCTGGGTTTACAACTTATAGCTCTGCCACTGCAGGTTTGCAACTTTTTTTTTCATCTCTAAATTATCTTCCTCTGTTTTTTTTGTATGGTTGAGTTTTCTATATTTTTTTATGTGATTATCTGCGTGATCAATCCATGTCCTTTGACGTATAGTTAGTTATTTTCGTTAGATCTCTTTGCAACTTCAATGATGGTTGCTCTTCAAGTAACTAAAAGGTACAAGAACGTATTGTGATTTTTTGCTCCTGAATTCAATGTAAAACAAGCACCCTCTCTCCACATTTTTTTCCAATTAACTTTTGGATAGTTGCCAAAAATATTTCGCTTAAATATATCTTACCCCCCATTAATTATCTTCATTTTCCATTTACTCATCTGCAATTTTTTTTAAAAAAAAAATACCTTGCAAATATTAAGTGTTTCTAGTTACCCCCTCTGTTAAGTTTCTGTTAAAAAAAGCTGACGTGGCAAACGGAGATGACATCAGTGTCACGTATCACCATATTATTGGACATTTTTGCCACGTGGCACTGACACGCCACGTCAGCATCCTATGTCACCATGGCCATGTGGCTCTGACATGTGCCACGTCAGCAATCAATAGATGGCTTTCACGTGGCACTCACTTGGCAATGTTAGTGGGGGAGGGAGAAATGTTAGTTTTCCGAGTTTGAACCCGGAACCTCCTTCTTGCACTTCTTTGGTACACTCATTTGGTATCCTTGAGCTTGCGAAGTACATACTTGGAATAGTTTTGTTAGATCTCTTGTGTTCTTGGAGGAACTCTTTTGATATGTGATGACTCCCCTTTAAAATCTTCAAAGCTTTATTCATATATTGATTTATATAATTGCAGGAATCGATGGTCTTCACTTCATTGCACGTGACATAACTTTCCAAAACACAGCAGGACCTCTGAAGGGTCAAGCAGTGGCACTTCGATCAGCCTCTGACCTTTCTGTGTTCTACCGTTGTGCTTTTGAAGGTTACCAAGACACCCTAATGGTTCATGCACAACGTCAATTCTTTAGAGAATGCTACATCTATGGAACTGTTGATTTCATCTTTGGCAATGCTGCAGTAGTTTTCCAAAACTGCATCATCCTTGTAAGAAGACCTTTAAATGGCCAAGCAAATATGATCACAGCCCAAGGTCGAGATGACCCTTTTCAAAACACCGGTATTTCAATTCACAATTGTCAAATCCGGCCTGCTCCAGATCTTAAGCCCGTAGTTCACAGATTCAACACCTTTTTGGGCCGACCTTGGCAGAGATATTCTAGAGTTGTGGTCATGAAGTCATTTATGGATAGCTTGGTGAGCCCAATGGGTTGGTCTCCATGGGGGGATACTAATTTTGCTCAAAATACTGTCTTTTATGGAGAGTACAGGAATTTTGGGCCTGGATCATCTACGAGAAACAGAGTACGATGGCCTGGTTATCATGTGATGAATAGCCCAGCTCAGGCAACACAATTCACTGTAGCTAACCTCCTTGCTGGCCGCACGTGGTTACCTTCTACTGGTGTGCCATTCACTTCTGGCCTTTAATCATTTGTCATGTATGCTAAGCTTGTCTAATTAAGTCCATTGTTTTCAATTGGTTCAAATTAAGTTATATTGTAATTTGTGTATTTAAACAACACAATATTCTTTTGTACATTCTGAAACGAATAATAATTTATTGGTGCACTCCCTCTAGTTCAATTATAAGCAAGACATTAGTAGTTGTTCAACTCAAATATAAGCAAATATCAACTAATCTACCTATATTTAATGTAAGTATTTCATACTTGCTCTTTGTTCGGTACCGTATCTCCAGCTATGTATCCAGTCTTGGATAAATAGTCCGGTCCGAGATAGTTGGTACGTATGTCCTTGGTCGTCCGAGTTGGTGCTCCGGTCCGAGGTGGGGTGGTACCTGCAATGACACTCCGACGCTCAAGTCAGTGAGTGAGTCAATTACAAGTGAAAGTATGTGAGAGATGAGTACCATTAATGTGAGCAATCAATGCTTATTTATAGGTATCTGGAGTGGAGGAGGGCTGTTGGATCTAGGTCTGCAATCTCCACCGTTGGATGAATTGGGTCCTTTGGTATTGGGCCTTTTTGGTGGATTGGCCATCTAGGCCCAATCCATAACAGTAGCCCCCCAAGTCGGGTCGCCTTAAGGCGAGCTAGACTTGTCGTTTAGAGATCGCGTCGGGCCCAAACTCGTGTGAGATACTTCACGGTATACCGGGACGATCTGAGGGACTCAGGTCGCGTCGAGTGACTCGAGGCTGTCCGCTTTTGAGAGATTCCGGTCACGGCGGGGTCAAGAGACCGAGGCGAGCCGAGGGGAACGAAGCGATCCGGTCATAGCTGCGCCTTGATTTCTGTGCCAGCTGGCAACGTCATTGATGGGACGCGCCGTTCGAGGATGATTGGGGTAATGATGGCGCTTGGAACGACGCGCCTGTCTAGGGGCTAGCTTTGGAAAACGTAGCCTAGGCCCAGGCCCATCCGTGGGCCTTCTTGCTCCCTATAAATAGGAGGGGGGGATCCCCCTTATTTTGGACTGTTTTTCTGCGAATTACCCTGCTTCCGGTCTTAAAGTCGTTCCGGAGCTTATTTTCGTCCTTCAGAGTTGTGCTGAGTCTCGGTGAGGCCTTTGCTGTTCGCGACCTGCTTCAAGTGTTCGACGAGCTTCATTTTTCACAAGGTTAGTTTTCCTCCTTTTCTTTATGGCTTCCGGCTTTAGATCACGACTGGGTTCTCTCGGGACCCGTATTTATAGATACAAAGTGGGGGTCGTCAGGTCGGGTTCCGACTTGGTTGTGGACCCACTGTTTACGTATCAACCTGACTCGTCAAGACCCCATTTCTGCAGGATCGATCTGGCGAGGACGAAACAAACCCGTCGGGTTGCTGACACAGATCGCCCTAATCTCGCAAAAACAATGGCTTCCGGTATTGGAGAGTCGATGGAAATTCGTGCTAGTCTCCCCGGGTTGGTTATTCCCGAAGTTCAAGACGACTTGGGCTCCGCTCTTACTCACGCAGAAGACCGGTCTCCCGGGGTTCCCAGCAACGAGCCGGTAGATGAAGATAACACAGAGGTAGTGGTCCTTGATTCGGATGATTCTGACGCCGAGCCCGACCGTGAAGAACAGGGTAGTACTAGCTGGAGTTCGGATGAGAGTGAGGCGGAGGTTGCTGAGAGCCGCAACAATGAAGACGGTCTTGGGCATTGTGGGGAGCCCGCGTATGAAGAAGGTGATTCCGACCAATACCCCCGAGCCGGAGTAGGGCCGGTCGATGTTCCCTTGTCCCAACCTCTCACTGTTCCCCGGGAGTATTCATGGGTGTCGGAGGCGTTGAGGGGGATTCCGTCCCTCTATAGGACCGAGGACGACATGAGTTTCTTTGTCAATCGCCTTTCCCGGAAGGATCAGATCTGGAATGTGGAGGGAATGGCTGAAGACCAACATGTGGCCGTCTGGCCGAAAGCTCTGAAATTTGTTATGTACGGGGTGACGATCCTTGATATGCACGTTAGCCCCCCTTTCACCGCCTTTCAGCAAGAGGCTTTGGAGATCTTGAACCTCGCTCCTTCCCAACTACATCCTAACTCATGGGCGTTCCTCCGGGCTTTTGAGTTGATGTGCATTCATCTGGAGAGGCCAATCTCCTGTGACCTCTTCTTCCACCTTTTTGAGGTCAACCGGAGGCATGAGGATGGCACCAAGGATCGATGGGAGCACGTGAGCTTCCGGGCCAAGAGGGGAGTAAAGATTTTCATGCCCTATTCCGACTCTTTGAAGAACTGGAAAAATAAGTACTTCTTTGTGGAGCCCGTGAACGAGGAGGCAGTGAGGCACGTCGGCCAATATTCTGCGGACGGGAAATCACTGGAGTTCACAAAGTTTCAACTGGGGTGGTCTCTCTCTCATTTCAACCGGAGGCCTCATTCCTACACCGTCAGCTTAGGGCGGCTATCCCAGGTTGATCAGGACTCGCTGGCGATCTTGACGAATTTTGCCGACCTGATTGTCTACCGGGATCCCAAAAAATTTGGGATTGACGTAGCCCGATTAGTTGGGGCCGGGTCGAAATCTCAAGTAGCCGCCGTTCATGGTAGGTTTTTTGGTAGATAACCCCGCCCATAATTTATTTTTTTTTTATTTTTTTTTTTTGACTGCCGTTTCTTCTAACATTGTTTATTTTCCTTATTTTGCAGATAGCATGGGGCCTGACAAGTTCTCCCGCCTGGCGGCTCTTGCGGAAAGGAAGGCTGGGGTTCAAAAGGAAAAACCCGTTGCTGCCGTTCCGATCAATACAATCCCGGAGGCCAGCTCGGCTGGTGTAGAGGATCGGGCTGCGGATCTCTTGCATCGGAAAAGGGAGCGCCCCCTGCCGCAAGCAGACCCTGCTTCTACTTCACATGCTCCGGCTGCGCGGGCTTCAAAAAAGGGTCGTCATGGGAAGCACCGAACTTCTAGGTCTCCGGTATTTCGATTGACGCCGACTTCCTGCAGAAGCACTTGGAGGATTCCCGGGTCGACCCGGTTGAGGCGTCTCTCAGGTTATTTCGGCATCTGGCCGATGTGACCAAGCTTCAGAAGGTCGAGGCTGAGAGTCAGGCAAAAGGTGACCCCAAGTTCCGAGGTGCACTCTTTGATTCTTCTTTTTGGTTATTTCTGTTGTTGACTTCCTTGTTTCTGCTATTACAGGAGCTCTGGTGGAGAGGGACAACGAAAGAAAAGCCCGGGAGGAGTTGCAGAAGAAATATGAGGTGCTGGAGAGGGACCAGACCGAGCTCAAAGCGGTTGCGGAAAAACTTGAAAAGGAGAGGGACTCTGCCCTTAATTTGTGCATGGAACATGAGGTCCGAATCTCAGATCTTGAGAGTCAAGAGAGGCGGTCTGAAGAGGTGGTTTCTTCCCTGAGGGCCCGGATTCAAGAACTCGAGGCCGATCTTGTGAAAGCGAGGCAGGCCCAGGTCGGGTCTAGAGTCGATTTCTCGCCTCGGATTGCTGAGCTGGAAAAAGAGCTTCAGGAGGCGCTTGCCAAAGCCGAGGCCGTGGAGAACGAGATGGTGGAGGTGGCCCAGATGGCTGTGGAAGTGGCTAGGGAGAGTTTTGACAAAGCGCTTGCTCAAGTCACTGTTATGCATCCCTCTCTATCTTTGGACCGGAGGGTTATTCGTTTGGAGCATAGCGTAGAAAGCAGGCGTGTTGTCAAACCCTACCCTGACTCTGAAGCGTTTGACGTCATTTACCCTCCCCCTTCCTTGCCGTGACTGTCGTTGATGGGGAAGCTCTGGGTTAGTTGCTTTTTGGGTTCCGGGTGGAACCGGTGGGGGAGTAAAGCCCCGGGTTCCGGGCGGAACCGGAATTTGTAATATGTCACCACCTTTTTGAACTAGAGGACCCGGCCGTATCCGGGATAATTTGTAATAGAAATGTATTTTAATGTGTCTCCGGTTTCATTTACCTCGGTTTTAGTCTTTATACTGTTGCTTTACATTCGTGCACTTGCGTTTGATTCGCTCAAGTGGTAAACGTCGCCTTAAGGACAGTTTACCGGGACTCGGCCCAGATCGAACTCGTCCCTTAGGGTTGTGGCAACCTCGGCCAAATAGTTGTAACAATGATCGCCTTCGGGGGCAGTTTACCGGGACTCGGCCCAGATCGAACTCACCCCTTAGGGTAGCGACAAACCTCGGTCAGCTAAAGGAAGATAGAATAGGTGATAAAATCGGTAGACACCGCAAACATAAAGGATAACATCGGTATACACCGTTCTTTAGATAAAACGAGTTACAACGTCGGTATACACCATTCTTTTAGATAAAACGAGCTACTAAGTCGGTATACACTGTTCTTCAGATAAAACGAGTTACAACGTCGGTATACACCGTTCTTTAGATAAAGTGAGCTACTATAAGTCGGTATACACCGTTCTTCAGATAAAACGAGAGTCAGCTGTAGTACTTTTTTAGTTTAGTGGCGTTCCAAGTTCTTGGGATCACCTTCCCGGCCAAGGTCTCCAATTCGTAGGCACCTCTGCCGGTTTTAGATAAAACTCGGTAAGGTCCTTCCCAGTTGGGGGCGAGCTTGCCCTGTGCGGCGTTCTTCATACCGACATCGGCTCTTCGTAAAACTAAATCACCGACCTCAAGGTCCCTAGGGATCACTTTCGAGTTATATCGTACTGCTACCCTCTGTTTTATTATTTCTTCTTTAAGGGAAGCCTGGCCTCGGACCTCATCGACGAGGTCGAGGTTTTCTTTCAACGCCCGGCTATTGTCCTCCGGAGATTTCGGGTGGAGTGTCCTCCAGCTCAGCTCCCCGATCTCTACCGGGATTACTGCCTCCGTCCCGTACGAAAGACGGAAAGGGGTCTCCCACGTGGAGCTTTGCGGGGTGGTTCTGTAGGCCCACAGCACGTAGGGTAGCTCTTCAACCCAGTTCCCTTTTGCTTCATCGAGCCGCTTCCTCAGTCCATTGAGGAGGACTTTGTTGGCGGCCTCGGCCTGTCCGTTCGTCTGAGGGTGCTCTACCGAGGTAAACTGGTGTTTGATCTTGAGGTCAGACATGAGTTTTCTGAAGCCTTTGTCGGCGAACTGCGTTCTGTTGTCAGTGACTACAACCTCGGGGATCCCGAATCTAGTCATTATATTCTTCTTGAAGAATTTGATGCAATTCTTAGCGCTGATGATGGCCAAAGGCTCAGCTTCAATCCATTTGGTGGAGTAATCCACCGCCACTATGAGGTATTTGATCTGGCCAGGGGCAGTTGGGAATGGTCCCAAGAGATCTATTCCCCACCAAGCAAATGGCCACGGCGAGCTTAAGCTGGTGAGCTCCGTAGGGGGCGCTATGTGGACCTTGGCGTGGATCTGACACTTACTGCACCTCTTTACATAATTTCTTGCATCGGTCTCCATGGTTGGCCAGAAATATCCCGCCCTTAATGCCTTTGGAGCCAGGGATCGACCTCCAAGGTGTTGCCCGCAGATTCCCTCGTGGATCTCGGCCAAGACGTAGTCCGCCTCTCCTCCTTCAATGTACTTCAACAGCGGTGCATACAAGCTTCTTCTGTAGAGGTTTCCATTGATTATGGAAAAAGAGGAGGCCTTCCTCCGGAGGATCTTGGCTTCGCTCGGGTCCGGAGGCTCGTTCCCCGTTCTGATATAGTCTATTAGTGGCGCGATCCAACCCTGGCTTTCTTCCACTACATTAACAGAAAAATTTGCTTCCGGGTTCAGGATTACGCTCGGCTTGCTCAGTGTTTCCTGGATTATCGACCGGTGGTTCCCCGAAATTTTGGTGCTGGCAAGCTTGGAAACTATGTCTGCCATGATATTTTCCGATCTTGGAACGTGTTTCACTTCCGTGAATGTAAAAAGGGAGAGCAGCTCCTGCACTCGGGTTAGGTACCTTTGCAAGATCAGATCTTTAGCTTCGTACTGTTTCCCGATTTGGGATACCACAAATAACGAGTCGGTATTTAGGGAAAGCCGGGAGACCTTGAGGTTGATCGCAAGCCGGAGTCCAGCTATGCACGCCTCATATTCCGCCTGGTTGTTTGAGGTAGGGAAACCGAACGTGAGTGATACTTCGATTACGACGCCCGTCGGGCTTTCGAGCATTAACCCCGCACCACTTCCTTTTGGATTTGAGGACCCGTCCACGTGGAGTGTCCACAACCCGTCCTCCGGGTCGGCGGGTGCCATCTCCGTAATAAAGTCGGCAAGTATCTGAGCTTTCATGGCCGATCTTGTTTCGTATTTGATTCCGAACTCGGAGAGTTCTACTGCCCATTTGATCATTCGTCCTGCTAAGTCGGGTCGGTGCAGGATCTGCCGAATTGGATAATTAGTCCGCACCACGATTTGATGGGCGACGAAGTAAGGTCGGAGGCGGCGTGCCGAGATGAGTAGAGCAAAGGCGATTTTCTCTATTTTCTGATATCTCACTTCTGATCCATACAAAGCTTTACTTACGAAGTATACCGGGCTTTGACCAGTTCCGGTCTCCCTGATAAGCACGGCTCCGATGGCCTCCTCCGAGATGGCCAGATACAAAAATAGATCTTCCCCTGGGCTCGGCCGACTTAGTATGGGCGGTTCGGATATTACCTTTTTGAGCCGGGAGAGTGCCTCGTCCCGCTCTGGGGTCCATTCGAAAGTTGCTTCTTTCTTAAGCAGTTTGAACAATGGGAGCGATTTGAAGGCGGCGTTGGAAATGAAGCGGGATAATGCAGCTATCATACCGTTGAGTTTTTGGAGCTCTTTCTTAGTGGACGGGGTCCGCATTTCTGTTACCGCTCGGCATTTATCCGGGTTGGCTTCAATGCCCCTTTCCGTGAGATAGAAGCCCAGGAATTTTCCAGCCCGGACCCCGAAAGTGCATTTTTCCGGGTTTAGCCTCATATTATTTCTTCGGATTTCAGTAAAAATCTCTTCCAGGTCGGATATGTGGAGGTCTTCCCTTTCGCTTTTTGCAATCATATCGTCGAGGTAGACTTCCACGTTACGGCCGATCTGATCTCGGAATACCTTGTTCATCATCCTTTGATAAGTGGCCCCCGCATTTTTTAAACCGAATGGCATGACCCGGTAACAGAAATTACCGCGGTCAGTCATAAAGGTCGTCTTCTCTTGGTCGGGGGGGACATCGGAATTTGATTGTATCCGGAATAAGCATCCATGAACGATAGTAAACGAAAACCTGAAGCATTATCGACGAGCCGATCAATGCTAGGAACAGGGAAGGCGTCCTTAGGACAGGCCTTATTAAGGTCGGTATAGTCAACGCACATTCGCCACTTTCCATTGCTTTTCTTAACAAGTACAGGGTTTGAGAGCCAAGTTGTATACTTGACCTCTTTTACAAAATCAGCTTTAATTAAATCTTCTACGACCTTGGCCGTAGCAGCTGCCTTTTCCTGGCTTTGAGCTCTTTTGCGTTGGGTGACCCATTTTGCCCCGGGGTTAACCGCTAGCTGATGACAGGCGACCTCGGGGGGGAATCCCGGGCATGTCTTTTGCTGACCACGCGAAGAGATCGGCGTGAGATTTTAGGCAGAGGGTGAGCTTTGCTTTTACTTCGTCGGGGAGATCGGATCCGATCTAGACAGTTTGGGTCGGGTTCTCTCCCAGCTGGATTTGCATGAACTGTCCATCAGGTTGAGGTCGCCTAATTTTCTTTTTTAGCTTCCGTGCTAACTCGTCGTCGCTTTCTTCCTCGGAGCTGTCCGGGTCATATCTTGCATCGAGGTCTCTGACGTTGACCTCGGCCGCTGAACCGGTTCTTTTCTTCTTTGGGCTTTTTTGAGTCCTTGCTTCTATGGGGGGAACCCCCTCTTCTGAGGCTTGCCTGTCCGCCTTGACGTGAAGATAAAAACATCTTTGGGCGGACTCTAAGTCGGCGTCAAGGGTGATGACTTCGTCACTCAATGAATAGAACTTCATCTTGAGGTGAACCGTTGAAGTTACGGCTCCGAGCCTTCCAAGGGTGGGCCTCCCGATGATACAATTGTAGACCGAGGGGCATGGCAGTACCAAGAACTTGGTCTTGACCGTCCTTTCTAGTGGCTCCTCTCCATAGGTGACCATCATTTCCAGGTAACCGAGAGGTTTGTTCCGGGACCCATTGAAGCCCGAAAGATCCGACCCCCGGTAAGAGGTGAAGTCTTCCTGAGATCTGTAGCTTTCTCACCAGGTCGATGAAGATGATATCAGCGGAGCTCCCCTGGTCGACCAGAATCCTTCTTATCTCATGGTTTGCCATGACCGCCCTGATTATGAGGGGTATGTGCTTATTTGGCTTGTCATCCAATAAGTCTCGGTCGGTGAATGCCAAGGGTTGGCGCTCCGGGCCTGAGCTGATCGCAGAGGTGGAAGCGGCACACATGACTTCCTTCCATTTTCTTTTCATTGTTTTGCCCGATGCCTCGTCGGGGTAGCCCCAGATATCATCATCATCACAGGTCGGCCCTTTGATTTTCGAAAGTCGCGCTCGTCCTCTGAGCTCTCTTCTCGTTTTTGTGGGGCTTTACCCTTTCGTTTCGGATCAGCTTCTTCTTCCTTAACCTCGGCCTCGTGCCTAGGTGCTTTAGCCACATACTGGCTCAATTTCCCTTTCTTAATCAGGTCCTCGATGTCATCCTTCAAAGCATTGCATCGATTGGTGTCGTGCCCTTTACTCCGGTGATACCGGCAGTACTTGTTGGATCTCTGTCCCGGCCTGTGCGGGAGCGGATCAGGGAACTTGACTTCTTTGAACTCAGCGTTCATACATTCCGCCAGAATCCTGGCCCTTGTTTCATTTAGGTCGGAATATTGCTGGTGTCAGTTCCGAGGTCGGAGCCTACTGTCGTTCCGGAGCCTACTGTCGTTCCGAGGGGGCGCTCCCTTTTATAACGGGCCTCTGCTACCTGACGCACCGGAGCCTCTTTTTCATACCGAGGCTTGCTCGTTCCGGGGTCGGCATCTGACTTTCTTGCAACAGCGCCTTCTTCATGGTCAATGTATTTCTGAGATCGCTGGAGGAACTCGGCAAGCGACTCAGTTTGGTTGATACCGACATCAATCTGAAATAGACTTCCTTCTCGAAGGCCGGCTTCCATGAAGAATAATCGAAATGAATCGTCTAAGTTCCGGACCTGAGCCGCTTCCTTGTTGAATCTTTCAATGTAGTCTCGGAGAGACTCGTTCTCTCCTTGCCGGATGGCTTGTAAGACTTTCCGAGACTTAGGCTTCATTTTGGAGTGGGCGAACTGGGCCGAGAACAGCTTTGCAAGCTGGTCCCAAGATGATATCGAGTTCGGCTTGAGGGTTCTGAACCAGTCCAGAGCCAATTTCTCAAGGGTGAGAGGGAAGATTCGGCATTTTATCTCCTCTGGGACATTCCGGTATTGCATCATCGTGTCGAAGTAATCTAGGTGTCGGTCGGGATCGCCCGTCCCGTCATGCATCTTTAAACCCTCCGGGGGCTTCTCTAAGTGCTTGGGTACTGGAAAATAGTCGATTTCCGCTGTGAAGGGTCCCTTCCGCGTCGTGGACCTTTCCCTCGGAGGAGGCCTTCTGATAGGGTGTCAGACAGGGGATCCGGGAGACCGAGGGAGCCGACGTTCATGCCTCGGGGGACTTCGTCGGCTTATAGAACGTCGCCTTGGGGACGAAGATGCTAATGATGAGCTTTGGTGAGTTGAGTCCCCGGGGTAATAAGTCTCGTCATAAGTCTCGGTTGGGGGAGTTCCAGATTCTCGCCTCCCTCTTCGGCGTGGTGGCGAACGATGGTGGTGCCTCCTCCAAGCAGGGGATCGGTGACGTCTTTTACTGGAGGTCCTTCTGCTAGGAGAGTAAGTTTGAGGGGAAGTACGATCCGGGATATCTCTGGCCCGGACTTCGGCCATCTCGGCCTCCAGTTGGGAGTAACGCTGACTCCTTTGATCAGCCTTGGCCTGCCTTGTCAGCAGTTGGATGAGCTGTTGGACAGCATCGATCGGTACCGGGACAGTCGGGGCTGGAGGTGGAAACTGGTTTCTAGCGGAGCTTCTAGGGACCATCGCCCTGGATGAATTCCGGCCATGGGCCGAGCTGCGAGGGAGAGTAACCGCTACCCCCTCCGGGGTTTCCTGTTGCTGGTCGGGTCTGACCACGACGCTGGATACGTTTCTCCGTCGTAATTCCGGAGCCATTGCTGATCAAGGAGGTTGGGGGAAAGACTAGAGTATAAGGCTCTCCCACTGTGGTCGCCAATGTTCGGTACCGTACCTCCAGCTATGTATCCGGTCTTGGATAAATAGTCCGGTCTGAGATAGTTGGTACGTATGTCCTTGGTCGTCCGAGTTGGTGCTCCGGTCCGAGGTGGGGTGGTACCTGCAATGACACTCCGACGCTCAAGTCAGTGAGTGAGTCAATTACAAGTGAAAGTATGTGAGAGATGAGTACCAGTAATGTGAGCAATCAATGCTTATTTATAGGTATCTGGAGTGGAGGAGGGCTGTTGGATCTAGGTCTGCAATCTCCACCGCTGGATGAATTGGGTCCTTTGGTATTGAGTCTTTTTGGTGGATTGGCCATCGAGGCCCAATCCATAACACTCTTAAATTAATTCATTAATGTTGTGATGCGATGATCATTAAAATTAACACTAGTAGAAACAACTAAAGTATTGTGATTTGACGCCAGATTTATGAAACACTTGGTGTTAAACACAAACGCGGTGGCAATTTTATAAATAAAATGTAATATCTCATTTTACCACATTACAAGCATCAAAATACAACCAGTGGCGGATCTTGACAAATTATTTTGAGGTGGCCAAGGTAGTTAAGTCATATATTTAAAGTTAATTAAGTTATACACAAAATTGAATATATATATATATATATATATATATATATATATATATATATATATATATATATATATATATATATATATATATATATATATATATATATGAAAAGCATGAACGTGTAGTAGTTCTATTTATTATTTAGCAAATGAGAATGCCTACAATGAAGTGATGTATAGGTTAGAATATGTTTGTGACAGTGAGTAGAAACTCCCCAACTTTTTAAGCAAGTTGGGGTGGCCGGGGCATCTGCCCGCCTCTACCAAGTACCGCCACTGAATACAACGCCAGATGTTAGTAAATGCTCAGTGTGGATACATTACATATTTAAAACGTTTTAAATGCCTACCTTTTCATGCTGGTTGTTTAGTAATTCCCGACGTGGATTCTTTCAGCGATTTAAAACATATAAACGACATTTCCAGGCCGAATATTTAATAATAACCGGCGTTAATGCCTTCAAAAAACTTTAAACCAAGACATGTCCACACCGATCAATTTTATGTTAACAACCAGTGGGGTATAGTCCTTATGCATATATTAACAACAGTCCACCCTTTATTTAGTCGATTCTCTCACTCTTTTTGCAACGACACTCTCAAACCCTAGCCCTCGTTCTCTCTGTCTCCCCAGTTCTCTCTATCACTCTCCCTCATGCTCATCGTCCTTGCTGTCGCTCTCCCTTGTCATCGTTTCATTCTCGAATGGGGTCGGTGTCCCTGGTAGCACCTCGTTCCAATTATTAAATTTGAACGATTTTGGGCCCCAATCCACACAAGAACCTTTCAACCAAATAGGGCAGTGGTCAGAGATGTCTCTGTCACCTATCCATTGGGCTGACACTTTCCATTTATCAACAAGTCCTTCCGAGATTAATATCATGTCCAACCGACTCATCAAGATTCCATCTGAGCTAAACCAGGAAATTTTTTTACCAAGCACCGGTAGATCGACTGGTTTTGTAGCCTCGATAAAGTCTGTAAACTCTTTAGCTTCCTTGTGATTGAACTGATTCGATATCCCCTTCCTTTCATTTTTTTGCACACTGCATTGAAGTCACCACCTGATTGTTGCTGCCTTTTCAACTGAATTAATCCCCCCCAAAGAGCACACTTCCCGGCTAAATCAAACGAAGAGTAGACATTAACAAAATAACACAACTGATGGTTCCACAGCGCATAGACACCAATGAAGATAGTCCCAGAGAAGGTAAACTGAACATTCATGAGGTCATTATTTCAGATACACAACAACCCACTCGATGCTCCCACGGATAACCACTTAGAATTAAGTGAAGCTATCTTTGTTTTCTGAATCATAGAGAAAACAAAATTACCTGTCACCAATTGGGATCGGAGCTTCCTTTTTTTTATAAGCAAATGTTAGTGGGTTTGGGGAAATGTTAGTTTCCAGGATTCTAACTTTGGACCTCCTTCTTACAACTCATTCATGTCCCTTAGCTCGCCAACTGAGCTACCTTCTTGAGACGGATCAGAGCTTCCTTCTTTTTGCCCTATCCCCCCACCCTCGAATATTGAACGGCACTATCTTCATAGTGCTTCGCTGGATGCCCCCATCTAGCCCTTTAGGTTATGGTCTCTCTCTTCCATAAGGAGGTTTCACTAAGAAGGTTTCACCTTTAGAGCTTACTGGACTAATGACTCGGATCAACCCTTCTCTATTCAGTATTGGGCAGGGGTTAGATTGGGCTTGATCACCAATGTTTGGACCCTTCAACATCTATTTTTTCCTTTGATTGCTTCGACCCGTTACACGGATTACTTCCTTTTCCACCACAATTTTACACCCTCCAGTTACTTCATTGAACCTCCCCTTTTTATTTGGGTCAATAACGCCTTCCACAATGTGATTCACTAGATTCCACACAGGCCCACAATACATGTTGTGATTCTGAGGCCCAATATCTTCGTGAATTGGTTTGAGTCTGCTTGTAGAAATACGGTTTTGATCTATTTTGAAACTTTGAATGACATTGCACATTCTCCCAGGAGTCGCCTCAATCATAAGGTTTGCATTATTTCCATCTCAACACGCTTTTTCTTTCCAATGTCACATGCATGCGGACGCCCTGATGCCTCCTTTACCTCTTCGTATTCTCCATTATCTTGCTTCCAGAGATAACCATGAC
The DNA here is from genome assembly GCA_039519185.1 of Astragalus membranaceus. Taxonomy (NCBI): domain Eukaryota; kingdom Viridiplantae; phylum Streptophyta; class Magnoliopsida; order Fabales; family Fabaceae; genus Astragalus; species Astragalus membranaceus. Next base: position 80,125,140 of record CM076850.1, on the reverse strand, counting down.
TTCCGCCACTACTGGAGGCCACACCATCATCATCTAAAGTATTGAATAATGGAGGGGAGCCATCGAAATCACCATCCGAATCAGATTCAGAGGAAAAATTTCCATGCATCTCATGCCAATACAAGGGCCCAAACCATTCCTTAACAACTTTAATGCGAAACAGGTCGCCATTGATGTTAACATGAACCACTGTTAAAGAGATCGAAATGGTTTGTTTGTATCATCACTCGTGCAACATCCATTGAGTATCTATGCTTTGTATTATCATTCGTCTTGACGAACTCATGGATAGAACGATTGACTTAAAGAACCTTTCTGATCACCAAGCATGGATGGGGATTCCATGGAGTCTCAACCACACCATCCTCTCCTTATCAATGTCATCAGGGACCAGCTCTTGATTCCATCAAACCATTCATCAACCCATTGTCCTTCTTCTAAGATTAATTCCATTGGACTTTTACTGAGAAAATGCCCTTCTTGTTGTAAACCGATTTATGTTGTAAACCGACATAATGTATATTATGAGAATTCTAGAAAAATAAACTTTTATTTCTTAATATTGGGTTCTACTATTTATTACTTGTGATGTTCTTGTTTTTATAATTTGTATGTGTGTTTTTATTCCAAAGTTGTTGCTGAATAGGGAAACTGAAAAAACGTATTATATATAAATGTTTTTAAAACGACAAGAAGCAGCAGTTAATATTTATCAACCGGCATAATATTTGTTAGTGAACCAACTTACAAACCACATTATTGTGAATTATTTTAAGCATTTAAAACAACAATGTTATGCCGGTTGTAAGAACCGGTGTTAAAAGTCTAACTTATACTACCCTCGTGGAAACCACGCTGCTCATTAATCAGTATGGTAAGTCCCATTAAACCGACATTGTAGCTCTTTCTTGTACTAGTGTATGGGTAATTTAGTAAATGTATTTCCTTTTTTACATAGAATCAAGAGAAATAAATGCACTTTAATGTCCTCCTAGTAACAATACATATCTTTTGCTTACAATTAAGTCAAAAGGAAATTTGTTTCATACTTATAAGTGATAGTTCATTATCTTGATTGATTTATATTGAGGCAAAATTGCTCCCGTGGTTCTTTAAGTGGGGCCTATGTGGCTTCCCATTACATATTATTTGTCTTCTTCTTCTTCTTTTTCTTCTTGCTCCCGTGGTTCTTTAAGTGGGGCCTATGTGGCTTCCCATTACATATTATTTGTCTTCTTCTTCTTCTTCTTCTTTTTCTTCTTGATAGTTCATTATCTTGATTGATTTCTATTGAGGCAAAATTACTCTCGTGGTTCTTTAAGTGGGGCCTATGTGGCTTCCCATTACATATTATTTGTCTTCTTCTTCTTCTTCTTCTTCTTCTTCTTCTTCTTCTTCTTCTTCTTCTTCTTCCTATTGAAGCATATCCAAAAACTCGAAAACTCTCATACGCTCCTTTCGTCTTCTTCCTGGGTTCAGGCCCTATCACATTCGATGTGGAAATCTTAACACAAGCCAATGTTTTAGGGCAACTGGAAAGAATTTTTAAACTGTAGTTATTAACTTTGTTGTTAATTTTTTATCTTAAATGAACTTTTGATTCCCCTATTTTATTGGATCCGCAATTTTAGTCTCCCAATTTTTTCTCAAAATTTTGATCCCCCGACCAGTTTTATCAAATGCACAATTTTAGCCTTCCTTTTAAATTGTCATCCAATTTTTGATGGAAATTCTGACATAGTAGTAAGGTGGTGTGCGATAGTCGCGTGTCGTGCTAACGTAGTCATTGGGTATTCACATATTTATATTTTCTTTTTTATATATTTTGTATATTATTAAACTAAAAACCAATAGTATTAAGTGTATATTTTGTATATCATTGGGTGTCAGCTTGACATGTACCTACCACGACAACACCCAATGAGTACGCCAGCACGACACGTGTCTGCCACATTAGTATTTTCGTAAAAAAATTGTATGGCAATTTAACAAGGGTACTAAAATTGCGGATTTGATAAAATTTGAGGGACCAAAATTTCGGATTTGATAAAACTGGGGAACAAAATTGCGAAAAATAAAATGTGGGTACTAAAATTCCGGATTTGATGAAATAGGGGACAAAAAAATAGGTTTTCAAAACCCAGATATACTAAATTGAAACTCTTAAGCTTGTGAAACCAAGTGATTTGATTTCTTGCATAGGAAAACTAAGAGTAAAAGTGATGATATTGGCTAATTAGGTCGGAGGTAGAAGGGCAACACTGGAAAAATAGAAAGTTGATACTCTCTCTTCCATTTCCCATCAGTTTGGAGAAGAAAAGAAAAACTATGAGTTCCACACCAGTTTAGTCTATCTTCCCTTCTTCTCTAGTGTTCCAAACAGAAGAAGATCTAGTTTTCTCTTCTAACTCTCGCCACTTACTCTCTTTTCCGTGAATATCTCAAACCAAATGTACCATTAATGATGATTAAATAAATTCACATGTGTCTCACTAAGTTAGTGGATCACATTTTCAAAGTGGTGAGGCCCACATGAATTTTATTTATTCGTGGAGAAAGTGTTGAAAGGAAAATGTAAAAGATATCGTTGTAAACTATATTTTCATTGACGATACAAATAAATTAGGTAAAATTGCTCCCAAGGTCTTTTAAGTTATTTTCTTGTATGGGGTTAGTCTTTTAAGTTTTTTCCCATTTAGATCCTTTAAGTTTCAAAATGTTAGTATCATTGACCATTTTTGCAGTTTCAATTTAACTCCATTACAAAAATCCTTAAGTGGCTATCAAGGTGTTTTATGTGGCTCTTACAATGTCCACGCGTCTCTGTGTTTTTCGGTGACTAGTCATTTTACTAATTATTTTACTACAAAATAAAAAATATTGGATTAAGTTCATCTTCATACCAAAAACAAATCTTCCCAGAAACACAAACCCAAATCCAGATTGAAAGATTCCAAGCAAAATCAAACATGCACCAAAATTGAAGCAGAATAAAGATTCAAAAAGGAGCATTTGCCACATAAGCATACATAACCATATAAGAGACATCTAGCTATTTTAACAGCCACACAAACAGTTTTTTAACGGAGCCAAACTAAAACTTGAAAAAAACATAGCACTGTCAACATTTTTTAAACTTAAAAGACATAAATGGAAAAAAAAAACTTAAAGAACTACCTGATACAAGAAAATAACTTAAAAGACTCCTGAAGTAATGTTGTCTAGAAATTAAATTTCAAAAATAATTGAAACTATAGACTAGGATTACTTTTAAAATAAGCCAAAACACCAACAAAAGGAGCATTGATGTATGTAGCTGGTTCTGACTGTGAAACATTATATCTTGAGTCTTCAAATGAATCATTATCAGCTGGTCCTCCAACAATTGCTCCTGTTAGGAAATTTGGATTGTGAGCACGTGATTGAAAAAAATTATCTCCATCGCGACACCCAATATGTTGTGGATGCACATTTATTGATGGCAATGTTGATCCACGATGGTGTATCTTCAATGGGAATTTCTTCCCATATCCCACCATGTATGACATTCCTAGTGGGTTTTTTCCTAATATATAGTCCACCTACAACAATAAAAGTTCACAAAATCAGTTTCAAAATATGTATACAAATATATATATATATATATATCATACTCATTAAATAATTAAATAATATGTCAATGCATAGTTCTATTAAATGAGAAAGTGCAAGGGATACTCTAATCCATAATATTGTAAAGATTCAAAACACTCTTAGAGTGTTTGGATGAGACAAATTTGGAGGGGTAATGTCATTTTTGGCAAAAATTAAAATACGTCTTAAAATATTTTGTCTGGATAATAATTTGGGAAAATTTGTAAGACGAAAAGGATTTCATGAGGTATTTTGTTGAAGTTAGTTTTAGGGAATTTCAAAAATACCACGTAAAAGCTAAGAATTTGAAATTTTCACTTTACATTTGAAAATAAAAATCTTAAAATCATCCTAAAAGTTTTTCAAATTTTTGCCTATATGTTTCAAAATTTGCACAGCAGTCCTTATAAATTTTCAAAATTTGCAGTTTAGTCCCTAAAAGTTTTTGGGTTTTGCATATTTATTCCTCTAAGTTTTCAAATTTTGCAAATTGGCCCTCATAAATTTTAGAAATTTGTGGATTGCTCCTTGAAAGTTTTACCCCAAAAATTGTTATAACTTATGAAAATAGCGCCCAACTTTAAATAAAGAATTACGCTATCCAAACAAAAAAAATTCCAAATGAAGGAAATTCAATCGAAACATTTGAACAATTGAAATTCCCTAAAAAATTTAAATTGCTTCATCCAAAAACACTCTAATGACTTCGGGTACCTTGCTAACATTTAAATTGCTTCATCCAAACCCACTCTACTTATATATAAATTGAATATGAAGTGCAATAATATTTTCTCAAAATCGTAGGAGAATTGTTTACTTACCTGGGTTTTAGCAAGATTTATGAGCCTGGAGGGTTGAACAGCAACATTCCCACATTGTACTATTTTGTTAGCAGATTCCATGTAACGTGCATAAACAATTAAAAGAAAAGACAAAGCTGTTGCATGCTGTAGATTACTTCCTCCAGGTTTGAATAGAAGCCCACCTAAATTACACAACCCAAGTAAATATATAATGCATATATTTTATTTAAATAAAACTCTATTAATATAAGTTAGATATTATATTCCATTAGAGTATTCTGATCAAAGAAAAAATACCATTAGAGTATGAGACTGATTTGGATGGAGAATCTGGCAACAATGAGCATACTAATTTGTCTGCATTGGGAACGAAAGGAATCGAGTTGGATGGATCCTTAATCACCCACTGCCAATATTGGATGTGGAAAAAAAAATTAGATTTGGACAAGAAGAAAAGTTATAAGCTGAAAATGTTATTCATTTGGTACATATTAAAAAATATAACTGAAAAATTATAGTGTAAATATCAGTTTGTTTAATTATGATTTATATGAACATATATACAGTGTATACATAATAATTTTTTTTTGATAAATAATAATAACAATAATAATAATAATAATAATAATAATAATAATCCCTCACGTAAAATTGTATATTGTATATATATATAGATACGATTTAATTGCATTTTTGTTCTCTCACAATATTTTCCGTTCGACAATTTTGGTCCCATATTTTTTAATTACATTTTTAGTGCCTCAAGTCAAAATAGTGAATTTTGTACACTTTTAGTCCTCAAAAATCATAGATTTTGGAGAAGTGTGAACTGACGATGTACATACAATTTATGATTTTTAGGAGACTATAAGTGCAATTAAAAAATGTCATCAAATTGGAAAATAATTGGAGATAAAAAATTACCAAAAATAAAGTAAATTAAATGGATCAAAATCATGCACCAAACTAAGAGTATAATGAGCGTTGACTTACCTGTGAAATAAGGACATTAATGCCAGCAGTTTTGGCGTCCCATCCAAATTCAGCAAAACTACCACCATAATTAGTTTGAACTGGAAACCCATTGACATTTCTAATAAAATATGATGTTGATTCTAAAGATTGCATATTTCCTTTTACAAAATCCCAATAACTTGGTACATTAGCGGCCTTATACAACCATGCTGCCCCCCAAACCAACTCATCCTGAATTTTATCGCATGAAGAAAAAAAATATTATTAAGATCCAAAAAGAATATTACACATATAAAAGTTATGAATATTATGATCAGGAAATTAGTCATACCATGTAGCCATTGAAATCACAGTAGAAAGGGCATGCTGCTTGACCTATTGCGTTATTATAAGATCCACGGTAATTATTTGCAAACTCAAACACCTAAAATAATATAGAGAAATTAATTAATAATTAATAATAACCAATAAGCACGCTTGTACCAAAAAAAAATAAGCAGGTATATATATTTGTGAAAGAAATTATAAAAAATAATTCAAGTTTTCCTTGCGTACACTGGATTTAAGTATCAAGGTTTTCAATCGAGTTATCAAAAATTATTGCCCTAACAACTAGGAATTTTAGGTACTCCGAATCCGAGCAAATAAGTTATTGAAAGACATACTTTTTATGCCACAAAAGGTGACCATTTTTAAAAAAATAATAATCATTTCTATGTAAATGTTATTTTTAAAATTTAATAATATTGTAAATATATCGTAAACAAAGTATACTAGAGGGAGAATATGTGTATACATACCTCTTTAGCCTTGGTAAGAAGCTGGTCAGAATATCGAGGATCTGTTTTTTTAAATGCAATGGATGATGCTGCAAGTGCAGCTGCAATTTCAGCTGAAACCTCGGAACCAGGTTTCTTAGTATCGACAGTGTACGAGGTTCTAAGAGTATCCATATCTTCTGGTCTTTCCCAACAACCATGATCGCTATTAGGGTCGCCAACTTGTGCCACAACAATATTTCTGTATTTTGTGGCTTTGAGGAAATAATCACTTCCCCACCGAACTGCTTCTAATGCATGTTCCAAATCTGAACCCATTAGATCTCCAAATTCTATTACACTCCAAGCTAACATTGTTGTTGTAAATGCCATTGGGAAATGGAACTTTACATTGTCACCAGCATCATAGTATCCACCAACCATATCCATCTGTGTTTGAAATACGATATTAGCAAATTAAGGGCATGTTTGATATCTCTTTTTAAAATTAGTTTTTAATTTTCTAATATTTAAAAAAAATTATTTTTTCAAAACTTTTGAAAATTAAAATTTCTTTTTGAAAAGGAGTTTTAAATGGGAATCAGATTTGGTGAAATCGGCAATTTGGTGCATTCGTGCATAACACTAAAGTAGATATAAAATATATAGTTATAAAATCTCAATAATCCGATTAGAATTGAATGACTGAGATTCACTGAATGTTTGACTATGCAAAATTCTGACTACACCGGATCGGCATCTTTTTAAACATGCTTTAAGATTTAAAAATAGTAATTGTTTTTACAATTTTTTTAAAAACTAAAATCTCTTTTTGGAAGAGGATTTAAATGGAAATCAGATCTGGTGTAGTCGGTAATTTGATGCATTCGTACATTCGGCTGATATGGACTTTTTAATTTTAATCGATGATTTATATTTTTAACACTAAATAGACATAAAATATATAGTTAAAATCTCGATAATCCTAGTAAAACAGAATGGTCGACATTCACTAAATACATTACTACACAACATTCTGGCTGCGCCACATCTGGATCCAAAATTTAACTGTATTTTAAGTGTTTTAATGATATTTAAAACGAATTTCGAAAAGAAAACATATATTCCCAATTTTGACACACTTATTTCACAATTCCTGTGATATTAAAAAGCCCGTTTGTTATATTTTCTAGAAAAAAAATATTTTCAAAAAAAACTCATCTGTTTATTACGGCTTTTTTAAAAAATGAGAAATTTAAAATAATTTAAAAATTCTAAAAAATATGGGAGCTTCAAACACACATTTGTCAAAAGTGTACAAAAGTTATGTCTAGGTTGAATCCACTAGAGTTTCAAAATTGATACAATCTCTTATTTTTATTATAATCTAAAACAAACACATCCTTAGCAACAGAGAAGTTACTTACACGAATATTAGAGCCATCTTTAAGGGCAGAGTCTTTTCTCCATGTCATACGTTGAGAAGGTGGCAACTTCCCAGATCTTTGACCTTCAAAAAACAAAATACTCTTTGTCAATGCATCACTATAATCAATAGAAGCTGCTCTCGCCATTGTGGCCATCACCATCATCACTATAGTTGTTAATAACAATGCCATTTTTGACATAGCCAAAATATTTCCTCTCATAAAATAATCTATGTAGTAGTAGTATATGTTATTCTATTGTTTCAGCATTCATCACTATAAATAACGAAGAGAGGAATGTTTATTTTCTATACGTTACTTTTTGTAAAAGGAAATTATTCACACATGGAATGTTAATAATGAAGAATATCCGTATCATTAATATCCGATATTATGATTCATTAAGATGCACTTAACTTTGCATGTTGCTCGATTTTTATTGTTTTGTGGATCCGATAAAATGGCTGTTTTATTTGAAATTTGAAATGGAAAATTTATTTTCTTAATTAATATGGGTTTACCGTGGATTTTGGTAAACACCGCTATTTTCCAGTTTGGTTTACTTGCGGGATCAACTAGTAAATCCCAAGACAGTTTGGATAAAAGTTGTTTAGAAAACACGGGTTTCTTACGGGTTAAGTTAAAGAAAAGAAAGAAATTCAATGTTTCTTGCGGAACTAATGAATTATTCCAGAAAAAAAGAGAATTGCGTAAAACAAAGAAGGCAAAAAGTGCGGGAATTGGAAATAAACAAAGTAAAATTGCATTAAAAAGAGAAAAGTGGTACACAATCATTCATTGCTTCTCTGGGCTCGTTTTTCGCTTTAACTTGGAAGTAGAGCGTGAGAATTTGTGTAATGAGTTTGTGACCTGTGTTCCTTATGGAAAACTACTATATATACAAGGACGAAAATATAAACTGCCTAAAACTGCTAAGAAATTTAAAAACTATAACTGCTATATACAATTCGACCATGTAACTACCTATGCCTTCGACAGCATCATTGCTCTGGTCTTCGACCAACTTCTTGGCTTTAACCTGCGACCAATCTTCTTAACTCCTTCCTCGTCGAAACTTTGCCTTTAAACTCTCAGTTTCATTAAGTCTTGGGCTTAGTCGAAAATATTCTTCAAAACGCCTTCTCAATGTCAAATATCAACATTTCTTCTTTAAAATGACAAGTCAACATCGTTGACTGCATTTAATTAAGCTTGTCGAAAATGCAGACTAACAAATTGCCCCCCAAGAATGTCCTTTTCGACTGAGGCATAAACGAAGATAGAAAATGACGTTTGTTGAGAACACTCCCAAACAATTGTGTCAAATCACTTAACGTCATCATCATCACGTTTCAGGATTGAAAATACAGTTTCAGCAAAAACGGTACTTTATGGCACCATTATCTCAGATTTAGTGGGCCACGTTTCATTGGAACTCTTCATTACATGATTACTCATTAACTGCTCTTTAAGATAAACTCAAAGGTTTTCTTCTTAATCTTGCGTTATTTTAACTTCTTGTAGCATTGGCTTATACCTTTTTGAGTACTTGCCATTTATACGCATAATTCGACCATCTGCGCCTATTTCTTCTATTTCATAAGCGCCATTAGAAAAGACTTGTGAAATTTGAAATGGTCCTTCCCAATTTGGTGACCACTTGCCCAAAACTCTATCTTTTTTGTCGATAGGCAAAATGACTTTCCAAACTAAGTCTTCTAAAGAGAAAGATTTCGACTTAACCTTTTTATTGTAGGCTTTAGCCACTCTTTCTTTTTGCCTTGTAAGTGCTTCTAAGGCAGTTAATCTTTCTTCGTCTAGATCAACCAATTCATCTAACATCATTTCCCAATAATCATCAGATGGAATTTCAAATTGTCTTTGAATCCCGGTTGATTGTAGACAAATTTCGACTGGCAAAACTGCCTCATGCCCAAAAACGAGCCTAAAAGGAGTAGTACTAATTGACTCCCTAGGAGAATTTCGACACGCCCATAACACTTGGTCAAGATTTTTATGCCAATTCTTAGGCTTTTGCCCAATATGCTTCTTTATCAAATTAATGATATAATTTTATTGGCTGCTTCGACTTGCCCATTAGCTTGCGCATAGTATGGTGTCGAACCTAACAACTTGTAACCATTTTCAGCAGCAAATTCTACCATTTTATGACCAATAAACACTGAACCTTGGTCTGTGGTAACGGTTTCTGGAATTCCAAACCTATAAAACGATGGCCTTTCGATGACGTTGGTTTAATCTCACCAATTATGTCTAAGGCCCATCCTCTAAATGGCCATGGTTTTATTATTGAGTGTAACTCACTCGTAGGCACATGTTGCACTCCTCTATGTTTTTGACATTCTTGACAACCTTTGGCGAATTCTATGCAATCTTTCAGCATAGTTGGCCAATACACACCCTGTCGAAATAAGAGCCATTTCATCTTGTGACCTGCTTGATGGGACCCACAAGTTCCACTATGAGTATCAGATATTGCCAAGTATGCATCACTTTCACTAAGGCATTTGAGTAAAACTCCTTCATGGGTCTTTTTGAACAACTCATTTCCAATAATCACATAGCTTAAGGCTCTATACTTGGTTTTCCTATTAGTTATTCCTGTTGGATTTTCCAAGTATTCGACAATCTGCTTTCGCCAGTCATCGTTCAACATATTGTCAATAGCAAAAACTTCAAAATTTTCACTATCACTATTTTTAGTAACTGGAGGTAATAATGCTTCTTCTGCCCCCCAAGTTTTTGTGTTGACAATTTCTCTAAAGAGTCTGTCGAAATCAATTTCTCTTTAATTTCTATTAACTCTTCGAGTTTCTCTTTGGATACCTTATAACCTGAAGCAATTTGTGCCAACTCATTTGCCTCTTGATTATCAATTTGAGGCATATGCTTTATATTCACACAGTCAAAGTGTTTTAACAAAGCATTGGCAGCAACAAAATATGTAATTAAATTTTCTTTAATACATTTATATTCTTTTGTTAATTGCTTCACAACTAGTTCAGAATCGCCTTGGATTTCGACATTCTTTGCCCCCAAGTCTAACAAGATCTCAAGTCCTGTTATTAAGGCTTCATACTCAGCCTCATTATTGGAGCAAAGTTCTTTAATTTTAAACTTATATTTCGTTGGTATTTTCATTGGAGAAACAAATAGAATTCCAATTCCAGAACCATTTTTATGACTAGAACCGTCGAAATATAACTTCCAAGGACGAATATCCACTAAATTTAATGTTGCTTCGACCAATGAGTGATCGACAATAAAATCAGCAACAATTTGTCCTTTAATGGCCTTTAAAGGCTGATAAGTTAATGAATATTCTGATAAAGCCAAAGCCCATTTACCAATTCGACTATGTAGTATTGGTTTCGCCAGCATATGTTTAATGATATCGTAATGCGAGTAAATATACACATCAATAGGCTTTATATATTGCTTTAACTTTGTACAAGAAAAATACAAACATAAGCACAATTTTTCTATTGGATGATACCTAGTTTCAGCATCATTTAAAACTCTACTAAGGTAATAGATGGCTCTTTCGACACCATTTTCATCCTCTTGTGCTAACATACTACCTATTGACATATGTGATGCTGCTACATACAATTTCATTGCCTTATTTCTAATAGGAGGTAACAAAATAGGAGGCTTCATCAAATATGTCTTGATCTCGTCGAAAGCTTTTTGATGTTCTGGTTCCCATCTGAAAACATCTTCCTTCTTCAGTCGGAGTAATGGCGAGAAAATTTGAGTCTTGCCACTTAGATTTGAAATAAACCTTCTAAGGAAATTAATCTTTCCTTGCAATGACTGTAATTCTTTCTTTGTCGAAGGAGCTTTTGTTTCCAAAATAGCTTTCGTCTTATTTTGATGGATTTCATTGCCTTTTTGTGCACAACAAAGCCTAAAAAATCACTTGCACGAACACAAAAGACACATTTGATTGGATTCATTTTCAATCCATATTTTCTCATTCTTTCGAATGATTGTCGAAGATGATCTAAATGACCATTTTCTGATGAAGACTTAACAACAATGTCATCTATGTACACTTGCATAAAGTTTTTTATAAAATCATGAAACATAGAATTCATTGCTCTTTGGTATGTAGCACCAGCATTTTTAAGACCAAAGGGCATAACTACCCATTCATAAACACCTAATGCCCCTGGGCAACGAAACGCTTTTTTTGATACGTCTTCTTCAGCAATAAAAATTTGGTTATAACCAGAATAACCATCAAGCATACTTAAATATTCGTAGCCTGCTGCTGAATCGACTAGCATTTCTGCCACAGGCATAGAGTATTGGTCTTTTGGTGTAGCATTATTTAAACCCCTAAAATCTATGCAAACTCTAAGAGTGCCATTTTTCTTAATAACAGAGACTATATTAGCTAACCAATCAACATACCTGGAAATTCTGATGAACTTGCTCTTTAGTAGCCTTTCAATTTCTGTTTTAATCTTCGACAAGATCTCTGGCGCAAATCTTCTTGGTGTCTGCTTCACTGGCTTCTTTTCTGGTCGAATAGGTAGCTTCAATTCTACTACTTCTCGACTCAACCCTGGCAATTCATTATAGTCCCAAGCAAAGCAATCTCTGAATTCTTTCAACAGTTCGACAGTTTGCACTCTGAATTCCTTGTCGATCTTCGCACTGATATATGTGGGTCTCTTCACAGAGCCATCTCCCAAGTCAATTTCTTCCAAGGGATCTTGTGCTCGTATTCTTTTGGTCGAACTCATTGGGTCCTTTTCAAAACCTAAAGGCTCATCATCATATACACAATCAAGCCTTTGGTCTTCGACCAAATCTTTTTCACTGATTACACTGGTTACACTGGTTTCTGCAACCATTTGTTGATTTAGTTCAGCTTCTAAAGCCGCTTTTTCTTTGTTTTCGGCCACATAAGCTGTAATTCTATCCCACGTACTGGGCTTAATCATCAAACCATTTAAGGTCCATCCCAACCAGTAGGCTTGACAAAGCCTCTTGGGTGGCTATCTTCATCTATAATCTCCCTCTCCCAAGCAAAACCGTAATTTGGGTGGAGTGTGACAGAAGAGAAAACATTATCTTGGTTTATATAACCAAGGTTAGAAGAAGAACATGGCGCAATATTCGCCAATTGTTTGTCGAAGGTCTTTCTGGTTATAGTGTTAACTTCTGCTTTGAAGTAACTCTGGTCACCTTCAATGTTTTTGACCAATCCATCCTCTCTCCATATGATCAATTTTTGATGGACAGTTGATGGAATTTCCCCCACACCATGGATCCACTCCCTTCCTAGTAGAAAATTATAATTTGCTTTCGATGGAACCACTAGGAACAGGGTTAATCTCTTGATGCTTCCCACAACAAGCTCGACCTCTATGGCCCCAAGTGAATGGCCAGTTTTGCCTTCATAATTTGTCAAAACCACGTTGTGTGGCCTCAAATCAGTATCACATTTGCCAATTTTCCTTAGCAAATGTTGAGGCATTAGGTTCACAGCAGCACCTCCATCGACCAAGATTTTATTCACGCCTATGTTATTCACTTTGGCTTGAATGAACAAAGGTTTGAGATGATTCATCATCCCACAGTCTGGTCTTTCAAACACTGCATGTTGTTCTTCGACGCAGCCATTTTTGAGCACATAGTAGCAAATTGGCTTGTATGTAGTTTCTTCATCGAAGTCTTCTTCGACGTCATTGACCTCAGAAACCACATCATACTCTACAGGCAGGATAGAGACCACATTACATAAGACGTCGAAATCTGTCTCAGAATCATCGAAATTTGAATCCATGTCTTCGTCCAAGTTTAGGCCTTCTTTGAGTGCAGAAAGTGGAGGAAAAATTCTTTCAGTAGCTGGCTTTCTAGCCATTTCAAGAGAGTCTGAAGGTAACTCTTTACCTTTTCCTTTGTCAGCACTTAATGTTGCCCCTGTAGCAGCAGTAACTTTCTTTTGGCGTTGATATCTTCGTCATTGTGTTCTTGTCATAGGGTTTTTACCCTTGTAATTATTACGGTAGACATATTTATTTGCTTCTGATGCCTTATTTTGGGTAATTGTACTATCACTAGCACCACCCTTAGCCATCTTTGCTGGCTTCTGTTGGTTGCCAGCGTTCTTTCCAGCATAATACATGGGATAATACCCAGTACTTCTCCCACCAGAATGAACCCATTTATCGACAGGAGATTGAGAAGGTGGAACATAAGTTCTAACATTTTCTTTGTGGGGGTTCTTAATCGAAGAAACCTTGTAAGGTATCCCTCTGTCATTGAAACTGAACTTGGGTCTCTTGTCAACCCATTTCCCCTTGCGTTTGGAAGTAGAGCGTGAGAATTTGTGTAATGAGTTTGTGACCTGTTTTCCTTATGGAAAACTACTATATATACAAGGAGGAAAACATAAACTGCCTAAAACTGCTAAGAAATTCAAAAACTATAACTGCTATATACAATTCGACCATGTAACTGCCTACGCCTTCGACAGCATCATTGCTCTGGTCTTCGACCAAACTCCTTGGCTTTAACCTGCAACCAATCTTCTTAACTTCTTTCTCGTCGAAACTTTGCCTTTAAACTCTCAGTTTCATGCATAGTCGAAAATATTCTTCAAAACGTCTTCTCAATGTCAAATATCAACATTTCTTCTTTAAAATGACAAGTCAACATCGTTGACTGCATTTAATTGAGTCTGTCGAAAATGCAGGCTAACAATATAATACCCTTAACAAAACAAATCCATTCACTCTCCAAGGGATAAACTATTGAGTATGGTATAGAATAAACCCATTATGGTATATAGCACGCTACGAAGTACGAATATCACTAATAAAAATACACCAACGAGGCCTGCCTTTTAATTGCTTCTTTCTTTTTATTTCCTAGCTAGTACTATAAAGAATTATTCTAAATTATTATTATTATATATAAAGCAAAATTTTGCTAGGATATTCTATGTGTGGCTGCATTTAGTTCTCTTTTCATTTTATCATTCAATGCTTCATATTCAAATTATATTTAGAGTGCCAATGAAAGTTTGCGGAGTTGGTAAGGAGTTGGCTCACTTCCCGCAAGGGCGAGGATTGAACTCCCGCCTCCAACGTGAGAATCTAAAAACTATTTTAGAAGTTTTCCATTTGTTTGTTACAACTTTTTAAGAAAATGAGAATGTAAAAATCATCTAAAAATGACTTTAAATGATAATCTATTTTGAGTAGCTTTTTATAAACATCATTTTTTACGAATGATTTTTTTAAAGTAAGTAATTTTCAATATGTTACACAAACACAAAACAACTTCTCATTTTCTAAAAACTAATATCTAAATTATTTAAAAAAAAATCACTTTTTTTTTAATACATAACAAACGTACCCTTACATTTCCCTTAGTTCTTAATTATTCTTTATAAGATAGCCATTAAGACACATAATCTCAACTGTTGTAAAAAAAAGACATAATCTCAACTATTAGGATTTTTTAAAAAATTACATTTAATTTTAATCCAATCATCAAACACTATTTTTTGTCAAAAGAATCACTATTCATTATTATTTTACCATATAAATTTGATACCTTCAATTAATATTTTTTCATCAATAATACTTAATTACAAAAAATATGTAACTTTTTTTGGACTGCAATGCTATATGTACGTAGCGAACGTTTTTTTCTCGCAAACGTTGCAAATGAGTTGGCTTGCTTTTTTAAACAACATTTTATTTATACCATTAAACCACGTACGAAAAGGCCAATTTAGCCATTTGGCAACATTGACACTTGGCAAAATCAATGTCAATTTTGTGTTTCCTCTCAAACATTTCACTTTTCTCAATTCCTTTTCTCTTTTCACTTTTCCCAATTCCTTTCTCTTTCTCTTTTCCTCTACCTTTAATTCAAATTCAAACTCCCTCACAACTCACATCTCTCTCTTGTTTCCCACTAGGTATTCTATTATATTCAAACAACCCACTGGGTAATAGAAATAAGTATTCAATTAGAAATAAGTATTTAGTATTCTAAAATACTAAAATACTAAAATACTAAAATACTTATTTCTAAAATACTAAAATAAGTATTTTAGTATTCTAGAATACTAAAATACTAAAATACAAAATACTTATTTCTATTTTAGTATTTTAGTGGGTTGTTTGACTATAAAAGAATACTAAAATACTAAAATACTTATTTTAGTATTTTTAGTATTCTATTATAGTCAAACAACCCACTAGGTAAAATACTAAAATACTTATTTCTAAAAAAATGCCACATCACCTTTTTAAGGGTAAATTAATAAAATAAATTAATCATTTTTTAAATTTGAATTTTAAATTTATTTGTAAAAAAAAGAATGATGACCTATTTTTGTTGTTGAAAAAATTTAAACTCACTTTAGTACTTAAAAAAATAACTTTTAGTCTTTCAAAAAAATGGGAAGACTAAATGCCTATTTAAACTACTAATAAATATATAAAAAAACAAGCTATAAATACTTGTAAGAATAAAAAAGGGACAATAATTGTTATTGATTAACACTATATTTATATTTATACCATTAAACCACCTATGAAAATACAAATCTAGCCATTTGGCAACATTGACACTTGGCAAAATCAAGGTCAATTTTATCTTTTCTCTTAAACATTTCACTTTTCCCAATTCCTTTCTCTTTCCCTCTACCTTTAATTCAAATTTAAACTCACTCACAAATCATATATATCTACTATTCTATTATAATCAAACAACGTAAAATACTAAACTACTTATTTCTATAAAATTGCCACATCATCTTTTATAAGGGTTAATAAGTCAAATAAATTAATCATCTTCTAAATTTGATTTTTGAATTTATATGTGTAAAAATGACCTACTTTTTGTTATTGAAAAATTTAAACTCAATTTAATCCTTAAAAAAAACTCTAGTCTCTCAAAAAAATGGGAAGACAATGCTTATTTGAACTACTAATATATATATATATATATATATATATATATATATATATAAAGCATGCTATAAATATTTGTTATTGTACATAAAAATGTATGAGATAAATATTTGTCACTTATAAGAATAAAAAAGGGACAATAGTTGTTATTGATTAACACTATATTTATACGATTAAACCACCTATGAAAATACCAATCTAACCATCTGGCAAAATTGACACTTGGCAAAATCAATGTCAATTTTGACTTTCCTTTCAAACATTTCACTTTTTCCAATTCCTTTTCTCTTTTCACTTTTCCCAATTCCTTTCTCTTTCCCTCTACGTTTAATTCAAATTTAAACTCACTCACAAGTGATGTATAGAACAATGTTTGTCATTGATACAAAAAAACACGGGATAGATATTTGTCACTCCTAAAAAAAATCACGGAACAAATAATTGTTACAGATACATAAAAAAACACGGGACAAATATTTGTCACTAACAATCATAATTCGTTGTATAAACATTTCTCAAATATGCTCATTGAATTTAATAGATTCATTAACTCAGTTGATACCTCAATTTATGAGTGTGTACTAATCTATCTTTTACTTTAGCCATAATAATGTTCATTTACAAAGCTCACCGCTCTACGTACATCTTTGTTGGACTTTCAATCAACTATACATTAATATTATAAGTGTGACAAAGACACGTTGTAGAGTCAATATAATTGCTTTTATATACTTATATTTTACAACTGATGTTATATGAATGACATTTCAAATTAACGTTTCTATTTGAATATAATCATACCACATAATGCGATCCGGGTAATTTACTAGTAACTATTTAAAAGAAAATAAGAATTTAATCGCCACTAACCGTTTTACTCCAAGATCTAAAGGGGGATTTCTACCTAAACATGTAGTTGTAAAAGAGTCCCAAGCTATTATTTCTTTGTTCCGATGATGGAGTTTAAAACTCTGTTTGGCGTGTCTCTCATCCGCTAGCGGACAGCGGATGAAAGTTGCGGGTGAAGAGTACATGTGTTTGGTAATTACTAGCGTTTAATATTTTTTGAGTAGCGTTTAGTGTTTTTTCAAACGCTAGCGCATAGCGTCTCACTTTTTTTTGGCAGTTTTAACCTTTTTATTTTCTTAAATTACTTCTCTATCGTTATTAAATAAATGTAATCATGAATTAAATAAATATGTCTTTTTATATCATTTTGTATTTATCAGCTAGTTCAATCGCTTGTTTTACCAAACACATCATTTTCTATCAGCTAGCTTATCTGCTATCCGTTATCCACTAGCTCGATCATCCGCTATCTGCTATTTGGTCATCCGTTATCCGCTAGTTTATCCGCTAGCTATCAACTACTTTTTACCAAATAGAGCCTAAGTCCATGTCAACGTCGTCCACCACTTCTCCGTTGAGTGTGCAGGAAATATATATTATGGTAACTCAAAGAACCCACCTCACCTCATGATGATCAAGAGTAGTGGAAGAATAATAACCCTCTCTTGCATGATTTGTTGAATAGAACATGAGATGTGCTTAGCAATCATCAATTGGGTTCGGTCTTGTTGAATAGAACGTGAGCAGTGGAAAATTGGGTTTGGTCTCGTTATCCATTCTGCATGAGATGTTCACCCAAAGCTTGTCCGAGATGCATTCAAGGAAAGAAAAGTAAAGGGAAAGTGAATGAGAGGAAGAAAAATAGAGATGAGGAGACAGAACTCAAAGTCAGTATGATTCGTCTTTATTCATTCATTGCACATCTACAGGCATTGTTCTGCTCCTTCTTTATGTTGATGATATGATCATTACGGGTTCTGAAGCAGCATCCATACAGGAAGTTAAACAAAAGCTTGACGCCTCATTTCAAATGAAAGATCTTGGTCTTTTACATTATTTTGTTGAACTCGAGGTTCATTCTACCTCTAAGGGTGTATTTCTCCATCAGTATAAGTATACCACCGACCTTATTGCTATGGCTGGCCTCCAATCCGCTAATCCTGTGAATACTCCTTTTGAGGTTAATGTTAAATACCATTGTGACGAGGGTGAACTTTTGACCGACCATTTATTGTATCGACAGCTCGTAGGTAGTCTTAACTACTTGACCATTACACGACCCGACATTTCATTTGTTGTTCAGCAAGTAAGTCAGTTCATGCATTCTCCTCGTCATCTTCACTTGGCAGCGGTTCGTCGTATAATTCGCTACTTGAAAGGTACCTCTCAACGGGGTTTGTTCTTTCCTAGGGGGACCCCTCTTAAGTTGATTGCCTACAATGATGTTGATTGGGCTGGGTGTC
Source organism: Astragalus membranaceus (assembly GCA_039519185.1). NCBI lineage: Eukaryota > Viridiplantae > Streptophyta > Magnoliopsida > Fabales > Fabaceae > Astragalus > Astragalus membranaceus. Next base: position 80,106,263 of record CM076850.1, on the reverse strand, counting down.
CTGACACTCGCCACTCTGTCACTGGTTGGTGCATGTTTTTTGGTTCTTCGTTGATCTCATGGAAAAGTAAGAAGCAAGCAAGAGTCTCTAAGTCCTCAACTGAATCAGAGTATCCTGCTATGTCTACGGCATCCTCTGAAATCCTTTGGATTCGTGGTCTTTTGGGTGAACTTGGATTTCCTCAAACCGAACCGACTTCTCTCTATGCTGACAATACAAGTGCCATTTAGATTGTTGCAAATCCGATTTTTCATGAGCGTACTAAGCATATTGAAGTTGATTGTCATGCTATTCGTGAAGCCTATGATAATCATATTATATCCATCCATCATATCAATACTCAATTTCAAGTTGCAGATATTTTGACCAAAGATGTTCCTTGTCCACACCATCAGTTTCTTGTCAGCAAACTGATGCTCTTTGATGACCCGCATCAATTTGAGGGGGGATGTGAATAAGGAAATAAGGAAGGTTGTAAATAGTAGATTTGTAGATTTATTTACATATGTATTCGGCCCAGGCCCGTTAGGTTTTCATAGAATAGCCTATTTAAACTCATTAGTGTTTGTACTCAAAGGATCAAGACACACAATCAATAAAACGGAACTACAGCTACTCTATAGCCGCAGACGTAGGCAAAGTTTGGCCGAACTGCGTGATCAATATCGTGTTTCCGATTTTGACAAGAACATGGTGGTTAGTGTTTCTCAATCAGAATGGCGCATGCAACGCTTTGATTTTGCAAGTCGAAACCAATAGAACTAATAGAAAATTTCATCAAATAAAATAGATATCTCGCAAGATGAATATGATTTTCATTCACTTTTAGTTGGCCAATTCTAAAGATAAATATGAAAACATCAATATCTAACATAATAACTTAATCAAAAGATCATTACAAAGTTAAAGCATACCAACTAGGAAGAGTTTAGCTCATGTTGAGCATTACTAAAGACATACAAACTGATATAATCATGTTTATATTGATAACACAAAGGAAAAGAAATAAAGTAGAAATTACACGATTGTCGTTCCATTGCATTGGTACCCTAGTAATGTTGTGGCATTGCCTCACAACTTCCCTTGAGAAAATCTACACTTGTGTAGAAGTAGAGGGAGACAGCGTCAAGATCTTCCTCACCTTCCAACAAGTGAGAATTACATTTTAAGTGAGTAAAAACTTGTATGGAACTTCTCTACTTTGAGTGGAGAAGTGAATGGTACTTATAGGCTTCATGAGTGAGGCTTCTCTATTTTGAGTGGAGAAGTGAATGGTATTTATAGGTTAATGCTTTTTTCCTTGAATATAATACTTTTTTGCTGTTTTTTTTTCTATTTTCAGTACTTTCCTTTTTTTTCTAAATATTTTTTTAATGTCTAAAAAAAATTAGATTTTGAGACAAACAATTTGGCTTTTGAATCACTGGAAAGTGACCTATAATGAGTACAGAAACACGATTTGAATTTTTCAGCAAACAATTTTATATCAAAAAGTTCTGGAAATTCCAAAAAAAGCAAGAACATAATGAAGACACCAAGAACACAATTGAATGTTTGATTTCTTATAACTATGTTATCTCCTTGTATACTCAACCAAATCAAACAAAAATGGTGTCCATTTTATTCACAATTTTATAAGGAATCTAATTATGCAACTTTCAGGACCCAAAAAGCACTTATGTGAAAAAGTGATTCTGGAAATTGGAGATTGAAGATGAAGATTCAAGCCTCGAAGCAAATTTTCCAAAATTATCAATTCTCCACCACATTGAGCAAATGAATAGTATATTTAGTGCAAAATTTCACAAGGAACACGAATTCATCATCAATTTGAACAAAAAAGTGGAGCAACTTACTCGAAACGCGATTTTAATGTGGAAAACTCGTTTACGGTTTTTAAGAGGCAATAATAATGCTCAAATCTCAACAAAAAATCATGAAACCACTTGCAATAGGTGTGAAATAGCAGCACTAAGTGATTGCTGGCAACAAATTTCAGCAAAAAGATCCAAAATTGAAAACGAAAATGAGAAATTGATCGCGACTTTCACGATTTTGTTCAACTCGAAATTGATGAATTCAAGTTCAAAATTAGTGAAATAAAGGTGTATTATGTTGCGAATTCCATAACAACCAAGATGCAATCACGAATTGAGGATGAAAACAACAGAAATCGCAAAATCTTAATTAATGAATTAATAATTGGACAAAAGTGGCGTTCACTTTCTGTTCTAAATTTTGGGAAGGGATTGAGTTTTCTCAAGTTCAACCAACGTGTTAATTTGGGTGTTTTTTTGCTTAAGTTGGGAATTTCATTTTCATTTAATCCATGTCTGTTTGAGTTGTTCCTGAAATTATTTTAATCAAATCATGACATTTTCCTTTGTCCCATTTTTTACTCTTTTGGCTAGACAAACAAAACCTTTTTTTTGACATATAGATAAACAAAACCTTAAATATATCACAAGTTTAATAATTATGTATGAGTTTTACTAGCTCGATTAAGTACCGATACTTGTGTGAAATGCAATATTATTATTATTATTATTATTATTATTATTATTATTATTATTATTATTATTATTATTATTATTATTATTTTGATCTACTTATAGGAAAGGTATGAGTTTATTTTTTTTTGGTAAACCCGGGTATCCGCCGCACGGACAGCAGTGACTAATCCATCGCTCATTGGAGGTGCCTCGAGGAGGCAGAACATGGTGGTTAGTGTTTCTCAATCAGAACGGCGCATGTAACGCTTTGATTTTGCAAGTCGAAACCAATAGAACTAATAGAAAATTTCATCAAATAAAATAGATATCTCGCAAGATGAATATGATTTGCATTCACTTTTAGTTGGCCAATTCTAAAGATGAATATGAAAGAGTTATCGTGCAAGAACTAAAATGAAAACTTCAATATATAACATAATAACTTAATCAAAAGATCATTACAAAGTTAAAGCATACCAACTAGGAAGAGTTTAGCTCATGTTGAGCATTACTAAAAACATACAAACTGATATAATCATGTTTATATTGATAACACAAAGGAAAACAAATAAAGTAGAAATTACACGATTGTCGTTCCTTTGCATTGGTGCCCTAGTAATGTCGTGGCATGGCCTCACAACTTCCCTTGAGAAAATCTACACTTGCGTAGAAGTAGAGGGAGACGGCGTTAAGATCTTCCTCGCCTTCCAACAAGTGAGAATTACATTTTAAGTAAGTAGAAACTTGTATGGAACTTCTCTACTTTGAGTGGAGAAGTGAATGGTATTTATAGGCTTCTCGAGTGAGGCTTCTTCTGGGTAAGTTTACTTGAAGTTTTGATTTACTTTTGAAGTCCAATTGCATCAAAAGTTGATTTGATGTTGATTTAAACTAAAGAAGAGAGGTCCTATGATATGTGGACATATGTACCTAAAAAGGTGCAAGTTGCAAACTATTGTGGGCTACAAAAGTGATCCAAAGTGATCCACTTGCATTACTTTTCGCAATCTTTGACTATGAGCTCATCATGACATAATCACCAGATTGCTGGGGCATTTTAGTCTGTCACGAATGCTGGAGCATTTGACTGCCAATTAGGGATGTAAACGGGGCAGGGCGGGCACGGGTACAAACTACCCGCTACCCGCCCCGCGAGATAAAAACGAGACCCGTGCACGCCCCGTACCCGTGCGGGTACCCGCGTAGCGGGTATTAAATGGGTATTATAGGAAAAATTACACTAGAGGTCCTTTAAGTTATTTAATTGTAACAAGTTGGTCTTTTAAGTTTTTTTCGTACCACTTAGATCCTTTAAGTTACATAATGTGTACACCGTTAGTACTTTTTTCATTTTTCGTTACTGTTGCACCCCGAAAAATCCCGGTTTGGGGTTTCTCAATGTACGTGGAAAATTTTTGAAGCCGCCACCAATATTTTAATTTTAAGACCAAAACATTGAAAAAAAGTCTTTTGAACAAGGCGGATGGTCTTTTGAAAACTAGAGATATAGGTTCGGGGGTCGATTACGTGCGAGGAAGGTGTTAGCACCGCGCACGTCCTTTCTACCGAAAGGGAACCTCTAATTAAATGTGTGGTTTTAACGTTTGATTTGAAAAATACCTAGATTTGCCTATTTATTTCTTGTTTGAAGATGAATGGGAAAACTTAATGAAAATTTTTATTTTTGGCGAGAAAGGGGGAAAAAAGGGTTTTTAGAAAAAGTGCTTGACGGGACATGGCCCGCTCCTACGTATCTCCCGGTGCGATGGAGAATTCAAAGCTACGTAGTTCTTGGTGTTTGGCTTTGAAAATGTTTGAAAAGGGGAAAAGCTTTCATAATGATCAAGCAAGCAAAGGCTTTGAGTGATCATTACTAATGACTCTGGATAGTGTTCATGACAATCAAACAAGCCAAGGCTTTTAGTGATAGTCACTAATAACAATGGGTTTGAAAATGACTTTTTGGTTTGTTTTGTGAAAATGATTGGTTTAGGGTTGCAAAAAGGATTTTTATTTGTTGCGCTTGAAGAGAACGTGACTCGCTCCTACGTATCCCAAATGGGAATCAAAGCGACGTAGTTCTAATGAAAATGTTTTTTGAAAAGGGTTTGAAAGGGGAAGAGCTTTCATAATGATCAAGCAAGCAAAGGCTTTGAGTGATCATTACTAATAACCCTTAATGGCGTTCATGACAATCAAACAAGCCAAGGCTTTGAGTGATAGTCACTAATAACTCGTATTAAATGGAAAAGAGTTTGAAAGATTTTTGGAAAAAGGGTGAAGTTATTATCAATGATTGGTTACAAAGTTCAAGCACATTCAATAATCACGGAATCATGCATATGTTGAACATTAATTAAGACTAAACATGCCAATATGATCAAAAGATCCACTTATCAAGGATGCAAGATAAAGTTCTCAAAGCAAATGTGTGTGTGTGGGAAGGAGTGTATTTACCCTAATGACTCTATGCTACAACATGCATGTAGACTTACGTCTTCATTAGGAGGTCATACACATGGATGGAATGGCGTATAATTGGATCAAGACATTTAAAATGCATCAAAAACAAGCAAGCAATTGATCATAGGCATAGAATGATCTTAATTAAACTAAGGAACATATGAGCAACGATTTCTCAATAACATGAACAAAAGGGGAAATTGCATCAAGGCTAAGGTAAGCCTATCCTTTGCATTCCTGAATAAGTGCGCAAAGGTTAATAACACAATCAAAGAGGAGGGAGCATCAAGGTTTTGGGTAACCTATCCTTTGCGATACCCCTTGGACCTTAAACCATAAACCTAACTATCTCATCTTTTATTCATTAAGAAGTTAAAAGGGGAAGGTTGAATCATCTAAAACCATCTTCACCACTTAGAACATGATGCACTAGGCATAAGTGGGAATCATATGATTCATCATCAACAATGGACAATAATATACAAGAATAAGTAAATAAACACTAAAGCTAAGTTGAATCACATAGGGCAATCTTCTCACTTTGAGAAAAGTGCACTAGACACTAGTGAGAATCAACTTGCCTATCATCAACAATGAACAATAAGCAAATTAAAATGCAAAGATTAACTAAACACATAACTAAGTTGAATCACATAGAGCAATCCTCTCACTTTGAGAAAAGTGCACTAGGCACTAGTGAGAATCAACTTGCCTATCATCAACAATGAACAATAAGCAAATGAAAATGCAAAGATTAACTAAACACACAAATAAGTTGAATCACATAGAGCAATCCTCTCACTTTGAGAAAAGTGCACTAGGCACTAGTGAGAATCAACTTGCCTATCATCAACCACTAACAATAAGCAAATAAAAATACAAAGATTAAATAAACACATAACTAAGTTGAATCACATAGAGCAATCCTCTCACTTTGAGAAAAGTGCACTAGGCACTAGTGAGAATCAACTTGCCTATCATCAACAATTTACAATAATCAAACTAAGACACAAAGGTAAATGAACACATAAACTAAATTGAGTCATTTCTAGCAATCTTCACCACTTAGGTCAAGGTGCACTAGGCACTAGTGGGAATCATATTGCTAGATCATCAACCAACAACAAAAAATAACATCTAACACTAAAATAAAATACTAACAACAAGATTAAGCATCATCAAACAAAGAACAACAACAAAATCAATTTGAAAATGTTTTTAAACATAAGCATGCGAAATGAACAATGCCATAAAACAACTCTTATTTCATGAAATTTAGTGCAAAATGTAAAGATGCAAGGGAAATTATTCAAGTAGAAGAATAACTCCTTCAAGGCCAAGGACCCATCTCAAACACCCAAAGCTCCCTAAGTCTTTGTCAAAATGTTTGAAATGGATCCTCAAAGCAAACAACAATCAAGAAGGAGTTTGGAGTAGAGGAGAAATTATGCAAGAAAATTAAATATGAGGTGCAAAGCTTCAAGGATTACCTCAAAACTACAATGAAATGAAGAAGGAGATGATAAGCTCAAAAATTACTAGTTCTTAGCAATTTGATGATGCAACCTTGAAGAGAATGGAAGGAAAGATGGTGATCTAACAAGAAATGGAAGATTTGAAGGTGAAAAGTTGAAGAAAATATATGGAAGAGGGAGGGAGAGGCTACGGTTTTGGTGAGGAAGGAGAGGGGGAGGAGGTGCTTTTGGTGTGCTAGGGTTTTGTGTAGGAGAATGAGAGGCTAAAGGATCATATGAGAAGCAAAAAGAGAGGATCCTTAAGTGTGGGAATGAGGAAGGTATTTATAGGATGAAACTAGGTCTAAGGGTAATTTAGTCTTGGTGCTTTTAATGTGCTCTAGGATTGAGCTTTGATTTTGAATGGAGGGTTGAGATCACTTATCACAAGGATTGAGGGTGGAGAGAAAACACAAAATGTGAGAGTGAGAGAGTGGGGGGCGAAAGTTAGAGGGGAAAAAAAAAGAAAAGAAAAAAAAGAATTTCTTATTTTGGAAGAGATATTTTATGTGAGGTAGGGTTAAGGGCATTTTAGAGAAGAATTGTTACCAAAGAGGGAAATTGGTGTTTTCTTATGAAGAGGTTAGTGTAAGTGAGTGAGGTAATTTACCAAAGAGGGTATAATGATTACAAAATGGAAGAGTGTGGAAGAATTTTGTGAGAGGGAATAGAGAGAGAGAGGATTTCGAATGTGAGGAGAGGAAGAGAGAAAAAAAAACTTGTTTTTTGGTCTTTTGTCTTATTGAGGACACTTCCCTTTTTTTGTTTTTTGAATTTGAAATTTTTGGGCATGGGAAAATAATGGGAATGCAACCATTGAAAATGTGTTACATGCTTTTTTTTGGGCACCATAAAATATTCTCTCTAGTCACCCATGACAATAAAAATTGAGGAATATTTAATGGTCCCTTTTTTACTTTTCTATGCACTAAAAATGGAAAAATACATTTTTAATTATTTTTGACTAGGGTTTTCTTTCTAAAAATTGTACAAAAATTATCCTTGATAGAATAAAAATGTACTTTTTGTGGATGTGCATTCTTGGCGAGAAAATCATCTTTTTGCGAAAAATGACCAAAATGCCCTTTTTGACCCTAAAACCCTAATTTGCCTAAAAAGTGCATTCCAACCCTAAAAATGATTTTAAAGACCTTGAAATGACTTCTAGGACCCAAAATGCAATGCATGATGCTCTTCATTCTTATATTTATTTATTTTTGTGGAAAATTAGGGTTTTGACCTAAGCCGGACAAAATTAGGGTATGACAGCTGCCCCTCTTTATCTGAATTTACCGAGGAATATGAATTGGCCAAACCATATTCCGAGGAAAAATGAAGATAAAGAATTCAGAAATTATACCGATTTTGTCTACTTAGGGAAACCCGAATTTTCCTCTTTTTCTTTTTCTATTTTTTTGAATAGATGGGCTTGAGAACAAACGGGGAACGGTTAACACTTGGCGCATTAACCGAGAGAGAGAAAATGACGGACCACTCGGGATCTGAAGGAGCACTAAGGCTCTGAAGGACCACTCAGGGTCTGAAGGAGCACTAAGGCTCTGAAGGACCACTCGGGGTCTGAAGGAGCACTAAGGCTCTGAAGGACCACTCAGGGTCTGGAAGGCTGCCTAGGCCTTAATTGAAGGACCATCGTGGTCTGAAGGAGCGCTACTAGCTATGGTACTAGTAAAACGGTCTGAGAGGCCTTTGCATTCGAGCGGCCATGATGGGTCAAGATCAGATCCGGAACTGATATGTTGACCATGAAGGACGTCCACTGTGTCTTAGGCTGACACAACTAGTCTGAAGGACCACTCGGGGTCTGAAGGACTTACCTGCAGCTCGAATACGAGGTGAAGTCTGCTTTTGAAGGGACACATGGGTCCTGAAGGGATTCACAAATCCTGTTGATTGATTGATTGAAATGGTCAATGCTGCCGCACTGAATTGAGGTACCTGCATACGTTAGTTGATGCAAGGAATAGTGCATGGAGTATGGGTGCATGTTATGCAAGGGCATGTTATGCATGTGCATGCAATGCCATGATTTTGGTGTGATGATGAATGTGGTGAAATGCTATTCCTGATTCTTCATCTCTTTGATTTTTCTTTGGTCAGCTTTCTTTTTTCTGACTGTTTGTTTTTCCTTTTGCTCTTTTTTTGAATGATTTTGCCTGATCAGCTTTCTTTTTTCTGATCATCTGTTTTTTTGTTTGCTCTTTTGCTCTTTTGGCTTATTTTCTTTTGCTGGTTCGACCAACCCATGACGAGACTGAGGAACCCATTAGATTTGTGGTGGCGTATAAGCCAAGTGCCGACTGTCTTGTGATTTGCCATCTGAAATGGCCTATGAGTGCAATTATTTTCTCGTAAGCTTAATTCGCTCTGAGAAGTTGTTCCCTTCCCATGACTTTTAGAAATTTCGCAATGATTGTGATGCTCTATGATTTATGCACATGTTTTACAGATCAGTGTTACCATCATCATAAAATGTTTATTTTGAACAGAAAAAGCAAAAACAGAAAACAAAGAGATGTGAAAAGGTTGGACTTTATTGATATGGAAGCCGATTGTATAGAAGGTTACACCGACTATTCAATACATTTGAAAATTTAAACTGCAAAGAGACAAGAAAAAGAGGAGCAAATCTCGGAATGTTCATCTCTGTGGAACAGTGCCAAACACTTATGCTCATGACCTTGACCATCCTCTTATCCATACCTTCGGGGGTGCTGTATGCCTTTGTTTGCTTTCATGCCCTAGCTTTCTGACCCTAATTTTTGCCTGGATCGCCCTTTGCGGGTTTTCAATCCACCGGGTCGCTCAGATTTTGCCTAGGCCGCCCTTTCGGGTTTTCAACCTAGCGAGCTAATTCTTGCTGGGCTCATCTTTCTCTTTTTTCATTTATTTTTCTTAGGCATAGTACTTCTTGACAGAATCCGAATTGACTGGGTTTCGGAATTCTTCTCCATCCATATGAGTGAGTATCAGCGCTCCTCCGGAGAAGGCTTTCTTGACTATGTACGGGCCCTCATAGGTGGGAGTCCATTTTCCGCGGGGATCACTTTGAATAGGCAGGATCTTCTTGAGCACTAGGTCTCCCTCATTGAATTCTCGGGGACGAACTTTCTTGTCGAAAGCGGTTTTCATCCTTTGCTGGTATAGCTGCCCATGACACAAGGCTGTGATTCTCTTCTCCTCAATGAGATTTAGCTGATCTAGGCGAGCTTGTACCCACTCTGCTTCTTCCAGCTTAGTTTCCATTAGTACCCGCAGGGGGGGTATTTCAACCTCGATAGGGAGGACTGCCTCTGATCCGTATACCAGAGAGAAAGGGGTTGCCCCGGTCGATGTACGCACTGAAGTACGATAGCCGTGTAGAGCGAAAGGAAGCATCTCGTGCCAATCTTTGTAGGTTACCATCATTTTCTGCACTATCTTCTTGATGTTCTTGTTAGCTGCCTCGACTGCCCCATTCATCTTGGGCCGATAGGGTGAAGAATTATGATGCTGGATTTTGAACTCTGCGCACAAGTCTTTCATCATTTTGCTGTTCAGGTTGCTGCCGTTATCAGTGATGATCTTGTTGGGAAGACCATAACGGCAAATCAAGTCTTTCTTCACAAATTTGGCGACCACTGAACTGGTTACACTGGAGTAGGAAGCAACTTCGACCCACTTGGTGAAATAATCGATTGCAACCAGAATGAAACGATGTCCATTTGATGCTTTAGGCTCTATAGGGCCAATGACGTCCATGCCCCACATTGAGAATGGCCAGGAAGCAGTCATGACATTTAGAGAGGCAGGTGGCACATGAATATGATCAGCGTAGATTTGGCACTTGTGGCACTTTCGGACGAAGCTGTAGCAGTCACCTTCCATCTGCAACCAATAATAGCCGGCTTTCAAGATTTTTCTTGCCATGGTGTGCCCACTGGAATGAACCCCGAACGACCCTTCATGGACCTCTTTCATAATTTTTGCTGCCTCTTCCTCTGTCACTCACCTCAGGAGGACCATATCATAATTTCTTTTGTAGAGAACTTCACCATTCAAAAAGAAACTCCTCGACAATCTTCTGAGCGTTCTTTTGTCATTCTCTGATGCCCCGGGGGGATATTCTCTATTGATGATGTACTGTTTGATATCTTAATACCATGGCTTGCTATCAGGCTCTTCCTCAATTGCAATGCAGTAATGATGTGTCGGGAGACCCCGATGTTGGATTCTGATATGAGTTAGATTTTTGTCGCCATTGATGTTGAACATTGACGACAGAGTTGCCAAAGCATCGGCCAACTGATTTTCACCTCGAGGGATATGCTGGAAAGTAATTTCGTCGAAAGACTCCATCAATTCCTGGACATAATTACAATAAGGGATCAATTTAGGATCTCTGGTCTCCCAATCACCTCTCACCTGATGAATAACCAAAGCCGAATCACCATACACATCGAGTCTTTTAACCTTCCATTCGAGGGCTGCCTGAATCCCCAAGATGCACGCTTCATATTCTGCGATGTTGTTAGTGACATAAAAGCTCAATCTGGCAGTGACCGGAACGAAACGGTTATCTGGAGAGATCAGCACAGCCCCAGCTCCGTGCCCCCACACATTGGATGTGCCATCAAATATCATCCTCCACCTTTCGTCCTCTTGAGACTTCTCCTCATCAAACAGTGCCATGATGTCTTCATCGGGAAAATCATACTGCATTACATCTGCCAACGAGCGATCCGTCCGGTGAGTGCTGGCTTTTCAAAAATATACTTGATTGGATCCATTTTAGATACCAACCAGGTTGTATGACTCAACATGTACTGCCTTAGACGATGAGCAGCCCATGCTAAGGCACAACAAGTCTTTTCTAGCATTGAATATCTCGTCTCACAGTCAGTGAATTTTTTACTCAAGTAGTATATGGCATGCTCTTTCTTTCCTGATTCATCATGCTGCCCCAGCACACACCCCATCGAATTGTCCAACACGGTTAGATACAGGATAAGCGGTCTTCCGGACACTGGCGGCATCAGAATTGGTGGGCTTTGAAGGTAATCCTTAATTCTTTCAAAAGCTCTTTGGCAATCATCATTCCACTCTAATCTTTGGTTCTTGCACAACAGCTTAAAGAGAGGCTCGCAAGTGGCGGTCAATTGGGATATGAATCTTGAGATGTAGTTCAGTCTCCCAAGGAAACCACGGACCTTTTTTTCAGTCTTTGGTGCTGGCATTTCAAGGATTGCTTTGACTTTGTCTGGATCGACCTTTATCCCTTTCTGACTGACGATAAATCCCAGTAACTTTCCGGATCTCACACCGAAGGTGCATTTTGCTGGGTTTAACCTGAGCTTGAACTTCCGTAGACGTTCAAAGAGTTTTTGCAGATTAACAATGTGCCCCTCATCAGTCTTGGATTTTGCAATCATATCATCTACATACACCTCAATTTCTTTGTGCATCTTGTCGTGGAATAATGTCACCATTGCTCTCTGATAAGTCGCACCGGCATTCTTGAGTCCAAAAGGCATCACTTTGTAGCAGAATGTTCCCCAGAGAGTTATGAAGGTGGTTTTCTCCATATCTTCTGGAGCCATTTTTATCTGATTGTACCCTGAATACCCATCCATAAAGGAGAATAAAGAATGTTGGGCTGTACTGTCTACCAGAACATCAATATGAGGCAGAGGGAAGTCATCTTTGGGGCTAGCTCTGTTCAGATCCCTGTAATCGACACACATCCTAACCTTGCCATCCTTTTTCGGAACAGGGACGATATTTGCTACCCATTGTGGATACTTGGCCACTGCTAGAAACCCCGCATCAAACTGCTTTTTTACCTCATCCCTGATCTTCAATGACATCTCAGGTTTCATTCTTCTCAATTTCTGCTTGACCGGTGGACACTCTGGCTTCACGGGCAACCTGTGTTCAACAATATCAGTATCTAACCCTGGCATATCCTTGTACGACCATGCAAAGACATCAGCGTAATCACGCAAGAGTTGGATTAGCCTTTTGCGTTCACTATCTTCCATGGCGGTACCGACCTTAACCTCCCTTTTATCCTCTTCTGTACCCAAGTTGATTATCTCAATCGACTCTCCATGAGGCTGAATAATCTTTTCTTCCTTCTCTATTAGTCTCGTTAATTCTGGAGGAGTTTCCCAGTTATCCTCAACATCCCCTTCAGTTTGGTTAATTGGATGATCAAAGTCATAATAGGAATCATTGGCACTGTTATTTTCAGAGATAATTACTTTTGATCTGCATTCGTAGAAGCAGAAAGTAGAATGAAAAGCGAAACAAACAAAATAAAGCGAAAAGAAAGAAAAGATAAATGAAGAAAAAGAGATTTTATTGATGGAATTCAAAACAAGCGTTTTTATTGATGATGGTGTCATTGAAAATAAAAACATGCATGCCCTAACAAACTATCCTAAGGCCTTGGGCAGAGCCAAATGATTGCATTACAATTCATTACTTTGGACTAAAAGTGACGGGCAAGTCGACAGCTTCCCAATTCTTGAGTTTTTCTCCAGCAAGGCAACGACGGACTAGACTGGTACCGCTTTCTTCATCCTCTGAACCATTCTCAATTGCAGTGATCTGGTCTGGATCTAGCAACCCTGCACTCTTGAAGCTCTGACTGATGTCAACAATGGGGATCCTCTTTGACCATGGATCCTGGCCTCTCAACTTGGCCAACCATTCACCTTTTCTCTCTTCAGCCAACTTCCTCCTTTCAGCCTCACTTGGGTAATATCCCAACCCGCAACGATCTTTGTTTTCTTTCAGCTGGATAGGAGCAAGAATTCCTTGTCCAGCCTTTCCCAAGCCGCGTCCCAGCTGGTATCCCTGATCCATCATGATTCTTGCAACCATTTCTTCGCTCTTGGACAATTTCAGCACAGGTGATGACGGCTCACCCCCTCCAAACACAGCGTTGGCAATTTCGAGAGACTGGAAGGAAGTCTCCAGGGATTCTTCGGCTGCTTCCACATAACTGAAGGGGGAAGGCTTGTTGACTAACATTTCCTCCTCTCCGAACACTACCACAATTTTATCATCGACCACAAACTTGACTCTCTGATGCAGAGAGGAAGGGATGGCTCCCGCCATATGAATCCATGGCCTTCCAAGCAGACAGCTGTAGGACGAGGAGATGTCCATGATTTGAAAGTTAACACAGAATGTCTCAGGACCTATCTGAATGGGGAACTCCATCTCCCCTATTACCTCTTTCTTCGATCCATCAAACGCCCTGACCAATGTCGAGCTAGGTTTCATGAAAGAACAATCCACATCCAACTTGTTTACAGTGGACTTTGGCATCACATTCAGAGAAGAACCATTGTCAATCAGAACACGAGCTAACACGAAATCCCCACATTTAACAGAGATGTGTAGGGCTTGGTTGTGTTTCCTTCCTTCTGGGGGAAGCTCGTCATCAGCAAAAGTCACATGATTCGCAGCCACAACATTCCTAACCATTTCATCAAATTGGCCCACGGAAATATTATGAGCAACATGAGCCTCGTTCAGTACTTTCATTAGGGCAGCTCGATGCGCTTCTGAACTTAGCAACAATGACAACATTGAGATCTTTGCTGGGGTCTGATTCATCTGGTCAACCACCTTATAGTCACTCTGCCTTACAATCTTTAGGAACTCATCAGTTTCTTGTTCTGCCACTTTCTTTTTCTGAGCATTCTCCACTTCTTTATCCTTCCCTTTGCGAGCCCTATCTTCATCTTCTTTGGATGATTCACCCTGAACGAGATTGGGGGTATACATACGTCCACTCCTTGTCATTCCACTTGCCCCCGTTATATTGGTAACAACAGAAGTGTTTGGAGAACTCTCTACTGGAGGCAGAGTACTATATATCCATGGCACTGCACTGTCCTTCTCATATGGGAATGGAGCAGGAATTCCAATAACCACTGGCTGAGGCTTGACTTGGGCTGGTTTCGGATTGTACAATATCTCAATTGGTTTCCTAGCCTCTTTACCACCATTGAACTGCAACATCAGCACACTTTCTTCCTTTTCAACTACTCCCACTCGAACCACATAACGATCCATCAAGTCTTGCAGAACTGACTTGAAAACTTCACAAGCACCTACACATAAAGGATCAGCGCATACAGAGCCCTTCTTGATAACACCACAACGGCACAGTTCAGCATGTATATTTTCCAGGGGAGTCTGGATACACTTAACATCTTTTATCATTGTCTGTCCCACAGAATCCTCTACTGCATTAGCGGATGGTGTCCCATGTCCCGGTAGGGGGTTTGTAGTTGTGCTTGGACTGTTCGGCTTGAAAGAGATCCAGTTGGCGTCAATCAAATCCTGGACTACATATTTGAAAGCCTTGCAGTCTTCCACCGTGTGACCGACCCCTCCACTATGAAAGCTACAGGTAGCATCAGCATTATATCCCCTAGGGAAGGGAGGTTGCATAGGCTTCATGGGGCGGGTATTGACCAAATTCTTTGAGACAAGGTGATTGAACAACTCAGTATAGGTCATTGGAATCTGATCAAAATTAGCACGCCTCTTCTCTTGATAGTTCTGGGCTCTGTAGCCTGAATTAGTTTGCTGTGGCTGAGCTGGAACGGATAATGACATTGTTTGCGGTGGAGAATTGAAAGACGGGCTTCTCCCTCCAGTAATAACATTGGTCTCCCCTTCTTTCTTCTTGGGGAAATTGGAAAAGGGCTTCTTTTGTCCACTAGAACTACCAAAACCACCAGCAATCTTTCCGCTACGCAATCCGTGCTCTAATCGCTCCCCAATGACAACCATATCCGAGAAACTGGATGAAACACTCCCCACCAACCTATCATAATATAGCGCTGGAAGAGTTTCCATAAACATGTACACCATCTCCTTTTCAGTCAATGGCGGTTTCACCTGAGCAGCTATGCTCCTCCACTTTTGGGCATATTCTTTGAATGATTCTCTATCTCCTTTACTCATGTGCTGTAATTGAGACCGGTAGGGAGCAAGGTCCATGTTATACTGATATTGTTTCAGAAATGCTTCAGAGAGATCTTTCCAACTGTGAATGTCGAAGGATTGCAGCTGCATATACCAATCTAACGATGCCCCAGTCAGACTGTTCTGAAATTAATGAATGAGCACCTTGTCATCATGAGCATAAGTGGCCATCTTTCTAACATACATCGTCAGATGGCTAGATGGACACCCGGTGCCGCGATATTTATCAAAGTCAGGGGCTTTGAATTTAGGAGGAATGACAACATCTGGGACAAGGCACAACCCTCGGGCATCCCTGACTCTAGTACCCGATCCTTCCACAGCCCTTAAACGCTCTTCAAGCAAGTGATACCGATCCCCATGCTGAGTGCTCTCAAACAAATGACCTTGTGGATAGTTCCCCGAACTGTGATAATAACCCCCATACTGAGCGGGGTTTCCCATATGATGGACAGCATTCTGAGGATTCACGACAACTCCCGGAGTAGGAGTAGGTGAACTTCTTGGCAGCACAATACCAGGACTAGGAGTATGAATTTGTGGTCCCATAGCAGCTCCACTAGGTATAGTCATGACAGGTTGACCCGACCCCACAGGAATAGCTTCAGCAACGGACGGCATATAACCCATTGGCATCCCCCAAGGATATATCTGTGCATTCAGATGACCCTGTCCGCTCGCCCCTGGAGAATGGGCAAAGTGACTGACCCCTTGTCCATGAGTAGTTGTAACTTCAGCGGACACCGGAGGAGAAACGAAAGTAACAACCCTTTCAGGATTTACAACAGCGGCGGCCCCAGCAGCGGCTCCACCCCTCAGATTCTGTAGCATACTCATTACTTCGACCATCTGCGCTTCCATAGCCTCAACTTTAGTCTTCCAGGCCTGATTTTCCTGAGCCAGTTGCTCAGGGTTAAGAATCTCCACACCCAACTCGTCTTGACTCAGGTGGTCCTCATCTCCGAGATGCTGATTGCTAGCCATCAATCTTGCTTGTAGACGGGTGTAATATCGGTGTTGCTGAACCAGCTTGCCTTTCGTTTCTGTTGGTAGAGCATTTTTATGAGTACAAGTATGAATGCGTAAATGAATGCAATGCATATGCACATGGCCTTATATTATTTTTGTGTTTAGCGCCAGGAATCGTGAGATAATTCGCTCTTGTCATAAGCAAACATCGAAACATTTTAAGAGCATGACGAACATTGGGATCAACAAGCGATAGGGCATACTTCCTTCGAGTTTTAAGCCAATCATAAGAAAGAAAGAGAGTACAATACTATTAAGAGTGCAATACAATATCTCTCAAAGAAAAAAATACAATGCTCTTAGAAAATTACGACATTCTAAAGAAAAATTGTAACTTCCTAGAGAACATTCTAAAAAGAAAATTACAATGCACTGAAATCTAGTGGCATATGGTCTTCAACTTCTTTTTCTTTTCTCTTTCTTTGCTTGCAGCAGCGGCTCCTTCAGCCTTTTCCATGAGCTCCTCAGTCAGGGCCTTGCAGAAATTCACAAACTCATACACATGGACTGGGGTATTGAAGGGAAGCATCTCAGCTTCAGCCCTCTTTAGTCTCCTGGGGACATCCCTTACAGCCTGATTAGCTAGCCATGCCAACCTTGAAAATTTACTCTTCCAAAGCTGGACCTCGTCTCTTAGCTCTTTCACGATCTCTTGCTCTTCTATCTTGCCAATTAGTGCTAGGAAACGCTGCTCCCAGTACTGGCTCTCCACTTGCACTTGCCTGTAAGACTCCCCTAGGTACCGGAGATTCCTTCTCAGTTCATCAGATCTTTCTTGCTCGTACCTCAGCATTTCTTGGTATTCTCTGAGAACATTCCCAATGGAATTTCTTTCTTGTTCAAGATTCTTCAGCTGCCTTTTCAACTCCACCACCAAGTGAGGTTCTTGTCTGGGCTCAGTCGCCACAATCTTCCATTCTTTGGCTTCTTCAAGGGCCTTTCTTGTTTTCTGCTTGTACCTTTGGAGTTCATCCCTAGCCCCCTTTAGGTATTTCTGAGCTTCTAGTTTACTCTCCATTTCTGCTTTGAATCGCTTGACACTTTCCTCAACAGCTATCATCTTGATCTTGTTCTCTTCCTCTAACTTCTCCTTTTGTAGGGTTACTTTCTCCAGCCCTGCTTGCAATGCCTTTTTTTCTTCCTCCGCTTTTGCTAAGGCAGATTTAACCTCATTCAACTCCTCAGGGGTAGGAAGGTGAGGCTCTGGCATCTCTTTCTCGACTGGCAGTGCCTCTTGGGAAGGTGGACGAGCACTTTGAATTCTTTCATGCAACCATTGGTAAAAAGTGACATCGCCAACCTTTTTCATGAGCTCATCTCTATCTTTACGGACCACAGTTTCCCATGCCTTTGAGATTTTTTGAAGTAAACCCTTGTTCTTTGGATCTTCTCTGTCAAGGAAAATGGGAGTCAGCATATCTTTGGTAGGCATATTCCTCATTGGGTACCCAAGCTGTCGGATAATCAAGGAAGGATTATAGTTGATGCAGCCTTGAGTACCCATTAGGGGCACTTTCTGAAAGTCTCCACACTGAAAAACAACGGAGGGTCTGTTCTTCCAACATGAAGGAGTGTACCATTGGACCTTGAGGGCATTAAGACTCCCTAAGGTATGCACCCACTCCTGAGAACTTTTGACCTCTACCTCACAATTCAAGGCATAAGCCAACAGATCTGTAGCTTGATTCTTGTGAGCGATGACGTGGTTAAGGAGCCAAGCATATAGTACATGAAGGGAGCAGGCAATCTTCTTTTTCCCCAGCACTCGATGATGCGTAAAGGAGTAGTAAGTGTCTGCGAGTACGGCTGGTACTGGGTTAATTGGATTATCCTTTCTTATGAAGGCTAAGAACACCCCAATGGCAACCTCATCAATGAACCTTTCAACTTGTGGGAAGAGGACAATCCCAAAGATGGTTAGTGCCAGCAACTGCTTAAAGGGACCCCATCTGTTGGCTTGAGCATGGGACTTCATTAGGTCTTCAAAATAGCTCAGTGGAAACCCCATTATACGGTTCTTTTTCTCTTTTCGAAGCTTTAACTCCCCCACTCCAACTTGCAGTAGCAAAGAGAGCCTCTGATCTGAATATTGATGCCCCTGGCACTGATAAGGCGTCGCTTCTGACTTAAAGAAACCTAAAATTTGCTCATACTCTTCTAAAGTTGGTGAGAGTTGGAAATCCTTGAAGATGAAACAGCGGATATCCGGATCATAGAACTGACTGAGGGCTTTCACAGCATTTTCTTGAAGATCCAACTGCAGCAACCGAAGAATATTCCCATAAGCCTTTTCAAATAACCCACGCTCATCCGGTCCCATTAGAGAGGCGCACTCTGTCAAACTGGCCATATCTGCTTTCTTTACTACTGGAAATCTCGAATTTAACATACCCTCGCTTCTTGATCCCAGGTTGTCTCGTTTTTTCACGCCTACGACAAGATTCCAAATTACTCCAAGATTACCGGCAAACAAATTAGATGCATGAGGAATGCTGCATGAAGTTTTTTTTTTCAGAATTTTGCTTATGTAATGCATGATGTTATGATGCAAAGTGCGGATGATGAGGATGCTTTTTCATGTTATTTACATAAAGAAAGATATTTACAGGTGGGGGTTTGAAAATTTAGGGCAGTATACCCTATATGCCACCTCATATAGGTATTTATGAAAGAGAAGGAAAAATATATTCTTTTTGATTGTGTTGTTTTCGAAAATCGTTGAAGGAAAAGAACTAAACTAGATGTAATAATGCAACACACAATTTTGGAAAAGCCCTTGTGACCTAAGAAGAGGTGAGACCTACGATCTAGGGCAATTTAAAGGGTAATCCTCCCATGTAGCTCTATTCACTCCCTCACAAGGCTACCAGAGCTACAGTCCCTTTCACAAAACTCCCCACAAATGCAGCAAACTGCTAGGTGTGAGGCATCATGAAAGAGCGCAACTCTGGTTGAAACTTCCGCAAGTAGCCAAACGGACAAAGGTCCTGATGGACTCTCACTACTCGAATCCACTCTCCTAAGTTTTTGCAGACCTGGGTTATGGTCCCGCTCAAAACACATAGTCACAGGGTATAAGTGTAGTGTGTGTCAAGGGCATTTTCCCTAGCACTACCCCTACCTGAAATGAAAACCAGAGCAGTCCAGACAATAGCAAGCAATAACAAGTTATCTACCCTAGGGTTCCATACCTAGGATATCTATAAACAAGGATATTGCTTACCTTAAGAAGAGGAGCCAAGAAGAGGGGACATGATAGAATGGGGGGAAAGATGCATGAACTTACCGAAGAAAAGGAGCGAAGAAGAAGGGATCATGGGGATTGGAAGAATGTATGGGCATAAGCAATAAAAGAAAAGGAGTAGAAGAGGAGATAGAGAACAACAAAGAAGACAAATGCATATGCCTACAATCAATGATAAGAAAGAAAGGCAAACAAGGTTTTAATTAGTTAGGCTTGACCCTCGTTTTTTTAAAAAAAGGTCCCCAGTGAAGTCGCCAGCTGTTGCACCCCGAAAAATCCCGGTTTGGGGTTTCTCAATGTACAACGTGGAAAAATTTTGAAGCCGCCACCAATATTTTAATTTTAAGACCAAAACATTGAAAAAAGTCTTTTGAACAAGGCGGATGGTCTTTTGAAAACTAGAGATATAGGTTCGGGGGTCGATTACGTGCGAGGAAGGTGTTAGCACCGCGCACGTCCTTTCTACCGAAAGGGAACCTCTAATTAAATGTGTGGTTTTAACGTTTGATTTGAAAAATACCTAGATTTGCCTATTTATTTCTTGTTTGAAGATGAATGGGAAAACTTAATGAAAATTTTTATTTTTGGCGAGAAAGGGGGGAAAAAAGGGTTTTTAGAAAAAGTGCTTGACGGGACATGGCCCGCTCCTACGTATCTCCCGGTGCGATGGAGAATTCAAAGCTACGTAGTTCTTGGTGTTTGGCTTTGAAAATGTTTGAAAAGGAAAAAAGCTTTCATAATGATCAAGCAAGCAAAGGCTTTGAGTGATCATTACTAATGACTCTGGATAGTGTTCATGACAATCAAACAAGCCAAGGCTTTGAGTGATAGTCACTAATAACAATGGGTTTGAAAATGACTTTTTGGTTTGTTTTGTGAAAATGATTGGTTTAGGGTTGCAAAAAGGATTTTTATTTGTTGCGCTTGACGAGAACGTGACTCGCTCCTACGTATCCCAAATGGGAATCAAAGCGACGTAGTTCTAATGAAAATGTTTTTTGAAAAGGGTTTGAAAGGGGAAGAGCTTTCATAATGATCAAGCAAGCAAAGGCTTTGAGTGATCATTACTAATAACCCTTAATGGCGTTCATGACAATCAAACAAGCCAAGGCTTTGAGTGATAGTCACTAATAACTCGTATTAAATGGAAAAGAGTTTGAAAGATTTTTGGAAAAAGGGTGAAGTTATTATCAATGATTGGTTACAAAGTTCAAGCACATTCAATAATCACGGAATCATGCATATGTTGAACATTAATTAAGACTAAACATGCCAATATGATCAAAAGATCCACTTATCAAGGATGCAAGATAAAGTTCTCAAAGCAAATGTGTGTGTGTGGGAAGGAGTGTATTTACCCTAATGACTCTATGCTACAACATGCATGTAGACTTACGTCTTCATTAGGAGGTCATACACATGGATGGAATGGCGTATAATTGGATCAAGACATTTAAAATGCATCAAAAACAAGCAAGCAATTGATCATAGGCATAGAATGATCTTAATTAAACTAAGGAACATATGAGCAACGATTTCTCAATAACATGAACAAAAGGGGAAATTGCATCAAGGCTAAGGTAAGCCTATCCTTTGCATTCATGAATAAGTGCGCAAAGGTTAATAACACAATCAAAGAGGAGGGAGCATCAAGGTTTTGGGTAACCTATCCTTTGCGATACCCCTTGGACCTTAAACCATAAACCTAACTATCTCATCTTTTATTCATTAAGAAGTTAAAAGGGGAAGGTTGAATCATCTAAAACCATCTTCACCACTTAGAACATGATGCACTAGGCATAAGTGGGAATCATATGATTATTCATCAACAATGGACAATAATATACAAGAATAAGTAAATAAACACTAAAGCTAAGTTGAATCACATAGGGCAATCTTCTCACTTTGAGAAAAGTGCACTAGGCACTAGTGAGAATCAACTTGCCTATCATCAACAATGAACAATAAGCAAATTAAAATGCAAAGATTAATTAAACACATAACTAAGTTGAATCACATAGAGCAATCCTCTCACTTTGAGAAAAGTGCACTAGGCACTAGTGAGAATCAACTTGCCTATCATCAACAATGAACAATAAGCAAATGAAAATGCAAAGATTAACTAAACACACAAATAAGTTGAATCACATAGAGCAATCCTCTCACTTTGAGAAAAGTGCACTAGGCACTAGTGAGAATCAACTTGCCTATCATCAACCACTAACAATAAGCAAATAAAAATACAAAGATTAAATAAACACATAACTAAGTTGAATCACATAGAGCAATCCTCTCACTTTGAGAAAAGTGCACTAGGCACTAGTGAGAATCAACTTGCCTATCATCAACAATTTACAATAATCAAACTAAGACACAAAGGTAAATGAACACATAAACTAAATTGAGTCATTTCTAGCAATCTTCACCACTTAGGTCAAGGTGCACTAGGCACTAGTGGGAATCATATTGCTAGATCATCAACCAACAACAAAAAATAACATCTAACACTAAAATAAAATACTAACAACAAGATTAAGCATCATCAAACAAAGAACAACAACAAAATCAATTTGAAAATGTTTTTAAACATAAGCATGCGAAATGAACAATGCCATAAAACAACTCTTATTTCATGAAATTTAGTGCAAAATGTAAAGATGCAAGGGAAATTATTCAAGTAGAAGAATAACTCCTTCAAGGCCAATGACCCATCTCAAACACCCAAAGCTCCCTAAGTCTTTGTCAAAATGTTTGAAATGAATCCTCAAAGCAAACAACAATCAAGAAGGAGTTTGGAGTAGAGGAGAAATTATGCAAGAAAATTAAATATGAGGTGCAAAGCTTCAAGGATTACCTCAAAACTACAATGAAATGAAGAAGGAGATGATAAGCTCAAAAATTACTAGTTCTTAGCAATTTGATGATGCCACCTTGAAGAGAATGGAAGGAAAGATGGTGATCTAACAAGAAATGGAAGATTTGATGGTGAAAAGTTGAAGAAAATATATGGAAGAGGGAGGGAGAGGCTACGGTTTTGGTGAGGAAGGAGAGGGGGAGGAGGTGCTTTTGGTGTGCTAGGGTTTTGTGTAGGAGAATGAGAGGCTAAAGGATCAAATGAGAAGCAAAAAGAGAGGATCCTTAAGTGTGGGAATGAGGAAGGTATTTATAGGATGAAACTAGGTCTAAGGGTAATTTAGTCTTGGTGCTTTTTTTTTTTTTGATAATAGAAGGGGCATAACGCCCAAAGAGAGAAAACTACACAGGAACTAATCTTGGAGTAAAGACTCCATTACAATCATCATGCAGGAGCTGCAGAATAACATGAGGTGGTTGATGAAAAATACAAATCTCATCACTAGGGTCACACCCCATCATGGCAAGATAATCCGCGACTTTGTTCGCCTCGCGATAGACATGAGACACAATCACCTGCCAATCCAGCTCCATCATCTGCTTAATACGCCGGAGCAACCTCCGCTCGTCTATGGAGGCCTCCATATGGTTGTTAATGGAGGATACCACTGCCTTGGAATCCACCTACAACGATATGTGAGAATAGCCCAAGCTCCTAGCCAACTTCAGGCCTTCCCAAACAACCCACAACTCTGCCACATAAGAATTGGCTTCTCCAAGGTGACGAGAGAAACCACCTAGCCAAACACCATGCTCATCACGCAAAATTCCCCCACAACCACTGCGAGTACCTCCCTCTTTAGATGCCTCGTCTGTATTAAGGGTCACCCACCCTACGCCAGCTGGCCGCCAACAAACATTAGTTAAAGTAGTAGAGCCCGATGAGATGGGGCTGAATTTCTCCTTTGCAGAAACATACTGATGAACGTATCCCATAATAATAGCCACCGGATTGAAAGGTCTGTTGAAATTGCTATCATGCTCCTCTTGGTTCCTCCACCTCCACAAAAAGTAGCAAGTAGTAGCCCAATATTCACACCACTCTGAACCTGTATCAAGAAGAGTGTTGTACAAAAGCCAATCCTCAAAGTTGTAACCAAAGAAATTAGACCGCATAGGGACCGGAACAAGATGCTGCCACACACCGCAGGCACGCGGGCAGTCACGGAGGACGTGAACAATCAACGGAAATCCCACTCCATTTACCACAATAAAGCCTCGTGGCCAATTTTCCATGCATAATTTGCCACACGAAACTTCTAACTCTCTCCGGCACCGCGAGCTTCCAAACCACCTGCCAATGCTTAGCACTATGCTCCATATGGTCACTGCGCAAGTAATTATAAGCGCTAGATACTGTAAAATTTCCATTCTTTTCTCCAGGCCAGAACGTCATGTCCACGCCCATGGATGTGTCCGGAGTAGGACGTGAAAGCAGGCTATTCACAATCCTTTCAGGCAACAAAGGGCGCAGGATGTCTAACTTCCATCTATTATTATTGTCAACATAATCAATTACCTTAAGATGCAACACGTCACTGGGAACATTTGATACATGCTCGATGAGAGGGATTCTAGTATCTAGCCATTTGTCAAGCCAAAAGTGAACCGTGGTGCCGTCACCGATCTGCCAAGCCTGTTCGTTTTTTATATCACCCCAACAAGCCGCTAAAGCTTTCCAAATATAGGAATCTGTAGTTTTACACTGCATCTCACCATTGCTCCATGTACTCCGACCATATTTGCCTACAAGGGCTTTACTCCACAACTTATGTGCTTCTGGTTCTAAATTCCAAGCTAATTTCATGAGACAAGCCTTATTCATATCATCAAGTCGCCGTAAACCAAGGCCCCCTTGATGCTTAGCTAGCGTTAGGATATCCCACTTAACCATATGAAGTTTCTTTCTGGCCTCGCTATCCCCCCAGATAAAGCCCCTTTGGATCTTCTCAATTTCTTTCAAGCAAGATTTTGGAATAGGAGTCGTCATCATGGTATAGATAGGAATAGCTTGAATGACAGACTTGGCAAGAGTTATCCTACCTGCAAGAGATAAATGATTTGACTTCCAACCCGAGAGCTTTTGAGAGACCTTCTCCACTAGATAAGTGAAGTCTTGCTGCTTGGGTGCTCTCCCAAGGAGAGGGATCCCTAAATATTTGCCCAAGGTGGCTGCCACTTTGAAACCAGACATAGTACTCAGTCTATTACGCGTGCGGATATCAACATTTTTTGAAAAAAAAGATACTCGTCTTTTCCGCGCTGACCATCTGGCCAGACATTCCACAAAAGGTATCAAGCACGTCCATAACACACTGCACATTTTCATCCGTGGCTTTCCCGAATAATAACAAGTCATCAGCAAACATAAGATGGGAAATGCTAGGACCACTCCTGCCTGCTCGAATAGGCGTCCAAAGATTCCGATCAACAGCTTCTTCAACCAAATGGGTGAGCTTATCCATGCACATAACAAAAATGTATGGAGACAAAGGATCACCTTGGCGGATGCCCCATTGAGGCTCAAAACTTTCAGAGCGAACACCGTTCCACAACACATTGGTGTGTACGGTAGTAATACACGTCATAATAAGAGCTTGAAAAGATTCGGGCAACCCAAACTCAGCGAGGACCTTAGCTATAAAGGACCATCGAAGGCGATCATAAGCCTTGGCGAGATCAACCTTGATGGCAAAGTAGCCCGTCCTACCACGCATCCTTCGCATAGAATGAAGGAGCTCCTGGGCGACAATGATATTCTCATGAATGCTTCGGGTGGGAATGAACCCCGTTTGGTACGGAGATATAATTGTAGGCATCAAAGGCTTCAACCGGTTCACAATGATCTTGGTAATAACTTTGTAGCTCACATTACACAAAGAGATGGGCCGAAACTGAGTAATGAATTCAGGCTTGGAGATCTTGGGAATAAGGCAGATATCAGTGTCATTTATGCTCGCCAAAGTCTCCGGATTATCCCAAGCATTTTTAACAAGAGTATAGCAATCGCTCTTTATGATGTCCCAGTTATTTTGATAGAAACCTGCTTGGAAACCATCCGGTCCAGGTGCCTTCCAAGGTTGCATGCCAAACATTGCATTATCAACCTCAACATCTAACACTCGCCTGTCAAGAGATTCATAAGCACTCGGCTCAACTGGCCTAAAATGATACTTCATGTCAGGATAGCTCTCAATCACCCCATCCTCCGAAAAAAGGTTCTTAAAAAAGTCAGTGGCATGGGTTCTAATCTGAGCCTCATCATCCATCCACTGGCCATTATCATCCCGAAGCATAATAATATTATTCTTTCTTTTGCGGTTAGTTGCCTTGAGATGATAGTATCTAGTATTGCGATCTCCATCTTGCAACCATTTTGCTCTACTACGTTGAAACCACATAAGCTCCTCCTGGTAGAGAATATCATGTAGTTCAATTTGGAGATCCTTTTCAAGGTTGTATAAAAACCGGTTCTTTTTACCAACATAGAATTGTTTCTGGATACCATCGATCCGAGCCAACAACTGGCGCTTCTTCCTTTTCAGAGAGCCAAAGACATTGACCTTCCAAAGCAGCAGGTGATCTTTCATTGCAATAAGATTGTTCTCCAAACCATTATTCACCTTCCACTTCTCGGCTATCAAGGTAGGGAAATCCGCGTGAGTCAACCAAGCACTTTCAAAACGAAAAGGTTTGGCTGGCCCATCCACATTACCCATCAGCAAATTAAGCATAATTGGATGGTGATCCGAAAACTCCACTTTCAAAAAAGCATGCGGAAAAGATAGTCGCCAAGAAGCATTACGCATACCTCTATCCAACCGAGCAAAATGTCTATCATAAACCCCATGGATGGCCCCTTTCCACGTGTACTTAGACCCCACCGATCCCACATCCATAAGACTGCATTGCTGTATTCGAGAGTGAAAAAGTTGACACCTGCGAGTGTTAATTGGGCCTCCTCCTCTCCTTTCACTACTATCCACAATATCGTTAAAGTCACCCAGCAACAGCCAATCCTCTTGAATAGAAGCAGCCATAACGCTAAGCTGGCTCCACAGCTCGGTTCTCAACTCATCAATCGGACTAGCATAAATAATAGTCAGACACCATCTCTGGTGTTGTATGTCAACACGAAAATGAAGAAACTGAAAGTTATTTTGAAGTTCAACCATTCCAACCACATCAGCTTTCCATCCCACAGCAATACCACCTGCAAAACCTCTATTCTCAGTAAATGTGAAACCATCATATCCCAACAGACGAAAGGTGTTCTTAAGCCTAGCTGGGTTGCACCTGGTTTCAAGTAATCCAAAAATGTCAGGATGGTGAACATCAAGATACTGCTTACAATTCCGAAATAAATCCGTACTAGCCGCTCCACGACAATTCCAAATAATTATTTTTTGTAAATTCATTAAAACAAAAAAATAATAGGTTTGGAGTCAACACACCACAAGGGTTGAAACAAAGATTAGTGGTGAGGGGTCTCATGGACCACCTCCATATCAGAGTCGCTGGCAGTTGCGTCTCCTTGATCATGTGCATCCATAAATTCATCTGTGTCCATCATGCCCACATCCACAGAGCCAGAAGTAGTCTTGGGGGTGTGGGCAGTAACTATTACATTTGTATCAGGTGGCCTAGTGTGGTGAAAATTAACTGGCCCACTGATATTGTTGGACTTGGAGTGGTCTGCTGATACTCCTGTGTTTGGAGCAGGGCCCGACCCCACAATAGAAATTCCAGCTTTAACAATTTGGTGGTCCCCAGCGCATGTGTGCATGTGGCTCCCACTAGTTATTCCACGAGAATTGTTCGCAGTGCTGGCAGAAGTAATTGCTGCGTTGACCGTTTGGCCAACATTTCTAACGGCTTGCGCAGGTTTGTCCCGTGGGCCCTCTTGCAGTTTTTGGACTTCGGGTTCCGCTTGTGTTGGCACGTGGGGCCTGGGAGCACTTCGTTGGCGCTGGATTGTCACATTATTAGGCGCTTTTTTAGTCCCATTCGCTTTTGGAGAAACATCCTCATGATTAGCATTTATAACCTCAATAAATTCCTCCATCTCCAGCTCTCTCTCCAAATTAACTGCTCCCATATTTTCCTCAGTATTGCCTAGAACATTAAATCTGGATCCACCGTTTGCGCCGTTTGCATTTAAAGTTGCCGGAAGAACACGACCACCAGCCGGACCACCTCTATCTTTACCTTTTTTCTGCCAGCGTGGCTTTTGCACCACTGTCCACAGGCCATCTTCAGTGGTGGTATTGCCCACATTAGTGTGCTGTCTACCAGCATTCTCCTCCCAAGCGTTCCCCACTGGAAGCTCAGAGGTTCTATTCTCCACACATTGATCCTTGTGGTGCCCAAAACGTCCACATGCCATGCAAAGTAAATGGAGGCCTTCATATTCAATCTTGTAAATATGGTTTTTAAGCTCAAACATAGCAAGTAAAGGTGCATCCAAATCCACTTCCACACACAGGCGCGCATATTTACCACGACCCACCAATTGGGTTGTATCATCCACCTTGACTGTACGCCCTATTCGATCCCCCAAGAAGAACAGGAAATCTGAATGGTAATATTCCACAGGTAGCTCTGGCAGCCTTACCCATACTGCAACCTTGTTGATCTCTTCCTTCTCCGGCCGAAAGTTTGGTCTCCATTCCCGCACTGTAAGATAGTGATCGTAAATTAGCCATGGTCCTTTAGTAAGGGCACGACTATGATCATCCGGGCTAGATAAGTACACCAAAAAGAATTCACATCTATGAAGCCCCGATACTTCAAAAATGGAGACGTACCCGTGTCGGATACGTATCCGATACCGATACGCACCCGATACTTCCCGATACGTACCCAAATAGTATCCAATAATTTTTTAATTCTTTTTAAAAAATATTTGACTCGATACTTTTGAGATACTTCTTTGATACTTCTTACCAACTAAGGATACTTCTCAGATACTTTTTCGATACCTCTTACAAACTAAGCACATGATTGTCACTCATATATGATACACTTTAATACCTCAATAACTAAAAGATAAAATTATATGTTTTTTCGTAATACAATAATAGAAGAAATAATACATTGTGATATGAGTGAGATAAATACATGTAACTATCTCTACTTGATATGATCACAAGTATTTATTTCTACAATGTGATGATCATATATTGAATAATAATATGATTATGTTTTATTGAGTAACTACGTACTAATATGAATATTTAGTCTATAAAAAGTCATCTATTTTTGCCACTGACTATTCAGATTATACCATTTCAGGTGGTCTCAGTTACTTGTCTACCCTTACTTTTTATGACTAGTCACTCATACATATATGTGTCAATTGTCCTCTTCCTTTCATCCCTATATTTTGTGTTTGATTTTTTTTTATCTATTTAGACAGGTTTTTTTCATATCTATAAAATGCAATATTTTAGTTTTTCATCTTTGTTTTTTTCTATTTTTTTTTTCTCTTATGTTTTTATATATTTAAATTTTAATTTAATTTTTTATTAAAGTATCCCAGCCGTGTCGTATCTTGGTTTTCAAAATTTTCCCGTATCCCCGTATCCGTATCGTGTCGTATCCCGTATCGTATCCCGTATCCGGGCTACATAGATTCACATCCAAGGTCGATAAGATTCATCGCTCCCTTTTGAACCCACATCTGATTCAAACGATTTTCAAGTGCCTTAAAACCGATCCTTCTACCAAGTAGTTTAACCAACAATCCTTGTTTCCAAGGCCTACATAGACGTTCTTCAGCACTTGGAGGGACAACGATCTCTGGGCACTCGTGATCACCGTGCTTCTTCTCTATAATCTGTAAATCAAAGGCACCAGCGCTATACTCACCTGGCTCGTGCGTGCCATTCTTAGCACCAGCCTCATCAAGATCAACTTCAGCATCGATCCCAAGGACAGTTGCCTTGTAAGATCGTACTGCCGGATTCACATCTTCCATCGGATCCACCAAATCATCATAGCTGATTGGGACAGTAGAGGCGTTGGAAAAACCATGGTCACCTCCTTTGACTTTCTTCGTGTGTCGTTCTCGAAGATCTTCTTCTTCTTTCGAGTCGGTTCGTTCGCTCATGATATTCTACGAGTCTTGGTGCTTTTAATGTGCTCTAGGATTGAGCTTTGATTTTGAATGGAGGGTTGAGATCACTTATCACAAGGATTGAGGGTGGAGAGAAAACACAAAA
Source organism: Astragalus membranaceus (assembly GCA_039519185.1). Lineage (NCBI taxonomy): Eukaryota > Viridiplantae > Streptophyta > Magnoliopsida > Fabales > Fabaceae > Astragalus > Astragalus membranaceus. The sequence goes on along the minus strand of CM076850.1, from coordinate 80,076,376 downwards.
TGTGAGAGTGAGAGAGTGGGGGGCGAAAGTTAGAGGGGAAAAAAAAGAAAAGAAAAAAAAGAATTTCTTATTTTGGAAGAGATATTTTATGTGAGGTAGGGTTAAGGGCATTTTAGAGAAGAATTGTTACCAAAGAGGGAAATTGGTGTTTTCTTATGAAGAGGTTAGTGTAAGTGAGTGAGGTAATTTACCAAAGAGGGTATAATGATTACAAAATGGAAGAGTGTGGAAGAATTTTGTGAGAGGGAAGAGAGAGAGAGAGAGAGAGGATTTCGAATGTGAGGAGAGGAAGAGAGAAAAAAAAACTTGTTTTTTGGTCTTTTGTCTTATTGAGGACACTTCCCTTTTTTTGTTTTTTGAATTTGAAATTTTTGGGCATGGGAAAATAATGAGAATGCAACCATTGAAAATGTGTTACATGCTTTTTTTTTGGGCACCATAAAATATTCTCTCTAGTCACCCATGGCAATAAAAATTGTCACTTAAGAATTGAGGAATATTTAATGGTCCCTTTTTTTACTTTTCTATGCACTAAAAATGGAAAAATACATTTTTAATTATTTTTGACTAGGGTTTTCTTTCTAAAAATTGTACAAAAATTATCCTTGATAGAATAAAAATGTACTTTTTGTGGATGTGCATTCTTGGCGAGAAAATCATCTTTTTGCGAAAAATGACCAAAATCCCCTTTTTGACCCTAAAACCCTAATTTGCCTAAAAAGTGCATTCCAACCCTAAAAATGAATGTGAGAAGAATGAATGTGAGAAGGTGAGAATGTAGGAAATAAATGGTGTAAATAACAAATATTCATTAATAAAAAAAGAGAAATAAAGGGCCAAGCATATGAAGAAAGGGGTACCTGTTAATACTTTTGGCAAGTGTACCAAATGTCGCAAGTAATATAATTTTACGGTAAGTACCGGTCGTATCCACAGGGATTGTGATTCATTATCAATAGGCAAGTTGTTAATTCTAAGTCGTGTTACTTGTGATAGAATTGGTTTATTGTAACAACGAAATAGAAAGTGCAATAACATAAAGTAAGATAGAAGCGAATTGGGATCGACTCCTCTCCCCTCTACCCTTATATGACCTTCAGCCACTCTCAAAGTAATTATCCAAATTATCCGATTCAATTCACTAAATTAGGCTAAGAATAATCCCTTGTCTCAAAACCCCTATTACCCTAAGAGTTACCCTAATTCCTTAGGTGATTCATGCCAAAGGGTAAAGCATTAAGCTCAAGAAATAAAGAATTCACTCACACAAATTCTCACTCCTACGATCATCAATGGCGACCGAATGAAATAAGAATTCACGAAACCCAATTACATATTCCTATGATAATTCAAGTCGTGACCTAAGCCCCAATTTCCAGCAAACAACCCACATTCCTATGGTGATGATAAACCTAGATCGATACAAATATCATGTGTACTTGTAAAGCATTAAGAACATAAGGCATAGGCAAAGGATAAAATGAATAAAAACTTGACTTGACCATAACAAAGCATTCATACAAGGGTTTAAGGAAGAGTCATCTCTCCCAAATCAAAACTATCTAATTACATGGCATAAAAGGGATAAGATTAAAGAGTAGAAGAAGATTACATAGAGATGGATCCGTGAGAACCTCAAAACCCTTGTTCCCAAGGTGTTGGGAAGGCCCCAAAATCACCTCCAGCTGCTGCTCTAAACCCTAGAATCGTTCCCAAGCCGAAGAGGCCTCAGAAAACGCAAAAACTGATCTTTTAACCCAGCCTTCGTCCAGCCATCGCGACGCGATGCGTGGCTGGTCGCGACGCGATATAAGGCAGAATTGCTTGATTGCGGCGCGGTCGTTCTTGGCTCCTAGTGCGAAAGTTGTCCGATCTTTTTCCTTCCTCCTTTTCTTCGTTTCGTCACTAGGCAAGTGTCTGGTTCGCTAGTAGACGCCACATCAAATTGAAGGTTTTCCATGCATTTTGTTACAACTCCACACTTATTACATAAAACTAAAATTATGCTAAAACCCTTAGCAATTGGCTGAATCAAACAATAAACCATCGACATTTTTGGTTGCAAACTGAATGAAAATCATCATATAATAATGACTCAACACAACCCCAAACTTAGATCATTGCTTGTCCTCAAGCAATTCACTCAATTTAGGCTATGGTAATTTGTTATTCAGCTTCCACATCGTTCACATACCACAACTCCTTCAACACATCAGAAGATATCATCCAATCATAATATAGTAGCAAGACAATTGAATTGGAAAACACAAGATCATAAGTAGGCAAGCAGTCTCAAGTCCTCTCTTTTTCACACATCTCACTACTGTTTCGCTCTTTGAGGTGTTTATGGTATTCACTCAATTCACAATACTTGCATCATCGTTTCATAGGCTTGAACAGGTACTATACAAATCAATACACAAGAACTACACACACACTTTTTGAGGACTTTCAAAGGTTGTGATGGGGCTTAGGTAAGGGTGGATAAAATTTGGATAAGTAGGTTAAAACTTGGAGTTAGACCTACCTCTCTCTTTGTCAATTTCAGCACTATTGTTCACTTACCTATCTTCCCCAAAGCGTTCCACAAGAGAAGGAACTATTCACTTATTCTTTATGTATAACTTTTTTTTCTTTTTTTTTTCTTTGAAATATCTCTCTCTCTCTCTCTCTCTCTCTATATATATATATATATATATATATTTTTTTTTTTTCTTAAACTTTGTATGTTCCTTTCTCTTGTATACCACCCCAAACTTAGAATGTTGCTATTCCATGAGCAACCCCAAACTTAGAATTTTTCCCCACTCTCATGCTTTTATCTACCTAACTCCAAGTTAAGAAAAACTAGGCTATGATTTGCAGGAAAAAATAAAAATAAACAATTAGGCTCAGAAGGGCTAACAAAGGATAACAATTAGTGGGTTGGCTTGAAAGGCTCAGGGGTGCCAATTTTTTTTGCCTCAGTGTGTATGTAAAACATATGCATGACAGTTAAGTACAAGCTCAAGTTCTGCAGACTAACGCACGCAAGGAATAATCACACAATGAATAGAATAAGTGTTTGGCTTAAACCTCTCAGCTGGGATTTTTAAGAGATGAACTTTCGAGAGCTTGCCCAAAGATGATCTAGATCTTCCTCAACCTTTGACTTAGCCACTGACACTATCTGATGATAAAATCTGATTTGGAGGAAATCACATGGTGGCTGCAAAACATGTTAGACTGAACAACCGCCACAGAGAATTAGTTCAAAATTGTGGTGCTCCATCATCAATGTGAAAATTAGACAGCAGTACCACCAAAATGCAACATCAACTTCTTCCGGTTTGCCTTTTATGATCTTCAAATATCGGGGTCAAGCAGCAATTTTTTCGAATCTTGCCCCCGCATAGACAGCTTGCTGAAACACTAAACAAACCATCAAAAGGTCCAACACAATAACTAAGGATCTAAATAAATAAAACCAAAATAAAATACTGAAATAAATAAAATAAAATAAAAACAAAAACAACGAAGAATCAACTCATTGCCTTATCAATAATGAAATCAATAATCCCCGGCAACGACGCCAAAAACTTGTTAAGACTTTTGGCAAGTGTACCAAATGTCGCAAGTAATATAATTTTACGGTAAGTACCGGTCGTATCCACAGGGATTGTGATTCATTATCAATAGGCAAGTTGTTAATTCTAAGTCGTGATACTTGTGATAGAATTGGTTTATTGTAACAACGAAATAGAAAGTGCAATAACATAAAGTAAGATAGAAGCGAATTGGGATCGACTCATCTCCCCTCTACCCTTATAAGACCTTCAGCCACTCTCAAAGTAATTATCCAAATTATCCGATTCAATTCACTAAATTAGGCTAAGAACAATCCCTTGTCTCAAAACCCCTATTACCCTAAGAGTTACCCTAATTCCTTAGGTGATTCATGCCAAAGGGTAAAACATTAAGTTTAAGAAATAAAGAATTCACTCACACAAATTCCCACTCCTACGATCATCAATGGTGACCGAATGAAATAAGAATTCACGAAACCCAATTACATATTCCTATGATAATTCAAGTCGTGACCTAAGCCCCAATTTCCAGCAAACAACCCACATTCCTATGGTGATGATAAACCTAGATCGATACAAATATCATGTGTACTTGTAAAGCATTAAGAACATAAGGCATAGGCAAAGGATAAAATGAATAAAAACTTGACTTGACCATAACAAAGCATTCATACAAGGGTTTAAGGAAGAGTCATCTCTCCCAAATCAAAACTATCTAATTACATGGCATAAAAGGGATAAGATTAAAGAGTAGAAGAAGATTACATAGAGATGGATCCATGAGAACCTCAAAACCCTTGTTCCCAAGGTGTTGGGGAGGCCCCAAAATCACCTCCAGCTGCTGCTCCAAACCCTAGAATCGTTCCCAAGCCGAAGAGGCCTCAGAAAACGCAAAAACTGATCTTTTAACCCAGCCTTCGTCCAGCCATCGCGACGCGATGCGTGGCTGGTCGCGACGCGATATAAGGCAGAATTGCTTGATTGCGGCGCGATCGTTCTTGGCTCCTGGTGCGAAAGTTGTCTGATCTTTTTCCTTCCTCCTTTTCTTCGTTTCGTCACTAGGCAAATGTCTGGTTCTCTAGTAGACGCCACATCAAATTGAAGGTTTTCCATGCATTTTGTTACAACTCCAGACTTATTACATAAAACTAAAATTATGCTAAAACCCTTAGCAATTGGCTGAATCAAACAATAAACTATCGACATTTTTGGTTGCAAACTGAATGAAAATCATCATATGATAATGACTCAACAGTACCACTAGCAGCTAGCAATTAAGAAAGTAGGTTAAAAGGAAAAGGACTAAGAATACATATAACAACGTAAAGAAACAATCATGAGACAAACGATGTAACCTAAAGATATAAATAAAAAATAAGCCGTGGGGAAGGGGGGTGTATAAGAGTTTAAAAGAAAAAGGAAGAGTGAGAGTTAGTATATAAGATAAGATGAAATAAATAGATAAATAAAGGGAAAGGGGGTGTTCAAATAAAATGATAGAGGTATAAATAGTAAATCTGAGTTTAGAACACAAGGGATTGTATCAATAAAACACAGGGGGTGCAATCAGTAGTGGTTTTAAACAATAAAGAGGGAGGGCGTGAGACAACAAACATGGGGTGTTGTTAGGAGCAGGGAGTTGCATTTTGAAAAATGGGGTGCGAAGAGCAACAGAGGCAGTATCTAAGAATACCGGGGTGCAGTTAGCGAGCCCAGTTCAGTTTCTGTGAACTGGGGTGCGTTTAAAAGGTTGGGCTTGCGTAGTGGTTGTGATGATGAAACAGGGAGGTCCATGAAGAAATCTGGTCCCTTTTTTATTTGTTTTCAAAACAGAAAAATGAATGGGAGAGATATAAAAGGGAATTAGGGTCTTTACAAAAAACCTAATCTCATTCCTCTCCACCTCATGCTGCGCCGCAGCAGTCTTCCACCAGAGAGAGAAAATTTCATAAATGGAAAGGGAGAGAAATCCAGGAGGATCCACGAAGAGAGAGAAGGAAAGGTTTCAAAAAAGAAAGAAAGAAAGGATACACGATGGAGAGGGAGGGGTTGACGGTGGTGACCGGCGACGTTGAACACCCGGCATCGTGGCGACGGCGAAGCGAAGAGAGAACGCAAGGGAAATCAACGTGGGGTGTCCCGTGGTGGTCGTTTGCAATGGCAAGGGAGAAGTAAGAGGGAGAGAGCTGCGAGGGACGATTTGTGACGGTGGAAGATGGGGAAGACAAACGGTGGTGGTGATGGCGACACTGGAATGAGGGAAGTCGACGGTGGAGGGAGTGAGGAGGTGAGGCCGTGATACACAAAAAGGGTATTTGGTGGTGGTTCAAGATGGTGATGTGAGGGTTTGATTGTGGTGAGAGAGGAGAGAGATGAACGCCAAATGAAGAGGGAGAGGGAGATGGGCTACGGTGAGAGGGAAGAAGTGGTGAGGTTGTGGTGGTTGGTTGGGTGGTGATGTGGTGGTTTGGCCGTGAGGTTGTGGTTTTGGGTGGTGGTTACGATGTTCACGACGGTGATGGGGGTGGGGCAGTGGTGTTTCGTGGGGGTTTTTTGCTGGTTGCTTCTCTTCTTTCCCCTCTCTCCTCTTCCTCCCCTCCCTATTCTTTTTTCTGATTTTTATTTCTGTCCTTGTGTCTCTATGTGCGCCTGTGTATATGTGTGTATCTTTCAGTGCCTGTTTTGGATCCCCCCTTATGTGACTGTTATTGTGCATATTCATAGGCCAATTGGTGTGATGGAGGTGAGGAATCAAAGGACAGCAATTGGAGAAATGACCAAGGACAGCAGCTGGCTGGCCAAGGACAGCCATTTGAAAAGGACAACAGCTGGCATGGAGCGCTGGTAGTGGGTGCTGGGGAAGGACAGTCAAAGGAAAGTACAAGGAAGGACAACATCAAAAACAAAAGGACCAGCAGCTAGGGCTGCTGCTGCGCCCTCTTCCTTTCTTTTTTTGAATTTTATTTTAAACTTTTGTACTATTTTCTTTTTTTTGGTTTTTGGTTTTTGTCCATATATGTAAAAGGACTTGGTTATGTAATAAAATGGATTTTGGCTATTCAGCTTTTGCCTAATTTTATATTGCATTTTATTTATATTTTTTATATTTTATGAAAATAGAGCAATATCAACAAAAACGAGTATCGAAATAAACGTCACACGTTGAGCGTTAAAGACACGCACACGATTAAAGCGACGAGAATAAAAAACTTTTTTGGATTTTTTCAATTAGTCGGACAAAATTAGGGTATGACAGCTACCCCTCTTTATTTATATTTTACTAGGAAATATGAAGGGTTTCCAAATTTCTTGAGTAAAATAGAAATAAAGATAAAAGACCCTAATTTTGTCAAGACTATGGTTTTGTAGAAATTCTTGAAAAAAAATTGGGTTGACATATAACAAAAGTAAATAAGGATTCACCGGGGATCTGAAGGAGCACTGGGGCTCTGATGGTCTAATTCGCAATCGATGCTTGGCGCTTTGATCGGAGTTAAACTGAAGGACCGACGGGGTCTGAAGGGCATGCCTAAGCCTGATGGACCAAAGGGTCTGATGGAGCGCGAACTATCAATGGTACTAGTAAAACGGTCTGCTTGGGGGTGGTCTTTTTCGAGCGGCCATGGGGGCAAGATCAGGTCGTTGACCTGATTTGCTCACCTCGAAGGACGTGCACTGTGTTTTTTTAGGCGGACACAGCTAGTCTGAAGGACCTGGGGTCGAATGATCCGTCGGTTGCTCGATAACGCGACGTGTGATCTGGATTGAAGGACCATTGAAGGTGTGAAGGAGCGCTTGGGCTCTAAAGGACCACTGGGGGTCTGCAAGAGTACTGGGATGCTGAATTGTGATACGAGACCACCGCTTGGAGCACTGACTTTGAGGGAACAAACTATTGGGATTGACACATGACGTACTCGCCTAGAACATACCTAATGAATGCATTTACCTGAGAAGGGGAAAGCTATCTATATTTGGCACGTCTAAAAATGCAATGAATGATGTATGCGTGCAATATAGGTATGTGAAATGGTAGGTCCGGTGGGATGAACGAAATGTGGCAGATGATGTGAGTTGAAGTTGATGGAACATGGAGGTTGACAAACAACGTATGTGAATGCAGATAAGATATGAATCTGATTGTGCTGATTAATGATGAATGTAATGGAATGAGTGATTTTTCCTCTTTTTGCTTTTTTACCTTTCTCTTTCTTTTTTTTAGTATATAATGAGTGTATGAAATGCAAAGTGCGAATGTGATGCAAATGTAATGCTTTGATGCGAATGCCATGGTGAATAAAGGAAAACACGTGAATGCATGGTGCATTGCACTAAATTAGAGTTTATCACTAGTGATGTAAAAAAAACCTTTTTTCTTTGGGTCACGATGAGACCGGCACTTGGCACATCTATCGAAGCAAATAATGTCATGCATGTAATGTGATGAACGTGCAATGATTGATATCTGGTGGGATGATGAATGAAATGGGTATACCATGGGTGTTGAACCTGATGGAATGAGAAAGTTGACAAACCGTTGTATGTGGATGCAGATAAGATATTAATGCAATTGTACTGCTTAGATGCAGATGCTACGATAAAATGCATAATGATTTATGCTATGATTGCTTTCCTTTTTTGCTCTTTTTTTTTAGTATATGATGTAAGTATATTGACGAATGAATGTGCGAATGTAATGCTTAGATACAAAGTTGTGGTAGATGCATGGCTTGATGTTGGAATAAAATGTGTGGTGCAATGATTTATGATATGATTTATTGGTGATGTAGAAAGATTTTTTGCAATGATGAGAAATGAGACTTTTGATGCGAGAAGCAGAGAGGTGAAACTTCTGGAATCATCATTTATTGGAAAAATTGGATTTGATTTGAATTCAAACTTTGGTAATCTCAAGGTTGTTATTCCCAGACGCTGATGTGCAAAAATATTTGATCGCATTTGCAAGCTCCTTCACATTGTTCTTTCGTTATGGTATCCCATGATGACTGAATTTTAGATCCACAAAGTTAACTACGTGAGTTTCCAACTTCACCTTATTAACTTGTGTTTTTTCTCTTTGAAACATTGTTTAGCAAATATGCATAATAGTGCAAATTTGAATGAATGAGTTAGTTGACTTGGTATGACACGTGAGGGGATGAATGGTAGGTTTTTGCCAAAGTCATGAAAGGTAGGTTTTTTCGAACTCAAGAAATGTGGAACTGCCCTGATTTAGACTACCGGTGACGGTGATCGAATAATCTGCCCCTGTCTAGTGATGGCAACAGTAAGGGGTGTAGAGGAAATTATGAGTTGGGAACACCATGACTTTGGAATGAAGGGTGGCAGGCGAAAGATTTTGTCTCAAACCATAGTGTTTAGTGTTGCCCCAACTATGACGAGGACAAGGTTGCCCTGACTAAGGTTTGTAAAAGGCTGTGTTTAGGACGGTGGGTTGAGAAATTGCCCGGTATGGTCTTATGGACGTGAATATGACAAGGGGATTGAGATGGGTGTAGGGCGGATTTCCCCGATTTTTGGTGGAGTGAATGGCGATAGGATTGCCCCACTTTGGAATGGTATTTCAAATGGTTGCTTTTTGTGGGGTTGTGAAAGGTGACTGAGTTAGGGTCGTGGGTTTTTGGAAGTGGTCGTATGGCTATATGGATTGGATGAGGTATATGAATGGGATGGACGCTGGAAAATTTCCCCAAGTTCGAAAAGCATGAAAGGTGAAGGGACTGCCCCACTTTGGGATCTGGGGTATGGTCCTAGTCTAAAATTTTGGTTCTTTTAAGGTGACCCCCATAGACTATGATAGTCCTGGGTTTTGATACGATGAAAATTTCAACTTGGTGATCACTAAATCTTGTCTTGATATCAGTGTAACTTGAATGAATCTTGGAGTGCAAGCCTTTTGAGTTTTTTTTTTTGTTTTTTGTTTTAAAGCAAATATATTGGAAATAAATAAACTTACTTGTCCTAAAATTAAAACTTGAGAAAACGAAAGCAGTTAGTCATTGATCAGAATGGACTTGTTGGGGTGGTACTGTGGCCAATGGTTAGGGGTTCATGAAAGAAAAGGTTTGTAATGTGGCCAATGGTTAGGGGTAATGTACCAATGGTTAGGGATTTATGAAAAGAAATGATAATTGGGCCCAAAGAAGTGTTTGGGGTTTAGAAAAGGGTCTTTCATGAAAGAAAGGATAAGTAGACCCAAAGGAGTGTTTGAGGTCCATTGTTTGAGTTTCATGAAAGAAGTGCTAATTCGGCACAATGAGGTGTTTGAAGGCTTTAGACAAGGGTTTTTTATTTGCGGTGCAATGTGGCTAGTGGTTGATAATTTATGAAAGAATGGGTGATTGGGCTCAAAGTGTTTGGGGATGAGACAAATGATTTTTTTTATTCAGTGGTGCAATTCATGATATGATGTATCAGCTCAAAGATTTATGTCGTCTTTTTATTCAAGACTTTTGTCATTTTTTTTTGAAATATGATTCTCATATTTTCACTCTTGGACAGCCTATTTCTCTTGAGCTGAATAAGCTGAAGAAGGTAGTGCACCATCTTTAAATGGGGAATAGATCATTGTCTAGGGTGATTGAAAGATTTTGATTTTTTGGCTCAAAGTGGGTTGCAAAGGGTATATTTTTTTATGCTTTTTGAGGACATGAGAAGATGACCAAACTTCATTTCAAATCATGATTGCTTGTTTTCTCAAAGAATAACTCAAGGACAAAAAATTATTTATTTTTATGTATCTGCTCTTTTTCTTTATTTCTTTTTATATGCCCTAATTTTTACTTAGGCTCCCGCGAGTTTACAACCTAACGGGTCTTTTTGATTTTTTTCTATTCTTTGTAAAGGACTTGCACCAAGGGAATACAATGTTGACAAGATATCTAGTGATCACAAATTTGCCCCAGCATGGGGCCCTAAAGATATCTTATCAATTATTTATAATAATAGAAACTTTGAAAATAACCACTCACTAATTATCCAAAATATTATGATAAAATATACAACCACAAGTTTCTCTTTTAAACTAGTTGTGTGCGTGTATATATATATATATATATATATATATATATATATATATATATATATAAATGAGGGTAATTAGGTATATATGTTACGGGTACGGGTACCTCATTACCCGACCCCGCCCCATTTATTGGCGGGTATTTTTATTGCCCGTTAATCTTGCCAGCGGGTACCCATTAAGAGACCCGCCCCGTGCCCATCGCGGGTTTTACCCGTCGGTACCCACGAGTGCGGGTTTTTTTTGCACCCCTACTGCCAATGATGCTAGGGCAATGATTGTTGGGGCACCTGATGCTGTAGCATTGAACAAACACATTAAAATACAACATGGGGCACTAAAAGTGCCAAATGAACCCAAATCAGTTTTTAACCCTCTTGTACTCTAAACAACACATATTAACTACTTTAACAACAATATTACTTAGAAGTCACATTGATTTAAGTCTTAGAAGCATAAATAACTCTATATAAAATATAGTTACCACACCCCGAAACTGTAGCGACCGAAAAATCCGGAGGAGGGATTCTTCGAAGCTCTTGAAATGAAGCCGCCATCAAAGTTTAGTTTAAGGGCAAACATTTGGAAAATCCCTATTGAGTGGATAAGGGGGATTTGCGGACCAGGTTTAGACTCGGGAGTCGTTTATGCGTAGGGAAGGTATTAGCACCCTACGACATCCTTCCTAAGGAATGTTACCTTTTAACTAAATGTGTAAACATTTATTAATTCAAAAATAATGTTTTTACCCTTATAATACTAATAAAAAGACTCGCTAAACGGTTAGTTATTTTTTGTACTTTTTGTGAAATAGGAGAGAAAAGGATTAAAAGAAAAAAGTTTTTTATTAACGCAATTAACAAAGGTCGACCGCCCTCTGCTCCTACGTATCTCCTGGTAGATAATCAAATCACACGTAGTTCTTGGGTAGAAAATGTTTGTTTGTTAGTGTTTTTTATTATTTGAAGGTTTTTGAAATTTGAAAGACATTCGAAGTGACCAAATAGATAAATCTAGAGTGGTCACCACTAATGGCCTATTTGAAAAGGAAAGCATCCACAATGTTCAAACGAGTTAAACTCAGAGTGACCTTTGCAAATTACCGATTTGTGATTGAGTGATTGATTAGTTGAAAGTGTTTGCTTGGAAACATGATTTTCAGAAATAAGTTGAGATTGTGAAAATGAGTTGAGCTCATTGATTTGTAACATTGTGTGAAGATGAGTTGGACTCATGACTAGTGAAAAAGAAGAAAATATTAATTATATACTCCAAAGCGAGAATGAATGTGAGAAGGTGAGAGTGTAGGAAATAAATGGTATAAATAACAAATACATTAATAAAAAAAGAGAAATAAAGGGCCAAGCATATGAAGAAAGGGGTACCACTAGCAGCTAGCAATTAAGAAAGTAGGTTAGAAGGAAAAGGACTAAGAATACATATAACAATGTAAAGAAACAATTATGAGACAAACAATGTAACCTAAAGATATAAATAAAAAATAAGCCGTGGGGAAGGGGGTGTATAAGAGTTTAAAAGAAAAAGAAAGAGTGAGAGTTAGTATATAAGATAAGATGAAATAAATAGATAAATAAAGGGAAAGGGGGTGTTCAAATAAAATTATAGGGGTATAAATAGTAAATCTGAGTTTAGAACACAAGGGATTGTATCAATAAAACACAGGGGGTGCAATCAGTAGTGGTTTTAAACAATAAAGAGGGAGGGCGTGAGACAGAAAACATGGGGTATTGTTAGGAGTAGGGAGTTGCATTTTGAAAAATGGGATGCGAAGAGCAACAGAGGCAGTATCTAAGAATACTGGGGTGCAGTTAGCGAGCCGAGTTCAGTTTCTGTGAACTGGGTTGCGTTTAAAAGGATGGGCTTGCGTAGGGGTTGTGATGATGAAACAGGGAGGTCCATGAAGAAATCTGGTGCCTTTTTTAATTGTTTTTAAAACAGAAAAATGAATGGGAGAGATATAAAAAGGAATTAGGTTTTTACAAAAAAACCTAATCTCATTCCTCTCCACCTCATGCTGCGCCGCAACAATCTTCCACCAGAGAGAGAATTTCGTAAATGGAAAGGAAGAGAAATCCAGGAGGATCCACGGGGAGAGAGAGAGAGAGAGAAGGAAAGGCTTCTGAAAAGGAAGAAAGGAGACACGATGGAGAGGGAGGGGTTGACGGTCGTGACCGGTGACGTTGAACGCCCGGCATCTTGGCGACGGCGAAGAGAAGAGAGAACGCAAGGGAAATCCACATGGGGTGTCCCGTGGTGGTCGTTTGCAACGGCGAGGGAAAAGAAAGAGGGAGAGATGGAGAAGACAAAAGGTGGTGGTGATGGCGACATTGGGAGGAGGGAAGGCGACGGTGGAGGGAGTGAGGAGGTGAGGCCGTGATACACAAAAAGGGTATTTGGTGGTGGTTCAAGATGGTGATGTGAGGGTTTGATGGTGGTGAGAGAGGAGAGAGTTACGGTTGGGGGAGGAGAGAGATGAACGCCAAATGAAGAGGGAGAGGGAGATGGGCTACAGTGAGAGGGAAGAAGTGGTGAGGTTGTGGTGGTTGGTTGGGTGGTGATGTGGTGGTTTGGCCGTGAGGTGGTGGTTTTGGGTGGTGCTTACGAGGTTCACGGCGGCGATGGGGGTGGGGCAGTGGTGTTTCGTGGTGGCTTTTTGGTGGTTTCTTCTCCTCTTTCCCCTCTCTCCTCTTCCTCCCCTCCCTTTCCTTTTTTCTGATTTTTATTTCTGTCCTTGTGTCTCTATGTGCGCCTCTGTATATGTGTGTATCTTTCAGTGCCTGTTTTGGATCCCCCCCCCCCCCTTATGTGACTGTTACTGTTCATATTTATAGGCCAATTGGTGTGAGGGAGGTGAGGAATCAAAGGACAGCAATTGGAGAAATGACCAAGGACAACAGCTGGCTGGCCAAGGACAGCCATTTGAAAAGGACAACAGCTGGCATGGAGCGCTGGTAGTGGGTGCTGGGGAAGGACAGTCAAAGGAAAGGCCGAGAAAGGACAACATCAAAAAGAAAAGGACCAGCAGCTAGGGCTGCTGCTGCGCCCTCTTCCTTTCTTTTTCTGAATTTTATTTTAAACATTTGTACTATTTGCTTTTTTTTTGTTTTTGTCCATATGTGTAAAAGGACTTGGTTATGTAATAAAAGGGATTTTGGCTATTCAGCTTTTGCCTAATTTTATATTGCATTTTATTTATATTTTTTATATTTTATGAAAATAGAGCAATATCAACAAAAACGAGTATCGAAATAAACGTCACACGTTGAGCGTTAAAGACACGCACACGATTAAACGACGAGAGCAAAAAACTTTTTTGGATTTTTTCAATTAGCCGGACAAAATTAGGGTATGACAATACACAAAGAGAATACAAGAACAAAATTCGTTGCTTCTCTAAATCAAACAGTTTTTCAAAAATGATCTCATTGGGCCCAATTTTCAGATTCACACACACACACACACACACCCCCCATTGTTTACAACATTCAGAATTATTACCGCTTATTTGTGGGAGTGTGTGACTGCTAAACTTAGATCAATTCTTAGCTAGTTTTAAAAGTCCTCCTAGCCTTGGAAAGTGTAGTTTGCTTTTGATCAAAGCATGACAAAGAGCTTGGTTCAAGTACTTCAAAACAACTTTGGTTAGTGCACTATTTATTTCCTAGAATCTTTTTCTCTGATTTTCTTTCTAGGTTAATCATCTTTTGACTGAAACCATAATGGTGTCTCCACAAAATGGTCTCCATACTCAATGATCAACCTTGCTGTATTGCTCTTGTTTTTCTCTTTTCCTTTTTTTTTCTTTCTTTTTTTAAGTAACTAAAACATTATATATTCTCTATATTTATTTTTTCCTATTGTTTAGTGCACCAACCTTTCCCATTCTTAATACTTTGGCCTTAATACAGCCGATGCACCCCCAAACTTAGTTTCATATGCTATTTTAAATTTTTAGTAGAAATTTGGCATTGATCTTGATTCGCTAGCACTAGCCTTAGCATCAAATTATTTTTAGCTAGCTAAGTTTCTTTCTAAGCTCAGAGTTTATGTGTGGAAGCAACAATAAGACTAATCATTGTTCAAACAAGGCTACTCAACACATACACTTTATCATCATTAAATTCAGCCCAAAAAGAAACATTATCTATTACTGCAAGGATAGAAAGTGCAACTAATCATGCCTTTGATTTAAACAAAACAATAATCAAAAGGTCATCCCCCCAACTTAAAACCTAGCAGTGTCCCCACTGCTCATGCAAATGCTAATGGGAGAGACCTTTTGGATACTAATACTGAAATTAAAAACATTTATTACAACAGAATTTTTAAATCCTACACAGTTGCTGGATGCTAATATTGATGCTACAACATCCAGTAGATTTTTTTTTTTGAAATAAAAGACAACACAAACAACATAAACAAAAACACAACAACTAACAACAACACAAACAATAGAACACTAACACACACAAGAGGGAAGATTTACTGATTGGTGAACACAACATAATTCTTTTCTGGCTCAATTTTAGGTGTTGCAGCAGTGGATGCTGCAACTTTGGATGCTGCATCATTGGTTGCTCCAGCATCGGCATGTTGTTGTTCTAATGCCCACTCAGTGTTTTCTGTTGTAATTTCTCACTTTGCTCCTTCTCTTGCCCTTCTCCTTCCCCTGGCTCTGCTTGCATGTCCTGCAATTTTCTTTTTAAAGGTATAGCAAATGCACCAGATTTTTCAGAAGATGTTGCAAATGATGTTGTAGCATCAGGTGCTACCTCCTCACAGTTAATGCTCACTTCACCAATGCAATTGAACACTCCTCCACATCAAAAAAAGAAATAAAAACAACAAATATTAGATTAAAACTCTGGGCTGCCTCCCAGTAGCACTTGGTTTAAGAGTCATCAGCCAGACTAAGTATTGTGGCAGATATCTTCAGCCACAAATGCTGCTGCACATTTCGCTACAGCATCAGAATTCTGCATAATAGACAGCATCTGCACAAGACCACTCAATCACACCTGCAAAACTAAAAACAAAAACACCACAATTAGTCCAAAAAATCTAGGTTGCCTCCCAATAGCGCTTAATTTATAGTCTTTAGCTAGACTAAGCCTCATGTTAGAGTTTTGGTAACTCTATGGTGACCTTGTCCCATACCACATGTGCTCCATAATACTGCTTCACCCTTTTTCCATTGACTTTGAATGTGGAACTGGTGGTTTCATCAAACAATTCCACTGCCCCATTAGGATACACTCTCACCAATTTAAAAGGTCCTGACTGCTTAGATTTGAGCTTTTCAGGGAGTACTTTAAGCTTTGAGATGGACAAAAGAACTTGTAAAGACCAGATTGGTCCCTGAGAATTTTTTCGCGAGACAAATTAGTCCATGACAATTTTTTCGGGACACATTAGTCCCAAACAATTTCAAAACAGGACATGTTAGTCCCTCCGTCCCTTTAGGCGTTGACATCTCATCTTATGTCTCCTACGTGGCACGTTAAACGCCACGTAAGACATTATTTTGGCCCAAATTTGTCCCTGACTTTACAAATTTGAAAATTTTAAAAAAAAGGGACAAATCAATCCTTGTGCATTTCGGGACAAATTGGTCCCTAGTTGTCTTCAACCTCAAATATCTGGTTTCTCAAACCAGAAACCATTAGGGCACCCAAAACTGAATCGCTCTTCAACCTCAAATGTTTGGTTTCTCAGCATTCATATTTTTGTTTCCATTCTCCGGAACTACTTCATAACAGATTTGTGCAACACAGACGAAGGTTTTTTTGGTCATCATCAAGACCCGATGTGCTTTCAATGTCAAAAATGGAATCAAGCTTTTAAAGAATTCTAATAAGGTTATTTAATAACCTCCAAACTTATTATTGCATAAAATTACCACGAAGGAAAAGCCAAAATTACTGCTTAGAGTCTCGCATTTTATCCGTGAGCTCTTCCAGGAATTCAAGAATTGCCAATTTTACCTTTCATTCCTCCTTCACTTCATGACAAGTAAAAGTTTGTTCTACCTTTAACTTTCAATCGTGGTACAATTCAACATTGTCACTCTTACGATGGAAGCCAGGGATCTTCAATTTCTTTTTCTTCCAATGGTCAACCTCCCTATCTATTTCCCACCTTGGCCTACCACCATGAGCACCATGATGCCTATGCCTATATTTATCCCACCTTGGTCTAACTTCCTCGTCTACTTCTTAGTCCTCTACATAATATGAATGTGGAGATCCATGTCTTCTATTATCCCTCCTAGGTGGTGTACAATCCCTTCTTGGAATCCTACCATCCAAGAACTCCATTCTACGCACAAACCTCCATTGATAATCCCTTATCAAGTGTTGATCATTGGAAATTCTATCCCCCATTCTCCTTTGACTTGTGACCAAGTTTGCCAATTCTCGTGTTAATGTCGTTGTTTGGCCTAAGATGGCAGTGATTCTAGGTGAGGGGGGAGTAGAACTCATCCTCACTAGAACAAGTGTACTTAGAAGAAAAGTTAGTATAAATGTAAAGCAGGTCACTCAGGTCACTTTATCCTCCTTTAGCTATTGAAAAGGAATCCTGAAGCTTCTATTTGATCCTTGATGTTTATGTTACTATAGATCCTAAGGATAGTATGTCCAATCATCAAGAGAAACAAGAAGGAAGAAACTACTATGACAAAACTTAAGATTTTTTTGAAGACACAAAAGCAAGAAACAAAAAATGTTTAAAAGGCTAAACCAAATATAGAGTATTTAAAAGACAAATTTAAACTATGAAAAGAGACTCAAAAGAGTGCTAGCAAAACACCAAAGAAATTGCAACCAAGTGAGTAAATAAGCCTCCATAGGCAAAATGGTCCAAATATCCCCAAAAAAATTTGAGACAATTTCTCAATGATCCAAAAAATGTTTACTAACACTGGGAATTTTTCTGGAAATTTTGAATTCTTTTTTATGCTCCCGTGATTAGGTTGATGCCTTTTTTCCTTGAATATAATACTTTTTTGTTGTTTTTTTTTTCTATTTTCAGTATTTTCCTTTTTTCTGAATACTGTTTTAATGTCTAAAAAAAATTAGATTTTGAGACAAACAATTTGGCTTTTGAATCACTGGAAAGTGAGCTATAATGAGTACATAAACACGATTTGAATTTTTCCGCAAACAATTTTATATCAAAAAGTTCGGGAAATTCCAGAAAAAACAAGAACATAATGAAGACACCAAGAACAGAACTGAATCTTTGATTTCTTATAACTATGTTATCTCCTTGTATACACAACCAAATCAAACAAAAATGGTGTCCATTTTGTTCACAATTTTATAAGGAATCTGATTATGCAACTTTTAGGACCCAAAAAAGCACTTATATGAAAAAGTGATTCTGGAAATTGGAGGTTGAAGATCTTCAAGCCTCAAATCAAATTTTCCAGAATTTTCAATTCTCCACCACATTGCGCAAATGAATAGTATATTTTGAGCGAAATTTCACAAGAAACACAAATTCATCATCAATTGGAACAAAAAAGTGGAGCAACTTACTCGAAACGCGATTTTAAAGTGGAAAATTTGTTTACGATTTTTAAGAGGCAATAATGCTCAAATCTCAACAAAAAATCATGAAACCACTTGCAATAGGTGTGAAATAACAACACTAAGTGATTGCTAGCAAAAAATTTCTGCAAAAAGATCCAAAATTGAAAACGAAAATGAGAAATTGATCGCCGCTTTCACGATTTTGTTCAACTCGAAATTGATGAATTCAAGTTCAAAACTAGTGAAATGAAGGTGTATTATGTTGCGAATTCCATAACAACCAAGATGCAATCACGAATTGAGGATGAAAACAACAGAAATCGCAAAATCTTAATTGATGAATTAATAATTAGACAGAAGTAGTGTTCACTTTCTGTTCTAAATTTTGGGAAGGGATTGAGTTTTCTCAAGTTCAACCAACGTGTTTGGGTGTTTTTTGCTTAAGTTGGGAATTTCATTTTCATTTAGTCCATGTTTGTTTGAGTTGTTTCTGAGATTATTTTAATCAAATCATGACATTTTCGTTTGTCCCATTTTTTACTCTTTTGGCTAGATAAACAAAACCTTTTTTTTACCAATAGATAAACTAAACCTTAAATATATCACAAGTTTAATAATTATGTATGAGTTTTACTAGCTTGATTAAGTACCGATACTTGAGTGAAATGCAAAATTATTATTATTATTAGGTTTAAATATATTTTTCGTCCCTGCAAATATAGTTGTTTTTGAAATAAGTCCCTGCAAATTTTTTTTTGTTTTAAATATGTCCTTCTGTTAACTCTCTATTAGCCTATCCTAAGTAGGTAGCTCAGTTGGCGAGCTAAGGGATATCGAAGGAGTGCACCAAATGAGTGCAAGAAGGAGGTCCCGGGTTCAACTCTCGGAAACTAACATTCCCCCACCCCCACTAATATTGCTTATAAAAAAACTCTCAGTTAGCCCATCTGCTGATGTGGCTAACAGATTTATGATGTGTCTTATTTACCACGCCACATCATTATCCTCTTCCATCATTCACATTCACAATCACCCATTTACAAATTGGTATGAAACTTGTTCAAAATCGGTACAGCACATAACTATCGTGCAACCAAAGAAGACGTCGCAACTGTTGGGTGAGAAATGGTTGTTGTGGATTCCATCACCATTTGGCTTATACGCAAAAACGGTGTCTTCGGCAGAGAGATTGGAGTTAGAGATGACGACAACGAGGTTTTTGTTGTTGGGTGAGTGGGAAATCACAACGATCAAAAGAAAAAAGTCACCCTTTGCCTTCAACAACGACCCAACAAAGAAATTGTTCTGGACTGGGCCGGAAGCCCAATTCACATCTGGGACGACCATGGGCGCCCAAAGCGCCAGTTAAAGATTTGAGACCAAAACCAGCGTGATCAACGGTCAAGATCGACTCTCACTGATGCGTGCATGATCAGTGGTCGAGATTGACCACGCTGATCAATGGCCAGTGCTGCCTCCCTGACACTATATAAAGAAGTACTATTCCCACTGACAGGTACACTTTTTTACTCATACCGTTACTCTGCTCACACTCTTACTCCACTGACTTGGGTGTCAGAGTGTCTTTGCAGGTACAACGTAGGCAGAGCTCTACATACGACCAGATATCACCAGTCAAATTAACTCATACATCCGGACTGAAGACTCGTTCGCTCGGACCCACTCTCAAGGACGAGCACCTCAGTTCATTGGCGACCACAGTGGTAGCCCGTCCCCAGGAGTTACCCCACCTCCGTTCCTATGGCTCCGCGAGGTAGACCACCCCGCCAAACGAACCCGCGCTTGCAAAGCGTGGTTGATGTTCCGAACCAACCGCAAGAAACCCCAGAGGGCGTCCCGATTACCGTTAAGAACAATGTTCAAGGCGCACCCTCCCGACCGGCAACATAGGCAAATGTCGTGCTCCCGGCCAATGTCGTACAGCAGATTCTAGAAAAGTTAACAAAAGTGACTTCGGGGCGGGCGAACACCGTACCCGAGCCGAACCAGGGCGACGTTCAATCTCCAATTGTAAGAAGAAATCCGTCTTGGCGACATAGATCACCTCCCAGAAGGCATCTTGTACACCGGTCCCCGCCTCAACGAAGAGGTCGAGGAGGAGCTCAAACTCCACCAAGGACACCGCACTCCTCGACCGATCCTACTTATTGGTCAGAAGAGCCTTCATACCAAGAATCTTCGTATGACTCATCTAGGTCGCCCACCCGGTCAAGAAGTAGATCATTTGACCAGTATGCCCGTCCTCATCACAAGAAGTGTTCTCCAGAACGACGCTACCCCTACAGGTATTCCCCAGAGCGACGTGGTCATCGAGGCCGACGCTTCGAGGACCGACCACCTCGTGGAGAAAAGAGCGACATGAGGTTGGGACCCTTTACACGAGACATTGACGAGTATCCTATCCCTCGTGCCCTTGAAAAACCCCCGTCGGACTTGAGAATGTACAACGGCCTGAAAGACCTCGATGCCCACCTAAGATATTTCGATTCGATGATGCAATACCGGAGAGCATACGGGCCAGTGAAGTGCAAAATATTTCCCCTAACCTTGGAGGGGCCGACCTTAGAATGGTTCCCGAAGCTGAGGCCGAACACCATCTCATTCTGGGAGCAACTCGCTAGGGTTTTTTTCTGCCTGTGACACAGCTTCAAGGGTGAAACCCAAGTCACACGCGATCCTGAAAGCAATCAGACAAGAACCTAGGGAAACAAGGGGACTGGAAGGCGATATGAGACTATGATTCCTTCGGGACGGGTTCCGTACTGACAGTTTGTTTGAAATTGAAGTGGGCGTGAACGAACTGCCCGATTTGGAAACTTTCTTCCGCAAATCTCAGAGATTCATGAACTATGAAGAAAAGGCAATAGCGACGCAAGTCGTCGCGGGGGGGACGACCAACGAACCCCAAGGAGAGCGCGACCATAGATCGAGAAGGGATCAGGGAGGTCCCGTCAAGGGACTTCAAATCCAAAAAGTTCTCAGATCGCACTAAGATGAACACGTCCTACGCTTAGATTCTGTCTGAGGGTGCTAATACAGAATTCAAGGACATCAAGAGACCTGAACCACTTGTTTTTAAAGAAGGACAGCGCCCATCCCGTAAGTACTGCCGCTATCACCGCAGTAACTGGCACGACACCAACAATTGTATGGACCTCAAAGATGATATAGAGAAATTGATCAGAAAGGGTAAGCTTACCCAATACGTGAAGAAGGGACAGACGGATGAACCGGATGATAAGCAAGTAGCTCGCTCCCCTCGAAAGGGGAAGGCAATGGTCAACGAATTGTCCAAAGCGAGAGAAGAGGACGACGACGAGGATGAGGAAGAGCCAGACACCCGAAAATCTAAAGGACGACAAGTCGCCATGGTGATCACCGGAGGGTTCCCTATAGATGGAAGAGAAACTAATAAATCCATGAAAAGAAGATGGAAAGAAATCATGAGCGTCGCTTCAACATCCATCCTCAGAGTTTTTTCTAAGAGGCCGCCTGTAACGCCCAAATATTTAATTAAATATTTAGGTATTCATTTATTTATTTATTTATTTCAGTTGGTGTAATTATATTAGTTTTTGATTAAGAGGTGTATAATTGAATATTAGGGGATGGTGTTAGTGATCGGGCTTAAGCTGGAGGAAAGCCCGTGATCCAAGCCCACTAGCTAGGCGCATAGGTGAAGCGCCTAGGCTAGGGTTTGGTGCTCATTTGCGAATTGCTTGGAGACAGAAAGAAAGAAAAGTTGCGAAATAGAGAGAGGAGAATAGAGAAAGAGTTCGGCGCACCTAAGGGGGAAGAGGAGGAGGAGGAGTTCGCGAATTCCAGGGAGCAGAGAGGAGCTGTGTTGCTGAGGTTTTGTTGGTGACTCGATCAAGAGAATTGGTGCTCTCCTACTATAAGGTAAGGGTGGGGTTCTCCCTTATAATAGGGTTTTATGATGGGGTTATGTGGGAATAGGTCCTATGATGCCTAGTGTTTGATTTTGATGTTGATTTGATGATAGTTATATCATGATTATGTTAATTGAAATATTGGCTTGTTGGTGATTGTTGGAACTCTAGAAAAATTGGTGTTCATTGTTGTTACCACGAATTGCATGCTAAGTGTTTGAATAAATGTTGTTTGGTGTTGTGATTGACAATTCATGATAATTGACATTGGGGTTTAAGAATTGGTGAACTAAATTGGTGACTAAATCGAATTGGTGATTTAACATGGTGAAATTCTGAAATTTTGGGTCCCTAGGGCGCCATGGGCACCAAATGTTGTTGCTGTCCCTGTTGCAGAAAATGGCGCCCTGTGCCTGGGCGCCATGTTTGGTCGTGTTGCGTTCGGTGCCTGTGCCTGGGCGCCACATCCTGTGTGTTGCGTTTTCCTCCTGTGTTGCTGTTTTAGGCGCCCTGTGCCTGGCCGCCGTGTATGGTGTGTGTTTCGTGTTGTGTTGCGGTTTCTGTTGTGTTCTGGACTGTCTGGGCGCCAAGGGCGCCATTTCCTGCCGTGTTGCCTGCTGGGTGCCTCCCTGGGCGCCAGTTCCTGCGTGGTGTTGCCTATGGGCGCCATGGGCGCCATATCCTGTGCCATGTTGCGTTTTTGTGTTGCCTGGGCGCCAAGGGCGCCAGTTTCTGTTGCTGGCCAGTTTCTGCGTGTTGCCTGCTAGGCGCCTTGCTCCTGGGCGCCATTTTCAGGATGTTCCTCAATTTTTCCCCGGTTTTGTTTTTGACATATCTTTTGACTCGGGAGTCCGATTTAGACGTTTCAAAATGTTTTGGAAAGCTTATTCAAAGGCCTAGCTGAATATTCTAATTTGAGGCAATGTGGTCCATTTTTATGGAAAATTGTTAACCGTTGGTGTAGTCGTTAAATGATGATGTTTTAAAAAGAAAGTTGTCATGTCTCAAATACTTTGGAAAAAAAAAATTGTCGTGGTCTCAAATATTTTGGAAAATTGTTGTTTGTCTCCGGTGTTAGGAAAAATCCTCGCGTCTCAAATGTTTTGGAAAACTGTTGTTTTCTTGGTGTCTTGGTGCTGTTTGAGCTAGGTGTGAAGGCTCAAACCTTGGTGTTGTAGGAGCTAGGTGTGAAGGCTCCAAATTTTGGTGGTCCGTTGTGTCGGGTAGTCTTGGTGTTTCGGTGTCGTTGGGGCTAGGTGTGAAAGCCCAATTTTGGTGATATTCGGTGATTGATTTTGGTGTGTCACATTATGACTAAATTGGTGATTGTCTGTGTGCATTCATGGTGTCGCATACAACATATGCATTTATTTTGGTGAAGGCCTTTGGTCTTGGAGCTGGGTGTGAAAGCTCAATTTTTCTAAAACTAGTGAGCCGGGTGTGAAAGCTCAATTTTTGGTGAAATGGTGAGCCGGGTGTAAAAGCTCTCAATTTTGGTGACGCCTCTATTTACAGGCACAATTTTGGTGATTTTGGTACCACATGCATATGCCCGTTGGTGTGGGTTGCATTCATGCATTGTCATGACATTTGGTGACTGGTTGTAATGTTTATAATTTGACGTATGTTTATAATTTGATGTGTGTAGTGGAGTGGTAGATATAGTTGTCATATTCTAGCATAATTCCTATCATTTTACGCTATTATATTGAAGATATCTCACCCCTTCTGTTTGAATGTTATCCCTATGCAGTAACGTGCAGGTGATTGCGAATGAAGGCTTAGGTACCTTCGCTATTCTGAGTCGGTGTCATCGGTGTCCTTTGCTTTGATGTGTAACACTCAAGGGGGGATAAACGCTAAACTTTGGTTGTTGCATTTTATTTGTTTGGAGTCCATTCAGGACATCATGATTTTATTGTTTTGAATCTTATTTCTATTTCCGCTGCGTGGTGATGTATTTTTAACAAAGTTATTTATATCGTATGAGACATTTTATTTAACGATGAATGTGTGACATCTCTTTTCGAAATATGAAATAAATTTGGCTAAAGTGCTCTCGGGGTCCCTTATCTTTATTTAAAGTAACGATTTGGTCCTTTATCTTTTTTTTGTCCCAAATCAGTCCTTTATGTTTTAAATTTTTGACACATAAATCCTTTTCTGTCCCAAATCAGTCCTTTATGTTTCAAATTTTTAACACATAAATCTTTTTTTTTGACACATAAATCAGCACTGTTAACGGAAAAGGATTTATGTGCTAAAAATTTGAAAGATAAAGGACTTATTTGGGACAAAAAAAACATAAAGGACTAATTCGTTATTTTAAATAAAGATAAAGGACCCCGGGAGCACTTTAGCCAATAAATTTTTGTAACTCTGATTTTATTAAATAATTACCGGGTAGAAAATGGGTGTTACACCGCCCATATCCTTCGGGGACGAGGATCTCCTCGATGGAAAGCCAAACAAGCAGGTTCCACTACTAATAGTCGCGGTGATGGCCAATGTGGAAGTAAGGAGGATTTTGATCGACCAGGGAAGTTTAGCTGACATCATCTTTGAAAATCTCCTCGATGTGTTGAAAATTTCTAGAGATGACTTAAAACCTTATCGGGGAACAGATTTGACCGGCTTCAACGGCTCGTCCACAACCCATCTCGGGCGCCTTGAGTTGATGGTCACCTTTGGGGACGACAACGCAGAAAAACCTTTGTGTAGGACAGTGAAGACCGACTTCTTGGTACTCTCGTGCAAGTCAGTGTACTAGTGTATAATCGGTCGACCCACCTTAGGACGACTTGAGGCAGTCGCATCGACCGTCCATCTTAAGATGAAGTTCTACTCTGACAAAGGCGAAGTGGTCACCCTCCTAGTCGATCTCCCTTCGGCGAAGAGGATATTTTATATGAGTTTGAAGGAGCAAGGGAAGCTAGAGATTAAAAAGGCGGAGACCCCGAGTAGAGGGGGGAACCAAGTCAATGTGGCCGACTTGGAAGCCCGTTATGATCCTGATAATGAAGAAGAAGAGGGAGACGACCTCCTAACCAGGGAGATGAAGAAAAGAATTAAGAGACCAGAGCCTGATGGAGAGTACACTCAAATCCAGCTGGGGGACGATCCTGAGAAAACAGTCAAGATCGGGAATGATCTCCCAGATCAGCTCGTCCAATGTCTGAAACAGCATGCCGACTTATTCTCCTGCAGTGCGGCCGATTTTCCAGGGACTCCACCAGAGGTAGCATGCCATCACTTGGCTGTTGGATGATTTTCCGGTGTCCTTCACCTTTTTTTCTTTTCCCTTTTTCAACTTGCTATGTGACACATGATTTATGATAGCGTTGTTTGATTTGTATAGCCAACCCCACCTAGTGCGGATGGGCTTTTTGTCGTCAATGTTGTTTGAACCTTGTAT
Source organism: Astragalus membranaceus (assembly GCA_039519185.1). Taxonomy (NCBI): domain Eukaryota; kingdom Viridiplantae; phylum Streptophyta; class Magnoliopsida; order Fabales; family Fabaceae; genus Astragalus; species Astragalus membranaceus. The sequence continues at coordinate 80,050,886 of CM076850.1, read as the reverse complement.
TCAATGTGCTTTTCTGTAGTTATTTTTTATTACTGCTGTTAAGCAATGGGATTTGTTTCTGTTAACTCTGTGCGTTTAGATGCTGCTTTTCCATGTTCTTACTATTTTGAATGTTAGGCCTGCAGGAGAGTCAAGTAATGATGGTAAAGCCGAGTTAGTTGATGATGATAGAGTTGAACTTGAGAAAAGCAATATCCTTCTAATGGGCCCAACAGGATCAGGTAAACCAGTTTTTAGTTTTTAGCCTACCTTCTCAACTCTCAGGTGTATCTGTATGTACTTATGGTTGTGTAGTAGTTTCAATTTTCAGTGTGATAGTGATTTAGCTGCTGCAGAGCCAGTGATAGTGTCTTTACAGATTGAAGGAAGAAGAGCATTACTCACTTGTCTTCTCACAACTGGTTAGTTACTTCAAGAATCTCGTATATGTTTTGCCATAATAATTTCATTTCCATGTGGCTTGCTTGCTTAATTAATTGATTGATTTTATGTTATGTCAGTTGCTGGAGTCTATGCATGTGATGTTGCTGGAGCTGTTAGCACTAGCACTGGTGGGTTCCCAACGCCAAAGGAGCTATGTAAGGGACTTGATAAATTCGTAATTGGACAAGAGAGGGTTAAGAAGGTATGTGTGTGACTATTTTTCAATGATTTTGGGATTTGCAGTGAACTCGAGAGATTGGTGATTAATGTTACCTTAATTGTATTTGCAGGTTCTTTCTGTGGCAGTTTATAATCACTATCAGAGAATATTTCATGAGTCTTCATCCAAGTCCAAGTGGTTGGTATATTACTTCAGCTTGTTAGCCTTTCTTTTATTTGCTTTTCTGTAGTTATTTTTTATTACTGCTGTTAAGCAATGGGATTTGTTTCTGTTAACTCTGTGCGTTTAGATGCTACTTTTCCATGTTCTTACTATTTTGAATGTTAGGCCTGCAGGAGAGTCAAGTAATGATGGTAAAGCCGAGTTAGTTGATGATGATAGAGTTGAACTTGAGAAAAGCAATATCCTTCTAATGGGCCCAACAGGAGAGTCAAGTAATGATGTTCTTACTTAATATTGCAATATCCTTCTGCAAATTTTTGTCTGTGTTCACTAACATTTTCATGCTATATCTTCACATTGTGGATAATGATGAATCAACAAAATATTGCATGTCACAGTTTATTTGGGTAAGTACTTAAAATCCTTTGCTAAAGAGCTGTATTGTGAAACACCCTTTGGTAGTGTAACTGAAACTGATATGTGATAAATTTTTGTTTATTGAATTATTTAAGGTGGTTATGATATGGAAGTGAAAGTTGCAAAAGCATATGATCTAGCAGCTCTAAAGTATTGGGGACCTTCAACACATATAAACTTCACTGTATGTTTCAACTAATTAAGGACCAATTTTCACTACAAAATCTCAATCTTAGATTCATTAAACTCCCATTCTTTCTGTTGTTCTCTTTTGGCAGCTAGAAATTTACCAAACTGAACTTGAAGTAATGAAGAACATGACTAGGCAAGAATATGTTGCACACTTGAGAAGATACAAAATCTACTAATTAGGATTTAATGCTATTAATAACTATTGTTGTGAATAATGATATGTTGATATTAAGTTTTTGGTTCTTCTGTAGAAAGAGTAGTGGGTTTTCAAGGGGTGAGTGACAAGGTTTTTAATGCTATTTTATTGCTTCTTTTTCCTCTAAATTATAATGGAGACATTAATTTGGGGTTTAATTAGATATCTAAATTTAGTTTTGGATCTGTTATGTAGGCACCATCAACATGGTAGATGGCAAGCAAGGATTGGCAGAGTTGCAGGAAATAGAGACCTCTATCTTGGCACATTCAGTAAGTTCTTCCAAGAAATGATATATATATATATATATTTCTAAGAAAGAATTCACACTTTTTAATTTAGCATGTATTTATCTCTCATGTCTTTGACCTCGTTCCGATGTTCAGGAGAAAGGGATCCTGACCTCGTTCTAATTATATTTTTGCCCTTGAACTAAATTCAGGCACTCAAGAGGAAGCAGCAGAAGGATATTAGGCCCATAGGAGAGTCAAGTAATGATGTTCTTACTATTTTTGTCCTTGATTTTGTTTGAATATGTTGATACTTAAAGCTGATTGTTAGCACTAATTCCCATGGAATCTTGTCCTAATTGTGTCTGCCATTGGTTCAGTGTTGTGGACTGGAATTTACTTCGTTATTCCAATTGAGCCATAAAATTAATTGTGAAGTAGTTTACTTTGAACTTATGAACTTATTAACTGTGAGTATTATTTATGAACTGAGCAATGATATATGACTCCATGGCCCAATGGATTAGGCGCTGGTCTACGGAACCAGAATTCTGGGTTCGATCCCCAGCGGAGTCGCTTCTACGGAACAAAAATTTGTATAACCAGGGTATAGATTAAACCAAAATTTGAAAAAAAAAAAAACTTTTAAAGTCAGGAAAGAATAAACGCTTGACTTTAAATCATACTTACGAAGTCAGGCAAGAATAAATGCTTGACTTTAAATCATACTTACGAAGTCAGGCAAGAATAAATGCTTGACTTTAAATCATACTTACGAAGTCAGGCAAGAATAAATGCTTTACTTTAAATCAGACTTACGAAGTCAGGCTATCGCTTGACTTTAAAACTCCTGACATACAAAGTCGACTTAATAAAAGTCAAGCGCCCGCCTGACTTTAAATCCCCTTTTCGCCTGACTTTAAATCCCTTTTTTGCACTAGTGTATATTATAGACAAAATGACATATTAATGCAACAAAAACATGTCATCATGTTAGGTAAAAGTGGATCAGTAAACAATATACTTGGTGATATCCTCCTCTTCTTGTCCCCTCTAAGTAAACCAGGTACAAGTCTAACAATGATTCTCGGACATTGACACTGTCAAATATTACATATAAGTTCAATTAAAAATAACATAAAATATTTCATAAAGTATATCCCAAAGTGCAGAACCAAATTCCTTGAATCTGAAAGTGCAGAACCAATCATATAACAACAGTAAACACATATCAAACCCAAACTTGGAAACACATATACAAACTTGGAAACAACTTTGTTACCAAGTGGCTTCAGTCTCAAGAGGGGGGGTGAATTGAGATTTAAAAACTTTTCAGATCTTTTGAAAATGTTTTTCCCCTTTTCAATGACTTAGATCAATTTTCGCGCAGGTTAAGTGGAAGCGAAGGAATTAGAATATAAAGCAGTAAAGCGGTATAACAATAAAGCAGGAAAGCAGTAAAGCACGCAGAGATTTATCCTGGTTCGGTCACCTCCTAGTGACCTACGTCCAGTCCTCACACCCTTGTGAGATTTTCCACTAACACAACAAGGCTTACAGGTGCCTTGGAAAACCTTTACAGACTCAGGCACTCTCCTCCTAGGATACCCCACCTATAGAGAGCCCTCAGATCTAATATAACAATAACAAGAGATACCCCACCCCTGTTATAATCAACTGCCCTAGAAAGATACCCCACTTCCTAGTACATGCAGCTACCCTAGAGAGATACCCCACTCCCTAGAACAAAACACAACAATTAAATAATAAACAATTGTAAATGCAGAAATACCTCTAGTGTAGGCAGATATTACAACTTGAAGAATACAACCCCAACTAACTCTTAGCAACAGATCAGCTCAGACAGACCGACGGTACTTGACGAGCAAAAGAATAAGCGTGAAGAGTTTTCTCAAAAGTTTTCTGTTTCATGCAAGTGGGTTGAGTTGTGTATTGTGTGAAAATGAATCGTGAAGCACTGCCTATTTATAGGCTATGAGGATTTCATTTTTACGTTGAAAATAGTGTAGGAATCGATTCTTTGTTAAAATATATTTGATCTTGGAATCGATTTATTTAGGTGAGGAATCGATTTATCTTTGTTTGGAAAATATGGGAAATCGATTCTTGAGTGCCATGGAAAGCTAGGAATCGATTCTATACGTAGTGAAAATATGTAGGAATCGATTTTCAGCTTGCCTGAGACAAGTGGGAATCGACTCTCAGTTGTTTGAAAAAGATTGGGAATCGATTCTTCCCTTAAAAATTATTTGGCTCAGAAATCGATTTATGTACTGAAAGTACATGACCTGAAAATCGATTTATAGCTTTTCTATTTTACCTGAAAATCGATTTTGATATTTGTTTATGCATGAGGAAATCGATTTTGTTATTTTAAAGGTGATAGAAATGTTTACGTAAATATGCATGCAACTTTAAAAAACTTTGTGAGTGTGTGAGACTTTGAGATACGAGCTGACCTTTGAAAGAGCTTACACTTTTTCCTAAGACACACCCAAACCCTAATGACTACCCTTATATTTAAGGACTACCCTTAAACTTGAATCTTCAGTTCTTGGCTTGCTTGTCTTGGATTGTGACTTTGACGTTTAGTCACTTTTATTGACTTTGACCGTCAATCTTACCTTTGTCTTTTTCATCATCAAAACATATCCTGCAATATCAGGTTACCTGCAACACAAGGTATCCACATTCTCCCCCTTTTTGATGATGACAAAACATTAACTCATCTCAAGGTGGGAGGTTAGTTCAAACAGATAATGTATATGATACTCCCCCTATCATGATGCTCCCCCTGTTTTATTGACTGTATGCAAGTAAATGCAAATGCATGCTGAATATTAAAACTTTATTCTAAATATTAAAAATTCTATTTTTCTCCCCCTTTTTGTCATGATCAAAGAGGGCAACATGTAATAAAAATGCGAATCTAACAGCATGAAGAGGAATCAATGATTCCAAGTTCTCTTCGAATGAAGAAGAAGTTTTCTTTCTGTAAAGGTTTTGTAAAAATATCAGCTAGCTGTTTTGCCGATTCCACAAATTCGATTACACAATCCCCTTTTTGGACATGATCTCTAAGAAAATGGTGTCTTATCTCTATATGCTTGGTCCTAGAGTGTTGGACGGGGTTCTTTGTAAGATTGATAGCGCTGGTATTGTCGCATTTTATAGGGATATGATCTAGATCTATACCATAGTCAAGAAGTTGTTGCTTCATCCAGAGGATTTGTGCACAACAACTCCCTGCTGCAACATATTCTGCTTCAGCAGTTGACAGTGCGACACTGACTTGTTTCTTACTGTGCCATGAGACTAATGCACTACCTAGTATGTGACATGTTCCACTAGTGCTTTTTCTGTCCAACTTACGTCCTGCAAAGTCAGAATCTGAATATCCAATAAGGCTACATGTGGCGCCTTTTGGGTACCATAGACCAACATTTTGAGTGCCTACCAGATATCTCATTATTCTTTTGACAGCTACTAAATGTGACTCTTTTGGATTTGCTTGATACCTAGCACACATGCAAACACTAAACATGATGTCCGGTCTACTAGCAGTTAAGTAGAGAAGAGAGCCAATCATACCTCGATATTTGCTTAGTTCTACCGGTTTACCTTCTTCATCTTTGTCTAAGTAGCATGAGGTGCTCATTGGTGTGGACATTTCTTTTGCTTTGTCCATCTCGAATCTTTTGAGTAGTTCTTTGCAGTACTTTGATTGAGATATGAAGATGCCGTTGGTTGTTTGTTTTATTTGAAGCCCAAGGAAGAAGTTGAGTTCTCCCATCATTGACATTTCAAATTCATTCTGCATAATACTTGAAAATTCTTTGCAAAGCAATTCATTAGTAGCACCGAAAATAATATCGTCCACATAAATTTGCACGAGTAAGATGTCATCTTTTGACCTTTTTATAAAAAGTGTAGTGTCGACTTTTCCTCTTTGAAAATCATGATTGAGTAGGAATTTGCTCAATCTTTCGTACCAAGCTCTGGGAGCTTGCTTTAGACCATATAGAGCCTTTTTGAGTTTAAAAACATGGTCTAGTTTTTCGAAATTTTCAAAGCTAGGAGGTTGTTCAACATATACTTCTTCTTGGATAAAACCATTTAAGAAAGCGCTCTTAACATCCATTTGATACAATTTAAAATCCATGATTGATGCAAAAGCAAGTAACATGCGAATAGCTTCTAATCTAGCTACAGGAGCATACGTTTCATCATAGTCTATTCCTTCTTCTTGATTATAACCTTTAGCAACTAGTCTAGCTTTGTTCCTAATTATTATACCTGATTCGTCTAGCTTGTTTTTAAACACCCATTTTGTGCCTATTATCTGGTGTTTATCAGGTCTAGGAACTAGATCCCACACTTCGTTTCTTTCAAACTGGTTTAACTCTTCTTGCATAGCAATAGTCCAATGTTCATCAACTACGGCTTCATCTATATTTCTAGGTTCAATTTGAGATACGAAGGCCATATGATTACATGCATTTCGAAGAGAGTTACGAGTAGTTACCCCTTTTGTTACATCACCTATGACATTTTCAAGCGAGTGATCCCTTGGGATTCTCCATTCCTTGGGAAGTTCACTGCTTGATCCTTCTTCTGACTTATCTTGAGGGGTGGATTTTGTTTCTTCTTCTTTCTTCTTCTCACCTATCTCTAACTCTTCAGGTTCATCTGCAATATCAATAACCTTTCCTAGCCTTTTGGGGTTAGTTTCATCAAATGTAACATGTACAGATTCCTCAATTACCTTATTTCTTTTATTAAAAATTCTAAAGGCCTTGCTAGATAAAGAGTAACCAAGAAAAATTCCTTCATCAGCTTTAGCATCGAATTTACCTAGGTTGTCTTTTCCATTATTCAATACAAAACATTTGCAACCAAAGGTGTGAAGATGTGAAATATTTGGTTTTCTCCCCTTGTAAAGTTCATAGGGGGTTTTCTTTAAAATTGGCCTAATTAGAACTCTATTCATAACATAACAAGCAGTACTTACAGCATCCGCCCAAAAGTATTTTGGGATGTCATGATCATTTAGCATTGTTCTGGCAAGTTCCTCCAATGATCGATTTTTACTTTCAACAACTCCATTTTGTTGAGGAGTTCTAGGTGCTGAGAAGTTGTGATTTATACCAAGTTCTTCACATAGGATTTCGAATTTTTCATTTTCAAATTCTCCACCGTGATCAGATCGAATTGAGATAATCTTCAATTCTTTCTGATTTTGAATGCTGCGAGCAAGCTTTTTGAATGCTCCAAAAGCTTCGCTCTTATTTGCCAGAAAGAGAGTCCAGGTATACCTTGAATAATCATCTACTATAACTAGAGCATAGTAATTTCCACCATAACTTTTTGTCCTTGAGGGACCAAATAGATCCATGTGTAACAGCTGCAAAGGTTTGTTAGTAGACACAATATTCTTTGATTTAAAGGACACTTTTACCTGTTTACCCTTTTGGCATGCATCACACAATTTATCTTTTTCAAACTTGATTTTAGGCAAACCACTAACTAGATCTTTAGACACTAGCTTGTTAAGGTGATCCATATGAATATGAGCTGTCCTACGGTGCCATAACCAAAAGTTTTCTTCTTTACTAATGAGGCAACATGCATTATGTGATGAAACACTATCTAGACTCATCATGTATATGTTTTCTACTCTATTTCCTATCATTCTAACTTGTTTACTTTGTTTATCCTCAATGATGCATGAACCTGAGTCAAATATTACCCTATTTCCTTTATCACAAAGTTGGCTAATGCTCAAAAGATTATGTTTAAGACCTTCAACATAGAGCACATTATCAATAGCAGTAGATAAGTCTTTACCAACTTTACCTTCACCAAGGATTCTTCCTCTGTTATTGTCACCATAAGTCACATGACCGCTTGATCTGGGGGTAAGAGTTAGGAACTTTGTAATATCTCCAGTCATGTGCTTTGAGCATCCGCTGTCAAGGTACCAATCTGACCCCCGTACCTTGAAGCATACCTCGTTTTCATTTTCGCTTTCATGATCAGCCATTAATGCAACTTGAGCTTCTTCATCTTCTGATTCATCTGATGAATCCATGCAGTTGTCTTCCCATGCGATGTAGGCTTTTCTTCCTTTGTTATTTTTGAATGCCTTCTTTTCATATTTGGAGTCCTTTTTCTGTAGATTAGAACATTCCATTTTCATGTGCCCGGGTTTCCCGCATTCATAACAAGTAGGAGGACCGGATGTACTTTCTTTGCTAGAGAATTTTTTTGATTTGAAGTTCTTCTTTGGATAGTTGTTGCCTTTCATGAACCTTTTGAACTTCCGAACCATAAGAGCCATATTCTCTTCATTTTCATCAATTTCGTCATCTGAGTTGTCACTATCATCAAATTGACTAGAACAAGATGCTTTTAGAGCTAAGCTTTTCTTTTTCTTATCTGTATTTTCGTACTCAGCTAGACGAGTGAGTTCTAGTTCATGCTCTTGAAGTTTACCGAACAGAGTAGCCAGAGTCATGGTAGCTAAATTTCTTGATTCAGCTATAGCAGTAACCTTAGGTTGCCATTCTCTATTCAGACATCTCAGAACTTTGTTGATTAGATCCTCTGCAGGAAATGACTTACCCAACAAGCTTAACTGATTCACAATGTGAGTGAACCTTTTCTGCATTTCTGGTATTGTTTCACCTGTATTCATCCTAAACAATTCGTACTCTCTGATAAGAGTATTTGTTCTTGCCCTTTTCACTTCATTTGTACCCTCATGAGTAACTTGGAGATTATCCCACATTTCTTGGGCAGATTTACAGTTTGAAACTCGAAAAAATTCATCAGGACTTAAAGCAGAAGTAATAATATTTTTGGCACGTAAATTATGTTGCACTTTTCTTTTCTCATCATCAGACCATTCATTTCTACTTTTAATGGTAAGAATACCATCTACTAAGTGTGTGGGGACATAGGGTCCTTTTTCCACAGCATCCCAAACATCTAAGTCTACCCCTTCAATAAAGATTCTCATTCTTTCTTTCCAATATGCGTAATCTTTCCCGTTGAATCCCGGAGGACGGGTAAGAGAAGCACCCTCTTGCGTAGACCAACCTGAAGCCATTTCTCTTGAAGCTGCTAGGCCCTTTATACAAGAGTCTAGCTCTGATACCACTTGTTACCAAGTGGCTTCAGTCTCAAGAGGGGGGGTGAATTGAGATTTAAAAACTTTTCAGATCTTTTGAAAATGTTTTTCCCCTTTTCAATGACTTAGATCAATTTTCGCGCAGGTTAAGTGGAAGCGAAGGAATTAGAATATAAAGCAGTAAAGCGGTATAACAGTAAAGCAGGAAAGCAGTAAAGCACGCAGAGATTTCTCCTGGTTCAGTCACCTCCTAGTGACCTACGTCCAGTCCTCACACCCTTGTGAGATTTTCCACTAACACAACAAGGCTTACAGGTGCCTTGGAAAACCTTTACAGACTCAGGCACTCTCCTCCTAGGATACCCCACCTATAGAGAGCCCTCAGATCTAATATAACAATAACAAGAGATACCCCACCCCTGTTATAATCAACTGCCCTAGAAAGATACCCCACTTCCTAGTACATGCAGCTACCCTAGAGAGATACCCCACTCCCTAGAACAAAACACAACAATTAAATAGTAAACAATTGTAAATGCAGAAATACCTCTAGTGTAGGCAGATATTACAACTTGAAGAATACAACCCCAACTAACTCTTAGCAACAGATCAGCTCAGACAGACCGACGGTACTTGACGAGCAAAAGAATAAGCGTGAAGAGTTTTCTCAAAAGTTTTCTGTTTCATGCAAGTGGGTTGAGTTCTGTATTGTGTGAAAATGAATCGTGAAGCACTGCCTATTTATAGGCTATGAGGATTTCATTTTTACGTTGAAAATAGTGTAGGAATCGATTCTTTGTTAAAATATATTTGATCTTGGAATCGATTTATTTAGGTGAGGAATCGATTTATCTTTGTTTGGAAAATATGGGAAATCGATTCTTGAGTGCCATGGAAAGCTAGGAATCGATTCTATACTTAGTGAAAATATGTAGGAATCGATTTTCAGCTTGCCTGAGACAAGTGGGAATCGATTCTCAGTTGTTTGAAAAAGATTGGGAATCGATTCTTCCCTTAAAAATTATTTGGCTCAGAAATCGATTTATGTACTGAAAGTACATGACCTGAAAATCGATTTATAGCTTTTCTATTTTACCTGAAAATCGATTTTGATATTTGTTTATGCATGAGGAAATCGATTTTGTTATTTTAAAGGTGATAGAAATGTTTACGTAAATATGCATGCAACTTTAAAAAACTTTGTGAGTGTGTGAGACTTTGAGATACGAGCTGACCTTTGAAAGAGCTTACACTTTTTCCTAAGACACACCCAAACCCTAATGACTACCCTTATATTTAAGGACTACCCTTAAACTTGAATCTTCAGTTCTTGGCTTGCTTGTCTTGGATTGTGACTTTGACGTTTAGTCACTTTTATTGACTTTGACCGTCAATCTTACCTTTGTCTTTTTCATCATCAAAACATATCCTGCAATATCAGGTTACCTGCAACACAAGGTATCCACAAACTTCACCAATCATATACAAACATGGAAACAACTTCACCAATCTAACCCAAACTTGGAAACACATATACAAACAACTTCAACAATACAGATTTGTTCCAAATCAAGAACCCTAAATACAGATAATCTACTAAATCATAATCCCAAATTAAGTTATAAAACATCATATGTAACACCCCGGTATTTCTAACATGTAGAGAGACCGCAGATGCACAGATGCGGAAATTCAGAGGACACATTTCCTGTTAAAGTATTGGACATACAAACTTTTTCCGTAATAAACCCTTAATCGGAAATAGCATTACTTCATAAAAGTAGAAGTTTATCGGTTCCATACCGAATGGATTACAATATCCAAGTCCAAATTCCAAACAGAAACATAAAACGGTTCGTATAACTCATAATCAATACAAGTTTATACAACCAATAGGACAACAAAAGAACAAAGGATAAAATGACTAAGTCTTCAGCACCTCCAAGAGTATATCAACTACTCGTGCACAATAGTCTTCCCTTTTCCCTGCTTCTCTGAAAAACAACAATTATGGATTGGGTGAGATAACATTATCTCAGTGAGTCCTACTGTGCCCCCTCACTGACACTCGGTTCAATTTATGAAACCGTTATAACATATTTTCAATAGCCATCACAAGCTACAAATCGAAATGCCGACTGTACAACAACTACGAATCCCGGCAAATCGTGTTCTTATCTTAGCTTAACATGAAACGGCTGTACAACGACTACGAATCCCGAATCATAAGCTATAAATTGAAATGCCAACTGTACAACGACTACGAATCCCGGCAAATCGTGTTCTCATTTTAGTTTAGCATAAATCGGGTGTACAACGACTACAAATCCCGATAACCCACGAATTGACCACGCCAAAACGTATACAGGGCCTAGGTAAGGGATCATGACTTCCCTCCCTAGTATGCTACTTGTCGGATCGTCACCCAACGCGATACATATGACAATACGTATCAATTCTCGAGAGTTAGATAATTTATATCTTTTCGATCACCAAAGGATCTATCACATAGTCTTTTTAGATAATTTATATCTTATCGATCTATAACCCGTTTAGATGAATTTATAAACATCCGGCAATATAATCAAATTGTAACGTATTATTGACTTATAACCCGTTTTGATGAATTTATAAACATCCGGCATTATAATCAAAAACAATTGACATATATAACATATATATATATATATATATATATATATATTTGGTCAATCCATCATTCGGTGTACCCACATGTGTACTACGGTTTCGTTTCTCGCTCAAATAAGTTTTCAAAGTTCTTTTTCAAATCATGAGTTGAATGAGTTCAGAATAAGGTTTTCAGTAGTGGAATTCCTTTTTAAATGATTGAGAAAGAGATTAGAAAAGGTTCGGAATCAAACGGAGCGACAAAACGAGAAAACGGAAGTCGGTAACAGAACCTCATGCACGGTCCGTGCCCAGGGGCGCACGACCCGTGCGTGATGCACTCCAATTAAAATTTTCCAACCCGAAGGGAGCGCACGATCCGTGCCCAAGGGGCGCACGATCCGTGCCCAAGGGGCGCACGACCCGTGCGTTCCGTTTTATTTCCAATTCATCCAACCCGAAGCAGGCGCACGATCCGTACCCAGGGGCGCACGGTCCGTGCGACCTGTGTCTGTTACCAAAATTTCACATATTTCTCATTTTCGCTCTCCGTTCTCGCCCAATTCGATTTCTAATTTCGATCACCTGAAACTCAGAAAATTTCCAACTATTCCAGATAGTATATAAGTCATTTCATTTCAACGATTTAATCAAAATTCTCATTAAACCGTAAAACACTGTTTTGACTCAAAAACGCTTTTTGGTTCTAAGTCTTTCGAAAACGGAATGATTGCCTTATTATTTGAAACAAACACAGTTTTCAGAATACACGAAAATGTCCCTAATCCATGAGTAGAACTCACCCGTTGACGATTTCGCTAGGAGCTTCCACCGAGACCCGGAATGACTGGAAGGTACACACACGAACGAGAACCGAAAGGCACCAACTAGAGCGAAACGGCTACCTCTTCTACTGAATCACTGAAATCGAAACTCAGTCTCGAGTGAATGTTCCTCAAATTCGAAAAGTAGGCTTAGAACTTCCTCCCCAATAGCTTGTACTGAACATGCAAGCAGACAACAACTTAGAACTCCACCATTTTCAATGCTTTGAGCTTCATATTTCGAAAATGTGGTTGAGAGGATGAGTGAGAATCAAGCTCTGAAAGTGGTACCAATAGATTGGAAATTGAAAATGGAGTAGAATGGGAGTGAGAGCACTTACATGCATTCAGATTTGTGGTGGATCCCTTCCTCTCCCTTCCTTCTCCTTCGCGCCCCTCCTTCTTCTTTTCCCTTTTCTGTTTTCAGTTTTCCAACTTCAGAACTCTTAGAAAGTGATAAAGTGAAGGAGATATGGCTGAAATGGTTCAGACTTGAGGTATTTATATGAAGGGTGCGAATTTAGAAATTTGCCCTTCAGCTTGAAATGTTCATTTAAATTATGACTAAGCCATAATTGAATGTGAGATAGGATTTCTTTGGACTTTTCCTCGAACAATAAAGATGCTCATGTGTGGAAATGACAGGGTATTTATAGAGTTGTTTTAGGTCTACGGGTCATTGGGTCATTGTTCTTTACTAGGTTCTCTAGGATTGGGTTTAAAATTTGAATGAAGGGCTAGGATTAGAGATCACTTGGATTGTGGGTAGTGAGAAAACACAAAAATGAGAGTGGTAGAGAGGAGAGGGTGTGGATTCGCATATGAGAGGGAGGGAGAGCTTGTGTGAAAAAATTGTCCTATTTTGGGAATGGAGGCTCATATGTGATGTGAGGTAAAAATAGGGTTAAGGGTATAATTGAGATGGAATGTTACCAAAGAAGTAATTTTGTATTTTCTTGTGAAGAGGTGAGTGTGAGTGGGTAGGGTAATTTACAAAAGAGGGCATAAATCTATGTGGGAGTGAGTGATGGTCACCAAAAGGGAAAAGTTAAGGATAGTACAAAGCATATTCTTAAGGAATAAGGAATAGAAGAGTGTGGAAGAAATTGTGGAGAGAGAGAGAGAGAGAGAGAGGGAATTTCAAAATTATGGGGGGGGGGGAGAGAGAGAGAGAGAATTTCGAAATTGTGGGGGGAGAGAGAGAGAGGAAAAAAAACTTGTTTTTGGTCTTTTGTCTATTAAAAAGTGTCATATATATTTGAGCACCATAAAATACTCCCTCTAATTATTCTAGGCAATAAAAATTGTCATTTAGTAATTGGGGAATATTTAATGGTCTTTTTTTGGGTTTTTTATGCACTAAAAATGGGGAAAATGCATTTTTAATTATTTTGGACTAGGACTTTCTTTCCAAAAATTATACAAAAATAACCCTTGGTAGAGTAACATGTATGCCACGTCCTTGACCTGGTCTTGGTCCAAAAATAATTAATTCGCTTTTTATTTAAACGCCCAAAAATGCACAAATATGCACTATTTTATTTCCTAAAATTCCTAAAAATTAAGAAAAATGCTTTTGGGTGCCAAAAATTAATAATGATCAATAAATGGACTTTTTGATGAAAATACAGACACGTGCCAAATGACGAGGGCACAGGGCAGCTCACGCAGTTACTACTGGCGCGCGCGCGTAATTCAAATAAAAATGCGTAATAGGGGACGAACACACATAAATGCACCAATCCACTATTTTCCACATATTATGAATTACCTTATTGCTTCTATTTTTCTGAAAAATGTTTTTTGACTTGGGCGGACAAAATTGGGGTATTACACCAGCTCCACTAGGATTCTCAGGACCTGGACGTCGACCATGATGGCAGAGATAATGAGTGGGATATATTTGTTTGGCTTACCATCTGGGAGGTCCTGGTCAGAGAAGGCTAGTGGGGGTCTGTCGAATAGGTTGGCAGTTTTCGGGTTGTTGGCTATGCTCAAAATCTCTTTCCACTCCCGCTTCATAGATCTTTTTGTTTCACCCGAGTCCACTGAATATCCGCCTAGAATTACGACGGCCACTGCTCTTGAACGCTGTTGCTCGGGCTCATCATCCTCATCCGAATCTTCGGAGTCGGCCTTCGCTGGCTTGACCACTTCATTTACTCCTGATTTTCCTTTTCTAGGTGAACGGGATCGCCGCCTTTCTTCATCTCCATCTTTCTTAACATACTTGCTCAATTTACCTTTTTGGATCAAGTCCTCTATGTCGTCTCGGAGAACCAGGCACTGGTTGGTGTTGTGGCCGTGACTTCGATGGTAGCGACAGTACTTTTTCTTGTCAGTGTTTTCTCGCGGCGCGAGTGGAGCCGGCCATTTCCTGTCCTTGAACTCGGTGTTAGCACACTCTGCAAGAATTTTTGACTTCGCCTCATTCAGCTCGGAGAACGGTGGAAGTCTTTCCGTAGAGTCTTTCTTCTGATTCTTCCCTTTGTCATTCGTCTTTGCGGGGGCCGAGGTTGCACCGACCTCGTCGGCCATGTCGTCTTCTTCGTAATCAATGAAACTCTGAGCCCGCCTCAGGAAGTCTTCCAAGTTCCGTGGTCAGCGAACACCGACGTCGATCTGGAAGAGGCTCTTCTTGCGGAGCCCGTGTCTCATGAATAAGAGTTTGATCTTGTCTTCTAGATGCCTTACGTTGTTGGCTTCTTTGTTGAACCGCTCGATGTAGTCACACAAGGTCTCGTTTTCTCCTTGTTTCACAACTTTGAGGACGTCCACCAACTTGGACTTCAGCCTTGACGCGGTGAAACGTGTCGAGAACACCCTGACGAGCAGCTCCCAGGAGTGGATGGAGCGGGGTTTAAGGTCTCGAAACCAGGAGAGTGCTGCCTTGCTCAATGATAGAGGGAAGATCTTGTATTTTATGTCGTCTGTGGAGTTTCTGTACTGCATCATGAGATCAAAGGTATCCACGTGCTCGTCTGGATCACCAGGTTCATCGTACATGTTCAGTTGAGGGGGGTTTTTCCAGAGATTTTGGTACCTTGCGTTTTGCGATTTCTCTGATGAAAGAGCTTTGTCGGGCTCTTCCGGATCTGCCACGACGTGGAGAATGGTTCCTCCTGCGGGGAGAGTGGTCCCATCTACAAGGGGAACGGCTTCGAGACGACGAAGAACTATAAGAGGAGCTCCGACAGTGGTCGGAGCTTGATGGAGTTGGTGGGGTGCGAGAACCTCCGTGTCGGCCCGTCCTTTGGGGAGGGGACCTGTGAACGTGGCGCCTGTGAGCTAACTTCCTTCGAGGGGCAGAACAGTGTCGTTTTGAGTCGACAGTGCGTCGGTCTGGAGACTTGTCTATTAACCGAGCTGAGATGGCAGGCGTGTTAGCTCGGACGGCTACAACCTCTTCCTCCATTTGGGTCAAGCACTGTTCCGGCTGTGCGAAGTCGTGGCTTCTTCGATCTAGAAATCCAGTATTTGATTTACTGCCTGGACTGGAATTAAGACGACCTCGGGCACTGGCTGAGGCGAGAGTAGCGGTGTAGAGCGAGCTTCCTCAATTGAAACCTCTTGGACATGTCCCTCGGGGGTCTGATTAGGTCAGGGGACGATTTCAATCACACTTCGGGTACGAGGCTGACTACGAGTTGGAGGCCGTCCTCGTGGATCCATAGGGATAGATTGAGTTGATGAAAGTTTAATAGTAAACTCCCACTGTGGTCGCCAATGTTATGTACCTTGCCTCGGATTCTCGAATCCGAAGTCTGCAGTTGGTTTCTGATGTGTCGTTATCTTCTCCTGGCTCGAGGTTGGATGAATATCACGAAGGTCGAAATCTTCCGAGGTTGAACTCGGCGGGATCGGGTACCTGCAGACACTCTGATGCTAAAGTCAGCAAACAGAAGTCAGTGGGGTGCAAATGAGTGAAGCGCACCTGGATATGTGGGAAGGGCCCGTATTTATAGACGCGGAACACCGAGGGTTCGCGGGTTGCGCCTGACCTGGACCGTTGGATATAAGTGCTTTGATCTGGTCCGTTGATTTATGATCCGATGACGTGATACCTTGCTGGACCGAATTTCTTGGGAAATGGTCCCATTATAGTCGCGGATTGGGCCTCTAGGGACGATCCGGAAGAAGATCAAAAATAATTTTTCTTTATTTATAACTTCTAAAATCACTTTAATATAAAAATCATTAACTTTTTTTTTTACCAAAGCAAACTCATGTCATTTCGTTAAGAATATGTTGGTAATACAGGATGGACTGAAATCGTGAACACAAGAGCTAGCATATGATCTTGACACTCGAACAAGAGTGTGAGCGACAAGATTTGTTTGCCTTCTAACATAGCTAATCTTATAGCTTTGATGTTGTACAATGATAGTCCTACAATGATAAAAGAGTACACCGAACTCATTATTAAGAGTGGAGTGGTTGTTGATGCCATTCAGTATAGAAAGGCAATCCATTTCAATAACAACCGATGTTATTTGTTCTCATCTAATGCATCCAATACCATATTTGTTTTCTTCCTAAAAAATCACTGCATCCACGTTACATTTTAGACCCCCTATTGATGGTTTCCTCCACCACAATTCAATACTAGGCTTCGCGATGCTGCTGCGCACCAAACTGGTGCTGCGAAGTCTGGCCTGCTCCCATTCACGCAGTTGATCCATTGCAATTATGGCCGAAACTTCATAAGGCTTAACAATCCCTTCCCAAAATTTCTCATTTCTATTTTTCCATAAAGCCCAAATTATCATAACTCTTAGAAAGTGATAAAGTGAAGGAGATATGGTTGAAATGGTTCAGACTTGAGGTATTTATATGAAGGGTGCGAATTTACAAATTTTCCCTTCAGCTTGAAATGTTCATTTAAATTATGACTAAGCCATAATTGAATGTGAGATAGGATTTCTTTGGACTTTTCCTCGAACAATAATTTCCGGGACACGACTAATTATTCCCACAAATACTTAATCGGTCCTAGGCACTGTAATACGAGTCTTTAAAAACTAGGGATGTTACAATCTCCCCAACTTTTAAAAATTTTGTCCTCAAAATTGACGAAACGTACCTTACTGAAAGAGATATGGATATCGAGCGCGCATGTCTTCTTCCAGTTCCTAGGTAGCCTCTTCGGCTGAAAAGCCATCCCAGAGTACTTTGACAATCGGAATAGTCCTTGACCGTAGCGTCTTCTCGTCACGCTCCAAAATGTAGCTAGGATACGGTTGAAATGATAGATCCGGTCGAAGATCGATCGTATCAACACTTAACGGCTGATGTGGGTCGGGAATATACTTCCTTAGCTGAGACACATGAAAGACATCATGTAGATTGGATAAGGCCGGAGACAGTGCGAGACGGTAGGCAACTGGCCCAATACGCTCGATGATCTGGAAGGGTCCAACATATCGAGGACTGAGCTTCTTCGCTCGTAAGGCTCTTCCGGTACCTATGGTTGGAGAAACTTTCAAGAACACATGATCACCAACTTCAAATTCCAACGGTCTCCTTCGGTTGTCAGCGTAGCTCTTTTGCCGACTCTGAGCAACCTTCATCCTTTCTCGAATTAACTTGATCTTCTCAGTGGTCTCGCGTACCATATCGGGTCCTAAAGACTTATCTTCACCAATCTCCCACCAACACAATGGAGTTCTACACTTCCTACCATAAAGTGCTTCAAACGGTGTCATTCCAATGCTGGAGTGGTAACTGTTGTTGTAGAAGAATTCTAGTAATGGAAGATGATCCTCCCATTTTCTCCCACTGTCGAGCACACAAGCCCGAAGCATGTCCTCAAGAGTCTGGATAGTCCTCTCCGTCTGACCATCAGTCTGAGGATGATAAGCAGTACTAACCAGCACTCTAGTTCCCAAAGCCCCATTCAATGCTTTCCAAAATCTGGAAGTAAACTTGGGATCTCGGTCTAACACGATACTCGTTGGAACTCCATGCAGTCTGATAATGTTCTTCACATATTCATCTGCTAACTTGGAAACTTTATAAGTCGAGCGAACGGGGATAAAGTGAGCGAATTTACTCAATCGATCCACTACTACCCAAATAGAATCATTGCCGGCCTGTGACCTCGGCAAACCCATGACGAAGTCCATTGAGATATCTTCCCATTTCCAAACTGGCACATCTAGCGGTTGTAACTGACCGCCCGGTCTTCGGTGTTCCGCCTTAACCTTCTGACAAGTTAAGCACCGAGAAACAAATTCTGCAACCTCGGCCTTCATCCCAGGCCACCAATACATTAACTTCAAGTCTCGGTACATCTTGGTGGATCCCGGATGCACAGAGTACTGACTCCTATGAGCTTCTTCCAATACTTGCCTTTTGATATCATCATCATCGGGAACACAAATCCTCCCATTAAAGCAAATCATCCCATCACCATCCTCAGTAAAATCTGGTGATCCTTTCTGAGACTGTAACTTCATATCGGCTCCTTGAGCTACACGGATTTGTTCCCTTAGCACACTGGTTATCCGTATATGCCGCAACACTATGCGTTCCTTCTTTCTTAACCTTGAGCTTCAAGTCTCTGAATGACTCCAACAAAGCCATCTCGTGAACCATTAACCTTGCTGTGTGGATAGACTTCCTGCTCAGAGCATCTGCTACCACATTGGCTTTCCCAGGGTGATATTTCAATTCGAAGTCGTAGTCCTTCAAAAATTCAGTCCACCTTCTCTGTCTATTATTCAACTCCTTTTGGTCAAACAGATATTTCAAGCTCTTGTGATCACTAAAAACTTCGAAACGAGAACCGTAAAGGTAATGCCTCCAAATTTTTAGTGCAAACACAATAGCCGCCAACTCTAAGTCATGAGTTGGGTAATTCCGTTCGTGAGTTTTCAATTGTCTAGATGCGTAGGCCACAACATGTTGATTCTGCATGAGTACACATCCTAAACCCTTCCCAGATGCAACACTGTAAATCTGGAATCCCAATGACGGATCCGGAAGAATTAGGATCGGAGAAGAAGTTAACTTTTCTTTCAATCCAAGAAAACACTCCTCACAATCGGCATCCCAAGTAAACGGTTGGCCCTTGTGGGTTAACCGAGTAAGCGGAAGTACCAATTGTGAAAAACCTTCAATAAATCTTCTATAGTAGCCAGCTAAACCCAGAAAGCTTCTGATCTCAGTCACTGACGTTGGTCGTTCCCAATTCAACACTGCTTCCACTTTGCCAGGATCAACTGCAACCCCCTCCCGGGATATCACATGACCCAAGAACTTCACTTCGGACATCCAAAAGTCACACTTCGACGGTTTAGCATAAAGCTTCTTCTCGCGGAGTACTCCTAGGACAAAGCGGAGATGCTGGGCATGCTCCTCAACTGACTTTGAGTAAACCAAGATATCATCAATAAAGACGACCACAAACTGATCTAGGTAGGAATGGAATACTCTGTTCATATAATCCATGAATACGGCTGGAGCATTAGTCAATCCGAAGGGCATCACCACAAACTCGAAGTGTCCGTACCTCGTACAAAAAGCAGTCTTCAGAATGTCTAGGGCTCTTACCCTGATTTGATGGTACCCTGACCTTAGATCAATTTTGGAGAAAACTTTAGCACCTCGAAGTTGGTCAAGTAAATCATCTATCCTTGGTAATGGATACTTGTTTTTGATAGTGATTTTATTCAGCTGGCGGTAGTCTATGCATAATCTCATGCTTCTGTCCTTCTTCTTGACTAGCAATACTGGAGCACCCCATGGAGAAGCACTCGGTCGAATAAACTTCTTGGAAATTAATTCCTCAAGTTGGGACTTTAATTCCTTCAGCTCAAGAGGAGACATCCTATAAGGTGCTATGGATATTGGCCCTGCACCAGGCGCCAAATCTATAGAGAATTCTACCTCTCGTTCTGGGGGCAAAGAGGAAACTTCCTCGGGAAAAACATCTAAGAATTCATTAACAACTTGAATAGATGATAAATCCAAATCAGCCTCAGTTGATGCAGACAAAATAACAACAAAAGCTTCCACACCTTGGAATAGCGACTGGCTGGCTGAAGCGAACGAAATAACACCATCATCTGCAGGTAGTGAATGTTCCGCTACTTCAGAAGGAAAATTAATTGCACGATTGAAACAGTCAATAGTAATGTGATTGGAAGTCATCCAATTCATCCCCAAAACGATCTCCATTCCCCTCATAGGTAAACAGATAAAATCAACAACAAAATCCCTGCCTCCTATTGTAAGCAGACAGTTAAGGCACAATGATTGGGTCCACACAACCCTTTGCAGCAGTAAGGATAGCTATTGGCTCGGATATAGGAGATACTATTAATCCTAACCTTTCAGCACACACTTCTGAGATAAAGCAATGAGTAGCACCAGAGTCATACAAAATATTAACAGTTTGATTAAAGAGAGAACCTGTACCCCTTATAAGGTTATCAGCTGGTTTGATGGTCTTAGCATCCAAAGTGTTGACTCGAGCCTGCCTCGGAGCATCAGGAGACTCTAAGAAGGCTTTCCTTGACGGACAATTATTAGCATAATGGCCCACTTCTTTGCAAAGGTAGCATTGGTTCGGCCCGACTTGACACTTTCCTCGATGATTCTTTTTGCACACATCACACTTGCCAAACCCTGCAGTGTTGCTTGACTGTAGTTGCTTCCCTTTGCTCAAATTCCCTTTATACCCCGGGTTTGAAGAAGTTGGTTCATTACCCTTCTTCTTATCTTTCCAGAAATCTTTCCTCTCTGCATACATTCTTTTAAGATCGCTCTTAGCAGAATGAGCTTGTTGAACCAAAGCAGGATAAGTGGTCATGGTATAAGAACTGAGGCTTTGATTCACATCGCCTCTAAGACCTTGTATGAACATCACCATTTTCCACTTATCATCAGGGGCGGTGGTCCCCAATTCATAAAATTGTGACAACCTCTCAAATTTTGCAGCGTATTCCCCAACTGTCATCTCTCCCTGTTTCAAACTCAGAAATTCCATCTGCTTGGTAAGTCTTTGAGAGTCGGGGAAATAATGACTCAAAAATAATTCTTTGAAATTACCCCACTCAAGAGGAGTTCCTTGAATTTGTAGCATTCTACGAGCGTTAACCCACCAGGTGTGAGCATCCTCGTCCAGAGCGTTAGCAGCACAAGTTACTTCTTCTCCGTCATTGCATTGCAAGGTATCAAAGATCCGTTCCATGGCATCTACCCAGAAATGGGCTTTCATTGCCTCGGATCCTCCTTTGAAGGTTGGGGGTTTCATCTTCAGAAACCGGAAATACACCCTATTGGGATCCTCAGGTGTTGGCACATTGACCGGCTCAGCTGGTTGTGGTTGAGGCATCTGATGCATTTGCTGCATTTGAGCCATCTGTTGTTGTTGCATTAGCATCATGTCATTCATCATTTTCTGCTGAGTCTCGATGACATTCTGCATCCATTCTTGATGAGGATCAACAGGTGGGTTTCTCCTACCTCTTCCAGCCATGATTCTGCGAAGTATGCACAAAGTATTAAGTTGAACAGGCTCAATGTCTAATAGCATACTAAGAAAAATCAGACTTAGAAGACGTAAAAGACTCTTAACATCTAAGTCCGACTAGGTCGAACCGCTCTGATACCAATTGTAACACCCCGGTATTTCTAACATGTAGAGAGACCGCAGATGCACAGATGCGGAAATTCAGAGGACACAGTTCATGTTAAAGTATTGGACATACAAACTTTTTCCGTAATAAACCCTTAATCGGAAATAGCATTACTTCATAAAAGTAGAAGTTTATCGATTCCATACCGAATGGATTACAATATCCAAGTCCAAATGCCAAACAGAAACATAAAACGGTTCGTATAACTCATAATCAATACAAGTTTATACAACCAATAGGACAACAAAAGAACAAAGGATAAAATGACTAAGTCTTCAGCACCTCCATGAGTATATCAACTACTCGTGCACAATAGTCTTCCTTTTTCCCTGCTTCTCTGAAAAACAACAATTATGGATTGGGTGAGATAACATTATCTCAGTGAGTCCTACCGTGCCCCCTCACTGACACTCGGTTCAATTTATGAAACCGTTATAACATATTTTCAATAGCCATCACAAGCTACAAATCGAAATGCCGACTGTACAACAACTACGAATCCCGGCAAATCGTGTTCTTATCTTAGCTTAACATGAAACGGTTGTACAACGACTACGAATCCCGAATCATAAGCTATAAATGGAAATGCCAACTGTACAACGACTACAAATCCCGGCAAATCGTGTTCTCATTTGAGTTTAGCATAAATCGGCTGTACAACGACTACGAATCCCGATAACCCACGAATTGACCACGCCAAAACGTATACATGGCCTAGGTAAGGGATCATGACTTCCCTCCCTAGTATGCTACTTGTCGGATCGTCACCCAACGCGATACATATGACAATACCTATCAATTCTCGAGAGTTAGATAATTTATATCTTTTCGATCACCAAAGGATCTATCACATAGTCTTTTTAGATAATTTATATCTTATCGATCTATAACCCGTTTAGATGAATTTATAAACATCCGGCATTATAATCAAATTGTAACGTATTATTGACTTATAACCCGTTTTGATGAATTTATAAACATCCGGCATTATAATCAAAAACAATTGACATATATAACATATATATATATATATATATATATATATATATATATATATATATTTGGTCAATCCATCAGTCGGTGTACCCACACGTGTACTACGGTTTCGTTTCTCGATCAAATAAGTTTTCAAAGTTCTTTTTCAAATCATGAGTTGAATGAGTCCAGAATAAGGTTTTCAGTAGTGGAATTCCTTTTTAAATGATTGAGAAAGAGATTAGAAAAGGTTCGGAATCAAACGGAGCGACAAAATTAGAAAACGGAAGTCGGTAACAGAACCTCACGCACGGTCCGTGCCCAGGGGCGCACGACCCGTGCGTGATGCACTCCAATTAAAATTTTCCAACCCGAAGGGAGCGCACGATCCGTGCCCAAGGGGCGCACGACCCGTGTGTTCCGTTTTATTTCCAATTCATCCAACCCGAAGCAGGCGCACGATCCGTGCCTAGGGGCGCACGGTCCGTGCGACCTGTGTCTGTTACCAAAATTTCGCATATTTCTCATTTTCGCTCTCCGTTCTCGCCCAATTCGATTTCTAATTTCGATCACCTGAAACTCAGAAAATTTCCAACTATTCCAGATAGTATATAAGTCATTTCATTTCAACGATTTAATCAAAATTCTCATTAAACCGTAAAACACCGTTTTGACTCAAAAACGCTTTTCGGTTCTAAGTCTTTCGAAAACGGAATGATTGCCTTATTATTTGAAACAAACACAGTTTTCAGAATACACGAAAATGTCCCTAATCCATGAGTAGAACTCACCCGTTGACGATTTCGCTAGGAGCTTCCACCGAGACCCGGAATGACTGGAAGGTACACACACGAACGAGAACCGAAAGGCACCAACTAGAGCGAAACGGCTACCTCTTCTACTGAATCACTGAAATCGAAACTCAGTCTCGAGTGAATGTTCCTCAAATTCGAAAAGTAGGCTTAGAACTTCCTCCCCAATAGCTTGTACTGAACATGCAAGCAGACAACAACTTTGAACTCCACCATTTTCAATGCTTTGAGCTTCATATTTCGAAAATGGGGTTGAGAGGATGAGTGGGAATCAAGCTCTGAAAGTGGTACCAATAGATTGGAAATTGAAAATGGAGTAGAATGGGAGTGAGGGCACTTACATGCATTCAGATTTGTGGTGGATCCCTTCCTCTCCCTTCCTTCTCCTTCGCGCCCCTCCTTCTTCTTTTCCCTTTCTGTTTTCAGTTTTCCAACTTCAGAACTCTTAGAAAGTGATAAAGTGAAGGAGATATGGTTGAAATGGTTCATACTTGAGGTATTTATATGAAGGGTGCGAATTTACAAATTTGCCCTTCAGCTTGAAATGTTCATTTAAATTATGACTAAGCCATAATTGAATGTGAGATAGGATTTCTTTGGACTTTTCCTCGAACAATAATTTCCGGGACACGACTAATTATTCCCACAAATACTTAATCGGTCCTAGGCACCGTAATACGAGTCTTTAAAAACTAGGGATGTTACATCACAAACCCTAAAACCCTAAACACAGATAAACACAATAGTAAACCCTAGAGAGAGACAGAGAGGGAGCGACAAAGAGAGACAGAGAGGGAGCGACAGAGAGAGACAGCAACAGAGAGAGAGTGCCAAAGAGCAATAAAGAGAGAGAGAATGATACAGGGAGGGAGCACGACAGAGAGAGAGAGCGACCAAGAAGAGCATTAGAACAATTCTCGAGCCCTATAAAATTTCCACAACCCTTTAAATTTTTTTGCAAAAACAAAACAAATTACAGCACAAACTTCAAAATAAAAAATCAAACTTTTACCCTTGAAGCACTTACCTATCATAGATGTTGGTCAAAGAACCCAGATCAGAAACAAAAACCCTTTCATCTTTCTTCTCTGCCCCAGCAAAGCCATGAACCAAAACAATAGGAGGAAGATGTTCATTTTTAACATGTTTGTCTCCCTTAGAAACTTTCTTTTTAACCTCAACATTCAAATCGGTTATATGCACAACGGCGACGGTGACGGAGAGAAAACGGAGGGAGAGAATGGCGACGGTGACAGAGAGGAAACGGAGGGAGAGAACGGCGGTGGTGACAGAGAGGAAACAGAGGGAGAGAGCGACGACAGTGATGGAGAGGAAAGGGCGACAGTGAGGGATTGCGAACGGAGTGAGCGTGAGAGAGTGAAAGTGAACTCATGCGTTTTGCGAATAAACGTGAATAGAGAGGGAACTAAATAGTTAGGGTATATTTAGTGCTTTTGAAGTCAGGCTAAATACCAGCCTGTCTTAAAATATTAAAAATTTTCACTTTTGAAGTCAGGCGTGTTTTCGCTTGACTTTAAAATACGCGCGCCAGATAAAGTTTTACCTCTTAATTACAAGTTTGCCACCGTGTCTACTTATCAAGTCACGCGTCTGAGAGCCTGACTTTAAATGTCTAAAAATTTTCCTCTTAACTACAAGTTTGCCACCGCCTCTGAGTATAAAGTCAGGCATTTGAGCGCTTGACTTTAAATGTCTAATTCTTTACTTATTTTTCCACTAGTGGTAAATCAAAAACAGATAAATATTGTCTTGCAAAAAAATCATTATTAACAACTATTTAGTTTGTAAAAAAAAAACATCTATTTAGTTATAATGGAAAAATGAAACACCATCAAATTAAGTTGGGAACAAACCGACACATCCCATTTAAATAGGCATTGAAAAATATCTATGTCTCAACTATTACATGACCATACACTTTGATCAAAGTTGCATATTAAAAAAACATTAATAAAAAGAAGACTTAAAGGTATGTTTGGTCCCTGCAAATACCCAAAAAATTTAGTTTCGTCCCTCCAATTTAAAATTTTTTTAAAAAGCCCTTGCAAATACCAAATGCTTCTAGTTTAGTCCATGTAGAAACAAAAATTTATTTTTTCTCCCTGCAAATATATGTTTTATCCAGTTTGGTCCCTATAAATATGTAAAATATTTGATTTTAGTCCTTTTTCTGCTCATATTGGAGACTGACTGCTTTAACTATGTGAAGAAATGCCACAAATGTCAAGTCTATGCCGATAACATCCATGTGCCACCCGCTCCTTTGAATGTATTAGCAACTTCATGGCCATTTTCAATTTGGGGGAGGGATGTCATTGTTCCAATCAAACCTAAAGTCTCAAATGGGCATCGCTTCATTCTCGTCGCCATTGACTATTTCACCAAATGGGTTGAGGCCGTTTTTTATGCCAGTGTAAAAATATCTGTGGTTGTCTAGTTCATAAAAAGAGATTTGGTCCGCCGTTACGGCCTTCCGAATGAGATCATCACGGATAATGGGACCAACCTGAATAACAAAATGATGAAAGAGTTGTGTGACGACTTCAAAATTCAACACTATATTTTCTTCCCCGTACCGTCCAAAGAGGAATGGGGCAGTCGAACATTGGCATGAAATGCTCCCTTTCGCCTTTCATGCATATCGGACCTCGGTTCGCACTTCAATAGGGGCAACCCCATTCTCACTGGTATATGGGATGGAAGCAGTACTTCCCATCAAAGTCGAAATTGGAAGAGGCGGAGTGGGTTCAAGCTCGTCTGGATCAGTTAAACCTCATCGAAGAAAATAGAATAGTTGCCTTATGCCATGGCAATTATATCAGCAAAGGATGAAGAGAGCTTATGAGAAGAAGGTTCATCCTCGACAATTTCAAGAAGGAGACTTAGTGCTCAAGAAGATTTTGCCTATCCAAAAGGATTCCCGTGGGAAATGGACCCCGAATTATGAAGGACCTTATGTGGTAAAGAAATCATTCTCTGGGGGAGCCTTAATCCTCACAAAAATGGATGGTGAAGACCTCCCACTCCTGGTGAACTTTGATGCAGTCAAAAAGCTCTATGCCTAAAAAAATATATGGAAAAAAGAGAAAGATGAGCCAAGCAAAAATAAGTTCGCTAGGTTGAAAACTCGAAAGGGCAGCCTAGGCAAAAGTTAGAGCGACCCGATGGATTCATTTTAATGGCCAAAAGTTCGTTTCTGGATTCGTTTTAATGCCTAGAAACTCGCAAAAACCCAGATTCGTTTAATGCCCAAAAACCCAGAAAATTATTTTAATACCTAAAAATTACGGTTCTGGAGAAATTAGGTTCACAACCCCAATTCGTTTTAATGCCTAGAAATGACTTCATTCTACTGCCCAGAAATGCTTACCCCCACTTGTTTATCATTAAGCAATTTTCCAAAAAAAACAATTTTTCAAAAGAACCAATTTCCTTCTCTATTGCAATTATTATCGTGATGGATTGTTATCATGAAAAAGCGAATTTTGATGGAATGATGATGCACTTCTGGATTGGGTGGTGCGATACTGGATGTTGATGCAATTGTTAATTATCATGAAGAAAGGGATTTCGATGGATGATGGTGCGATACTGGGGAAGAGAGGATGGGAGAAGATGATGATGAACATTTTTTTTAATTTTATTTTTAAAATTAAAAGTTAATGGAATTATCCTACATGGAGATATCTTTGCTATGGACTTTCACACACTCACTAAGAAAAAAGAAGCTGCTGCAAGGGGAATACCAGTAGAATGATGATTGTGGCACGATTTGTTATTTGCGATATATTTTCCTTAGATACAGAATTTAAAGCACAAAACATGATGCACCAGGTCTATAGATAACCTCTAATATATGTGAAATCTGGTTTGCTTTATCATGGATTCTTGAACTAGCATGAATATTTATCCAACATTTCATATTATTTCTAATCAACTTAATACTTTTGCAAACAGAGGTAAATCATGGATAATTCAGTCGACTAGCTTTGGTTTTATCACCCTAAACAGTAGAAAATTGGGTTATTTTGAAATCACTTGATTGAGTGTACAAAATTTATAATGTGCTCTGTAAGTTCATTTTGCTGATAACGTTTAAGATCCTAATGTTTAAAGTTACGGACTTCGATCCTCTGTGGCCGTCGCACGATGCAGCTGCTTGCAGAGTGTCATCCGATCATGAGAGAGAAGGTTTCTCTCACTATAGGTTTAATCCGAAAAGTATTACCAGGCATAAGTTTTCTTAAATGGATTATACAATGTGCTCAGTTCCAAAGAATTTTTTTTTTTGAAAATTTGGTATTTGGTAAAGCTTATTTGATTGTTTTATCCATTTAGCAAATACGGCTTGGTAGTACTAGTGGTAGTGTTGTGCAAAAACGTGTGCAAGTATACACAGTCTAACAAGTAATAAAGTAGTAAGTAAAGATCGTTCCCACGAGGATTAAGGTTCAATTGCTAAGTCTATGGAATAGCGTTTGATTTGGTGAGTAAAATGTAACCGAATAAATAAGTGGAATTGATGTGCAATAAGTGACGTAATGGGGATGAAAGCAACAAGATATGAACGAGTAGAAATACAAGAGATGGTAATAGTCAAGACTAGGATCAATAAACAAACTTGTAGGTGCAGTGCTGTGATTGATGTTGTGATAGCACTCGATGTGCAGAATGAAAGTGGATATTCCTATCGCTATGAAACGTAATGTCGTCAAGGTTTCCTTATTCCTAAGCACCCATTGAGGTTCATTACGTAGGTTGAAAAGCTTGTTTCAGTTCACACTATAGTCCTAACTTCATATTCCTATCCTTCGTTAGGAAAGAGTAATATTCCTATTATCCTTCAAACTATATTAACTTATGAAATCGGTGAGTTAACTCCTTTCAAATGTTAAAACATGTTACCCTAGTCAAAGTGATCAAGTTCGAAAAGGGTTTATAACAATGAAAACACACAAGCTAACAAGGCATCACAAATCAATCACATTAAAGCACTCTTTAAGAGAATATGTTTATATCACCATCGTCTTGACTATCAAAGGATTTAGCTCATGATGAGCTTAGACATGATAAAACAACACAAAGTTACCGTAAACAGATTCCACAACATAGAAAAAGCACTTAAGGGCTGAGTTACACCGACGAGCATGAAGGTGTTACACAACTACTGACGGGTGGTGTTATCGCACGGCTGGGAGTACTGGCTAACAGTGATCTTGTATTTGGGTGTGGAAGATGCTGACTGCGAAAGGATGAGCAAGGCGTTCAGTGGAGGTAGGGTTCTCGTGTACTGGACTCGGCTCTCTTGTTTTCCTACGATATTCCGTATGAGTTGCGTTTTTCTTCTCTCGGCAAGCTGCCTATTTATAGGCTCTTCGTGGCACGGCGCGCCTCCCTTGGGGTTTCACCATCGGGCTGTTGCAACAAACCCTAGACATTACACTGACTTGTTGGTTACGGAGGTGCCTTGCTCGCTAGATGATAATATTTCCTTTTCTGCTGCGCTAAATAAGGCGCCTCGTCTAATCACGCCGCTGCCCAGTAATTCGCTGCTCTGCTGCCGTAGCACCTGCCGTAGCATTGCCGTTACTAGAAAGTATCCTGCACACTAGCACACATATTAAATTCCACATAGATGGCACTTTCGTGCCTAGATTATAGTTAACATCCACAAATCAATTAGTGTCTAATATGAAGATATCTACTACATTTTCTTGCATAATTTACTTAACGGTCAAGATAATTCTTATTTGAATGAATGCAAATAACTCACATTTCTGTGAGTTATCACACCCCCAACCTTGAACCATTGCTTGTCCTCAAGTAATGACAGCATCGCGCACAGTGCTGACAGCACCAGCGGAAGCATACACTCTGGGCAGCATCCAACAAGCACCCACTGATGGCATTCTCAAAACGTGTTTACAGTTCAGGAAAAACTTTCCTCAAGACTCTCCCCTCAGACTTAACACTTTTAGATCCCTTAGCAACATGCGAACTCTTAGCCTTCGCCCCCTAGCTTAAAGGTGTGTGTGCTCTCTTGCATTTTTTTCCATAGGCTCCGACAGTTTACTAGGCTTGGCTTTGGTTCCCGCTTAGAATTTTCTACACTGCCTTTCCTTCTCAATTGCTGCAAGCAAAGCTTATGATGATATACAGGGGTCGCCTCTTTAGTTTTAGGCATTGATAACACTTAGGTCAATGGGAGTGGTGCACACTTTTTTTTTAGTTGACTGAACCCTGCTTCGACTCAAACTGTAATGGTGTCTCCACAAAACAGCCTCCCTACACAGTGGCCAAACAACCTTCTTTTGCCTATGTGCACCCTCTTTTATATTGCTTGATTTTTGACAGCATTTGGCCTTGCTACTAGCGTGCTACCCCCAAACTTGACTTTTACCCTACATGCAGTTTCTATCAAATTCCAGGCAGTTTCGGTCCTTGCTAAGTTTTTACCTAACTTCCACCTAAGCAAAGCCTTTCACCTATTTCCAAAATACAAGAGTTAAGTGTCTACTAGAGGGGGTAGGCTATTTCCTTCACAGCTCTAAGTCCACACCACTTCTGGTTATCCTCACTGGGTTCTGTCCTGAAAAAATTATTATTTTTTTATATGCTATCACAGGTGCTATCCTAGCACTACTTTACTTGCGGTTTAGTGCTAGCAGAAACAATACGTAGCAGTAAGACACAGAAAATTGTTTGATTAATGATTGGGATATTGGGGGAACATACGATTTGACAAGGGATAAAATTGCTCCACCCCCCAACTTAAGCGGAGACAGTGTCCTCACTGTCAACCACCAGGCGGAGGATGGGCAATTGGCAACAAAAAGAAACATAAGAAGAGAAAATAGAAATTACTGCATCATTTCTTCTATTTCTTCTTGTCTTCTTCTTCCTTATCCTCTTTCTCGTCCTCGTCAGCACTCTCTTCTATCAACATTCGTTTCCGGCGAGGTGGTTTGGTTGCACACATTTTCCTCCTAGTCCATGTGGACTTAGGAGGCAGTTGAAATGGCACCTCAGCAACGCTTGCTGCAACAGAGTCCTTCCTTGTCTTGCATGGGGAGGATGCCGTGGCAACACTCTTCCCAGCACTCGCGGGTTTTGCAGGGGCTGATCTCTTGTCTTGGTCAATCTTGGACTTCCTCTCTCTTTCTACAGCATCAGTGCCTTCCTCTTTGCCTTCCGAGTTCACTCCACCCACTGAACTGACTGGGGAGGAGCTACTAGTGCTCCCTCTTAAGCTGGTTTCCTTCTCTTCCTCAGACTCAAGCACCACAGTCTCTTTTAGGGGTGCTGCAGTAGTCTTGGCAGCACCAGATGTGCTTTTCCTTTCTTCTTCATCTCTTGGGGCTGGTGTGGGGGTAGGTTTCTCATGAGCATGGCCACTAGGGCCAGCATCTGGCAGCACCCAGTCAGGGAACACAGGGGGTGGCAGAATAGTTTCACCACTTCTCTGTGTGTTCCAGACATGGGCTGCCTTGAGGAATGCCCACACAGCCTCTTGCTTTAGTATGTGATTCTGCAGCAGCAGCACGACATCAGATAGCCCACTGGCTTGTTCCTCTTTTCTCTTCTCCTCCTCCAATTTCTTTTGGGTTCTTATCTCCTCTTTCTTGCTTTCATCTTCCTTACTGTCGTCATCACATGACAGCACCACCTCAGGATCCAGGGGACAGTCCTCCTCTTCCTGGTCAAACCTGGGCACATCATCGGCTTCACAGAGTAGTCTAATCAAATTAGGGTAAAATAGCGCACCTACGCTTCTTCTGGCATACGCCAGGATCTCTCTCTCGATCAACTGACCCAAGTTAAACTGCTTTGAACCCAGCATGGCCTTGAGCAGGAACATCCTCTCCTTGTGCCAGTAGAGATTGTGTTTAGTTGGGAGTACTGTACTCATCACCCACAACGACAGAGATTTCAAAAAGGGCTTCAACATTGTTCTTTTGACTTTGAATGCGCTAGAGTCTTCTTTGACCCACTCTACGCCGGGAACGCAGAGCACTCTCAGCAGACTTCCCATGTCCCAGTCTGATGCACTGGCCATCATGCTTTCCAGCGTCTCCTCCACCTCTGGCAGTCCCAGCACTTCATTGATTCTTTCAGCAGCGAAGGAAACCAACCGTCCTCACACCACGGGGAAGGTGGGGTCGGGTTTGGAATTCTTGACAGGTGATCTGCGACCTGATTCTCCACTCCCTTTTTGTCCTTAATTTCCAAGTCAAACTCTTGGAGTAACAGCACCCACCGGATCAATCTTGGCTTAGCATCCTTCTTGGCAATTAGATACTTGATAGCCGAATGGTCAGTATAAACAATTACCCTAGCTCCCACAAGGTATCATCCGAACTTGTCAAAGGCAAATACAACCGCCAGCGGCTCTTTCTCAGTGGTTGTATAGTTGAGTTGAGCATCTACTAGAGTCTTGCTAGCATAATGTATAGAGTGGAATACCTTTTCATGCCTCTGTCCTAGCACTGCTCCAATAGCATAATCATTGGCATCACACATTAGCTCAAAGGGTTTGGTCCAATCTGGTGCTATGATTACTGGTGCTGTCACCAGTGCTGCCTTTAGCTTATTGAATGCTGTCAAACATTCTTCATCAAATTTGAAAGCGTCTCGTGCTGCAACAGCATACATAATAGTTTAGAGATTTTTGAGAAATCCTTTATAAACGTTCTGTAAATTCCAGCATGCCCTAGGAAACTTCTTATTCCCTTTACTGATGTGGGGGGTGGCAACTTCTCAATCACTTCCACCTTTGCCTTGTCAACTTCTATACCCTTTTTTGATATCTTGTGTCCTAGTACAATCCATTCTTGAACCATGAAGTGGCACTTCTCCCAATTCAGAACCAAGTTTGTCTCCTCACACCTATTCAGTATCTCTTCGAGATTAAGCAAGCATGCATGTAAGTTCTCCCCGAATACAGAGAAATCATCCATGAACACTTCCATGGATTTTTCAATGTATTTAGAAAAAATGGCCATCATGCACCTCTGGAAGGTGGCTGGAGCATTGCACAGCCCAAAAGGCATCCTTCTAAAAGCAAATGTGTCATAAGGGCAGATGAATGTAGTTTTCTCTTGGTCCTCAGGGGCTATAGCAATCTGATTATATCCTGAGTATCCGTCAAGGAAGCAGTAAAATTCCTTCCCACCTAATCTGTCTAACATCTGATCAATGAAGGGGAGGGGGAAGTGGTCCTTCCTAGTGGCCTTGTTTAGCTTTCTGTAGTCTATGCAGATCTTCCAACCAGTTACTGTCCTGGTGGGAATTAGCTCATTCTTTTCATTTTTTACTATAGTGATTCATCCCCTCTTCGGGACACATTGCACAGGGCTCACCCAAGTGTTGTCAGCATCAGGATATATGATCCCAGCATCTAACCATTTAATTATTTCTTTTCTCACGACTTCCTTCATGATGGGGTTAAGCCTTCTTTGTGCTTCAATGCTGTTTTTGGAGCTTTCCTCCAAGTAAATTCTGTGCATACATAAAGCAGGGCTTAACCCTTTGATATCAGCCATTTGCCAACCAATGGCTCTCTTATGTTTCCTCAGGACAGCAATCAACTCTTCTTCTTGCTGTACACTTAACTCAGCAGCTATGATTACGGGCAGGGTGTCTTCTTCTCCCAGGTAGGCATACTTCAAATGAGGAGGGAGTTGCTTCAATTCAAGCTTAGGTGGCTTCTCAATGGATGGTATGTTATCCTTGAAGCCTTCTGCAGACAGTTCTAGTGATTCGTACCTCTTTATCCATCTTGGCATATTTGGTTTATCTTCCTTGATTTCAGCTAACCCCTCTTCCTGTAGCTCTTTTTTCTCCACATGCCTCAGCTCTTGCTTTAGTACATCATGCTGTGACAGCAGTTGCTTTTAGACCAAGCTGTCCATTTCAGAAATGAAATTGCATTCTGCACTGCTGGTGCTGTCATCAGGGTACTTCATAGCATTGAGTACATTGAAGGTAACCTCCTGGTCATTCACTCTCATGGTAAGCTCTCTCTTGTGTACATCGATCAAGGTCCTACCTGTGGCCAAAAACGGTCTTCCAAGGATAATTGGCACATCCTTGTCAACCTCAAAATCAAGTATTATAAAATCGAGAGGAAAAACAAATTTATCTACTTTAATCAAAACATCCTCAATTTTTCCTTCAGGGTAGACAGTAGATCTGTCTGCTAATGCGAGTGTTACAATGGTGGGTCTTGCTTCACCAATGCCTAGTTTTTTAAAAATGGATTTGGGCATCAAGTTGATGCTTGCACCCAAATCACACACGGCCCTACCACAGTAATTACCCCCAATGGAGCAAGGGATAGTGAAACTACCTGGATCTTTGAGTTTCTGAGGTACCTTACTCTGTAAAAGCATATTTGTTTCCTGTGTCATAGCCACTGTCTCAAACTCACCAAGCCTCTTTCTCTTGGCTAGCACATCCTTCATGAACTTAGTGTAGTTAGGCATTTGTTGTAAAGCTTCCACCAATGGAATGTTGATGTGAAGCTGCTTCAGAATCTCCATGAATTTCCCAAACTGTTTGTCTTAATTAGCCTTCTTTAACCTTTGGGGAAAAGGTGGAGGAGGTCGCTCTGGAATAAACTTCTGGGGCGTTTTTACTGCTGGAGTTGCAGTTTCTGCAGTGGTATCAGAGTTCTCAACAACAGGTGCTGCACCAGTGCTCACAGCATCTGGGATAGCACCTGTATTAACTATTGTAGGCAAGGTAGCAGTTTCCTTGCCGTTTCTGAGGGTGATGGCCTTGACTTGCTCATTACCAGCTGGGTTTGCCTGCTCAGTGGTGCTTGACTAGCAGCAACATTTGGATCCTTCCATGAAAAGTTGGGAGGTTCCTCCACCCTGGGTTGTATGTGTTGGAATAGGGGTTGTTGTTCTTGCTAAAATTTCCAATATAGTTGACAGAGAGTGGATTTCCTGGGCACTCTTCGAATAAATGTCCCTCATTGCAGTACACACAATTTGGTGTATTAGACTTTTCTGTCAGTGCTGTCTCTGCAGATGCTGTGGCAGCAACAACGGTAACTGGGGCTAGCGCGGAAGTGGTACACAGGCTTTTTAGCATGTTGGTTAGACTGGCCACTTGTGCAGATAGTGCAGTTATTTCAGACACCTCATGGATTCCGGCTACCTTCTTGGCAGCACTGACTCTGGCAGTAGGCCATTGATAACTGTTTACAGCTATAGTCTCCACCAAGTCGTATGCTTCATTGTAAGAGTGATTCAGAATGGCTCCTCCTGCAGATGCATCCAGCAACAACCTTGATTGGGAAATCAAGCCAATGTAGAATGTCTCTAGCTGGATAGCGAAGGGGATGCCATGATGTGGGCATTTTCTGAGCCCATCCTTGAATCTCTCCCAGGCCTCATATAATGATTCTTCTTCTTGTTGCCTGAATGATGTGATGTCATTTCTCATTCTTGCATTCTTGACCGGAGGGAAATATTTTACCAAGAACTTCTCGGCCATCTTGTTCCAGTTGTCCACTGAATTGGGCTCCAGGGAATTCAGCCAAGCTTTGGCTCTGTCCTTTAATGAGTATGAGAAGAGCCTTAGCCTAATGCATCCTCTGTTACCCCGGGCATTTTAAAGTTGTTGCAGACTTCGAGGAACTGTCTTAGATGCAACTGAGGGTCTTCAGTGGGTCCTCCTGCGAATTGGCCTACTGTTTGCAGCATTTGGAACATCATAGGCTTGAATTCGAAGGATGCTGCCCCATGGCAGGTGTCACAATACCAGTTTCCATGGTGGTGGGATCGAATACAGCATAATCCCTCATTGGCCGCTCTCTGTCATTGGCCATTTCAATGTTTGTTCGCACCACAACTTCATCTTCATGATCTGCCATTGGAATAGCTTCTGCTACTGACGCTGCAAGTCTTTCTCGAACCTCTCTTCTCAATCTCCTTACTGTTCTTTCAATTTCAGGGTCTATGTGATGCTCTGGCTGATGGACTCTGCGCATACACTTCTCTTAAAACTGAAATTCACAATGAAAAGGATGAGAAAATAAAAGCTCACTAAAACAAATACTACTTAAGACTTAGTGATTAAATCCGTTAATCCCCGGCAACGGCGCCAAAAACTTGTTGTGCAAAAACGTGTGCAAGTATACACAGTCTAACAAGTAATAAAGTAGTAAGTAAAGATCGTTCCCACGAGGATTAAGGTTCAATTGCTAAGTCTATGGAATAGCGTTTGATTTGGTGAGTAAAATGTAACCGAATAAATAAGTGGAATTTATGTGCAATAAGTGACGTAATGGAGATGAAAGCAACAAGATATGAATGAGTAGAAATACGAGAGATGGTAATAGTCAAGACTAGAATCAATAAACAAACTTGTAGGTGCAGTGTTGTGATTGATGTTGTGATAGCACTCGGCGTGCAGAATGAAAGTGGATATTCCTATCGCTATGAAACGTAATGTCGTCAAGGTTTCCTTATTCCTAAGCACCCATTGAGGTTCATTACGTAGTTTGAAAAGCTTGTTTCAGTTCACACTATAGCCCTAACTTCATATTCCTATCCTTCGTTAGGAAAGAGTAATATTCCTATTATCCTTCAAACTATATTAACTTATGAAATCGGTGAGTTAACTCCTTTCAGATGTTAAAACATGTTACCCTAGTAAAAGTGATCAAGTTCGAAAAGGGTTTATAACAATGAAAACACACGAGCTAACAAGGCATCACAAATCAATCACATTAAAGCACTCTAAGAGAAAGTTACCGTAAACAGATTCCACAACATAGAAAAAGCACTTAAGGGCTGAGTTACACCGACGAGCATGAAGGTGTTACACAACTACTGACGGGTGGTGTTATCGCACGGCTGGGAGTACTGGCTAACAGTGGTCTTGTATTTGAGTGTGGAAGATGATGACTGCGAAAGGATGAGCAAGGCGTTCAGTGGAGGTAGGGTTCTCGTGTACTGGACTCGGCTCTCTTGTTCTCCTACGATATTCCGTATGAGTTGCGTTTTTCTTCTCTTCGGCAAGCTGCCTATTTATGGGCTCTTCGTGGCACGGCGCGCCTCCCTTGGGCTTTCACCATCGGGCTGTTGCAACAAACCTTAGACATTACACTGACTTGTTGGTTACGGAGGTTCCTTGCTCGCTAGATGATAATATTTCCTTTTCTGCTGCGCTAAATGAGGCGCCTCGCCTAATCACGCCCCTGTCCAGTAATTCGCTGCTCTGCTGCCGTAGCACCTGCCGTAGCATTGCCGTTACTAGAAAGTATCCTGCACACTAGCACACATATTAAATTCCACAAAGATGGCACTTTCGTGCCTAGATTATAGTTAACATCCACAAATCAATTAGTGTCTAATATGAAGATATCTACTACATTTTCTTGCATAATTTACTTAAGGGGCAAGATAATTCTTATTTGAATGAATGCAAATAACTCACATTTCTGTGAGTTATCAGGTAGCAATTGTTTGTTTCAGTGAGTTTTCTTAACCCTTGAAAATTCTCTCATTTAACAGTTAGGGAAGAATCATTACCCCAAAGAGATTTCATTGTATGAGCTGCATGTCAAGTTTCAACATCCTTATTTTTTGAAGGCGGCATAGTTGATTGATGTTCATGAGCCAGAAGAAGTGTATGTCTCATTTTTCTTCAACTTATATCAGTTTTTGAAAACATTGAATTGCATTCTTGTATGATTTCCATTTTGTTTGATATTGTTAGTAGGCTGAATGAGTGGTGAAAAGTTGATAAGGCAAAAAGATAGGTGTATGACCAATCGTTATGGTCACTTTGGTGTGGTCTGTCTTGGAACATGATTATGTATTATCCTTCGATTCATATACTTGGTTTAATCTTCTAGCAAATAAGAGTGTTTGCTCTTTATAAATTTTCCTAGAAGGTGTGCAAAAATTTTCGCACACACGGTGATCCTGAAACTATACCTTATCAATAGAATTCCAACATTACTGCACTTCTGATACCTCATTGACTAGTTAGCATATATTTGTATGCATATATTTTTATTTCATTCTGAATATTTTTTAATCGTCCTTCATGCTAACACAAACAATTTATTCTAAATAAGCATAGGTTTACAGACAGGTAAACAAGCATAAGTTCACAGACTCTTATTAATGCTTCAAATAAAACTTAGTAGAAACTTAATGCCATTCTGAAAAGCTAGCCTTGAAACAAGAGGCAAAGAGATTCATCATTTTGACATCTTAGCAGCCAATTCTCTGACAAACTTAGCAGCTACTAATGCTGTCATATTATCAGCAGAATCACGTTGTGGGTTGTATTCAACCACATCTCCACCAACAATATCACCTTGGAGATTTTGAAGAATGCTCATAACATCCCTGAAAGAAAGACCTCCTGATTCAATGTGAGAAACTCCTTGAGCATAGGCTGGGTCAAGACAATCCACATCTATTGAGATATACACTCCTTTAACACCTTCTCCTAGTTTCTGCAAAAGAAAATTCTCAAGGTTTAAAAATCAAAGAAACATTAATGTTAGTATGCAGAGTTTAAACCTCGAACCTTCTTGTCAAACTCACTAACAAAACTAACGAAACATTCAGAGACTATAGTGATAGTATCTCACATAATTTGAGAGACCAAAATCACTGTTTATCCGGATAAAGAGAAAAGAACCAAATAAAAATAGAGGAAAGAGAGAAAAAGTGACCAGATTCTCTAAATAGGCGCGATCTTTTGCAAATTTTCGCATCTCATATAACTCTGTTCCATATTTCTGAGCTTGTTCTCGTCCATGAGCAGTTATTGATCTTATACCAACCTGAAATAAATTAATTAATGGATTAAAAGCCTGAAGAATATGCAATATAACTTACTATCACAAGAGAAATTTATACTACACCATATGAAGAACATTCAAAAGGGTATAGCTACCAAAACAAATTAACAACAATATAAAGCTAAAGAAAACAGATCTAATATGCACATGAATAAGTATAACAATGGTTTATGTTTCATGAATGCCTGAGTGTTATGTCAATGTCAATTTGAAAAAAATGATTATAAAATTAATCAAGAATCCGAGTGGTTAATGTACTCCATGTAAAGTGATTCACTCAGCTAGTACCCGAGTTCGAATCCCGACGACGGAATAAATTAGAACCAGACTTTACTTACCTTCCAGTCGAACGCCAAATTAGTCAAAGCTCATTTCTCCCTTTGACACTTGAACGGAGTCAAAGACCTCTAGACAAAAAAAAATCAAGATTCGAAAATTACCTGCAAGAGTCGCCGAGCATAACCACCCTCCATGATTCGAGCAAAAGGAGAAGCATGTGAATAGTAGTTTCCTTCAAAGTCTTCATAATTGTCAGGATGTGCATCAAAGTGAATAATATCAACTGGTCCTCCAAGTTTCTCAGAAACAGCTCTAACAACTGGGAATGTTATTGAGTGATCACCACCCAAAACTAAGGGACGCAGTGGAGGCTGATAGAATATAGATGTCATCAGAATCAAACTTATATTAGTTCAAACATGAAGTTACCAGAAAAGGGTGATAATTAATTCAGTTGATAGTAGATTTGACACCAAAAATCATAGAGCCTGTTGGAATTGGTTTGTTAAAAACTGTTTGTTCTTTTTATACTCTTAAAAACTGAACTGTTTTTAAAAAAGATAATCAAACAGATCCTTTTTCTTTTGTTCATTTTGAGTTGTTAACAAGGAAATGAAAGATTCTTGTAATGAAGAATTGTAATAAAGAGAAGTTTGGAGTCTAACTTGAGAGTTTTTTTTTTTTTGGGAAACATTGAAAACAAATTTTCACCATTTTCCAAAGACTCTCATATTTAATGTTTCTTATTTTTAGTGTCTTAGAGTTTAGGATTGGTCTAACTCAACCCTACAAAATTGGTTTGTAAGATAAATGATGTCCTTTCAATATATACTCTTTCGAGATCTTATCTCTAATCAATGAAGGATTTGAGTTTCTTTCAATATAGTAGAATACGGAAACAAATGGGCGTGTGCCTGAAATTTTCCCAGTTCCAAAATTTGTAAATTTGTTAATTGCAAAAGGTCACAAATATTTAAAATATACCTCATCCATCACTAACTTGACTGAATCACTAACAACATTCATCAATCTATGATCATCCACCCCACAATCTCGAATTTCTTGAATAGGGATATCACCAACATCAGATATCACTCGTGGGTCATCTATTACCTTGCCTACAACATCAAAAGGTGTTAGTTATAGCTAGTTGGATTGAAGGAGTATATAGGTGCGCAAGATAGGCCTAAGAAAAATTGTGCAATTATTTGGTTTTTGATATAACACACTCCATCTTTATGGATGTTTCTTTTTACCGTCGAGAAATTAAATTTTTTGTTTGTGCTGTCCAGTGTACTAAACAACATAGGTAAAACCAATATGAGTGACTACCTTCTTCAGTTGTTGAGTTTGTGCTACCACACCAAAGAGCCTCCTTAATGCGAGGAGGAGCAAATGCAGGCCCTTGAATGAATGATGAGTTGTGTCCCAAAGGAACTCCAAGAAGAGATGATGTTGCTATAGCACCTCCCAATGCACGCACAAGTTCTCCCTACAGAAAAAGCAAACATTTTTTGTAAGGATTTTTAATTCTTATTGTCTAAATTTGAACCCATATCCACTCATTTTAGTGAGTTGTCATTTTTACCCTTCTCATTTTCTTACCAAAATCTACTTACCCTCAATTTTGCGCTCCAAATTTTCAGAACTCTGAAAAATGTAGAAGGCATTGCGTATCGGAAACTTCAAAGTTTGAAAATTTTGGAATAGCGTAAATAATTGTGATTTCTGGATTTTTCATATTTTGAGATTTCTTGAAATTTAGCGACGAC
Organism: Astragalus membranaceus; assembly: GCA_039519185.1. NCBI lineage: Eukaryota > Viridiplantae > Streptophyta > Magnoliopsida > Fabales > Fabaceae > Astragalus > Astragalus membranaceus. Next base: position 80,010,141 of record CM076850.1, on the reverse strand, counting down.
CACACTATGGCTAACTGTATTTTAAATAAGTTAAAAATATTATACAATTTGGATTTTTCACATTTTAAATTTTCAAAACTTGGCAAGTTGACTTATTTCAACAAATAAAATTTCAGAATTTTCAACAAATGAAATTTTAAAGACTAATGTTTGTTCTGGATTTTTGAAAATTTAACCTTTTGTTCCGGATTTTTCGGGAAAAAGTTTCACTATTGAGTGCGGAAAAGTGAAAGGGAAAATGGGATAAAAAAGTTTGTGGGGGTATGAAGTCAAATTTATGGAGTATAAAGTAAAAAATATTTTTTATAAGAAAAATGATATATTAAAAATGAGTACATAAGATATTAGGATATTCCAATTTTCACCAAAAAAAAAAGAAATTAGGATATTCCAACTCGCAAATATGAAAGAAAAAAAAACACGGCACTTGAACAAATAAGCAAATATTTGTTTTAAGTGGTAAATGGACTTGGATCCCACTCCAAAGTCTCGGATTCGAATCTTGATGTGGCAAAAACTTTGTTGGAATGGGAGAACCAAACTAGTCGGCAAAGTCGGAAACTCGTGGCCAACCAAGTTTTCCGGCGTAGATTAGTCACCGACAAACTCGGTGGAAACTACGTACCAAAGACATAGTAACCAAAAAAAATAAAAATAAAAAATAAGCAAATATTACTTACCTTAAGCTTTGCTTTTTCACGAACAAGTGTAAGTGAAGCATCTATCACACGATTTTGGCCATTCTCTAGCAAAGATTTAGACAACACATCTCCTACTTTTGCATTTTGTACTACGTAATGGAGGCCTCTGCGTACTATATTTGACACCATTTTTCCTGTATCAAAAGATCAAAGTAATTAATGTTATATTTATATTTAAGAGGACGACTCGTGTGAGAACACTTGTTATTATAAAGAATATTTAATTATAATTGTTAAATTAAAATTAATGATTTAGATTACGTTATTAAATAATTATGAGATCTCTTGTATTCTTTAATTAAAAAATGAAACAATTATACGAGATCTTGTAATTAATAACGCAATCTGAACCGTTAAAAATATTTTCATATCTCTTAATATGTTTTATAACTTGAGTCTTTAGAGGCAAAAAAATGTCCCATCAATGTTTGAAGTGAACACAAAAGTTTGCAAATCAAGTTGGAAACTTCACATATGATTGTGTCAATGAGACTGTACCCACATTATTATCACTTTTAATTAAAAAGCCTTAATTTTTTTATAAGTGAAATAGTTTATTTAGGATTCTATTTATATTTACTGAAAGTGTATAATATTTTTACCGTATTAACCAATCACATATTGTTCTAGCATGTCATTGAAAATATCAACTTTTTTCTTAAGTATCTGAAAAGTTATTCATAACATGATCTGTGATTGAATCCCTTTACAAGAAAACCATAACATAATAAATCCTAAGAGGGTCAAATCCCCATTAGTAACTGTTCAAAGAGCCCAAATGTTTACTCGGCTTTCGATTGTCAGGAAAATATGGAACATAATGGAAACGAGATATAACGATAAACCAAAACTCTTAGAGGTAGTAAGGTTGCCCCATAACCAAAAGTTAGTAAAAATCACCTAGCCAGATCTCAAATGAGTTCACAGACCATTCATTCATAAAAAAAGACTATCACATCACACAACCTTAGCCAATAACAACTTCTATAAGTATATATTAACATAAATCCCAACAAAGCTATTAAAACCTCTTTTTAGAGTAGTAGCACACTTCTGTAAAAAAAAAGAGTAGTAGCACACTGAAATTTTATATATTAACATCTTTTCTTTCTGTGAAAAAAAAATCGATTCGTTAAACACAGCACTAGGCAAACACAACAAAGTGAAGTGTGCTACATTTTTTATAAGAGCCAATATTTTTATGTCGCTGAAATTGTCAAGACAACTAACAGTGAGGGACTTTACATCGATTCTTGAATGCTTATGACTCGACAATCATTTAGACTCGATTGAACAAATAATATAAGAGCAAGATTATTAATTTCTTCAACATCAATTTTAATAACAAAAAAACTAAATGTGAATATAGCCATCTTTAATCAGAAAATATGGCTATTGGAAAAATTATTGATCTACAAACCTCAGCTAGTACGAATGAAAATGTTATAACTTCAACCACTTTATGAAACACTTTGTGAAGCAAAGGAATAGCTAACCTACCAATCTGTGCTCGTACAGATGAAAATGTTACACCAGTTTAAGAAACACTTTGTTAAGCAATTGTTGTGAAGCAATAGAGTACCTAGCCTCGTTATTTATAATTGGAAATCTCGCCAGAAAAAAAAGAACTGATTTAAAAAATAATAATATAAAGTACCAATTTTTCACGTGTAGAAGGAACTGGTATTTTACCCGTGCGTATGCATGGGTGATACTGTATGGTCGGTGTATTGCCATGAAGTCATAATAATAATTTAGAAGATAATCATAAGTTATGAACAATGTCCAAAATGTATGATTTGAAATTCAAAGTGGAAAGAGATAGATATTATGTGATATAAGATACAAATGAAAATTATATTGAGTCGAAGAAATTAAAGGAGATTGGCAATCAGAATTACAATATTGATCCATAATAATGTATTTAGACATTAGAGGTAAAATATGCATCTCCGTTGACACTCCCATTTGGATTCTCGTTGGCCCTCCCGTTGGCACTCCCGTTGACGCTCTCGTTACCTCTCTGGTTGCCACTCCCGTTGCAGCTACAATTGCCGGTCTCTCGTTGTCGCTCATGTTGCCATATGTTAACTCATATTTTTCTATATGATTTAATATTAATTAAATCATATTCGTTTAATTATAAGTAAGTTATTTTATAAAGTTTGGTAGTGGCTAAAGTTGTATTTATATAATAATTCTTAGTAGTTAAATTGATTGATTTAAATAATTTTAATAGAGAGATTATAGTAAATAATAAATTTTAGATAGAGTAAAAATGAAGAAAAAAGAAAATAAGATTTTTAAAAAATATGCACTCACGTTGGCGCTTTCCTTGTCTCTCTCGTTCCCACTCTTGTTCCCATTGTCGCTCTCGTTGTCGGTTCCATTGCCAGTCTCGCATTGCCGCTCTCGTGTTGCAAATTTTGTCTTTTAGCGGTGAATTTACTAAATTAGTTGTGTTGCAAAAAGTTAAAACAAAGTCGGTATCTTCTTATAATATTAATAATGGAGTAAAAGGTAAAATATGCAGCCACGTCACTCTCGTTCCCTCTCTTGTTGGCACTCTCGTTGGCGCTCTCGTTCGCTCTCCTGATGGCACTCCCGTTGGCACTCCCGTTGCCGCTCTCGTTGCCGATCTCGTTGTTAGTCTCTCGCTGCCGCTCACGTTGCCACATGTTTCTCCTTTTTTTCTATATGATTTAATATTACAATTATTAGTGATTGATTTTAGTAGTTTTAATAGAGATTATAATAAATAATAAATATTAAATTATTTAATTATTGAGTGTAATATTAATTTAATAATTTATTTTTTTGGAATAAATAATTTTGAAACTATTGTTAGAGGTATGGTTTTTTTTACAATTGGTAGTAGTTAAATTGATTAATTTTAGTAGTTTGAGTAAATTATAGAATTAGTTAAAAAATTATGTTTTTAGTAAAAAAATTGACAAAAAAGTGATTATTTTATGGAAAGGAAAACTGAAAAAAAAAAGTTGTTTTCAAAATTCTGCTATTTTTTGTTCTTTTGCTGCGTCTGTTGCAGCTTTTGATTGCAGTTTTCAATCAGTTTTTTGTCCCTCACTTTGTTTTCTCTTTATCGTTGTCACTCCTGTTGCCTCTCCGGTTGGCGCTTTCGTTGGCACTCCCATTGGCGCTCTCGTTGTCACTCCCGTTGGCACTCCCGTTGGCATTTTACTCTTTTTTAGTAATATTAAAATAGTTATTTGGTGGTTTTTAATAGTGGTTAAATTGATTGATTTTAACAAAAGTAGTTAATTAAATTGATTAGTTTTAGTAGTTATTTTGTAATTTTTGGTACGGGTTATAGTTTTTTACAATTCTTTTTTTGACGATGGATAGTGGCTAATTGATTTATAGTGACTAATTGTTTTATTAATTTTAGTAGTTTGAGTAGATTATAAACATAGTGAATAATTGATTTATAGTGACTAATTGTTTTTATAAAAATATTGACAAACGGTTTTTTAAAAAAAAACTTTAAAAAAACAGTGAATAAAAAAATATTTAAAAAAATTAAATTCTTTTTAAAAAAAATCAGTTTTTTTAAAAATCAGTTTTTTTAAAAATCAGTTTTTTTAAAAATCAGTTTTTCTAAAAAACTAGTTTTTCTAAATAATCAATTTTTTTTAAAAAAAAAAACTGTATTGGTACTGTAGCGTACTGTAGCGTGTCAGAATTTGTACTGTAGCGCGTCAGAATTTGCACTGTAGCGCACTGTTGCGGCACCGTAGCGTTTTGTCTTTATGTGGTGAGTTGTCTATTTTGTCCCTAAATTGTAACAAATTGTAAAATTTGGTAATGTTTAACAATGTAAATGTGCTGGTATATGTTTTTATGAGATTGAAAGTAAATAGATGTGAACTATAAAAGAGGAAGTAAAAAGCCAAGACATGAAGATATCAAAAGTGATGGCAGATATTGGACCGTAAGGTGGCCAGTTGTGATGCACGTTTTTTATAAACTCTTTTCAGACATTATTCCTGGTCTATGTGGTACGTGGGTTTTTCTCACCGGATCTATCAAGCTTAGATTATTGAGCTTAAAGCGTTGATAATAATGGTGGATGACTAGATAGATTTAGTATAGGCTCTAATTACCATTTTAGGATTTTTGATTTAACTAAACTCCACAAAATTAGCTTATATGAGGACTACACATTCTTTGTAAACTTTTTTCATCTCCATTTTATATGAGGCCCCATTAGGGATGTCAAAACGGGTGGCCCGGCCCGGCCCGTATCACTACTAGAAAATGTGTTTTTAGCGTCTATATTTTAGCGTCGGCCACGACACCCACGCTAATAGCGTCGGATTTGCGTCGGTTAGACCCACGCTAACCCACAGAATTTTTTTTTCTAAAAATAAAAATTTAGCGTCGGTCATGACAGACGCTACATTGGATATAGCGGACGCTAATTTTTTATTTTTTAAAATACTATGGTTAGCGTCGGTCAAGACCGACGCTAAGCTTAATTTACTTTACCAAAAACCCTAATTCTAACTCTCTCACTTTCCTTTCACAGTTCTCAGTCGCTCTCTCACTCTCCGCTCTCACGCTGACTCTCTGCTCTCACTCTCACTCTCCACCCTCACTGTGACTCTCCGCCCTCACCACCACCCTCGCCTCCGCGTCATCGCGTTCCATTCATACTCTCTCTCACTCCATCAGCCATCGCGTTCCATCTCTCCATCTCTCTGTAATCGCTAAGAATCAGTAAGAATCAGTAATCGCTCCATCGCTCCATCTCTTAGATCGCTCCATCTCTCGGTTCGAGTCCCTCCGTTTTCGCCGTAGCATCGTTGCCTTACTCTGTCTCGTCGTCGCTTCGTCGCTCCGTCGCCGTGTTGCTGTCTCTGCGTGGCCCTCACTCCCTCGCCCTCAGTTCGTCTTCATCGCCCTAAAATCAAGAGGTAATATATCTCCTCTGTTTCACCATATAGCTTTATTAGGATAGCTTTGTTTCCTGATTCTGATTCAAAGCATGAGTGTGTTCTGGACGGGTTCAGTTTTTGTTACCCTGTGTCAGGTGATGCTGTTCTCAGAGAACCTTTTTGTTTGGGGGAAACGAAAGGATGGGGGGATTTGTTATTGGTGGCACACCCTCTTCATCTTCAACTTTTGTCTAAAACTGATTGTGATGTTACTGTTCTTAGTGATTTCAGGTACAAAAGCATTGATGGGGACCTTATTGGCATTGTTGGTGATTCATGTCTTTTGAAAATTGATAATCTTTTTATTACTTGGCAATCTACAAGGGGTGTGGAAGAAGTCTTTTTCTATGCACAAGAAGTCATTGTCGGTAATCTAAGCAAGGTTTGATTTCAATACAACAACTCGGTTTGCTTTTAGTTTTTATCTCAGAGTCTGATATTTTGATACACAATTGAATATGGTTTCTTTGCTGAATATGTATTGGGATCAAAAGGGATAGCCTTTAATGAAAGATGGCCTGGTCTCCACATTGAAGAACTGGAAAAATTTCTTGAGGTACACTCTCTCAAGTTTTAAGGGATAAATCGATGTCATTTAAATCCTTCCTGAAATAATTATTAGCAGCAATGTTCATTATGTAGAACTGAATGGCTTTATATGCTTAATAATGAATCCAATAGAAGCATTTCTTAATTTGGTCATGCTACCCCGTTTCACTATTGAATCATGCTTTTAAGCTGTTTGATTAAATTCCAGTTTAAGTCTGTTCAAGTTTCACCCACATGGAAGTCCTAGTTTTTTGCTGTCTCTCTTGTGTGCACGGGGAACAAGGGGTCTAACTGGGATGAACTCATTTTGATGAAATATAGCTGTTGATGGGCTAATTTATTGTCTTACACATCACTGACATATCACACAGGCCTTGAACAAAATTTCCATGATTGTTAGGACAAATACTCTTACTGGTGATATTGCAGAGGTTGGACTGATCTGCTACAAGGACCAACTTGGTAAGGTCTTATTCTTCTCACACTTGATCTTTTGTTCTCTTACAAATGAACAAAAGATCAATAGGAGCCCATTGATTCCATGTCTCTATTTGATTATTGTTCCTTTAAATGACAGATTTATGGTGCTGCCGGTTATCTTCTTTGGTCCCTTCTTGGAAATCAGATTCACTTTAAGAGATGAGAAAGAGCACATGTAAGTAAGGGTCATATTTAATGCTACTGGGTACATCATTCCTTTAACTGATGTGCTTGTGGGTTTCTTTAAGTCCCATAATCCTATTAATCTTTGTTTTTTAAACAAATATATCCTAAACAAAAAAGCTGACGAGAGCTCCTGTTCATATTTGTGATTTGTACTAGCATTAATGCTTTGGGAAACTATGGTGTTGAATCCTCCAGCCAAATAAGGTTTTACATATTATTCGGATATGCACAGCCAAACTAATTTTGTTCCCTTTTTGTACACAGGAAGTTTGGAATATAATGAGGGGTCTAGTCACAAGGGCAGGCTTGGAAGTTGTAATCTGTTGCCATAATAGACTCCCCAATCAATTTTATTGTGTCATCTCATTCTAAAGGATTGCAATTTGCAAAGGTATCCAATACTTTGACTACTCTCTTAAATGCAAGAACAATGTGCAAAGAACTAGTTTTTTTTTTGTAACTTAACATTTTATTATCACTACTTTGTCATATGATTTTGTACCCATCTCACTTTTCTTCCCCTTATTGTTTATGAGTCTCAGTTCCTGCATTACCCTTCTTTTTGCTGTCCACCTTAGTGATCAACGGCTGCCTAACACAATTATGGAATGTATTAGAAAATTTGGCTGTTAAGGATCTTGAACTAAATGTGGACTTTCAGTTTAGACATTGTAGTTCATTTTTTTTCTCTCTTTAGCTGAGAGTGGGAGTGAAGTATGAACATCATATATGTAGTGGTGTGCTTGCTTATTATATCAAACAGCTGAGTAAAAGGTCTTCTGTAAAACTCTAGATAGAAACATTTATTATGTTATTATGTAAATTTGTAGGATTATCTGTAGTGATTTTATCCCATTTCTATGGCGAAACTCTATAGTGAATAGCTGTAGTGACATATTCCATTGCCATTAAGTTCGGCCATTCAAGTCTAACCATTTTTGTTTGTGCAGATTTTCAACTTGAGAAAAAGATAATAGGAAGAGAGAGGGAGACAAGGAAGAAAACGATGGGAAGTTGGATCTTTCTCACACAGTTGCCATGGTACTTGTCTCTCATTCTTGGTTTCATGGATATTGCTTTGTGGTACATATATATATTGCTATACACAACTTTCTTAATATGGTATTGTGAAACTAGATTATTGGCTTACTGCACTATACCTGAACTCATAGTGAACTAATGACTGGACAAATTCAGAATCCTGGGTGGGCAGCAATAGATATTGTCGCTTTGGTGTTAAATCAGCTATAAGGAATATCTACACCCTCTTTTCTAGAATTGAGGTGCCAGTAGCAGGTGATGATCAAGAAATCATGGTACTGTTTTGATGGAATAGATGTTTTAGGTACTGTTTTAGACTTAATCACATCACTTTAGACTTAATCACATCACTTTAATAGTTCATTAGTATTCTTTAATTTCTGTGCAACACATTATAATTTGTACTTGGCATTAGCATTAATCTTGAGTCATGGAGCTTTGCACTAGTGAGTAACCATAGTTTAGTTGACAGCCCTGTGATTTGTGATAAAAGTCGTCATTAAAGAAAGGAATGACTTTTATTGAGAAATTCTTGAAGTGTGTGAAGCTGAGTTTACACATGCATGCAGTTACATACCTGATTCTAGGATCCTATGCCTCTTTAGAAAGTCACTGCACAAATTCTTGAATATTAATTAATTGAATAATTGGACATACTTATTAGGCTTTATGGCTAGACTTTTATTCCTACTTATCCCCAAATGAAGATGATGGGAAGACAAAAATTGCTATTGGTGTACAGAATTTGAAGTGTGTGAAGCTGAGTTTACACTTTGCAGCTCTTCAACTTGCCTTTTTATTATTTCCTCTTTCTATTATTGTTTGGTGATGTTATTTTTTAAACTTATATTGTTCTGAACTCTTCTTGTAAAAAGATGGAATATAGAATTTCATTAGAATGTAGCATCTTGGTTGTTTAGTTTGTGGTGAACTTGAATCAAATCAAAAGGGCAACGGTTAAACTTTTTATTTATGATTGTTTGCTTAAGGTTTAAGTTTTGACACTTGAGGTGATTATTTTCCAAACTTCAGCTTGGTGAAAGAAACTGCAACTATTGTGAGTTGGGGAAGCTGATCAAGTCCATAAAGGGATTGTTTTCCACATTGTATTGCCCTGTGAGCCTTTCCAATACCTTAAGAAAGAATTCAGGTTGGTTTCCTTTTTATGTATTGAATTTTCATATATTTTGTGGATCTTTCTAGTGTCCCCATTCTTTCATGTAGAACTCTAGCAAGCCTTGATGCAGTATTAGTGATTATTCAATGTGGATTGGCTTTTCAGGACTGGTCCATCCTATCCTTGCAAAGGTAATCCAAGGTTTGTATATTTGCATTTTGTATATCCATGTGACTTAAAAAATTAGTTGTGGTGATGGAATTAAACTGTTGTTGTGGCTTCTTAATTAGCTGCAATGCAGTTTTATCAGAAATGGAGCTGGGGACATGAGTTTCCTATTATTAAATACTTGATTAATTTACTTCTTTAATAGTTTCAAGAATATTTTGTTTTATGGTATTAAGCATTTTGATATGGTATGCTGGATGATTGTGTTAAAAATGCTTTAGGAGTAGTGGTGGTAGTAAAGACACAAGGTACAGGGTAAAAGCATTAGGACAATTATATTTAAAAAAAAAACCAAAGTTAGCGTCGGCCTATCCGACGCTACTAAAGATAGATTTTAGCGTCGGCTTCGTGGACGCAAATTAATTGGTTGACTATTTTGGTTGACTAAATAGCGTCGGCCATGCCGACGCAAATGCTTTTGTTGACTCTGTTTCGTTGACTAAATAGCGTCGGCCAGGCCGACGCTAATGATTTCGTTGACTAAATTTAGTTGACTTTGTAGCGTCGGTCCAAATATTAGCGTCGGCTTTAGCGTCGGCCAGGCCCACGCTAAAGTTAGCGTCGGCTAAATTAACGGGACGCTACAATTACCTTCGAACATTTTAGCGTCGACACGTGGCCGACGCTAACCCGACGCTAATTCACAGTTAGCGTCCGCTTTTGGCCTATTAGCGTGGGCTTTTGGCCGACGCTAAAAGCTGTTTTTCTAGTAGTGGTATTGCCTTCAACCCGCTAAAAATAGGGAGGGCTGGGCTGGCCCGCTAATAGAACGCGGGCTCAAAATTTTAGCCATGCCTGCCAAGTGATGGGCAGGCGGGCTGGCCTGTCTATTTTTTGCGGTTTTTTAACAAACTTTTTCACCTATTTTTTTTACATTTCAACTAGATTTTTCACTTATTTTATTTTAAACAGGTTTTTATAAATCAGTTTTTTAACAAAATTTTACTTCTTTTGCGGACGTTCACAAATAAAAGACTAACAAAATTTTACCTCTTGCATACTTCTCTTGCATTTTTTATAAAGCACTCTTTTAACAAAATTCTAACTCCAAAAGACTAACTAACCGTAGTATTGCATTTTTTATGGGTCAAAAAAAAGCTTATTATGGGTCACAAGACTGATGCAGACCAATTTAAACTGGATTTTTAAAACTAAAAAAAAAATTGGCTGGCGGGCGCCCCCTCCCCCCGCCATTGTGTTTATCCCGCAGGCTGTTCATTTAAGCGGTTTGGGCAAAATTGGTCAGCGGGCAACAATACCAAAGCCCTGTCCGCGTTTTTTTGACGGGCCAATGGGCCGGTCTGGCGGGCCAAGCCCATTTTGACATCCCTATGCCCAATAGCAGAGTCAGGTAAAGCCATTGCTTTAGGCCTCGCCCTAAAAAAAGGCTTCACCGAAAATCTACATATATTTAATGTACCATCTACTATCTATTTATACCCTTAATCTACTACCAAAATACCAATCTTACCCTTTTTCCAACTTAACAATTTTAGGATATTTATGTAATTTCACTTTTTCACTTTTTCAAATTTTTTCACTTTTTCAAACTTTTTCACTGTCTCTCACATACTTTTTCACTGTCTCACACTTTTTTCAAACTTTTTCACTCTCTCCTCCTTTTTATTCTTCTAACTCTATCTCATTTTTCTATTTTTCACCATATATCTACTTTAATTTCATCTACATGTCTCCTTCATTTTTAATATTCCATTTTTCTCTATCAATAATTTTTATTTAGTCTCTACGGGAAATATTACAATTTGAAAAATTTGAAACTTTAATTCAATTTTGTTTTCTAATCTCTACGGAAACATTACATATTACTGGTAAATGTTCACGGGGTAATGTTAGGACTAACTCAATTACAATTTGAAACTTTTTGTTTATCTATTTTAAATTAGTCTTAATTTTCACAGAGTAATGTTCGGACTAATTAAATTATGTATAAGTCTATTAATAAAAATAACAGGTCAACACCCGTGCGTATGCACGGTGTATTGCTAGTATATCAAATAATAGCCTTGCAGCACAAGTGGTCAAGGGCTTGAGTGAGTAGGTGCCTGGTGCATGTTCAATTTTCTTGATATCATTTTTATTTTTTAACTTGAATTTCTACTCATTATCGTCCAATTCACAAATATACAAATGGTTATGGGCCATCTTCATACTAATAGCTAATGACATGTGTAACTTAATTACTCTATTTTTTTTATTTAGATGACACTAAAATAAAATTATAATTAAATGCAATTGAAAAATTATTTCTTTTATAGTTTTAAAAGTGAGATTGATTTAGTTTAAAAAGTAATTATTTATGCTACCGATTTTTTTGATTAATTTGATAATTTAGATATGTTATGTACCTTGTCTTGGATTCTCGAATCCGGAGTCTGCAGTTGGTATCTGATGTGTCGTTATCTTCTCCTGGCTCGAGGTCGGATGAATATCACGAAGGTCGAAATCTTCCGAGGTTGATAATCGTCGAGTCGTCTTCTTCCGAGGTTGAACTCAGCGGGGTCGGGTACCTACAGACACTCCGATGCTAAAGTCAGCAAACAGAAGTCAGTGGGGTGCAAATGAGTGAAGCGTACCTGGATATGTGGGTAGGACCCGTATTTATAAATGCAGAGCACCGAGGGTTCGCGGGTTGCGCCCGACCTGGACTGTTGTAGACAAGCGCTTTGATCTGGTCTGTTGATTTATGATCCGACGGCGTGCTACCTTGCTGGACCGAATTTCTTGGGGAATGGGCCCATTATAGTCGCGAATTGGGCCTCTAGGGCCAATCCGGAATAGTTGCCCCCCAAGTCGAGGTCGGTCACGGAGTGCGGCCTCGGCTTGATTGTGCCTTACCCTTTGGGCGTTTGCCCTCGGATCTGCGCAATGCGTGTTGGATCCCGAGGTTGAGATGCGAGCTCGACATGAGTGATGGATTTCTGAAATGTTAGTGACGAAAGCAGTCTCGGAGGTCGGAAATCCTTGAGTTGACTCGGGTTTTCCCGGAGATGCCTTGTGTCAGTATTGTCAGAGATGTGACGTTTGAGTGATGCGAGGTGTCTTGTCATAATGACTTGCACAGATCCTCATGTCTGTACGTTGATCTCCCCGAGAGATGTAGCGTTGTTTCACCTTTCGGGTTCACAATGTCTTTAAATACTCGTCCAGGGCCTAATTCCGAACACTTTGTCGTTTCTTTATCTCGAATTCTCCCAAGTTCAGCGAACCTTGTGCGACTTTGCTCTCCGGCGATCCGAGTCTGAGTTCCCGGTTTCCGACGTTGAGGGATTTGTGTTGTCTTCCACTTCTTGGTTCTGCCGACGTTGAGGTCTTCGGCGAGGTTCTTCGAATATCTCACACTGGGTTGCATCTAATCTCCCGAAATTTGCTGCACTTGTTCTGGGAAAAAGGCGAAGATAAGGGAGACCGATAGAACAAAACTCGTTGTCCCCGGCAAGCCGCCATTGAGGAGGTCTGCAGAGGATAACATAATTATCGATGAGCGGCGGTTGACTTATGGGGAGGCCTCAGGTCGGGCGGAGGCTAGTGGCTCCGTCTTAACGCCGCCGGCTGGGGGCTTCTACATCTGATAACGCGATGTTGGACTTCCATCTTTCCACCCAAGGCTGGGAATCGGCAGGGCAGGCCGCCAAAGTGGCGTGACAGGAGGCGAGGGAACCCGAAGCGGCGGATCCGTATTGGTGGATTTCAACCGACATTCTTACAGTGGGGTCGTATTACCGAGCTGGCCGAGGTGAGCCGAGCATGCTCAAAAGGTTTGAGAAGTTTGTAGGAGCCGAGGGGAAAGAGTGGAGCTTGGAGCTAGTCCCGGGCGACGATTCCGCGTGCTCCAAAGTGGACAGCGTGAGGTTCTCTGTTTACTCTGCTTTCTTTGAGAAGATGGGGATGAGGATCCCGTTTATGGAGTTTCAGAGGAAGGTGTTGAGGTTTCTGCATGTAGCTCCTTCTCAGCTTACCCAAAACTCGTGGGGTTTTATAAATACTTTCGAGATCGTGATGTAGGCGATAGGCCGCCAATGTCGTTTGAGGGTTTTCTTTCTTCTTTTTGAGGTGTTTCGTCAGCGCGAGGCTGGGTCGGACAGGTTTGGTCAGATAGGCCTACGTCGTAACCGCAAGTTCTCCTTCCTCGTGCCCGTGCAGACTTGGTGAGGTACTTTAAGTATGGTTTTTTCCTTGTGGCGCCGATGAACGAGGCCGCAAAGAAGGAGGTTGTCCAGCTCGATGAGATGGGTAACGTTGTGAAGAATTTGTTCCCACTATCTTGGTGCCGTGGGCATTATGACTTGCAGACGGGGTCGTATTCCTTTAAAGAAACGGGTCTGACCCGGCAAGAGGCTCTGACCTTGAAGTTACTATCTGATTGGGTTCAAGCATTTACAAACAAGAGTTGGAGGATTGAGTGCAAGAAGATCTTAGAGGCGAAGTCTTCCGCCGACCTGACTAAGACTCTGGGTAAGTTTTGCGAACTCTGTCTTGAGTTTCTTTCTGGCTTTTTGGAGTCTATGTTTTGACTGCTTTTTCTCTTCTCTTTTTACAGATTGGTTTACCAAGCCGGCAAGCTTGGCTGAATTTTTGGCTTCTTCCCGAGTCGGCGAGAATGTGGACACTGGAGTCGGCTCTTCTTCGGCCCCGACTCCAACAGCTGTCGCTACCGAGGTCATGGTTGACCAAGGAGTGCCCCCCGTGGCTCAAGCGGACTTGGAGCCAACTTCACAAAGTTTGACTGGAAAGCACAAGGAGCGTAGCCCTCCGACTTTGCCTTGTGTGACGAAGATGTCCAAAACTTGCAATCCTTTGGATTCTGAAGGTGGAGTCTCTCCTGCCGACTTCGAGGCTTGCCTCCGAGTTAGGGGACTCGGTCAGCGGACGCTCAGTCTGTGGAGTTCGGAGCTCTCCCTGATGGAGGAAGGTAACCTCTGCTCCGAAGCTAAAAATTTATGACTTGAAGGTGAATTGCAGGACAAGTCTGATAAATTAACAGCTTGCTTGGAATTCCTTTCAGAAGCTCGCGAGGACGCTAAAAGATTTGAGAAGGAGAAGAAGGAGCTCCAGACTCGCTTGGACCACCTTGCCGAGGTCAACGTTGAGGCCATAAGAGAGGAAATATCGGAGCTCGGAAAGATGATCGAACCTGCCGAAAGGGTTCCGAAGCTGAAAGAGGAGATAGAGGCAGCCGAGGCTGTGGCTTCTAGTTTGGGAGCGGAGGTGTTACGCCTGGAGGCGAAGCTGGCCGCGGCTGGAGAAGAGAAGAAGAGGTTTAAAGAGAAGTGAGATAAGGCTCTTCTTTTTAACCAAAAGTCTGATGGGGAAGCTCTGGTCACTGCCTATTTTTCCAACGCCCTGGCCCAGGTTACGGTGCTATATCCCGGGCTCGATGTCTCTTTGGTTCATCCTTGCCAAATGGTTTATGCGGGGCAGATTGTGCGGCCTCAAGTGTCCGAGGAGGGAGCGGAGGAGCCCGAGGTCATCTATACTCCAAAGCCTTAGCTCGGTTGGTGCACTTGGGGTCGTATTAATGGCCCCGGTTGTACTTGGGGTCGCATTTTGTTTGTAATGTACATTGATGGCACCATCATTTCCGGCCTGTGTTTAAATTATCGCCTTTCAACATGTTCGTATGTTTTGATTTTTGTGTTTGCATTGTGCCTTTGTTTTTTGTGCTCGCTGTTTATGAAGCTCGGGATCTGCGAAGCTCGGGTTCACGATAGGCTCGACATCGTGGTAGAGGTCAGTGAGCCACAATAGGCTCGACCTCGTGGTAGAGGTCAATAAGCCATGATTGGCTTGACCTCGTGGTAGAGGTCAGTGAGCCACGATAGGCTCGACCTCGTGGTAGAGGTCCGTCGGCGCCGTGTCGGAACGATCTTGTGAGAAGGATGCAATTCCGAGGCCGCGAGGTCAGCTAGGACTTGATTTGATCTGTTTTGCCAAGCGCGGAGCTCTGAAGTGAGAACAGGTTGGGTGCAGGGGCTCGGTTTTGACCCTGATTAGTGTTGAGCAGATGAATACCTGAAAAATCAATCACTTTTTTGATGGGGACCGAGGTCCAGCATGAGTACAATCATTATTAGATGTAGGACTCAGAGTTCGGAGTTATGCGAAATTCTTTAAAGAAAACGAATTAAGTTCTTAAGCAAAGACATTAGACCAACAAATCATTGCAAGAAGAAACAAGGCATCTAATGGAAATGGTGCTGGAATGAGCAGTTCTTGATGCCTGAGGTCGGAGGTCGGGCATTCAGTGGATCTTAGAAACAAGGCATGAGTACAAGGGTTTTTTTTGGGGGGGGGGGGGGTGGGGGTGGGGGGTTTGGGGTGAGTTATCTTTCGCTCACCGCGAGATACTTTGGTGAGGCATCTTTGGTTTGTTAAGCTGGAACGTTGTGTTCAAGTTTTGACTCGGGGTCGTCCTGACTCCCGACCTCGATTAGGTTGATCTCAGACACGACATTCTTGTCGTTGTGGCCCTTCTCATTCTTGTCGGATTCATTATCCTTTTTGATCGAGAGGTAGTGGCACTTCTTGGCAGATTTCAGGTCGGCTTCAATTGTAATGACCTCGTCTTTGGTAGAGTAAAATCTCATTTTCAGATGAACTGTTGAGGCCACGGCTCCGAGCCTGCCCAAGGTTGGTCTTCCTATAATGCAGTTGTATGGGGATTTCCATGGTAGGACCAATAATTGTGTTTTCACTGTTCTGGAAAGCTTATCCCGTAAGTGACCATGACTCGAGGTATCCGAATGGAGTAGTTTTTTCCCCATTAAATCCTGTCAGTTCCGAACCTCTATAGGTAGTGAGCTTGGTCTCGGAGATGTTGAGCTTCGGGAGCAGGTCCCGAAACAATATGTCCACCGAGCTTCCCTGGTGTTGCACCCGAAAAGGTCCCTGAGGGGATTTTTCTTCGTTTACAACTTTTTAAAACAATGAAGTCGCCACCAATATTTTTTATAAGGAAAATATTGAAGAAAAACCTTTTTGGAAAGCGGATGGCCTTTTGGAAAACCGGAGGATTTGGGTTCGGGGGTCGGTTAGACATGGGGAAGGTATTAGCACCCCACACCTCTTTTCTACCGAAAGGGAACCTTTAATTAAACGTGTGGTTTTAAGTGTTGATTTGGAAAATACTTAAATTTGCCTCAAAGGGAATGAGAAGACTTAATGAAAATTTTATTTTTGGCGCTTAACGAGAGTTAGTCGCTCGCTCCTACGTATCTCCCGGTGCGATGGAGAATTCAAAGCTACGTAGTTCTTGTTTTGAAAAATGTTTTATTTTGGAAAGGTATTTGGTTTTTGAAAGGAAAAATGTTTTTGGTTTGTTGTGCTTGACGGAGAGTATCCGCTCCTACGTATCTCCCGGTGCGATGGAGAATTCAAAGCTACGTAGTTCTGGGTTTTTGGTTTTGAAAATGGTTTGAGAGTTTTTCGCAATTGGGCGAGCGTTTGTGACGACCAAACAACAACGGTTTAGAGTGGTCACACTACTAACTCTTTTGAAAATGAAATCATCATTAACAACCAAACGGCAACGGCGCGAGTGATCATTAATGATAATCGGTTTTGTTTTTGATTCGAGTGTTCGCGATGACCAAACAACAACGGTTTAGAGTGGCCGCGCTACTAACTCTTTTTTGAAAATGAAATCGTCACCAACAACCAAACGGCAACGGCGCGAGTGATCATTGATGACAATTTGGTCTTATTGGAGTTTTGAAGAAGGGTTTTGGAAATGAGTTTTGGAAAAACAAAGTAGAACAATTTCAACCAAATTCCAAGTCCATAACCAAATGCAAAATGAATGAATGAAGTTCAAACATATTCAACTAATCAAGCAATCATGAACATGTTGATCATCAACTAAGATTAAGCATGCCAATACAATCAAGAGATTTTATTGTCAATGATGCAAGATAAAGTTCTCAAAACAATTGTGCGTGTCTGTGAGAATTGCTACGGGACGGGCAACAATCTCAAAAGTTCTCAAAACAATTGTGTGTGTGTGTGAGAATTGCTACGGGACGAGCAACAATCTCTAAGGGTGTGCATTTATCTTAATGACTCTATGCTACCACAGGTGAGTAGGCTTACGTCTTCATATAAGAGTACATGCATGAGGGAGGAATTGCACACAATTAAATCAAAACATTTAAATGGCATCACGAACAAGAGAATACAATTGATTATAGGCATAGAATGATCTAGGTTAGATGAATGAACATGCAAGCAATGATGTGCATGATTTGGCAAATATGCAAATGCGTGAGCATACAAGACTATGCATGAATGAATAAGCATATAAGACTATGCATGAATGAAAGATTGAGCATACAAGACTATGAATGCATGAGCATAATTATTGTGTAAGGTATGAACATTTGAGTATGCATGGACATGTGAATATGTAAGTTAGAAATGAATATGGAAGAATAAGTAAGAGGATGCATGAAGTGTGCGAAATGTCTTTGGGTTTTTGGGTAAATGATTCATGGTTCAAAGTGGTAAAAGGTTAGATGAGTTATGGTAAGAAGTTTTGATGCAATGTAGTAAAAGAAAAGAATGGAAAGTGGTAAAAAGTTTAATGAAATAAGTGATAAAAAGTGAATGAGATGGTAAAAGTAAAAAGTTAATGAAATGGTAAAAAGTTAAAAAACACAATGACACAACTTGCATTTACTCAACCACAATCAAAATGACAATCTTCAAGCAATCAAAGGGGTAAAAAACCCTAGTCATGGCCGAATGCATACAAGCATGGAATCATCAACTTATTTCATGCAAAAATTGACAAATTAACACACAAAACAACACAAAAGAAGAGGACCTAATCTATCATGCAAGTTCCTAAAACAAACATTAGCCAAATCATGCATTTATTCATTCAAAATTAAAGAAAACAAAACAAGCAACATGAACCCTATTTTCCTTGCCCAAACCCAAGGCTATGTATGGTCCAAGATCAACTATTATTCAAACCCAAATCATAAAATGAACAAGAACACACAAGAACCCTAAAATAGAGTTCATGGCCAAAGCAAACGAGGTTTGAGAATGGGTTTTCATTTGATGAAAATTATGCAAACAAGGTTTAAAATACAAAAAATAAAATAAAATGCAAGAAGACACAAGAACAACTCCTTCAAAGCCAAGGAGCCACTTCAAACACCCAAGCCTCCCTAAGTGCTTGTCAATAGTGTTTGAAATGGCTCCTACAACAATATATGAAGGAGTTGAGATGAGGAGAAGAGAGATTATGCAAAAATGAAGAAGGTGCAAGAGTTTTGAAGTTTTACCTTGAATCCAAGCTAGGAAATGAACAATATGAAGAACAAGACCACAAACCAACTAAATCCTCAACAAACTTCAATGAAACTTGCACACCTTGCCTTGATTTTTGAGATTAGATGATGAACAATTAGATTTTAGTAGAGGAGGAGGATGATGTGTGAAGTAGGAGTGGATTTGAGATAGAAAATGGGAGTGAATTGAAGAAGAATGGAGGAGGAATTGGGGGTGGATCGGAGGCTACGGCCTAGGGGGTCTTTGGAGGAGAGGAAGGTTGTGTGAGGGTTGTGTGAGTGAGGAATGAGAGGCTAAAGATGCTCATGTGTGGAACTGAGAGGGTATTTATAGAGTTGTTTTAGGTCTAGGGGTAATTGGGTCATTGTTCTTTACTAGGTTCTCTAGGATTGGGTTTTAAATTTGAATGAAGGGCTAGGATTAGAGATCACTTGGATTGTGGGTAGTGAGAAAACACAAAAATGAGAGTGGTAGAGAGGAGAGGGTGTGGATTCGCATATGAGAGGGAGGGAGAGCTTGTGTGAAAAACTTGTCCTATTTTGGGAATGGAGGCTCATATGTGATGTGAGGTAAAAATAGGGTTAAGGGTATAATTGAGATGGAATGTTACCAAAGAAGTAATTTTTTATTTTCTTGTGAAGAGGTGAGTGTGAGTGGGTAGGGTAATTTACAAAAGAGGGCATAAATCTATGTGGGAGTGAGTGATGGTCACCAAAAGGGAAAAGTTAAGGATAGTACAAAGCATATTCTTAAGGAATAAGGAATAGAAGAGTGTGGAAGAAATTGTGGAGAGAGAGAGAGAGAGGGAATTTCGAAATTGTGGGGGGGGGGGGGAGAGAGAATTTCGAAATTGGGGGGGGGGGAGAGAGAGAAAGGGGAAAAAAACTTGTTTTTGGTCTTTTGTCTTATTGAGGACACTTCCTTCTTTTTGAGTTTTTGAATTTTGGGCATGGAAGTGAAGGTGCACCTATTAAAAAGTGTCATATATATGTGAGCACCATAAAATATTTCCTCTAATTATTCTAGGCAATAAAAATTGTCATTTAGTAATTGGGGAATATTTAATGGTCTTATTTTGGGTTTTATATGCACTAAAAACGGGGAAAATGCATTTTTAATTATTTTGGACTAGGACTTTCTTTCCAAAAATTATACAAAAATTACCCTTGGTAGAGTAACATGTATGCCACGTCCTTGACCTGGTCTTGGTCCAAAAATAATTAATTCGCTTTTTATTTAAACGCCCAAAAATGCAAAAATATGCACTATTTTATTTCCTAAAATTCCTAAAAATTAAGAAAAATGCTTTTGGGTGCCAAAAATTAATAATGATCAATAAATGGACTTTTTTGATGAAAATACAGACACGTGCCAAATGACGAGGGCACAGGGCAGCTCACGCAGTTACTACTGGCGCGCGCGCGTAATTCAAATAAAAATGCGTAATAGGGGACGAACACACATAAATGCACCAATCCACTATTTTCCACACATTATGAATTACCTTATTGCTTCTATTTTTCTGAAAAATGTTTTTTGACTTGGGCGGACAAAATTGGGGTATTACACCTGGTCCACTAGGATTCTCAGGACTTGGACGTCGACCATGATGGCAGAGATAATGAGTGGGATATATTTGTTTGGCTTACCATCTGGGAGGTCCTGGTCAGAGAAGGCTAGTGGGGGTCTGTCGAATAGGTTGGCAGTTTTCGGGTTGCTGGCTATGCTCAAAATCTCTTTCCACTTCCGCTTCATAGATCTTTTTGTTTCACCCGAGTCCACTGAATATCCGCCTAGAAATACGGCGGCGACTGCTCTTAAACGCTGTTGCTCGGGCTCATCATCCTCATCCGAATCGTCGGAGTCGGTCTTCGCTGGCTTGACCACTTCATTTACTCCTGATTTTCCTTTTCGAGGTGAACGGGATCGCCGCCTTTCTTCATCTCCATCTTTCTTAACATACTTGCTCAATTTACCTTTTTGGATCAAGTCCTCTATGTTGTCTCGGAGAACCCGGCACTGGTTGGTGTTGTGGCTGTGACTTCGATGGTAGCGACAGTACTTTTTCTTGTCAGTGTTTTCTCGCGGCGCGAGTGGAGCCGGCCATTTCCTGTCCTTGAACTCGGTGTTAGCACACTCTGCAATAATTTTTGACTTCGCCTCATTCAGCTCGGAGAACCGTGGAAGTCTTTCCGTAGAGTCTTTCTTCTGATTCTTCCCTTTGTCATTCGTCTTTGCGGGGGCTGAGGTTGCACCGACCTCGTCGGCCATGTCGTCTTCTTCGTAATCAATGAAACTCTGAGCCCGTGTCTCATGAATAAGAGTTTGATCTTGTCTTCTAGATGACTTACGTTGTTGGCTTCTTTGTTGAACCGCTCGATGTAGTCACACAAGGTCTCGTTTTCTCCTTGTTTCACAACTTTGAGGACGTCCACCAACTTGGACTTCAGCCTTGACGCGGTGAAACGTGCCGAGAACACCCTGACGAGCAGCTCCCAGGAGTGGATGGAGCGGGGTTTAAGGTCTCGGAACCAGGAGAGTGCTGCCTTGCTCAATGATAGAGGGAAGATCTTGTATTTTATGTCGTCTGTGGCGTTTCTGTACTGCATCATGAGATCAAAGGTATCCACGTGCTCGTCTGGATCACCAGGTTCATCGTACATGTTCAGTTGAGGGGGGTTTTTCCAGAGATTTTGGTACCTTGCGTTTTGCGATTTCTCTGATGAAAGAGCTTTGTCGGGCTCGCCCGGATCTGCCACGGCGTGGAGAATGGTTCCTCCTGCGGGGAGAGTGGTCCCGTCTACAAGGGGAACGACTTCGAGACGACGAAGAACTATAAGAGGAGCTCCGACTGTGGTCGGAGCTTGATGGAGTTGGTGGGGTGCGAGAACCTCCGTGTCGGCCCGTCCTTTGGGGAGGGGACCTGTGAACGTGGCGCCTGTGAGCTAACTTCCTTCGAGGGGGAGAACGGTGTCGCTTTGAGTCGACAGTGCGTCGGTCTGGAGACTTGTCTATTAACCGAGCTGAGATGGCAGGCTTGTTAGCTCGGACGGCTGCAACCTCTTCCTCCATTTGGGTCAAGCACTGTTCCGGCTGCGCGAAGTCGCGGCTTCGGCGATCTAGAAAATCCAGTATTTGATTTACCGCCTGGACTGGAATTAAGACGACCTCGGGCACTGGCTGAGGCGAGAGTAGCGGTGTAGAGCGAGCTTCCTCAATTGAAACCTCTTGGACATGTCCCTCGGGGGTCTGATTAGGTCGGGGGACGATTTCAATCACACTTCGGGTACGAGGTTGACTACGAGTCGGAGGCCGTCCTCGTGGATCCATAGGGATAGATTGAGTTGATGAAAGTTTAATAGTAAACTCCCACTGTGGTCGCCAATGTTATGTACCTTGCCTCAGATTCTCGAATCCGGATTCTGCAGTTGGTATCTGATGTGTCATTATCTTCTCCTGGCTCGAGGTTGGATGAATATCACGAAGGTCGAAATCTTCCGAGGTTGAACTCGGCGGGGTCGGGTACCTGCAAACACTCTGATGCTAAAGTCAGCAAACAGAAGTCAGTGGGGTGCAAATGAGTGAAGCGCACCTAGATATGTGGGAAGGGCTCGTATTTATAGACGCGGAGCACCGAGGGTTCGCGGGTTGCGCCCGACCTGGACCGTTGGATATAAGCGCTTTGATCTGGTCCGTTGATTTATGATCCGATGACGTGATACCTTGCTGGACCGAATTTCTTGGGAAATGGTCCCATTATAGTCGCGGATTGGGCCTCTAGGGCCGATCCGGAAGAAGATCAAAAATAATTTTTCTTTATTTATAACTTCTAAAATCACTTTAATATAAAAATCATTAACTTTTTTTTTACCAAAGCAAACTCATGTCATTTCGTTAAGAATATGTTGGTAATACAGGATGGACTGAAATCGTGAACACAAGAGCTAGCATATGATCTTGACACTCGAACAAGAGTGTGAGCGACAAGATTTGTTTGCCTTCTAACATAGCTAATCCTATAGCTTTGATGTTGTACAATGATAGTCCTACAATGATAAAAGAGTACACCGAACTCATTATTAAGAGTGGAGTGGTTGTTGATGCCATTCAGTATAGAAAGGCAATCCATTTCAATAACAACCGATGTTATTTGTTCTCATCTAATGCATCCAATACCATATTTGTTTTCTTCCTAAAAAATCACTGCATCCACGTTACATTTTAGACCCCCTATTGATGGTTTCCTCCACCACAATTCAATACTAGGCTTCGCGATGCTGCTGCGCACCAAACTGGTGCTGCGAAGTCTGGCCTGCTCCCATTCACGCAGTTGATCCATTGCAATTATGGCCGAAACTTCATAAGGCTTAACAATCCCTTCCCAAAATTTCTCATTTCTACTTTTCCATAAAGCGCAAATTATCATAGCAAAAATGTATCTATTATGCACCGATAATTGTTCCAGTAAGTAACAAAAACAAGTATTAAAACTAGTAGCATCTTGCATTGGTCGACTAACTTCCAACTCGAGACCGGTATAGTCCCAAAGTGCTGTTGCATGAGGACAACTGAAAAAAAAATGTGCCATTCATCTTCAACCCCACTCTCGCACGTTGGACATTCCTCTTGACAAGGCACATATCCTGAGATTGCTACGCTCCGGTAGACACCCTCTCCAACTCTCCACAACAACAACTTCACTTTTTGAGGAATTTTAAGTCGCCAAATATTCATCCAAGCCCCTTGTACTCGAAGATGAGAATTATCTATCAAGTCTTCCATAGCTGCAAAAATACGCAGACCGAACCGAATATTGCTTGTTACGATTATGCCACCAAATAATCTCGTCATCACCCGTTGAGTCATAAATAGGTACTCGCTTAACACGATTTGCTTCATTAGGGGAAAATAAATGGTTAACCAAGTTCTCATTTCAACCGATGTGTGATTCGTTCCAAAGATCCCTCACTTGCAAGTGTTCTGTTCCTGCTATCATAGGGGACCTAACATAGGGATCCACTCCCCCTCTCAACCAAGGAACATTTCAAACCAATACTCCACTACCATTCCTAATCCTCCATCTCATGCCCAACTTAACTATCACCTAGGAAGTGTGGATACTATGCCATTCATAACTGGGATTGTGGCCCAAGTAAGCCCCCTTAAAATCACCATTCGGAAAGTATTTGGCTTTCATTTTCATTAGCCTTGCAAAACAAGAAACAATCGTCAGCAAAAAGGAAGTGCAAGAGGGAAGAAGCCCCTCTACACACTTTAACTCCATGTAACTCTCCATTCGCCTCCGCTCATTTTAGTAAAGTAGTAAGTACCTCCGCACATATAAGAAAAAGGTACCCTGCCTAAGTCCTCTCCCAGGTGTGACATGTCCTACTTTTTCACCATTCACCATTATTGAGTAGCTAGCAGTTTCCATGCACATGGATATCCAACTCACCCATTTATCATTAAACCCCAACTTCAACATCATACCCTTCAACTTTAACTTGCAAAGTATTATTATTAATTTTAAAAAGGTCTTGTTTTAAATTCTGTTTTAGGTAGGTGTGGGACATAGATTTTTCTCAATAGAAAAAATGATGTGAGAAGGTTGTCAGGTACTAATGCTTAACAAATAAATTAGTTTTATAGGATTTGTGAGTAAAAACAGCAATTTAAAATTAAATATATCTAAATTCAAGTTTTTTGAACAGGTATCTAAATTCAGTTAAGAATTATATACATTTTACTAATTAGCATTCTAAAATTTTGACTTTTGTCTATGCATATGGTTTTGAACTATTTTTTTAGTATGAACCATTGCTCGCTACCCACGGAGTATTTCAACGCTTTAAAAGATAGACTAATCTCCGCTCGTGCTTAGAAGAAAATTTCATACTAGCCAATACCGAGTTCTCACTGCGGAAATAGAACCTAGGAGCACCAAGTCTTAGGGAAGCTCAAGCCACTGGACCAACGATATTGGTTATTATTCTTCAACTATGATCTCTCATTAATGTTTTTCACTGCAAATGCTTGTTATTGCGTTTTTTTTATAGGCAATGTTAGTGGGGGATGGAGGAATGTTAGTTTCGCGGGTTCGAACCCGAGACCTACTTTTTGCACTCTTTTGGTGTACTATTTCAGTATCTTTTTGCTAGCCAACTAAGTTACCTCCTTCTTGCGAAAAATTTGCTTTGACGAGCCTCACAAAAGCCACGTGGATTGTTTTTAATGAATTATTTTTCTCCACCTTGGTGTTTTATGGTTATGCAGGGAATTATGTTGACTTTAAATACCTTTGTTAAGCAAGCTATCAAGATATTTCTCTCGCGAGAAATAGCATTGCTATATTTTTATTAAAATGTGGTTAGAGCACAAGTTAATTTTTTTAAACGACTTCATTAGCTTTTTTATCTACCTACACGAACAAGGCATTAAACATCAATGTTAAGAAATAAACACGATCCTATTATAATATGCAACAGGGGTAGATCTGTCCATACAAAAAGTAAAAGCCTCACGAATTCTCTATAGAGTTGGCCAATTTTGATAAGATTTCTAGAGTGATAGCTGCCAAACAGGCCTGAGATATCTTGGACAAGTGTAACACCAGAGATGAAAAGGCCAAGAAGGTGGGGCTTCAAGTCTCACAGAGCTAGTGTAAATGGAAAATCGTGAGACTGTAACCAAAATCTTCATACGAGTAAGGAGCATAAGCGTGACTGCAAGGCATGTAGAAACACTATGGTGTATTTGGGAGTGTGGCGAGGGGGATGGAGGTCATAAGACTTATAGCGATGGAGAGAAAAAATTATCTCCTAAACCACTTTAAATCCCTCTCTCAATTTATTTTTGGAACCCTTTCAAAACTTTCTAAAAAACAAGTTGATAGATATTAATATAATATTTTTAATTACATTTAATTTATGTTTATAGATATTTTATAGCTTACTCAATTTATAATTAAAAAATATATTTTTTCCTTCCAAAAACCTCTTCGCAAACATTACCTAAATTATAGAACATTATGGTCTTTATAGAATCACAAACAAACCGACAGGTAAAAATTGGAGCCTAGCCAGAATTATTTTCAATAAATCAATCATACAAAAAGTAACCTGTTTTTTAATATGGATAAGTGGTCCACCAGTCTATCTATGATGGGCACGATTCACGGATAGGTTCATGATGAATGGGTTTCTTTGTCAGTATCTAATTTCAGAAGCACTAGGAATCGTACATGCACTGGCAAAGGCTAGCTATCCTTCCACGTACTGTGGTCCCGTCACTCCCGTGTGCTATCTCAATCAGCAATAAAAGCCTCCTACATAGCCGTTGTGAGGCAAATTCACCACCGTAGCGCAAAAAAAAAAATAAATACTAAAATAGGCAAATAGCACACTTTTTAGATTATTTATCAAATTAACATACATATAATTTTTAGTGTAGAAGTTGCCCCCCACCGAAACGATTTCTGAACTAAAAATTTTAATTTTTTTTTCATTTCTAGTTCAGAAGTCACCCTGTGTTTTTTTATTTTTTCTTTTTCTTCTATATTAATTTAAATAAATTTAATTTAGTTAATTTAATTAATTTAGAAAATTAATATTGTTAATTCTAAATTAATTATAAATATTTTTGCAAAAAAAAAATTTGAACACATTAATGTATTTAAAAGTGTTGGCAAGATCGTGCGTCCAAAAATGTCGGCAACATTAATGTATTTAGTAATAAATAAAGTTACAACATATTTACTTCTTTAATTTCAGTTTTTTCAAAAAAGCATTCGTTGGAAAAAGTTAAAAAAAAATTGACCCGTTAAAAAAGTATCCGTTAGTATTATTACCTGTTTAATTTGAACATGTATTATAATCGTAAAGAACACTAAAAAAACTGTTTGTTTTGTAGTGCAAAAAATTAGTTTTTTACTATGTTTTGACCACTTTTAATCATATATTTTTATTTTTTTATTTAAAAAAAATATCTACCGTGTAGAAGAGGTATAAAACTATCGTGTTGAGTTATGAAATATGACATACAGATTTAATTTGCACATGTATTGTAATCGTAAAGAATACTAAAAAAACACGGATTACATTGATTGAAAAGTGGATTACAACAACGTTGAACTAGTCTAGATTGCGGTTTGGACAGTTATTTTTGTTGTGACCCTCATTTCTACAAATACCACATCTCTTAGTGCGACTACCCCTTTCTCTTTGATCCATCTTTGTACGAATACGGGTAGACTGTGGACGACCCTTTTTATCTCTCCGTTTAGAAGGATCATGCTGCAGTTCTGGGCCATTGAAATCAGGCCATGACAACTCAGATGGCAATGGTGGGAACTTCTCAAAGTATGTATTGAAAACATACTGCATTTTGTACCGTGGTTGCACGAATTCCATGTGATCGTAATTAACTTTTGAACATGCCGCGATCACATGGGAACAAGGATAGTGCAGTGCCTGAAATTCCCCACACTCACACGTCCTGTCTCTGAAGTTAACCACGAATGTACCCGCAGGTCTCCCACTTTGTGCTCGTATAATTTCTTCCACTCTGAAATTTTTTTGGGCACGATCGTGAATTGCCACGTTGTGCGTGTTCGAGACAGCTCGGTTGTGATCTATTTTTTCCATCAATTTTCAGAGTACATAGTTCCTGACTCCAACATTGCCTGTGCCTGGGTTCCCCTTTTGACAAAAGTCTCGTTCAGCCTAAAATATGAGGCCGCTATCAAAGAATGTATACGGAGATTTCGCAGGCCCTTGATCACTTTGTTGATGCACTCGGCAAGGTTTGTTGTCATGTGCCCCCAACGGTAACCTCCATCGCACCACTGCATCCATTGTTCGGGGTTTATGTCCTCAACCCAAGCCATCCCATCAGGACCCACTTCATCACCAATCTTGACTTTGTAGTGATTGGCGGATTTTTGTGTCATTGAGTATGCTGAAGCACAAAAACATAATGTTGGAAAAGAAGTTATGAAAAAAATATTAGGGTTTTTTTTATAATAAAATAATACTCACCCATATTGACCACAGCTTTCCTGGCAGAAGTGTTCTTGAAGTGTCTCATGAAGTTCTGTGCTATGTGGCGAATACAAAACACGTCCTTCTAACTACTGTCTACCCACCTAACAACACTTTTGATAGACTCGTGTCTATCCGATATCAAACAGAGACCCTCCTGGAATGTCACCCACGCTCTTAAACGGGATAGAAAGAAGTACCAAGCATCACACTACAAAAAAAACGTTATTTGCGACGGACATTAGCGACGGAATTTTATTCCCTCGCTAAAACTGACATTAGCGACGGAATTTGCGAGGGAATAAGGGTCTTCGGTTTTTTGAAAATTAGCGATGGAAGTTAGTGCATTAGCGACGGAATAGTCCGTCGCTAATGTTTGGAGGGAAACTGAAATCTGAATAGCACGGAAACCAAAGCGATTAGCGACGGAAATAGTAGTCCCTCGCAAATTCCGTCGCTAACCCCAATTAAAATTAGAATCAGATCCCTTTTCCTCTCTCTATTTCCTCTTCTGTTTCCTCTTCTGTTTCACTCCCTCACTCTTCTCTCACGACCCCAACCCCACCACACCCTTTGCAGCACCACCACCCCACGACCACCGCACCACCGCCACCACACCACTGCTCACCCGTCGATCCTCTCTCTCTCTCTCCTACGCGACGTCGCTCTCTCTCCTCTCTCTCTCTCCTACGCGAACACTTCTCTCACCGGAGCTCTCCGTTTTCGCCACCACCGGAGGCCCTCCTCACACCGGAGCTCGCCCTCCTCACCACCGGAGCTCTACTTTGGAGGTTTTTTTTACTGATTTTAATTTTTTTTTAACCAACTGATTTTATTTGATATTGTTTTGTTAGGATTTGTAAAATTAATTTTGTGATATTGTTGTTTGGTAATTTTAGTGAATTTAGTTTTGTGATATTGTAAAATTAATTTTTGATATTGTTTTAGTGAATTTGTGTTTAGGATTAGAAATTGAAATTGGGTAGAAATTGAAATTGTGTTTTAGGTTTTAGGAAAGTTTAGGATTTATAGAAATTGTGTAGGATAAAAATTGTTTGTTGAAATTGAAATTGTTTGTTGAAATTGAAGAAGTTGTTTTATTGAAACTGAAATTAATAGTGAATTGATTTATGTTTTTTGCTTGTAATTGAAATTAATAGTTGAAATTGAAGTTGATATTGAAGTTGTTGTTGAAATTAATAGTTGAAATTGAAGTTAGTTATTGAAATTGAAGTCGAAATTGTTTAGGATTGAAATTGTTGGTGTTTGAAGTCTCACAACCGCACCGGAGTGCGCACCGTCACCGAACCACGTACCGCACCGGACCTCAATCTCATAACGGTTAGTTTCCAAAATAAAATAATTGTTGTTTTCATGAACCCTAGGTTAGATGACTGTGTGTTGTTGATGGAAAAGGGTGAGGTGATGCCGTCCCTCACCCCCATATTTTGCTCGAAATCATCTCCATTGAGATAATTGCGAGGCGATACTAACAACAGTAAGATTGGGAGTTATACGAAATAACTTCCTTCACTACTTGGATGGAAAAGGGTTTTGTGCTGTCCTTGACCCCCATACTCGGCTCGGAATCATCTCCACTGAGATCATATCGATGCCACTAACTTGATAGATTATTGGGAATGTTAACACGTTTTTTTAAATGTGTGTAGATGAATTTGTATGAATTTAATCGTGAATGGGTGTATGATCGGTTATATCCGAGAAGAGCGGGTTTGAAGGAATCTTTTGTAATTGGGGTTGAACAGTGTAACACCCCGGGAATAATTTAATTAAATTATTTAATTGAATTATTAATTCCATTGGAATGTGATTAAATTAATTTAAAATGATGGGCGTTGTTCAGGAAGTAGAACGAGTATTGGGGGTGATGTTGGCAACTCAGGGGTGGTGAAGAATGGCCCAGGAAGCCCAAGCCCGATAGCTTAGGCGCTCCTGAGGCTCCTGAAGTCAAGGGGTTAGGGTTTGCGCCTCACTCCTGGCATCAGAGAAAGAAAACGAAGTCTGAGAGAGTGAGAAGAGAGAGAGAGCGTACGACGCTAAAGGAGAAGAAGGAAGGGAATTCTCTCGAGGTTTTCGTTAGGTAAGAGTTTTCATTCCTTCCTTGTCGTTTTTCTCCCTCTCCTAGTGTTGTGACTTTCAAGCCCCAATCTCCGTGTGCTGATTTCCCCTTTGATCAAGAAGTAGGCGTGACTACGGTTTCGAAGGAGGAAGGAGAAGCTTCGTTCGTTGTGTTGCTGGGTTTTGTTCGTGACTCTTCGTCATTGTCTTCCGGAACACGCAAAATTTGAGGTAAGGGTGAGCGTTTTAATTCAACAAAATCGAGTATGTGATTGGGGTTTGTGGGATTTTTGGGTATAGTAGTGTAATTGCAATGTTGAGGTTTTATTTGATGAGTTGTTGACGTTTTCCTTCGAGGAATTTTCGATGTCTGCTTCGATGAATATTTTGAGGGGTTAATTGATGAATTCTTGATGATTGTTCTTTGATGAAATTGATGATGTCTTGATGAAATTGCGTTGAATTGGGCGATGAACAATGTGTGATGAAATTGTGTTTTGATGAATTGGATGATGACTGGATGAAGAATTTGAAAATCAGAACGTTCCTGCAAGCGAACTGTTTTCTGGCCGTTCGCGCCTCGTTCGCGCTCAGGTCGCGCCCCAAGCGCAAGTGTGAAGCGCTGGTCGCTGTTGTTGCTGTTGTTTTGCGCCTCGTTCGCGCTCAGGTCGCGCCCCAGGCGCAAGGCGTGCTGCGCTGGGCGTGCTGTTGCTGCCCATTCGCGCGCCACTCGCGCTGCAGTCGCGCCCCAGGCGCAAGCGCGCTGTGCTGTGGCACTTGTTGCTGCCCAATCGCGCCTCAGTTGCGCCCAGCTCGCGCTTCAAGCGCGAGTCACTGTTTTCCATTGTTTTTCTTGCTGTTTTCACACTGTTTTCTCAGTTTTTAAAGGCGATACTTTCCCAACAAAAAAATGATGTTTCTTCCATAAAAATGTGATGTTTCCACTAAAAAAAATGTGACGTTCCCAATTCAAATGCAATGTTTTCCCAAGCTTGAAAATGTGGTTTCTTCCGAATTTAAAATGTGATGTCCTTCAAATTAAGATGTGATGTTTACTCAATTAAAACGGGATGTTTTTCTAAACTC
The DNA here is from genome assembly GCA_039519185.1 of Astragalus membranaceus. Classification (NCBI taxonomy): domain Eukaryota; kingdom Viridiplantae; phylum Streptophyta; class Magnoliopsida; order Fabales; family Fabaceae; genus Astragalus; species Astragalus membranaceus. The sequence goes on along the minus strand of CM076850.1, from coordinate 79,979,363 downwards.
CAAATGTGTGGCTACCCAAACTTCAAAAAAAAAGGATATGTGTGATAATGATGTAACATGATTTATGATGAATTGTGAAGAATGTACTCTATGAGTATGGCTTTAATAATGTTGTAATGTGATTGGGATGAATTGTGACGAATACACTCTATGATTGTTTGATGACGATGATGATGAGTACTCCAGGTGAGTGTTTTGATGAAATGCACATGTGTATATAGAGTCTCATGGCATGTGCATATCGTGATGAATAGGCTTCGGCCTCCTGTGAAGAATAGGCTTCAGCCTCTTGATTGTGATGAGTATGGTACCATCATGCATATGCCCTAGTGGGGGTTTCATTTACATGCACGATCATGATTGTGACTTGTTGCTAAATTGTGTTGTGAATCGGTGTTTGGTGATGATGATGTGATGTTAATAATGATGTTGTAGAATTGGTTGTCTCCATTTCTCTATCATATGCTTGATTATGTTTTGTTAAAATTCTCACCCCTTCTGCTTGGAATGTTGCTCTATTGTGGCAACGCTGCAGGTAATCGCGAGTGAAGGATCTGCTGCCTTCCTTTTAGCTCTTGGGATGTATTTTGTGTCCCTCTCTGATACTGTAACACCTAGGGGGCGTGGGTGAATTTCGATAAACGATTTAGTTAGTTGTTTTAATGATTTTATTGATATATTGACACGTGTTTGAGAGTTATTGGTGAGTTGTTGTTATATCCGCTGTGATGTGAATATTTGAGAATTTGATTTTCCGCGAAGGATGTTTTGTTGCAAAAATTTGAAGAGTGAAATTGATGAGTTTGTTTTTAATGAAGCTGTAGCATTTCTTTTCTATCAATGAAAATAACGTATTTTGAATGGGTTTACTCTGATAAATGACGTGTAATATAAGGGTAGAAAAGGGGTGTTACAAACAGTTTCTTGTGGTAGCGTGGCGACATGAATTGGCTAAACGGTAAAAGGGGGTTAGATGTCCATGCTTAAAATGTGACAGTGTACCTATTAGGACCGATAATGAAATCAGGGAGCACTTGTATCAATGGGGGGTTTAGGCCTAATTATTGGATTTGGGTGGACCATGGAGAACAACGACGTCAAAATTTTGAGGAAGGGGCTTCAAGCAGTTCTGGTGTTGGTGTTCCACGTAATGAAATTTTTGAGTCGATGGAAAACATGATTTATGATGGTCTCAGGGTGAATGTGCCATTTGATGAGCCTCAATATGACGATCATGATGAACTTCCAAATGAAGAAGCACAAAAATTTTATAATTTGTTAAGAGATTCAAACAAACTGTTGTTTGAAGGCTCGCCACAGTCAAAATTATCTATGTGTGTGAAACTTTTAGCTCTCAAGTCCATGAGTAATATTTCTGAGGCGGGTTTAGACTATATGACTGAAATGATGTTGGAAGCGACACCTAATAAGGATAATTTGCCAAAAAGTTATTATGAAGCAAATATGTTAGTTTCGAAGCTGGGATTGAAATTTAAGAAGATTGATTGTTGTGAGAAAGGGCACATGTTGTTTTACAACAACGAATTTGGTAAAAATGATGGTGACCTACTTGAATGCAAATTCTGTGGAAAGCCAAGGTATCATGATCGTAAAGGGGCAAAACGTAATTATAAACCTATCCCTGTAAAGTCGATGTTCTATTGGCATTATGACAATAGGCGTACCTCAGACGACATTTTATGCCACCCATCCGACGGTGAAGTGTGGAAGCACTTTGATCAAGTGCATTCAGATTTTGCCTCAGCCCCACGGAATGTTCGACTTGGCTTGTGCTCTGATGGGTTTACTCCATATATCTAAGCATCGGCGTCACCCTACTCTTGTTGGCCAGTCATTGTTACCCCTTACAATCTTCCTCCTGAGATGTGCATGACTAAACCATATATGTTTTTGACTTGTCTGATACCTGGTCCATCCAATCCAAAAGCTAACATTGATATCTTTTTGGAACCTCTGATTGATGATCTTAAGAGATTGTGGGGGGGTGTTTTGACATATGATGCAGCACGAAAGAAAATTTTTATGATGAGAGCCGCATTGATGTGGACAATTAACGACTTTCCTGCTTATGGTATGTTGTTTGGTTGGGGGACTCACGGTAAATTGGCATGTCCCCACTGTATGGAACACACAAAGGCATTTACGCTAAAGTACGGGGGCAAGAGTTCTTGGTTTGACTCGCATCGCAGATTCTTACCGCAAGATCATAAATTTAGAAAGAACAAGAAGGCCTTCAAGAAAGGGGCAGTTCAAACAGATGGACCACCGCCTTTGTTGACATCAGGTGAAATCTGGAGCAGAGTTATGGATTTGCCACATGCCACAGAGGTAGGGGAGCTCACCAGGCTGGATGGTTATGGACAGGTGCACAATTGGACAAAAAAAAGCATATTTTGGAATCTCCCATATTGGAAAGATAATTTGTTGAGGCACAATCTTGATGTTATGCACATCGAGAAGAATTTCTTTGACAACATATTTTTCACTGTGATGAATGTGAAAGATAAAACCAAAGACAATAATAAGGCTAGATTGGATTCTGCTCTTTATTGTAGCAAACATCGATCTGATTTGAATTTGGTGGAAATTCCTAATGGGAAGATGTTAAAACCCAAAGCCAAATACTGCCTAACACCAAATGAAGCGAAATATGTTTGTCGATTGTTGAAAGAATTGAGGATGCCCGATGGTTATTCTTCTAACCTTGCAAGATGTGCTGATGTGAACACCGGGAAGATGTATGCGATGAAAAGTCATGATTGTCATGTATTCATGGAGTGTTTGCTTCCAATTGCTTTTAATTCATTACCAAAGTGTGTTTTGGAACCACTTATTGAAGTGAGTCAATATTTTAAAAATATGTGCTCTTCAACATTGAGAAGGGATGATCTTATTAAGATGGAGCAGAATATTCTTTTCATTATTTGTAAGTTAGAGAGAATATTTCCTCCCGGTTTCTTTGATTCCATGGAGCATCTACCGGTTCACCTTGCGTATGAAGCAAGGCTTGGTGGACCAGTTCATTATAGGTGGATGTATCCATTTGAGAGGTAATTATCTATTTCAACATTTTATTAAAATTATCTTAATTAGTATGATTATTAGTTTAATGAAGTATTTTTCATTCAACAAATAGATTAATGGGTGATTATAAACGATCGGTGAAAAATAAAGCTAGAGTTGAAGGATCGATCTGCACAGCTTATCTACACTGTGAAACAATTTATTTTTGTTCACATTATTTCAACAACTTTATGTTGTCAACAAATAATAGAAATGAAATGGAGATTGAAGAAGAAAGACACCCGCTCACTTTATCTGTGTTTATCAAACCTGGTCGCCCTTCGGGAAAGAAATCAACCAACTACTTATCAGATAAAGAGCATAAATCAGCACATGTTCATGTCTTGATCAATTGCACTGAAGTTAAACCATATCTTGAGTAAGTATGCTCCAATTCAGTTGTTAATCTATACTGTATGATGTTAAATCAGATTTTGATCAACTTTCAATCTTTTTCAGTGCATTCTTACGAATTGAGGGTATAGGCGCTGAAGAATCTTCTATTCGCATACATGAAAGTTTTCCATCCTGGTTTAAGACTAGAGTAAGTAACCAAATCCCCAAGGCGCTGAATAATTCTTTAAAGTAGATATGAGACATGACTTATTTTTCCATATGTTGTTTACTTAGGTGTATGAAGCAGAACCAACTCCCCAAATCCGACACTTGAGGAACTTAGCCGATGGTCCTTTTCTTGAGGTGACCGAGTGGCACACGTACCTAGTTAACGGTTACAAATTTGTCACCCAATCATGGAGTGAGGGAAAAAACAATTAATAGTGGGGTATATGTTAAAGGTGAAACAGGAGGAGGTGAAAATGACTACTACGGTGTGATCGAACACATATATGAACTTGAATACCCACCGTTAGACTATGAAAAGAGAATAGTTTTGTTTTTTTGTAGATGGTTTGATCCATCGGTTAGAGGAATGAAATTGAATCCAAAATGTAATACCGTGGACATTCGAATGAATGGAAGGTATAAACTTTATGATCCGTTTATCATGGCAGAAAATGTGAGGCAGGTGTATTATGTTCCATATCCATCAACTCAGAGAGGATCGTGTGTTGCAATTAAGACAAAACCACGGGGTCGCATTGAAGCCATTGATGCGGAGGATGAGGTTCCTTATCAGGTGGATGAAATTTCAGGAGTAGATGAGGTAATTGAATTTGAACCGATTGACTCATTATGTGATGATCGACGACTAGTTGAAGAAGTTGATGAAGATGAAGAACACAATGAAGATGAAGAAGAGAATGAAGATGAAGAACAGAATGAAGATGAAGAAGAGAATGTTGTATTTGATTAATCTTATATATATTGTACACATATATGTTGACTCCTTATGTTGTCTTTAAATTTATTAGAATCATTAATATATCAATATTGTTCTTGTTAATTTACTTTATTTAAATTATTTATAAATATATATAATTAATGTTGTTAGTATCACATTTCGTTTCTATTTTTTCATAGATATGGATCCAGGAGGAGGTTCTGACCCACCGAGACGTAATAATAAAGGGAAGAAGACTATGACCGATGAAACTCCTAGGAGGAGGCGTACTCGTGAGGTGGAACTTAATATTGGGAATATGAGGGGTATAAACTTTATGGGCCCACCAGCTACCGCCCCACAACCTCCGCCTCCATCTAGCCCCGGATGGTATCATTTACCATCACATGGGAATTATATGGGCCCAGCAGATGCGTATGCAGGGTATGGCCCACCAGCTGGGTATGGCCCACCAGCTGGGTATGGCCCACCAGCTGGGTATGGCACACCAGCTGGGTATGGCACACCAGTTGGGCATATAGGCTCATCATCTGGACATATGGGCCCATCAGTTGGACATATGGGCCCATCAGCTGGACATATGGGCCCATCAGCTGGGTTATCTATGCCTACACCAGAGCCCCAGGATGATATTCAGCATGATGTTGGTGTTGGTAATGTTGAAGTTGATTCATCCACCGATGACGAGAGAGTGGAGGTGGTTGTTATTAATGGTATTAGACTCAAAGTCATTTATAGCCGTGGTAACGCGTAAGTATTATATTGTTTGTTTTTTTAAAGTTAATTATGCAACGACTTATATATATTTGATTGTTCGATATATCTTTCATTATGCAGGCTTCTTCCTGCAAAGGTAGCTTCATCAAGCATCACCTATGTCATCCGGAAAAAATATTTTCAAAACTTCCATAAAAAGTGGAGCAAAGTCGAAGAAGATGACAGGAAGGATCTGCTTGACTTCTTTAGGGTAAGTGTCAATTATTTTGTCATTACTTATATTGTTTGTTTAAATTTTATGTTTAATAACGTTTAATATAATTACTAATAGATATTTTCATTTTACTTAATACAGACCAAGGTAACTTGGGACATAGAAGAAGATGACAATGTGCAGAGACTTTTTTCTAAAAGGATGGGCGCTCAGATTTCAGATTTCCTTTATAAGCTCCGCTGTAAAGATAAAAAGCCTGACTTCATGGGTGATGATATTTGGAATGCCTTCAAGAGCCATTGGGCTACCGAGACTTTCAAGAAAAATGCTGCAAGCGCCAAAAACAATAAAAACTCAGAAAAGGGTGGCTCGCTTCACTGCGGCGGGTCCATCAACCAGGCTCAGCATGCTGCTAGATTGGTAAATTATTTTACAAATCTGTGTGTATCATTTACATTATTTAATTAGTTAGCAATTTTTGAAAATGTGTTTCATTTTACAGAGTAAAAAGGCAGGACGCCCTATCACTGCTCCTGAGTTGCATAGAGCCACCCATGTGAGGAAAGGCACTGGCGAGTATGTTGATGAGCGCTCCAAGATGACTCAGGTAAATATACAAATTGATTTGTATTATATATAATGTTGCTTTGTCAGAATGGAGCGCTAATTTGTGGTTATTCAAAACAGGAGCAAGTAAATGAGTTCATGACTCAGCTAACTCAGGGGAGCTGGGACCCTGAAGCACTTGGCCAACTTACTCCTGAGATGATAGACCTGGCAAATCAACATTGGGAGAAGACAGTTGGTTGGTCTAAGGGTCGCCTGTATGGTACGGGGCCCTTGGCTCCATGTATGGGCCAGTCTGGGGACGGGAGCAGCAGAAGACGCAGTCGACCAGCTTCTACTCCTGCAAATACAGAGCATGTGAGGCAGATGGAGCAGGAGCTGCAGTCTACTCGACAGGAGCTGCACGATACTCGACAGGAGCTGCACGATACTCGACAGGAGGTCAGGACCTCTTCTGAGGCGGTGAAAAGATGCAGCAAAACTTTGAGAAGGTGATACGTAGGCAGGCGATGATGTTAAAGTATTTTAAGAACATGCAGCAAAATCAGCAGCAAGATGAGGAGGAAGATGAGGAGGAAGATGAGGAGCAAGATGAGGAGCAAGCTGAGGAGTCTGATGGTGGCAGCTTTTAGTGTTGTTGATTAACGTTTTTGTTATAACATTTCAGATTAAGTGTTGTGGATTAAAATTTCATTCTCGTAATTTTTATTTATTCAAGTGTTGTTGATTAACGTTTTTGTTATAACATTTCAAATTTAAACTGTTTTATATAGTTTAGATTTTATTATTTATTAATAAAATAAACAGGTATAAAAGCAGATTTTTAAAAAATATACAATCAGATGGGCATTAGCGAGGGAATTAGTGAGGGAAAGTGGACGCGTGGCTAGGCATTAGCGAGGGAATTAGCGAGGGGAAGTGGAAGCGTGGCTAGGCATTAGCGAGGGAAATTGGACGCGTGGCTAGGCATTAGCGAGGGAATTAGTGAGGGAAAGTGGACGCGTGGCTGTCTCAATTTTCCCACGTGGCTGCCATTAGCGAGGGAATTAGCGACGGTCCATTCCGTTGCTAATTAGCGACGGACTCAGATTCCCTCGCTAATCCCATTAGCGAGGAGCAGTTTAGCGACGAAACTGGTCCCTCGCTAATTCCCTCGCAAACGGTCATTAGCGACGGAATTTGGTAATTTTGCGAGGGAAATTTCCGTCGCTAATAACCAATTTTTTTGTAGTGTCAGCTGTCTCACCCTCCACAACTGCATATGCTATTGGGAAGCAGTTGCTTCTTCCATCTTGTGCAATTGCCAACAGAAGACATCCTTTGTACCTACCGTACAACCATGTTCCATCGACAGAGACAACTGGCTTGCAAAAATTGAAGCCTTTGATGCACGGCCCAAAACTCCAGAAGATGCGGTGGAAGACACCCTTGCCATCAACTTCTTGTTCATTCTCATAGACTGGTTTGTACTCCCAGTCGTACACACTGTTTGGAATGTAATGAGAAAAAGCACGGAGCCACCTTGTTACTTTATTGTAAGACTCCTCCCAATTACCATAGATCCTCTCGATTGCTTTTTGTTTTGCAATCCAAGCCTTTCTGTAGGAACTTTGGTACATGTACCTCGCCCTTATGTGTGCTATCAACACGGACATGGATATTGTCGGATCCGACTTTACCAGTTGAAGCATGCTGTCACACATGAGGGCTGCGGTCAGCTGGCAGTGATCTTGAGAAAGAGTCCCTATTGTACATGTATGTGGCTCTTCCAACTGTGTAATCTCCCATATGCCAGACCTTTTACCGAGTCTGATGACACACCTCCACAAATAGTTTTCGTGCACACAACAAACAATCTATCTAGTTGTATTAGATGCATCGACTCTAAAATCAAGTGACTTGTGGAGGTGATATGTCTGGGTGAAGTGTTGGGCTAATTCTTTTGTGGCAAATTTCATTCCCTTCTGGAGTTGGTTGGGGTCTTCATTGGCTAACTCGCGGTTCCTGTCCATGGAATGGCCATACTCAGCATCATCAGCTTCCGTGTTGTCAGCTGTGATGTTTACAAAATGTGGGACAGCCTCATGGAATGCAATGGTATTGTGGGGAGTTGCTACAATTGGTTCCTCAGCATCTTCACGCTGAAGAATATCATCCTCATTTTCGCTAAAATCCCCAACTTCTTCGTTATGCACACCATGAAGTATACTAATAGGTGGGGTGGTGTTTAGGTCAAAATGGTTTTGTGAGGCTAATGGATTGGATTCATGGTGAAGTGTTTGAGCTGGTTCTTCATAAGGCATGTGACTCTGGGATGATGAAGGATTGAATTGATGGTAAGTAGATGGAGTGAAGTCAGGGTATGGGGTTTCTGTTTGTTGAGAATAAGGTATGGTGAATTGTGAAGAAGATGGAATCGTCTGAGTTGGCTGGGTTTGTGTGTAGTTTGAAGGAGCATCAACCAAATCTGCATATACTTCTGGTGTAGATACACCTAAGTTTTTACATGTCTTGAATTGTTCTAACATAAGATCGACATCATCATTAGAAGTTAGATGCAAATCTCCGTAAAATTTATGGCCAGTTGTGAGAGTTATGGGGTAACGGTAGATAAGACTAGAAACCATTTTTGAATGGTCAGAAGAGATTTTTCTCTCAATGGCTTGTCTAAGTTGATCTAATGTGAATTTAGACTTTAGTTTGAGAAGACATGTGTTATCGCACCTAAAAACAACACCCTCTGTGTGTGTGTTTTCAACGACACCGTTGTAAAAACTGTGATAAACACTGGAGCCATTTTTGTGTGCAAGGGGCGGGCAAGAGAGTCAGAAGAGGATTGGGGGTGTTGGTGTGGTGAGTTACAAGACTAAGAGTCCCTATTTATAGATGGTGGGGTGTTTCCAACGGGAAAAAAATGGACGGCCTAGATCTTACCGACAAATTTCAATGGCCCAGATTGCACCATGCATAGTGAATAGTGAAGCGTGAATAGTGAATAGTGTCGACACTAATTAACGGTCAAGATCTTGCCGACACTAAATTAACGGTCAAGATCTTGCCGACACTAAATAGTGAATAGTGAATAGTACCGATACTAATAAACGGTCAAGATCTTGCCGACACTAAATAGTGAATAGTGTCGACACTAATTAACGGTCAAGCTAGTGAATAGTGAATAGTTCAGCGTGATTATTGAATAGTGAATAGTGTCGACACTAATTAACGGTCAAGATCTTGCCGACACTAAATTAACGGTCAAGATCTTGTCGAGACTAAATAGTGAATAGTACCGATACTAATAAACGGTCAAGATCTTGCCGACACTAATAAACGGTCCAAATCTTGCCGACAATTTAATGTTCCAGATTGCACCGACACTTTAAATGGCCCAGATTGCACCGACAGTACAAGGCCATATATTTTTTTCGGTCAAAAAATTAAATTAAATATGATAAAAATTGTCCCCTAAATGGTATAAAAATCATTTTTTAGACACATGGTGTATCTTTTTTTTATACACGTGGTCAATTTTTTAAATGGCTAGGATCTTGCTCACACTTATAAACTTATATACTTTTTTATGTGTTTTTTTATTTTTTATTTTCTTAGTAATTTGATGGAATCAAATTGGCAATGTGCATTGTTCAATGTGCATTGTTCACTCTTGCCGACACTTTTGAATTGTTCAATGTGCATTGTGCAGTGTGCTTAGTGCAGAGTGCAGTATCGTGAACTGTGTAGAGTGGATTGTGCAGCGTGCTTTGTGCAGAGTGCAGTGTCCAGTACTGTGCAGAGTGTATTGTGCAGTGTGCATTGGTCAGAGTATTCAAAGAAGACAAAATGGCACCCATCATTTCCTTCCCATCATTTTTAAAAAGAAAGAAGACATAATGGCACCGAAAGTAGAGTATTCCCATCATTTCCTTCCCATGATTTCTGGCTTTCTTTCTTTTTTGTTTTTCTTTCTTTCTCCCCATCATTTCTTTCTTTCTTTCTTTCTTAAGACGCAACCCTTCTCGTCATTTATCAGCTCCTCTTCATTCATCAGCCTTCTCCACTCATCAACCTTCTCTTCATTCATCAGCTCCTCCAGGCCAATTTCTTCATTCAGACATACTTAAAAATGTCTTCCTTACTAAATGAAGAACCTCACATTTCCATGCTTCTCAATGATGACCCAATGGAAGTTCATCACGCATTCAAGCTTTCCAAACCAGATGCCTCTATATTACCATTGATAGAAAGAGCTGGGTTTCGTGACATTACTTCAATTGGCGCATTCAAAATAAATCCAGCTTTGGTGGCAGCAATGGTCGAACGCTGGAGACTAGAAACACACACTTTTCATCTTCCAGTAGGGGAGTGCACAATAACTTTCCAAGACGTGGCGTTGCAGTTGGGGCTTCCCGTTGATGGAAATGCCGTTACTGGAAGTTGTGAACAAAATTGGGATCGAGTATGCAAACAACTTTTGGGTAAGCCTATCCCAGCAAATGGCATTGTAGGCAACCAAATTAAGTTCACTTGGCTACAATGTGCATTTAATAATGTTCCAGAGGGCGCTTCCGACAAAGTGCGAAGACAATATTGTAGGGCGTACCTATTGCAGTTGATCGGGGGATACATACTCCCAGACAAATCATCAAACAGAGTCAACATAAAATACCTACTCCTATTGAAAAATTTCGATGAAATTTCAAATTACAACTGGGGGTCAGCATGTCTAACGAACTTATACAAAATGTTGTGTAAGACAGCTACATGCTCCTCACACACAATGGGTGGATGTACTCTTTTGTTACAGTCTTGGGTCTGGTACCGCATGCCGTTCCTAGCACCAGACTGCAACAGTCCTTATGAATGGCCACTAGCAAAGAGGTAAAAATTTGACACAACTTATGAATACTAACAATTATATTTCTTCTTTATGTTAACAATTTTTTTTTTACTAGATGGGTTCGCACGCCACTTAGCCACACTAAATGTCCATCAAGCCTTGTTTTGTACAGATCAACAATAGACCGCATGACACATGAAGAGTTTGAGTGGTTGCCATATCGGGAATTCAATTTGCCAGAAATAACATTTCGGCACTACGGCATATGGACTACAAACACGGCTATGGTCTGTTTCCATATTGTAAAATGGTACCATGCGGATAGAGTGACCTTGCAATTTGGCCTCGTCCAAGACATTAGCACCAAAAGATATCAGCCACATGCACAACATCACCATGCAGGGACAGACTGATGTCAATTCGGCTGTATATCACAGATAGTCAATTGATTTATGGAATGATAGACAAAATCGATGTGTTGTGGGTCGACCGTGCTTTGCTAAACCGACGCAGTCAGATAAATACAAGCGCTGGTTTCTAAAAAAATCAAGGCCATACATTTCAGCCGACCAACATCTAAGGGATCCACGTGGTCTTGGAAATGTTGGTGATGTGGATGAAGAAGATGAACAAGACGTGCCAGCTCCCCCTACTACTCAAACAGAACGTCGAGAACGTAACCGTAATCGACATCGACGTGCACCACCAACTCAACAGAGGACCCAAGAAGATGTGCCTCACCGCCACTCTATCTCCCACACACCAACATTCCAAGAAGATGTGCCTCACCGCCACTCTGTCTCCCACACACCAACATCGGCATTTAACGAACCATACAACCAGTCAGTAGAACATACTCCTTTTCAAGATACATATCGACATTCTACGACCGAAAGGGACCCCGATATGTTCTATGAGTGCTTTGGGGTCCAACCCGACTCTGCGCAATCTGTGGCGTTGCTTCGTCAAATTCAAGAGCAGGCCGGCAGTGCTAGTTCTTCATCAGTTCCCCAATATTTTCCAGAGCCACCGCCCCCTGCCCCTACTGAGGAAGAACAGCAACCACCACATCGGCATCAACATCCACGGCGTGTCCCCAAACCTCGACAGTGTGGAACTGGGTCTCATCTTCTTCGTTAATTTTTTTCTGTACTGTCTTTTTAAATTATCAGTGTGGAACTGTAACATCCTCAAAATAATTAGTAGAATTATTTGGGTGATAACCCAATTAAATTAATTTAGTACTTGACTGGTAAATTTATTGAGTGCTAAAATTAATTATTGGTTGTCATCGGATCGTTAACCGGATAATACGGGTCAAGGACGATTTAGAATCGAAATAAGAGATTAAGATCAATATGGTAATTTGACCACGTTACCACTTATATATTAAATAAAGATATATGTATGCGTGTGTGTGTGTGAGAGAAAGAATAAAAGAAAGAAAGAAAAGAAAAGAAAAGAAAGGGAAGCGAGAGAAACAGAGAAGAGAAAAGAGAGAAAGGAAAAAGAAGAAAAGAATGGGTGAAGGAGAAGAAGAGGAAGAAGGAAGTCCAAAGGCTCATCAAAACGACTTCCTTCCAACACGAAAAACGTTCAGCGTTATTTCCTCTTCGATTTGGTACCAAAATCATCATCATCAACTCACTCTACACCAATTCACCATTTTCGATTTGAAGAGAAAAATGGAGGTTTCGGTGATTCAAGCTCAAAAGAAAGCTTAGGATAGCGTTTAGGAGCGAGCTCAAGATGGATTACGCGAATATGGAAATCCGATTTAGGGTTTTTGAAGAATCAAGAGGTTAGGGTTCAAATTGGGGTTATGTGTGAATAGTGACTTGGAGGTTGAAGATGATGAATAGTACTTTATAGAGGCCTCGTGATTGAGCGGAAAGACTGGAAGTGGATTTGGGCGTCGTCGGAGCGTGAGAGTTATGCGGGGATTGTTCGTGTGGTTATGTGGAGATTTTGAAGTCTCGGTGATTTCGGCCCGGTATCGACTCTCGCTTCAAGGGTGAGTTTTACTCACGTTTAGGATGTTTTTGTGTTTCGATAATTTTTACGTTTATTGATTTCGAGGGATTTTGAGATAAAAACCGTTATTTGAAAATATGTCGCGTTTTGATACAATTCGTTTACAATGAGTTTTTGATTGATTTGATTGATTGTGTGACTTTGTTTGGGACTGTTTTTATGGTTGTCAAATCTGTTTTCAATCGGAACGAGAATCGGAATTGAGCGGAATATCGGATTTTGCGAGAAACCGCAAAATCTGCAATTCTCAGCAAGCCATCGCGTCGCGACACGCAGCCATCACGTCGCAACCAGGCTCAGTTTTTTCACGCAAATATTTCTGTCGCGACGGTAGCAGTTCGCGTCTCGACGCTTTGCAGTTTTTCAGCAACTGTACACTGATTTTGTTTTCGCGATAACTTTTGATCCGGGAACCCGATTGAGGTGTTCTCAGGTGCGTTTGAAAGCTTATTGAAAGGCCTAATCAAATAAATGATTTAAATTGTATAATGAACTATTTTTGAAGTTATAGATTGTTTCGAAAAACCGAATAATAGTACACGTGTGCAGATATGTTTTATTAATAATAAAGCGGACTATGAGTCCTACAGGGTATGGTATAACTGACGCGGGATGATTATTATTTATTCGTCTAAACCGGTCTACGATTCATGATATATATATTATATCGACTATGGGAAACGGCCCAATGCGGGTATTATGTTCGATTAACGGTCTAATGTAAATGAACTAAATGTTCATCTGAAAGTAGATATATATATTATATCGAGTTTGGGTGACGACCCATGATGTTAACATACTAGGTGGGGCAGTCATGATCCCTTACTCTAGGCTCCGTGCCATTAGGAAAAATGCTATTGGTAAGGGGGTTCGCCGGGAGTAGCGTTCGCGCAGTCGGTGTTATGTTAAAAAATTTGTTGTACGGTTCATCGGGAGTAGCGTTCGCGCAGTCGGTGGAATGCTATGTGTAAAATAATGCGGTTCATCGGGAGTAGCGTTCGCGCAGTCAGTGCCGTGTTGAGTTAAACAGGTTTCAAAAATTAAACCGAGAGTGTTTGTAGGGGTCTCGGTAGAAATCACTGAGATTGTCTCTCATTGTTTATATGTTGTTGTTTTACAGAGAAACAGGGAAAGAAAGGACCACAGAGGCACGAGTAGGTGGAGCTCAGATGGTTGCTGATGACTTAGCTTTATGCTTAAGTTTATATTTCTTTGTTGTCTATGTACTGCAACACTATGTAGTTAGTGTTATATCTTTCTTCCACACTCTTGTATGATACTGAATACTATAGCTGCTGATGGTTTATGGTCTGAGAACCGTATCGTCTTGTTTGTAAATAAGACTGTTTGGTTTATATTCAGCGGAAATTTATAGTGATATTCAGTGTCTAAGCAGGAAATATATCTCTGATGTTCTAGGGATGGTACACTTGGGTATTTTTACTAAATAAAAATACCGGGGTGTTACAGTTGGTATCAGAGCAGTTCGACCTAGTCGGACTTAGTTTAGGGTTGAGTCGATTCCTTGTTAGTCCTTGTTGTAATTACACTTGTGATGCTAAGAGATATTGAGCATGATCAACTTAATACTTAGTGCATCATAAGCGGAATTATGGCAGGATGATCAAGACGCAGTCCTCGACCAAGACCGGTGTGCATCCTCAGGAAATGTGGCATGACGGGGGAAGAATACACCGCTAAATTTGAGAAGTTGTCTCAGTTTTACCAAATGGTAAAGTAAGCTCCGGATGACGAATGGAGAATGCAGAAGTATAAGAGGGGCCTTAGTGCTTTTATGACTTAGGGTCTCAGTTCTTATACTATTACCAATTATGTTGCCTTAGTGCAATCAGCCTATGTCGCCGAGGATAATCTCATAGGGAGTATTGGATAGGAAGGAAGGTAGTTGAATTATCAACTCCGAATGAAAAGTCCTAAGATAATTTCATCAAAGGAAAAGCAGGTGTGATTTTCTGATTCTTCAAAGGTCAGAAGATGTTCTAACTATGGAAGACATCACCAGGGTGATCGTCAGCACAGATCAATCGATGCTATTATTGTAATGAAGAAGGTCACTATACAAATAAGTGCCCTGCAAGGAAGAGTTCCAAGGAGTTACAAGCAGCTCCAAGGCAAGGATGCGTCAACACTTTGGATGCTCAGACAGTTACAACTGCTGACAAGTTACTGAGGGGTATGGGATCAGTTTTCAATAACTCCGTCAGTATATTATACGATTCGGGTGCAACCCATTGTTTTATAGCACAAGCATGTGTAGATCGGTTGGGATTAGCATTGTCTTCGCTATCCGAGCCGATAACCATCTTAACTGCGGCTAAGAGTCGTGTCCAGACCCAATCTTTGTGTCAGAATTGTCTACTTGTCATAGGAGACAGAAATTTCGTCGAAGGTTAACAATCAGATAGTATTATGTGATTCCGTTTGACAAGTCAAACGTGAATACGAATATGAAAGTGAGGTGACTGTTGACTGTTTTTCACATTGCGAATAACCACCAAAGAATTAATTGATGGATCTGCTTGCAAGTGACTGAAATTTCCGAAATGAAGCTTGGCGTGTGGTATGGCAGTTTTGAAAAATTTTGTGAAAACCCGCATGCTAAAGTTAATTTTGGGAACGAATCAAGAGGCTAATAAAATCTGATTGAGGAAAAGCATAGGAGGCGTACTTATGTTGAGGGGAAACTCAACGCTATTGGCTAATTCAGAAAGGAATTGGGTGCGTCGTAGATAAATATATTGTGAGGAAAGTTACAATAAAGAAAGAGGAGTTTCTCGTGTTGATTCGTAACAAGAGAGTCGGACTATAATCTTAGAAGAGTTCTAAGGTGATAGTCGAACATACTTAATGATTAACAGGCGAACTTGAGAAGATTTTCTACACTCATTTCGTTAATTCAAGATTGTGTTTCAGCAACTTAAGACCTTTCTGATAATGTCGATTCTCGGTTAGTCGGATGAAAGACTTAACGAAATTTTGAGGACAAAATTCTTTCAAGTTGGGGAGAATGTAACATCCTCAAAATAATTAATAGAATTATTTGGGTGATAACCCAATTAAATTAATTTAGTACTTGACTGGTAAATTTATTGATTGCTAAAATTAATTATTGGTTGTCATCGGATCGTTAACCGGATAATACGGGTCAAGGACGATTTAGAATCAAAATAAGAGATTAAGATCAATATAGTAATTTGACCACGTTACCACTTATATATTAAATAAATATATATGTATGAGTGTGTGTGTGAGAAAGAATAAAAGAAAGAAAGAAAAGAAAAGAAAGGGAAGCGAGAGAAACAGAGAAGAGAAAAGAGAGAAAGGAAAAAGAAGAAAAGAATGGGTGAAGGAGAAGAAGAGGAAGAAGGAAGTCCAAAGGCTCATCAAAACGACTTCCTTCCAACACGAAAAACGTTCAGCGTTACTTCCTCTTCGATTTGGTACCAAAATCATCATCATCAACTCACTCTACACCAATTCACCATTTTCGATTTGAAGAGAAAAAGGGTGGTTTCGGTGATTTAAGCTCAAAAGAAAGCTTAGGATAGTGTTTAGGAGCGAGCTCAAGGTGGATTACGCGAATATGGAAGTCCGATTTGGGGTTTTTGAAGAATTAAGAGGTTAGGGTTCAAATTGGGGTTATGTGTGAATAGTGACTTGGAGGTTGAAGATGATGAATAGTACTTTATAGAGGCCTCGTGATTGAGCGGAAAGACTGGAAGCGGATTTGGGCGTCGTCGGAGCGTGAGAGTTATGCGGGGATTGTTCGTGTGGTTATGTGGAGATTTTGAAGTCTCGGTGATTTCGTCCCGGTATCGACTCTCGCTTCAAGGGTGAGTTTTACTCACGCTTAGGATGTTTTTGTGTTTCGATAATTTTTACGTTTATTGATTTCGAGGGATTTTGAGATAAAAACCGTTATTTGAAAATATGTCGCGTTTTGAAACAATTCGTTTACAATGAGTTTTTGATTGATTTGATTGATTGTGTGACTTTGTTTGGGACTGTTTTTATGGTTGTCAATTCTGTTTTCAATCGGAACGAGAATCGGAATTGAGCGGAATAGCAGATTTCGCGAGAAACCGCAAAATCTGCAATTCTCAGCAAGCCATCGCGTCGCGACATGCAGCCATCGCGTCGCGTCACGCAGCCATGGCGTCGCGACACACAGCCATCGCGTCGCGACCTGGCTTAGTTTTGTCACGCAAATATTTCTGTCGCTTTTCGCATCGCGACGGTAGCAGTTCGCGTCGCGACGCTTTGCAGTTTTTCAGCAACTGTACACTGATTTTGTTTTCGCGATAACTTTTGATCCGGGAACCCGATTGAGGTGTTCTCAGGTGCGTTTGAAAGCTTATGGAAAGGCCTAATCAAATAAATGATTTAAATTGTATAATGAACTGTTTTTGAAGTTATAGATTGTTTCGAAAAATCGAATAATAGTACAAGTGTGCGGATATGTTTTATTAATAATAAAGAGGACTATGAGTCCTAAGTGGTATGGTATAACTGACGTGGGATGATTATTATTTATTCATCTAAACCGGTCTACGATTCACGATATATATATTATATCGACTATGGGAAACGGCCCAATGCGGGTATTATGTTCGATTAACGGTCTAATGTAAATGAACTAAATGTTCATGTGAAAGTAGATATATATATTATATCGAGTTTGGGTGACGACCCATGATATTAACATACTAGGTGGGGCAGTCATGATCCCTTACTCTAGGCTCCGTGCCATTAGGAAAAATGCTATTGGTAAGGGGGTTCGCCGGGAGTAGCGTTCGCGCAGTCGGTGTTATGTTAGAAAGTTTGTTGTACGGTTCATCGGGAGTAGCGTTCGCGCAGTCGGTGGAATGCTATGTGTAAAATAATGCGGTTCATCGGGAGTAGCGTTTGCGCAGTCGGTGTCGTACTGAGTTATAGCAGGTTCGCCGGGAGTAGCGTTCGCGCAGTCGGTGGAATGCTATGTGTAAAATAATGCGGTTCATCGGGAGTAGCGTTCGCGCAGTCAGTGTTGTACTGAGTTATAGCAGGTTCGCCGGGAGTAGCGTTCGCGCAGTCGGTGGAATGCTATGTGTAAAATAATGCGGTTCATCGGGAGTAGCGTTCGCGCAGTTGGTTCTGTGTTGAGTTAAACAGGTTTCAAAAATTAAACCGAGAGTGTTAGTAGGGGTCTCGGTAGAACTCACTGAGATTGTATCTCATTGTTTATATGTTGTTGTTTTACAGAGAAACAGGGAAAGAAAGGACCACAGAGGCACGAGTAGGTAG
This sequence comes from Astragalus membranaceus, assembly GCA_039519185.1. Taxonomy (NCBI): domain Eukaryota; kingdom Viridiplantae; phylum Streptophyta; class Magnoliopsida; order Fabales; family Fabaceae; genus Astragalus; species Astragalus membranaceus. Next base: position 79,961,303 of record CM076850.1, on the reverse strand, counting down.
AGCTCGGATGGTTGCTGATGACTTAGCTTTATGCTTAAGTTTATATTTCTTTGTTGTCTATGTACTGCAACACTATGTATTTAGTGTTATATCTTTCTTCCGCTTTCTTGTATGATACTGAATACTATAGCTGTTGATGGTTTATGGTCTGAGAACCGTATCGTCTTGTTTGTAAATAAGACTGTTTGGTTTATATTCAGCGAAAATTTATAGTGATATTCAGTGTCTAAGCAGGAAATATATCTCTGATGTTCTAGGGATGGTACACTTGGGTATTTTTACTAAATAAAAATACCGGGGTGTTACAGGAACTGTCTTTAGTTTAATTTATCAATTATTGTAATTTTAAATTAACTAAGTTATTAATTTTAATCTTATGTGACATTTATTACATTTGGATCAATAATTTACTCTTTTGTCTTTAATAGTGCTTTGTGCAGATTGCAATTGTAAAGTGTGCATTGTGCAGAATGCAGAGGTCTTAATTTCTTTAATGGTCTAGATTTTCCCGACACTATTTAACGGCCTAGATTTTGCCGACACTAAACCCTAAAATCAAGAGTTAAGATATTCCAAAATCAACGCCTTACATACGATCATCCCTATTATAAATACATTCTCACATTACACTCAAATTCACACCAACAGTTTACCCTTAACCTATATTTCTGATTCATCTTCTCTTCTTTGGTTCTTCCCAAACACCGTCGCCCAACCCGCTGAAATGGAATGGCAGTTGTGCCCAACCCAGTACTCAAATGACAAATTCTTAACCGCCCTTCATCACGGGTATTCTGTCATGTAGATCCGAAGCGACGACGACGTTCGCGCAATGATGGAAGCTCATGCTAACATTCCAATGGGATGTAGTATCTTGGAGCTGTATGTGGACACAATACGCACTCCGGAAGAAATCATTCATCTTCTGCGACCACCCCCACCACAACAAATCATACCGAAAAGAGTCATCAACCACTACTGTACACTTCACTGTCAGGCCCATTTTATGTACAGGGAAGAAGATGGTGTGTATTTTAGTGGTCCAAACACCATTTATTCCAGGCTTAAGAACAACATCACCTTCGCCGAACTGAATGAAAAACTAACGGAAAAGGCGCAGCTGGAGGGTAAGGAGCAAACAATCACTCGTATCGTTTATCGCTTCCCCCGGATCGGTGAACATAATCATATTCGGTGGGGCGTAATGACTATCAAGAGCGACGACAACGTTCGAGAGATTTTTCAGCACCATGAAATGTTTCAACCTCATACTCGGAGTCGTATCGAATTGTACGTCGAAACCAAAATTTCCGCCGATGAGATCATCCGTCGGGTTTTCCCTCCAGCGTAAAATGTTTGATGGAATTAGTTTCAATCATGTTTTCCTCTCGTTTCGTTTTTTATTTTCTATTCTTGTATTTCTGCAAATTTTATTGTTTATTTCAGGCTTTTTTCTATATTATATTATGTTCCAATTTTTAATCTCTTAATTTTTTTTTCGTAAATATTAACGTAATTAAATTATAAATAGGTATAATCATTTTTATAAATTTATTTATAGTTTCTTTAGGTATTTTAATATATAATAAAACAAAAAAAATAAAAAAACACAGTTCAGAAGTCACCCTAGGGGGGGGGGGGGGGGGCGACTTCTGAACTAGAAGTGAAAAAAAAATTAAAATTTTTAGTTCAAAATTCGTTTTTGTGGGGGGCGACTTCTACACTAAAAATTGGATGTGTGCTAATTTGGTAAATAATCTAAAAAGTGTGCTATTTTTGTATTTATTTATTTATTTTTTGCTACAGTGGCGAATTTGCCCCATTGTGTTTTAAACAAGGACGCACAGAAACCATTGGGGGGGGGGGGGGGGAAGGGGGGCGACTTCTGAACTAGAAGTGAAAAGAAAATTAAAATTTTTAGTTCAAAAGTCGTTTTTGTGGGGGGCGACTTCTACACTAAAAATTGGATGTGTGCTAATTTAGTAAATAATCTAAAAAGTGTGCTATTTTGGTATTTATTTATTTTTGTTTGTGCTATGGTGGCGAATTTGCCCCATTGTGTTTTAAACAAGTACGCACAGAAACCATGAGATTAAACCATGTAGAACATGTAGGCCTTTTTATTATAATCCTATATTCTTTTTCATTTCAATGTCATGGAGATGTGATAACTAAATTATGTGATTTATCCTATCATGTTAATTTAATCATTTACTCTTATGAAATATTTTTGAAAATATAAAAATATGAAATCTATTAAAAAAATATAAACTGAAAAACAAAAATAAAAAATAAAACTTGATGCTAAATTAAGAATTAAAAATATTACTACTTTTTTTCGATAAATGGAGCTTTTATTGAAAATCACCGGCTTTGCACTAGCACAGTGAGACAAAATTCTAGTGATCGAAAAATTTGGAGGATTCCTCGTGTTCAAAAAAGTCGACATCAATATTGAATTATTAGGGAAAACAGTGAAAAATATCTTTGAAATAGAAAATGGTCTCGAAAATCAGATTTTGAGTTCGGGAGTCGATTATGCGTGGGGAACATGACATCATTTCAAAAAAGGTTACCTCTGATCAATGGTGCAAAACTATATTAACTTTTAAAAATATTTATTCCCCTTTTATTATGAAAAGAATTTGAAAAGACTTAATAAAAATTATTTATTTTTGCACTTGACGAGAGTGTGCCTCCTGGTGCGATGGAGAAATCAAAGGCAACTTATAAGTTCTTAGGTAGAAAACGTTTGTGTGTTGGTGTACAACTCATTTATCCCAAAACGTAGATTAATCCGATTGTACAACCAACTTAATCCCCTATTTAAAAATTAGGTATTTGTGAAAAAGTTGTTCATAATGATCAGGCGAGTTGAACTCAAAGCGACCATTGCTAAGAACATATTTTTGAACATTAAATTAAGCTTTTTGTGAATGTTAGATGAAAGTGTGATATTAAAAATTAGTTAAAGCAAAATGAAGGTGAGTTGGACTCACTATTAGCAAAAATAAAAAAAAGTGGGCCAAGACCCAAGATTCAAAATCAGAAGTGAGAAGGCCATAATTAACTTTTGGAAGAGGGGCTGCATCAATAAAACATAGGGGGTTTAGGGTTTAACAAAACAAAAGTAAGTAAGGTGCCAGATTTAAAAATAAAAGAAAACTAGTCATTATTTAATAAAACAAAAGTAAAAAGAAAATAAACAAGAAAAGGAGGGGGAATGCAGGGGTTGGGAAAATGTTATATAAAAAAAAATAAAAACCAGTTAAACACTAACTTATTATTGTCATTTAGTAAAATAAGTAAGGTGCCATAAAAGGGAAAGGTTAGCATCTTCAAAACCCTAATCTTAGAAACAGCAGCCGCACATATTTAGGAGAGGGAAACATAATGAGAAGAGAAAGAAATAGAGAATAAGAGAAGAGAGGAAGAAAGAACCGGTGAGAGAGGGAGAGAAAAGGGAGATGCCGAGAGAGAAGAGGAAACCACTAGAAGAATAATTGATTTTTCCGGCCAGGACTTTCTGGCGGATATGGATCCGCCGCAAATTTTCCGGCGGATTCTAGGCATTTCCGGCGGAATAATTGGCGTTTGCGGCGGATCAATATTCCACTTGGTTTTTGCGGCGGATTTGGGATTATAAAAATTTATTTTTTTTACGAGATTTTAACAATCTGCCGGTGAGGTTATTTCCGGCGGATATTTGCCAATTTTGAATTTCAAAAACCGCCGCAAATCCCCCTCCCTCCGCCGCAAATCCCCTAATCCGCCGCAAATCCCATAAATCCGCCGGTAACTGCCGTTTCCGGCAGATCTTGCCTTTTGACCGTTTGACTTCGTTTCTCCTATATAAACCCCTTCTCCCCTTCTTCTTCTTCTTCACACCTCTACCAATACTCTCATTCTCTTGATACGGCACTCTCTTAATACGGCACTCTCTTGAGCATTGTCGGCAGCGGTTCCAATAGAGTGACGTATGTCTCCATTTCTTTGTAAAGAAATTTCCACATTGTCATGAACACCCCTTCATCTTTTTCGTTAAAAGTAACCCCTTTATCAGCAAAAAGCTCCTCCTCATTATTTCCACCACAAGAGACATATACGCTCATCAAACGCTCGGTATCATCCTCCAACTTAACAATCCGTCCTTGCAGTTCCTCAAACTATCTATTTAGAGATTCAACCATCTTTTCAAAAGATGGTTTCTTGTGAAACTTTCTATTTTGAAAAGATGGTTGAATCTCTAAATAGAAAGTTTGAGGAACTGCAAGGACGGGTTGTTAAGTTGGAGGATGATACCGAGCGTTTGATGAGCGTATATTGTAACACCCTAAATATTTAATTAATTTATTTAATTAAGTATTTAGGAATGTATTTAATTTATTGGGTACAATTTAATTAATTAAAATTATATTTAAATGGTGTAGGTGGTATTAGGGGAGGAGGGCGCCATTTAGCTAGACTTGGGCTTAAGTGGAATCCCAAGCCCATGATCCAAGATCATATGCGAAGGGGGCAAGCCAAAGTGAGGTTAGGGTTTTTGTGAGCAATTGCGAAATTGAGAGGAGAGAAAGGAGAGGAGAAGGAGCGCCGTAGAGAAAGAGTAAAAGAGGAGAAGAAAGTCGCGCCACCAAGAGAGGAGAGGATCGTGTTTCCGTTGCCGTAGTTCCGTTCGTGATCGTCTCGGGGGCTCCTACTCTTCGAATACGAGGTAAGGGGAGTTCTATCGATTTCTATAATAATTTCTATGATGGATCCTAAGTTAGTGATAGCCTAGATGTGAAGTATGATTGTTATAGTGCTTGCGAAATTCATGTCTTGATTGTTGCCATATGCGTGACTATAGGTTGATGCTTGCGAATTCATGTTTTGATTTTAGATGTATGCGTGATGCTATGTGGTGCTTGGTATTGTTGTTGAATTCGAATGGGTGGTGGATAATTTTGATGATTTAAATGTGTATCCATGATGGTTGTAGTGTGTGTTGAAATTGAGTCAAGAAACAATTCGAGAAAAATGATGTTTGTGCTAAATTTGTGTGAAAATCTGGTGCTGGGACTGTTCTGGGCGCCAGGCGCTCTGTGCTGGGCGCCAAGGGCGCTGTGTGCGTGTTGCTGGGTGTTGCGCTGGGCGCCAGCGCTGGGCGCTGAGCGCCCGTGTGCGTGTGCGTGTGTTGTGTGCAGCGCCAAGGCGCTGGGCGCGAGGCGCTGGGCGCTGAGCGCCCGGGTGTGTGCGTGCGTGTGTTGCTTCTTGCTAGGCGCTGGGCGCCCATGGCGCCAGTTTTCAGGATGTTCCAAATTATTTTCGAAAACTGTTTTCGCTATATCTTTTGACTCGAATATCCGTTTTGAACGATTCAAAAAGCGTTGTGAAGCATTTTCAGTTATCTATCTGTGTGTTCCATTTTTAAAAATAAAAACTTATAATTTCAGAAGCTTGCTGGGCGCCCAAGTGGCTGTCCCCTGTGGTTGTTGCTGTGATATTGAAAACCCGTTTGGTGCCTTAAAAAATTCTCTTTTGCGTACGACCCGTGGTTTTTAACGAAGTAATGTCGAAAATGATGATTTTGACGATGATGCCCCTAGTGGCTAGTGAAATGACTGTTTTGCCCTTAGTGGCTATTATTATTTATAATGACGTGTAAATGACTGTTTTGCCCTTAGTGGCTATTATTATTTACAATGACGTGTAAATGACCGTTTTGCCCTTAGTGGCTATTATTATTTATAATGACGTGTAAATGACCGTTTTGCCCTTAGTGGCTATTATTATTTATAATGACGTGTATATGACGATGATGCCCATGGTGGCTAATAAATGACGTTTTTGCCCTCAGTGGCTATTGTTTGAGCTGATGATATTTATGTATAAGTGACGATGAAAACCCAGTGACGTTTGAGGCCCGAAAGGCTAAGTGATGTTAAGGTCTAAAGGGCCAAGTGACGTTGTGTGTTGATTGTGAATTTGACAGGTGCTGTGCTTCTTGTGAGCAAACCGGTAAGTGACGGGTCACATAGTTGACTATGATTTGGGTATTTGTGTATTTGTGTGTTTGTGAGTGGTGCATGTCATAGTGTCTCATGCCCATATGCATAAACCCAGTGACGTTTTTGAGGCCCATGTGGCTAAGTGACGATGAGGCCTTAAGGGCTAAGCGACGTTTGTGAAAAGGTACCTCATGCATATGCCCGCGAGTGGGTTGCATTTCACATGCCTACATGACATAGTGATGAATTATTGTGGTGATATGATCGATGATTGTGATGTGATTCATTTTGAGCTGTGAACTGACTTATTATTTATCATATGACTTATTATATGAATTGAATTGGACTCACCCTTCTGTTTGAATGTTACCCCCATGCGGTAACGTGCAGGTGATTGCGAGTGAAGGACTAGGTACCTTCACTATTTCGAGTCGAGTCGTCACGCTCTGATACGTAGCACTCAGGGGGTGGGGCGAACTTATATCATGAATGTTTTTGGTTGTTAATTTTTATTGACAGTTCTGTTTTGTTTTATTATTCCGCTGCTTAGATGATTTTTATTGACGTTGAGTATTATTGCGATGAGAACTGTGGTTTTGAGATTCGCCTTTTGTGATGTGCTACGTAATACCTGGATAATATGTTTTGAGCTGTTTATTTGAGAAGTGTGGTTTTTATTGAAGTATGTGTAACATCCTTTGCGATGAAAAGAAATTTTGAAAACTCTGATATTTTCCAATTAAATTAACGGGTAGAAAAGGGGTGTTACATATATGTCTCTTGTGGTGGAAATAATGAGGAGGAGCTTTTTGCTGATAAATGGGTTACTTTTAACGAAAAAGATGAAGGGGTGTTCATGACAATGTGGAAATTTCTTTACAAAGAAATGGAGACATACGCCACTCTATTGGAGCTGCTGCCGACAATGCTCAAGAGAGTGTCGTATCAAAAATGGAACAAGACATCCCACTTATCTTATGCAAGTTGGAGAGAGTATTTCCGCCTGGTTTTTTTGATTCTATGGAGCATCTACCGGTGCATCTCGCATATGAAGCTAAACTTGGCGGATCTGTCTAATACAGATGGATGTATCCGTTTGAAAGGTTAGCTAATTTTTATAAAATAAGAAACAAGTTTAAATTAAAATATATGACTATTATATTAATATCATATTCTCTAGGTTCATGGGTGATTCAAAAAGATCGGTGAAAAACAAAGCTAGAGTTGAAGGATCGATATGTTCTTCTTACTTACACAGTGAAACAACACATTTTTGTTCTCATTATTTCAAGAATCAGTTTGCTCCTGGAAGCAGTCGAAATGAAGTGGATACTGAATGGCATCTTCGTCATCAACTTCATCGCTAGTGTTTGGCTCATCAGATAAACGAACAATGGGTTCAACTTGAATCACTTCATTTACATTAGACATCTCTTCCATTTGATATGGCACATCTTCCACCGTGTCATCATTTGTCTGATCAATGCGACCTCTTGGTTTTGTTTTAATTGTGACACACCAGTGTAATACCCTAATTTTGTCCAATCAAAAATAAGGAATTTTATAAAAATATTTATTTTCATGCCATGCTTTATTTTATTTTAGTTTGCTACAAGTTTTAATCTTTGAAAAAATAATAATTAGAAGCAAAGAAACAAAAATAAGCAAAGGAGGAAATGGGGGAGGTTTGTAAAAAATATAGAGGTGCAATCAAGATTGGGACATTTAAAGCCCATTCCTCCACCAAACCCAATCCAACTCCTCCACCAAACCCAATCCAACTCCTCCACCAAACCCAATCCAATATCCTAACCCTAACCCATATCCAACCCACAACCCAACTCACCAAAACCCTAAAATCCCTCCTCTTCTAACCCTAATTCGCATACCTCCCTCCTTAACCCTAAAATGTGTCCACATTCACTCTCCCCCTTACCCTAAAAAGTGTCCACATCCAATTCCCCCCTAGCCATAAATTTCGACCATATTCATCCCCTCTCTCCTAGCCTAGAAATCCGCCCCACTTTCCCTTTTTTCCCTCCTTGGAACTCACAATCCCACTTCCACACACAATCCCACTTCCACACACTTCCCACTTCCCCACATCTCCTTTCCCCATACACTCCACCCTTCCCTCTCTCCTCTCCCAACGGCTCTCCCTCCTTTCCTACGCCCCCCTTTCTTTCTCTCTCCCTCACACATCACTCAACTCACTCTCTCTCACACACTTCCCCTTCCAAACCCTCAAAAAAATTCGGCCCCTTTCTCTCTCTCCCTCACATCACTCTCTCACACACTCACTCTCACTTCACACACTCAACCCTTTCCCCCCCCTACGGCCTCTCTCTCTCTCATACACCCCTCCATCTCCTTTCCCTCACACAACCTCCAAAACACATCACCTCCACTACCCACATTAAGCCCTAGCCGTCCACCCTCCCTTCTCCATCTCCACACATTTTCCTTTCACATCCTCTCACGAAATCACCATTTTTGGTGCTTCTTCATCTCCTCTCTCACACGAAATCACCATTTTTGACATCAACATGCAAGTTACTAATGGTCTCTCCACGGTTCGAAAGTTCATCCAAGAGAACATGCTTTCCATTTCGTTTTCTCCAAGGCTCACACACAAACGGATACATACACAAGGCTTGGTGAAAAAACCGAAAGACAAAGCACACCACTACGATTTCGGTTTTGTTAGTATAAATAGGGTTTCGGTTTTGAGGTAGAAAAGAGAGTTTTTTTTTTCGAGAGAAAAGGGAGAAGAGGCCGAAGTCTTGGAAGATTCAGGAGCAAGAGGAAGCAAAAGCGGATTTGGAGAAGTTTCTGTGAGAGAGAGATTATTTTTCGTTTTTTTTTCTCCTCCACTAAAATTTTCATAGTTTTATTTTTGTTGTTATTGGTGGTAAAGTCTCACCAAAAGGTTCATTACTCAAGGTTGGTTTAGTATTCACTCTTAAATTTCTTGTTTTATCTTATGATCTTTGCATCTCTATTTTGATCAATGTAAATTTGTTGTCTCATAAATCCTTTTTGTTCATCTTCACGCATATGGTGTTTTTTTTGAGATTTTGAGAGATTGAATGTTAGACTTTTTTTTAATAGAAGAATACCAAATGCTTTATATTTTGATGCTCTTGTTGTTTTAAAATAAGAATAGTTCAAATTGATTGCTTATCCTTGAATGTCATGTTTCTCTTTGAAGAAATGTAGCAATGTCTTTTTATCAACAATAGTAATTGTCATCAAAATAATAGCAATAAAGAAGTATAGCAATTTTTCTTCTAAATATCAAAAAGGATTAGGTATCAAAAGAAGCAAAAAGGATTTAAGGTAAAATGTTTCTTTAAATAATTAATAGATCTCTTTTATACCAAATACCAACAAAAAACACTTCACAAAAATCATTTTTCGGAAAAACTCAAGAAAAACGTTTCCTAGTAATTAATAAAAGAAGGCATAGTCAAGACTTTTTATTAAATAAACAAGTAAACTAATTTTTATGTTTTTTTTCTTTTATTTATTTATTTATTTCGTTTTCTTTATTTAACCAAAAATTATTTCAACCAAAAAATGGTAACAAAAAACTCTAAAAACAAAAAAACATTTCCTAGTAATTAACAAAAAGGGGGTAGTCAACACATTTCTTTTACTATTATTAAGTAAACAAATAAATTATTTTTTATGTTTTTTTTATTATTTATTTATTTATTTATTCGCTTTTTATTTAATCAGAAATTAATAAAAAAAAAACAAAAAAAACTTCTCCTTAGTAAAAAAGAGTGGTAAGTAAAACATTTTTTAAAAAAAAACAAGTAAACTGCTATTTACACCCCCCAGGCTCAAGCATAAGGCCCTTTTTATCACTTAAGCCCAGTTTCGCTAACTGGGCCCTCCCATGCGAATTGGGCTTCATTTTCTGCACCCCCATTTTAAAAATGCAACCCTCCTCGCTGTTTACACCCCATTTTTGATAATACAGCCCTCCTTTTATTCGCACCCCCATTTTACTATTACATCCACTGTTTCTCCTTTTAAAAAATATACTTCCTTTCCCTAAATAAATATTTTCTGACCTCGAAAACAAATATTTTCAAACATCGAAATCAAAGTTAATCATCACTAAAGGTCACTCGCGCCGTTGCCGTTTGATTGTGGGTGATGATTTCATTCCCGTGGGAGCTAGTAGTGTGGCCACTCTAAACCGTTGTTGTTTGGTCCTTACAAACGCTCTCCTTCAATTGTGAAAACCTTTTCAATGCTCGAAATAAAAACCGATTGTCATTAATCACCACTCGCGCCGTTGCCTTTTGGACGTTGATGATAATTCATTTTCATACGAGTTAGTAGTGCGACCACTCTAAACCATTGTTGTTTGGTCACTGCGAACGCTCAACCTCTTTGCGAAAAACTCCAAAAAGATTAAAAAACAAAACCCTTTCAAAAAAAAACCAGAACTACGTAGCTTTGAATTCTCCATCGCACCGGGAGATACGTAGGAGCGGATATCCTCCGTCAAGCACAATAAACTAAAAACATTTTTTTTCCTCTTAAAAAAAACAACAAACACTTTTGCCAAAAATAAAAATTTTCATTTAGTCTTTTCATTCTCTTTTCGAAAAAAGAGCAAACTTAAGTATTTTCCAAATCCGCACTTAAAACCACACATTTAATTAAAGGTTCCCTTTCGGTAGAAAGGAGGCGTGGGGTGCTAAAACCTTCCCTATGCCTAACCGACCCCCGAACCCAAATCTTCCGGTTTTCCAAAAGGCCATCCGCTTTCCAAAAGGTTTTTCTTCAATATTTTCCTGATAAAAAATATTGGTGGCGACTTCATTTTCAAAAAGTTGTAAACGAAGAAAGATTCCCTCAAGGACTTTTTCGGGCGCAACAGCTGGCGACTTCACTGGGGACTTTTCTTTTTTAAGTGGGTCAAGCCTAACTAATTAAATGTGTGGTTTAGCGTGCTATCGACGTGATTTGGATACTTTGTTACTTATATCCCTTTTCGGTTTGCTCTTCTTGTCATGTTGCGTGCATGTGCATTTATTTTTTCTCCTTTCATGTTTATTTTTCCTCGTCTTTGCTTATGTGCTTAGTACCCTCATGCTTTTCCTCCCCATCTTGTTATGTTCCTCTCTTCTTGGCCCCCTTTCTCGAGGAAAGCAAAGCACTTGATTATTGTTGAAACCCTAGGCTAGCTAATTTGATATTGAACCCTAGTGTAGACAACATGTTATCGCTTGCTATTGTTTGGACTGTTCTGGGTTTTCCTTCGCAGGTGGGGTATATGTGGGTAGTTTTAGGCGGTATGTCCCCGCTACACACACTCACCCCCTTATGATTATGAGCTTTGAGAGAGGCCTAAAACCCAAGGTCTGAAAAACACCTAGGAGAGTGGAAACGAGTAGTGACTGCCAATTGGACCGATGTCCTTCTGCTCTCACGAAAGTTTCAGCCAGAGTATGCTCTTTATGGTACCTCACACCAGATGGCATTCCATCGTTGTGGGTGTTATCATAAAAGAGATTTAGCTCTGGTAGCCTTTGCGAGGGAGTGAATAGAGCCACATGGGAGGATTACCCTTTAAATTGCCCTAGATCGTAGGTCTCACCCCTTTTTAGGTCACAAGGGCTTTCCAAATTGTGTGCTGCATTGTAAACTAGGCACGTTTTCAAAAAGAAAAAGAGATTTTTCGAAAAAAGAGAAAATAGAGAAAGAGTTGCCGTTGTAACCTTTCTTTCGCCGGTCTGTACGAAGTGACATATGAACCACTTTATTTTTTTAAAAAAAAGATGGAGTGAAAGAGTTACCGCTGTAGCCTTTCTCATACCGGTCCATATGAAATAACGTACGACCCGCATTTTCCAAAAAAAAAAAAAAAAACTTGAATCACTGCCAATAAGGACTGGTCTCTGAGTTACATAGACATAGAACATCATCATCATTTACACATCATCCTTTGCATAAAACATACATTTTCGATAATTTTCGCATGCATCTTTGCATTTCATCATGGTTTGCTTGCCGAGAACCCCAAGTAATGAGAAATTTTTGTCATAGATACGGCATGGAATCTAGAAGGGAAACGGTGTATACTCCAAGGTACCCCGTTGTAAACAAGGTAGATGTGACTAGTCTGAAAAAATGTGTTGACCTGATGGGACCTATTGAAAGGGGATCGTTTGATAATGCTTATGGGAACCTCCGGAAGTTGTTGTTGCTAGAGGTGCAGACTGAGGCTATCGCGGCTTTGAGTAGATTCTATGACCCAGAAATCAGGTGCTTTCTTTTCAAAAATTTTCAAATGGCCCCCACATTGGAGGAATATCAGCAGATTTTGGGTTTCACTCAGACAGAAGCTGTCCCCTACCGGTATCAAGAACAGTACTACACAGATGAGGGGTTCGCTGCATTATTGCAAGTGAGTGTAGAGGATCTGAAGCTCCAAAAGCAGAAGAGAAACAATGTGATAGGTTTCCCGCAGAGCTACCTCGAAGGTTTAATGGGAGCCTATGCTAGAAGTAAAAATTGGGTTGTCTTCAAGCGAGTTTTGGCCTTAGCAATTTTTGGGGTTGTTCTCTTTCCGCAGATTGAGAGGTATATGGATGTGACTGTTATTGGTATTTTCCTAGCTTTTCAGAACAAGAGGAGCCCCATTAATCCAATTCCCGCCATCCTTGCCGACACTTATTCTGCTTTTACTCATCATTGTGACTTAAGAAGGAAGAAAATCTCTTGCTCTTCTCACCTGTTGTATGCATGGCTTCTCACCCATGCCTTCACCAACCCAACACGAGTGGAAAAGCTGATTAGTTACGCTGTAACTTGTGAGGTGAAGGCTATGAGCATTCAAGAGTGGATCCAGTTTCTAGGGGGTCTAGATGAGCACTCAATCCGTTGGTATCTCTCATCTTGCTGGGAAGATAGGCCTAAGGTAGTCTTCCGCTGTGGTGGTTTCCAAAATGTCCCACTAATGGGCACTAAGGGATGCATCAACTACAACCCGTCTCTGACTCTGAGGCAATTAGGGTATCCGATGAGGAATTCGCCTACTGAAGAGATGATATTCCCGCTTTACATCTATGAAGGAGGACCAAAAGATGACAGTTTGCTTAGAAAGGTCTTGCAAGCCTGGAGTATGGTGGTTCGCATGGGAAAAGTAGAGCTCGCTCAGAGGACTAGTGGTATCACCTTCGCTCAGTGGCTCGGAAAAAGGATCCAGAATGTTCAACTGCCTTACCAAAAAAAGTTGCAAGTCGAGAGGGAAGTAGTAGACGCCAGCGCCCCTGTTGTCGAAGAATTAGGCGAAGTTAAGTTGGCTCTGATGAAGGCAGAGGAAGAGAAGAAATCTTTGCAAGCTGAGATAGAGAAGATGGCTTTGAAGAACAAGAGGTTGAAAGAAGAAAATGCCCTGAAGTCTGCTACCATTGAGAGTTTCAGTCAGAAACTAAAAGGGGAAGAGGAGAGCAAGTTAGAAGTTCAAAGGTATCTGCAAGGAGCCAAGGAGGAAATCAAGAGGCGAAGCTTGAAAGAGAAGAAGTCCCTGGAAGAAGCCAACCAGTGGAAAGAATTGTGGGATGAAGCAAAAATGGAAGAGAGAACGGCGAAAAGCTTGCTTGCCAAGTCAAAGAGAGAATCCCGCATGTTACAAGCTGAATGGGAGAGTAAGTTAGACAGTGTTGTGCAAGAGAGAGACTCTTTTGAGAACATCCTCAGGGAATATCAGCGGGCCCTAAGAGCAGAGCAAGAGGATTCTGATGAGTTGAAGGAGCGTCTTTGTCACATCAGTGATGCGTATCGGCAAGTGAGGGATGAAAGTCAGTATTGGGAACATCGCTATGTTGAGCTGCTCGGTAGGATTGAAGAGCAGGCATTCATCATTGAGCTGAGGGATGAGGTTCAACACTGGAAGGGTAGGTTCTCCAAGCTATCAGAATTGGTCAACCAGACTCTTGCGGATATGCCCAGGAGATTAAGGAAAGCCGAAACTGAGATGTATCCCCTCAACACCCCGCTTGAGGTGTACAAGTTTGTGGAGTACTGCAGAGCCCTAGTTGAGGAAGCCAAAAGAAGAACCGGAAGTACCTCTACCAACAACAAAAGGAAAAAGAGTGGAAATGTCAAAGCCCTTTGTATTTGAGCTTCTTTATTTTCGATTTTGTTTTATTGTACCTTTCCTTTTTCAATCATTGTATCAGAATGTCATATTTTTGGATTCAGATTTCGAAGTATTTTGTTTAAATACACCCGTTTCGCTTCCAGATTCCAATTTCAGTATGATCCAAAGAAAGAAAACAAAATAATCAAAATTTACCTGCGTATCTATGACAAGACATAATACACTGTGATTCTCGGCAAGACAAACTAAACACGCATTCATTCGCATTGCATTCATTTATTCGTTCTTGTGTTCATAAGCGTGTTCCGTCAATAGAAAATTAGGCAAGCTGGTTAATCATCGCTATTGGACGCGTCTGCAAGCAAGAAACATGGAAAACAATCAAGCCAACACTGATCAGAACGATCCGCAGCCACATCAGGATGATGGAATTCCAGGAGGTCTGGATCCTAATGGTCAGGGTCAGCATGGTCAGAATCAGGAGAATCAAGTCGTTCAAGCTGAGATGGAAGTCCTAAAGGCTCAAATGGCGGAGGTCATAAGAGTGCTAAGTGCCTTAAGAGATGTTGGCACAACTGAAGCTGCTGTCGCTGGGACGAACAATCCTCCTCCCCTTCCTGGGTCTGGGATCTCTCAAACCCTTCAAGCTGCGCAATGGCCTCCCTATGGTCTCCCACTGGGCTATACGCCTCCTGCTGCTGATGCAAACCCTGGAAGAGATCCTTCGGGAACCACGGGGCACGCTCAGCCTAATACAATTGTGAATGAAGTTGGAACAGGGACGCATCAAGCCCAGATTCAGATCCCAATTCCTGTTATTGCTCCAGGAACTCCGGCGGGTTTCAATTCACCAATAATGGTTCATCCACACGTACAGGGCCCAGTCCCTCAGAATATTGCTCACCAACACATGACCCCGGTCGCGGCATCGATGAATAACCCTCACTATGGTGCCGGCGGTTTCCCACAGAATTACCCTGCCGAAGCTAGAAGTCAGTATCAGATGCTGGAAGAAAGATTGAGAGTTGTTGAAGGGGCAGGTTCCCGAGCCAGGAATGCCCACGAGTTGTGCTTGGTTCCTGATCTAGTCCTGCCGCCCAAGTTCAAAGCACCAACTTTTGACAAATACAGAGGGACAACTTGCCCAGTCAGCCATGTGACAATGTACTGCCGAAAGATGACTGCCTACGCCCGTGATGATAACTTAATGATGCATTGCTTCCAAGAAAGTTTAGCCGGAGCTCCCCTTGACTGGTACATGCAGTTAGAGCCAACAAATATCCGTTGCTGGAAAGACATGGCGGATGCCTTCATGCGTCACTACCAGTATAACAATGATTTGGCTCCAGATAGAACTCAGCTACAATGCATGGCTAAGAGGGACAACGAGTCGTTCAAAGAGTATGCTCAGAGATGGCGGAACCTTGCGGCACAAGTAAAACCCCCTCTGCTGGACAAAGAAATGGTCCACATGTTTATGGAAACCCTTCCTGCGGTGTATTATGATAGGTTGGTTGGCAGCGTAGCCTCAAACTTCTCTGAGATGGTGGTCACAGGGGAAAGAGTAGAGAATGGTATGCGGAGCGGAAGAATAGATCAGGGCCCAACACCTCCTGCCGGTCAGAAAAAGCCATTTTTCGGGTCTCATAAGAAGAAAGAAGGTGAAACTAATGCAGTCATCGGAGCCAGTGGTCCGTCGCACAGCAATCCATCGCAAGCTATTTCGGTTCTTCCTCAGGCACCGCTGGCACAGCCTTTCCAATCAAATTATCAGTACCGGAACTATGATGAAAGGAAGCCTGCTGTCTTTGATCCCATTCCCATGTCCTACACGGACTTGTTTAATTATCTCATCACCAACAAAATAATCAGTACTCGTCAAATGAAGCCATATCAACCTCCCTATCCCAGAGGGTACAACGCAAATGCCACCTGCGCCTTTCATTCTGGGGCAGTAGGTCATGTGGTGGAGGATTGTAAAGCATTCAAATATGTGGTGCAAGAATTACTTGATAAGAAAAGCATATCATTTCAACAACCCAATGTAGCCACCAATCCGTTGCCAGGGCATGGAGGGTCTGCTATTAATGCCGTTGACCATCAGGAGGGTCAGTGTTTGGTGAGAAAAGTTGATTGCATTCAGATGCCTTTGAATTTTATCCATGCTGAACTATGCCGCTTTGGTATCATAAAAGAAGGGTGCACTAGAAAAGACGCCTGTGATAATCCTCGCTGCGTCGGGGCATGTGAAGGCTTTAAACCAATCCTACAAGATCTCTTAGACAGACACCTGGTCCAAGTGGGAATCCAGGAGAAAGAAGAAAGTGTACTTACCTTGCAATCAGGCAATGGAGGCTTCAGAAGACCGATTGAAATTCCCTGCAATCTGAATTCCAGCCTAGCTGTGACGAGACCCTCGACTGTTGTTATTCCAGTACCTGCTGCTACCCCTAGTGGGGATACTAGGATGACTCCATGGAGCTGCAATGTGCAAATGCAAGCGGAGATCCCTAAGGGCACTCTGGATATAATAAACATCGCTGGAGGTAGTTGTATCACAAGGAGTGGAAGGTTGTATACTCCTGAAAACCTTAGAAGAGAGCAATCCAAGGGAAATGAGGAAAGGGCCCGTAAGGGAAAAGACAAGGAAGCTGTAGAGGTCAGGGATGTGTCGGACAAAGAAGCTCAAGAATTCCTGAGGGTAATGAGACAGAGTGAATATCGGGTGGTAGACCAGCTGAATCAAACCCCATCCAAGATCTCAATGCTCTCTTTGCTGCTTAGTTCAGAGGCACATCGTGCTGCACTGCTAAAGGTCCTGAATGAAGCTCACGTCTCCCATGACATTACAGTAAACCAGCTTGATGGTATTGTTGGCAGCATTGTAGCCTATAATTACTTGACCTTCTCAGACACTGAGCTGCCTCCGGCAGGAAAGAGTCATAATCAAGCTCTTCATATCTCAGTCAAGTGTGGGGACCATATACTTGCCAGGGTGCTTATTGATAACGGTTCATCCTTGAACGTGCTGCCTAAGTCTACAATGGATAAGCTGGATGTTGACTGTTCATATCTAAAACCGAGCTCCACCTTGGTCAGAGCATTTGATGGGTCAGTGAAGGAAGTTTTTGGAGAAGTGGAAATGCCGCTGCAGGTAGGCCCTGAAGTATTTTATGTTGTCTTTCAAGTGATGGACATCAACTCATCCTACAGTTGCCTGCTAGGACGTCCTTGGATACATGCGGCTGGGGCAGTGCCATCCTCGCTTCATCAGAAACTCAAGTTTGTGGCTAGGGGAAAGCTGATAGTGATCTCCGGAGAGGAAGAAACATTGATAAATCGATCACCACCTGAATGTTATGTGGAAGCAGCAGAAGAGTCCTTTGAGACTGCTTTCCAGGGATTGGAGATTTCAAACGCTGTCTTCGTCGAAGGAGAGCCTCGGTGGAAGCCTAAATGGTCCAGGGCTGACATGATGACTGCAAAGGTGATGCTGGGACATGGGTATCAGATTGGTAAGGGCTTAGGAAAAGCTGCTCAAGGAATTGTAATGCCTATCCAGTTGAGGGGTAATATTGAGAGGTTCGGTGTTGGATACATCCCAAGTCTTGCTGATCGGGAGAGGCTGACATCTGACAGGAGGGAGAAATGGTTGGCCAAACTCAGAGGAAGGGCACCCAATCAGGAGAGAATAGTCATCGCTAATCTTAAGGACAACTTCCGGAGTGCTGGTATGCTGAACCCTGACCAGGTTAATATGGTTGAAGAAGGATCAAGCTCGAGTGGCCGTGTTGAAGGTCTGGTGCGCTGCTGTGCGGTTGGAGAGAAGCTGCAAAACTGGGAGATCATGGATTTCCCCGTATTTTCCAATTTAAAGTAATTATCATTGTAATGCAGATCCCTCGGCTCTGCCCAAGGCCTTGGGATATTTCATTCGGGCACACATGTTTTCGTCGAAAATCATCAATCAATAAAGTGTTATTTTGAATTTTCAATAAAATTTCTGTCTTCATCTTTTATTTGTGTTGCTTTTTCTTTGTTTTTATTCGCCGCTCCATTCTAATGCAGATCGAAAATAAACTCTGAAAATAATAATGCCCATAACTCATACTGTGATTTTGATTACCCGGTTAATCAAGCCGAGGAAGACGTTGAGAATGATTGGGATACTCCTCCAGAAATCATGAGAATGGTAGAACAAGAAGAAAAGGTCATCGAACCCCATGAGGAGTCTACAGAAATGGTCAATTTGGGTACTGAGGAAGAGAGAAAAGAGATCAAGGTTGGTACCGCAATGGAGGATAAAGAGCGCAAAAAGTTGATTCAGCTCCTGTTCGATTACGCTGACGTATTCGCATGGACATATCGGGACATGCCAGGGTTGAGCACAGATATTGTTGAACATAAATTGCCGGTGAAATCAGAGTGTCCCCCTGTGAAACAGAAGTTAAGGCGGATGAAGCCTGAAATGTCTTTGAAAATCAGGGATGAGGTCAAGAAACAGTTTGATGCAGGGTTCTTAGCTGTGGCAAAATATCCTGAGTGGGTAGCAAACATTGTCCCAGTCCCTAAGAAAGATGGGAAGGTCCGAATGTGTGTCGACTACCGTGACTTGAACAGAGCAAGCCCTAAAGATGACTTCCCTCTACCCCATATTGACGTTTTGGTGGACAGTACTGCTCAGCATTCGATGTTCTCCTTCATGGATGGATATTCAGGCTATAACCAGATCAAAATGGCTCCGGAGGATATGGAGAAAACCACCTTCATAACCCTTTGGGGAACTTTCTGTTACAAGGTCATGCCTTTCGGGTTGAGGAATGCCGGGGCAACCTACCAAAGAGCGATGGTAACCCTATTCCATGACATGATGCATAAGGAGATCGAAGTCTATGTGGATGACATGATTGCTAAATTAAAGACTGATGAAGAACACGTGGTTAACCTGCAGAAGCTGTTCGAACGTCTCAGAAAGTACAAACTCAGGTTGAACCGCGCTAAGTGCACTTTTGGGGTTAGGTCAGGGAAGCTGTTAGGTTTCATTGTTAGCCAGAAAGGAATTGAAGTAGACCCGGACAAAGTACGAGCAATCCTGGAAATGCCAGCACCTAAAACAGAGAAAGAAGTTCGTGGTTTCCTGGGAAGACTAAATTACATCTCTCGATTCATCTTCCAGTTGACTGCAACTTGCGAACCAATTTTCAAACTACTGTGCAAAAACCAAGAGATGAAATGGAATGATAAATGTCAAGAAGCATTTGAGAAAATCAAGGAGTATCTTCAAAATCCACCCGTCCTAATGCCACCTGTGTCCGGCAGGCCCCTCATCCTATACCTCACGGTGCTAGACAACTCTATGGGCTGCGTGCTGGGGCAACACGATGAGTCAGGAAAGAAAGAACATGCGATCTACTACATAAGCAAGAAGTTCACAGACTGTGAGGCAAGATATTCATCATTAGAGAAGACTTGTTGTGCCCTAGCCTGGGCTGCGCATCGACTGAGACAATATATGCTGAGTCACACTACCTGGTTGGTGTCCAAAATGGACCCAATCAAGTACATATTTGAAAAACCTGCGCTCACAGGTAGAATTGCTCGTTGGCAAATGCTTCTGTCCGAGTACGATCTCGTGTACGTAACCCAGAAGGCGATTAAAGGTAGCACACTGGCAGACTACCTGGCACATCAACCGGTTGAGGATTACCAATCAATGCAATGTGAGTTCCCAGATGAGGACATTATGGCATTATTTGACGCAGGGAAGTCTCGAGATGATGAAAGGTGGAGAATGTTGTTCGACGGTGCCTCTAACATGTGGGGGCACGGGATCGGAGCAGTACTGATCTCCCCAGACAACCGCTTTATACCAGTCACCGCTAGACTAAGCTTCTATGTCACAAACAATATTGCAGAGTATGAAGCGTGTATCTTGGGTATCCAGGCAGCTCTCGATTGGAAAGTCAAGAGGCTCGACGTGTACGGAGATTCAGCTCTAGTTGTCCATCAAGTAAAAGGAGACTGGGAAACAAGAAATTCCGATTTGATTCCTTACCGTGACTACATTCAAGAATTAATCAAGCCTTTTGAGGAAATCACTTTCCAGCACATACCCCGCAGCGAGAATCAGTTGGCAGATGCCTTGGCAACTTTGTCTTCTATGTTCAACGTCAGCTGTGACAAAAGTCTGACGACTGTCAGAATCTAGCACAGAGAACAGCCTGCTTATCACTACTGTATGACAGTCGAAGAGGGATCAGATAGTAAGCCTTGGTACCATGACATCAAGCAGTATATTACAAACAGAGAGTATCCTCCCGGAGCTACAGAGAATGACAAGAGAACCCTCAGGAGGCTGTCAGCAGGTTTCTTCTTGAGTGGAGACGTCCTTTACAAGAGAAACCATGACTTGGTACTCCTCAGGTGTGTAACAGGAGAAGAATCAGTAAAGATTATGCGAGATGTTCATGAAGGCTCATTTGGGGTTCATTCCAACGGGCACGCAATGGCTAGAAAAATCCTGAGAGCTGGATACTACTGGTTGCAGATGGAATCAGACTGTTACAGTTTTGTGAGAAGATGCCATAAATGCCAAATCTATGCAGATCACACCCATGTACCCCCAACTTCTCTGAATGTTTTGAGCGCACCATGGCCATTCTCAATGTGGGGCATGGACATCATTGGTCCCATTGAACCCAAAGCTTCCAATGGTCACCGTTTCATTCTGGTTGCTATTGACTACTTCACTAAGTGGGTGGAGGCTGCTTCTTATCCCAATGTAACGAGCTCAGTGATTGCCAAATTCATCAAGAAAGACTTGGTTTGCCGCTACGGCCTTCCAAATAAGATTATCACAGACAACGGTAGTAATTTGAACAGCGGAGTGATGAAGGATTTGTGTAAAGACTTCAAAATACAATATCACAACTCTTCTCCCTACCGCCCAAAGATGAATGGGGCAGTTGAGGCAGCCAACAAGAACATCAAGAAGATTGTGCAAAAGATGGTGGTAACCTACAAGGATTGGCATGAGATGCTCCCATTTGCCCTGCATGGTTACAGAACCTCAGTACGCACCTCAACAGGGGCAACCCCTTACTCCCTGGTCTATGGGTCAGAGGCAGTCCTCCCCATTGAGGTTGAAATACCATCCCTGCGGGTGTTAATGGAGACAAAACTTGATGAAGCAGAATGGGTTCGGTCTCGTCTTGACCAGTTGAATCTCATTGATGAAAAACGGGTGGCCGCAATGTGTCATGGACAGTTGTACCAACAGAGAATGAGGAGGGCTTTCGACAAGAAAGTCCGTCCTCGTGAATTCCAAGAAGGAGATCTTGTGCTCAAGCAGATCTTGCCGATTCAGACAGACTCTAGGGGCAAATGGGCTCCCAAATATGAAGGACCTTATGTGGTGAAGAAGGCATTCTCAGGAGGAGCTTTAATTCTGGCAAACATGGACGGAGATGAGATCCCAAATCCAGTAAACTCAGATGTGGTCAAGAAGTATTATGCCTAGAAAAATAGACGAAAAAGAGAAAGACAAGCCAAGGAAAAATCAGCTCGCTAGGTTGAAAACCCGCAAAGGGCGACCTAGGCAAAATCAGAGCGGCCCGGTGGATTAAAAACCCGCAAAGGGCGATCCAGGCAAAAATTAGGGTCAGAAAACTTGGGCTTGAGAAAATAAAAAGGCAATCAGCATTCCAAAGGTTCGGATAAGGGGGTGATCAGTATTATGAGTATGGACGGTGGGCACCGTTACTTCAGAGATAGAATCACGAGATCTGTTCCTTTTGCTTGTATTTTTTGTAGTTTAAAAGAAAGATTGCAATGAACTTTCGATTGGCGTGACTTTCTGCACGTCCAATTTCTATATCAATAAAAGACCAACTTTTCTTTCATATGTGTGCTTTTCGTGTCTCCGCTTTCATCTATTCAGTTTCTTTCAAAATAATAACTTTTATGATTGATGAAATCGAATTGCAAAACATGTGCACGTTCAGAGCATTACAGGATCATTACGAAATCTTTAAAAAAATACGGAAAGAAGCGATTCCCCCAAGTGAATAAAATTGCGAAAAAAGACGGTCGTGACGAACCAGTGTGCAATCCTCGCAGATCACCGTCCTGGAACAGCCTTCGCCTGGCAGATCGATTTAACCAGCAAAAAAAAAGAGTGCCAAAGCAAAAACAAATAAGCAGAAAAAAGAAAGCTGCTTAAAGGAAACAAACAGAGTAAACAAAAACAAACAAGCAGAAAAAAGAAAGCTGCTTAAAGAGGACAAACAGAATAAACAAAAAAAAAAAAGAGAAAATCACAAAAGACGGAACATAAAAGAACCCAACATCTTCACATCATTCATCATATCATCCATACCATTCGTCACTCCATGACATCAAACAGTGGCGCGTTACACTTTCAAATTCGCATCTCAGAAGAGCGAAAGAATAACGAAAGAAAAAGAAGTGAGTGAGGAATCAAACAGAAAAAGCATCCCACCAAAATCAATCATTGCATTCATGTGCATCCAAATACCCAAATGCATGCATTTCATGCACCATCCAGGAAGTTGCTTCGGACCAGAGGGTCCCAAAAATCTTATTTTTCAGAAAATCACCATCAGCACTGAGTTAGTAAACTCCATCAACCCTGAGTTAGTAAACTCCATCAACCTAGAGTTAGTAAACTCCATCAACACAGAGTTAGTGAACTCCTTCCACAGATCACAACATCGTGTACGAGCACGCGATGGATCCATCAGACTTCGTTAAGTCCTTCGGATTAGTTGTGTCAGCCTAAGGCATAGCGTAAATCCATTGATCAAATCAGTTCCGGACCTGATGTTGATCGGCCGCTCAAAAAGGCCACCCCCAAAGCTCGGACTCGGCAAGAGTTCGTTAGAAGGTTTTTAGGCAACCTCCGAATTCCCAATTTACCGCTTTTCCCAATTTACCTGCTTTTCTCAATTTACTGCTTTCCCGTTAATGCGACGAGTGTTAACCCCCCGTTCCCAAAAGGAAAATAACAAAAAGAAAATTTGAGCTTTTCTGGAGCGGACAAAATTAGTGTTATTTCTATGTCTTTATTTCCATTTCACCAATAAATATGAAAAGGCCAAGTCATATTTCTTGGCGAAATGTGAAATAAAGAGGGGCAGCTGTAATACCCTAATTTTGTCCGATCAAAAATAAGGAATTTTATAAAAATATTTATTTTCATGCCATGCTTTATTTTATTTTAGTTTGCTACAAGTTTTAATCTTTGAAAAAATAATAATTAGAAGCAAAGAAACAAAAATAAGCAAAGGAGGAAATGGGGGAGGTTTGTAAAAAATATAGAGGTGCAATCAAGATTGGGACATTTAAAGCCCATTCCTCCACCAAACCCAATCCAACTCCTCCACCAAACCCAATCCAATATCCTAACCCTAACCCATATCCAACCCACAACCCAACTCACCAAAACCCTAAAATCCCTCCTCTTCTAACCCTAATTCGCATACCTCCCCCCTTAACCCTAAAATGTGTCCACATTCACTCCCCCCCTTACCCTAAAAAGTGTCCACATCCAATTCCCCCCTAGCCATAAATTTCGACCATATTCATCCCCTCTCTCCTAGCCTAGAAATCCGCCCCACTTTCCCTCTTTTCCCTCCTTGGAACTCACAATCCCACTTCCACACACAATCCCACTTCCACACACTTCCCACTTCCCCACATCTCCTTTCCCCATACACTCCACCCTTCCCTCTCTCCTCTCCCAACGGCTCTCCCTCCTTTCCTACGCCCCCCTTTCTTTCTCTCTCCCTCACACATCACTCAACTCACTCTCTCTCACACACTTCCCCTTCCAAACCCTCAAAAAAATTCGGCCCCTTTCTCTCTCTCCCTCACATCACTCTCTCACACACTCACTCTCACTTCACACACTCAACCCTTTCCCCCCCTACGGCCTCTCTCTCTCTCTCATACACCCCTCCATCTCCTTTCCCTCACACAACCTCCAAAACACATCACCTCCACTACCCACATTAAGCCCTAGCCGTCCACCCTCCCTTCTCCATCTCCACACGTTTTCCTTTCACATCCTCTCACGAAATCACCATTTTTGGTGCTTCTTCATCTCCTCTCTCACACGAAATCACCATTTTTGACATCAACATGCAAGTTACTAATGGTCTCTCCACGGTTCGAAAGTTCATCCAAGAGAACATGCTTTCCATTTCGTTTTCTCCAAGGCTCACACACAAACGGATACATACACAAGGCTTGGTGAAAAAACCGAAAGACAAAGCACACCACTACGATTTCGGTTTTGTTAGTATAAATAGGGTTTCGGTTTTGAGGTAGAAAAGAGAGTTTTTTTTTTCGAGAGAAAAGGGAGAAGAGGCCGAAGTCTTGGAAGATTCAGGAGCAAGAGGAAGCAAAAGCGGATTTGGAGAAGTTTCTGTGAGAGAGAGATTATTTTTCGTTTTTTTTTCTCCTCCACTAAAATTTTCATAGTTTTATTTTTGTTGTTATTGGTGGTAAAGTCTCACCAAAAGGTTCATTACTCAAGGTTGGTTTAGTATTCACTCTTAAATTTCTTGTTTTATCTTATGATCTTTGCATCTCTATTTTGATCAATGTAAATTTGTTGTCTCATAAATCCTTTTTGTTCATCTTCACGCATATGGTGTTTTTTTTGAGATTTTGAGAGATTGAATGTTAGACTTTTTTTTAATAGAAGAATACCAAATGCTTTATATTTTGATGCTCTTGTTGTTTTAAAATAAGAATAGTTCAAATTGATTGCTTATCCTTGAATGTCATGTTTCTCTTTGAAGAAATGTAGCAATGTCTTTTTATCAACAATAATAATTGTCATCAAAATAATAGCAATAAAGAAGTATAGCAATTTTTCTTCTAAATATCAAAAAGGATTAGGTATCAAAAGAATCAAAAAGGATTTAAGGTAAAATGTTTCTTAAAATAATTAATAGATCTCTTTTATACCAAATACCAACAAAAAACACTTCACAAAAATCATTTTTCGGAAAAACTCAAGAAAAACGTTTCCTAGTAATTAATAAAAGAAGGCATAGTCAAGGCTTTTTATTAAATAAACAAGTAAACTAATTTTTATGTTTTTTTTCTTTTATTTATTTATTTATTTCGTTTTCTTTATTTAACCAAAAATTATTTCAACCAAAAAATGGTAACAAAGAACTCTAAAAACAAAAAAACATTTCCTAGTAATTAACAAAAAGGGGGTAGTCAACACATTTCTTTTACTATTATTAAGTAAACAAATAAATTAATTTTTATGTTTTTTTTATTATTTATTTATTTATTTATTCGCTTTTTATTTAATCAGAAATTAATAAAAAAAAACAAAAAAAACTTCTCCTTAGTAAAAAAGAGTGGTAAGTAAAACATTTTTTAAAAAAAAACGAGTAAACTGCTATTTACACCCCCCAGGCTCAAGCATAAGGCCCTTTTTATCACTTAAGCCCAGTTTCGCTAACTGGGCCCTCCCATGCGAATTGGGCTTCATTTTCTGCACCCCCCATTTTAAAAATGCAACCCTCCTCGCTGTTTACACCCCATTTTTGATAATACAGCCCTCCTTTTATTCGCACCCCCATTTTACTATTACATCCACTGTTTCTCCTTTTAAAAAATATACTTCCTTTCCCTAAATAAATATTTTCTGACCTCGAAAACAAATATTTTCAAACATCGAAATCAAAGTTAATCATCACTAAAGGTCACTCGCGCCGTTGCCGTTTGATTGTGGGTGATGATTTCATTCCTGTGGGAGCTAGTAGTGTGGCCACTCTAAACCGTTGTTGTTTGGTCCTTACAAACGCTCTCCTTCAATTGTGAAAACCTTTTCAATGCTCGAAATAAAAACCGATTGTCATTAATCACCACTCGCGCCGTTGCCGTTTGGACGTTGATGATAATTCATTTTCATACGAGTTAGTAGTGCGACCACTCTAAACCATTGTTGTTTGGTCACTGCGAACGCTCAACCTCTTTGCGAAAAACTCCAAAAAGATTAAAAAACAAAACCCTTTCAAAAAAAAACCAGAACTACGTAGCTTTGAATTCTCCATCGCACCGGGAGATACGTAGGAGCGGATATCCTCCGTCAAGCACAATAAACTAAAAACATTTTTTTTTCTCTTAAAAAAAAACAACAAACACTTTTGCCAAAAATAAAAATTTTCATTTAATCTTTTCATTCTCTTTTCGAAAAAAGAGCAAACTTAAGTATTTTCCAAATCCGCACTTAAAACCACACATTTAATTAAAGGTTCCCTTTCGGTAGAAAGGAGGCGTGGGGTGCTAAAACCTTCCCTATGCCTAACCGACCCCCGAACCCAAATCTTCCGGTTTTCCAAAAGGCCATCCGCTTTCCAAAAGGTTTTTCTTCAATATTTTCCTGATAAAAAATATTGGTGGCGACTTCATTTTCAAAAAGTTGTAAACGAAGAAAGATTCCCTCGGGGACTTTTTCGGGCGCAACAACCAGCCACGCCTATCAGTCCGCCTTGATGGATAAGGGACATAATAGACTTGTCTCACATTTTGTGCAATGACGAACGGATCATACAGTCGATATCTACCATTCATTTTAATGTCCACTGTATTTGACTTTAGATTCACCTTTGTTCCTCGAGCAGACGGATCAAACCAATTACAATAAAAAACCACTATCTTTGGAATAAAATCTAGATGGGGGTACTCAAGTTTATATATGTGTTGAACCACACCATAAAAATCATCTTCACCTCCTCCAGTGACCCCCTTCATGCACACTCCACTATTGACTGTCTCTCTGCCCTGTGTCCATTCATTGGTGTGAAATTTGTATCCATTGACAAAGTATGTGTGCCATTCTTTAACACATCTTCGAGGACCGTCTGATATGTTCCTCAAGTGTTGGTTGGTAGGATTTGGCGGGAGGGAATACACATATTGACTAAACCACATTGGAAAATGCGCATGAATATGAGCAGAAGATTGGTCTTCACGTACTGCCTCTGATGACAAGAACTCCCTAAAAAGAAATAATTTAATTGTTACACTTGTCTACTTTATATTAACTAATTAAGATCGATTGTTAATGTTGAGGAACATACTCAATAAATGGTTGCACCTCAGTACAGTTTATCAACACATGAACATGTGCTGAACTTAACTCTTCATCTGTTAGCCAGTGAGTTGACTCCTTCCCAGATGGACGACCGGGTAGACAAAAGACAGACAAAGCATGGTGAAGATGCAACAGACCACATTGGTGTATCAAGAATTCACTCCTCCGATGATGATGATTTTGAGAATGAATGAGATTCAAATTAGTTATTTATGTTTCAATCAATTATATAAGGATGTAATTTATGTTTCAACAATTCTATTTTTAATGAAGGATGTTATTTGTTTGAGAATGAATGAGATTCAAATTATTTATTTTAATGAGTTTTGTATGTTTATGTTAACCTTGTTTAGTGTTCCGGAGTGGGCTCAAGGCCCAGTACAGTCCAATAGGCCCAACACGGCCCAACTTGGCGTGCTCCACAAGATATGGCCAGAGCGCCTGTGCCACTATATAACCAGCACAAATCCCGAGAATCAGGTACGTTATCTCACCTTGTGAATCCTGCCCGAGCGTCACACTGACTAGAGGGTCGTAGTGTCATTGCAGGTACCACCCGCGTGCGGCCAAGACCCCAGGTTCCAGCCAGGTCCTCATCGTCCAGGCCAGGTCCTTCCTCACAGGTCCTTCCATCAGCGACCGAGCCAGGTCCTTCCGTGCGGCCAAGACCCTTGGTTCCAGCCAGGTCCTCTACGACCCAGGTCCTCAACGACCCAGGTCCTTCTATTGGTCAAGGTACGATCAATTACCTTGCTCCGCAAGATGCGGCCGGTCCCGTAAAATCCGCAACGGCTAGCACGCCAGCGTTATATATACCACACCAGCATGTGGCTTCAGGTATGTTTTACTCACCTTGTGACCCTACCCGTTGAAGCACCTCTGACTTGAGCGTTGGAGTGTCTTTGCAGGTACCACCCGCGTGCGGCTTACCACTCGGTCCCTCGTCCCAGCAACCGAGCAACATCATCAACAACAACCCATCGTATTGATCAGGTACGATCAATTGGCGACCACAGTGGGAGGCCCGAGCGCTGTCCTACTTCGACTATGGCTCCACACGGAAGACCGCCCCAGACGCGGGCATCGACCATGCTGGTTCAGTGACCTAAGATGTTGGACGACCTAAAGAGCAGGGACGATCCAAAGACGCTTAAATGAATTTAAGCACAAAAGCTAGTCGCCCGTGAGCGACCCAGAAGGTCTGCCTAGCTCGGAGACCATAATTTCGTCCACGTTCACCCGATGGGGGCGTGTGAGCATGCGTTGGAAAGCTGAGAAGTAGAGCTACAGCTTTCGTGTTGAAGTCAAAATCAGATTCGGGCGTCCTACACCCTTTTCTGGTCGTTCAAGTGGGACGCACAAAAGCTGGTCGCCCGTGAGCGACCCAGAAGGTCTGCCTAGCTCGGAGACCATAATTTCTTCCACGTTCACCCGATGGGGGCGTTTGAGCATGCGTTGGAAAGCTGAGAAGTAGAGATACAGCTTTCGTGTTGAAGTCAAAATCAGATTCGGGCGTCCTACACCCTTTTCTGGTCGTTCAAGTGGGACGCACAAAAGCTGGTCGCCCGTGAGCGACCCAGAAGGTCTGCCTAGATCGGAGACCATAATTTCGTCCACGTTCACCCGATGGGGGCGTGTGAGCATGCGTTGGAAAGCTGAGAAGTAGATCTACAGCTTTTGTGTTGAAGTCAAAATCAGATTCGGGCGTGCTACACCCTTTTCTGGTCGTTCAAGTGGGACGCACAAAAGCTGGTCGCCCGTGAGCGACCCAGAAGGTCTGCCTAGCTCGGAGACCATAATTTCGCCCACGTTCACCCGATGGGGGCGTGTGAGCATGCGTTGGAAAGCTGAGAAGTAGAGCTACAGCTTTCATGTTGAAGTCAAAATCAGATTCGGGCGTCCTACACCCTTTTCTGGTCGTTCAAGTGGGACGCACAAAAGCTGGTCGCCCGTGAGCGACCCAGAAGGTCTGCCTAGCTCGGAGACCATAATTTCGCCCACGTTCACCCGATGGGGGCGTGTGAGCATGCGTTGGAAAGCTGAGAAGTAGAGCTACAGCTTTCCTGTTGAAGTCAAAATCAGATTCGGGCGTCCTACACCCTTTTCAGGTCGTTCAAGTGGGACGCACAAAAGCTGGTCGCCCGTGAGCGACCCAGAAGGTCTGCCTAGCTCGGAGACCATAATTTCGCCCACGTTCACCCGATGGGGGCGTGTGAGTATGCGTTGGAAACTGAGAAGTAGAGCTACAGCTTTCGTGTTGAAGTCAAAATCAGATTCGGGCGTCCTACACCCTTTTCTGGTCGTTCAAGTGGGACGCACAAAAGCTGGTCGCCCGTGAACGACCCAGAAGGTCTGCCTAGCTCGGAGACCATAATTTTTTCCACGTTCACCCGATGGGGGCGTGTGAGCATGCGTTGGAAAGCTGAGAAGTAGAGCTACAGCTTTCAAGTTGAAGTCAAAATCAGATTCGGGCGTTCTACACCCCTTTCTGGTCGTTCAAGTGGGGCGCCCGACCTACAACGAGTGCCACCGAGTTGGCCCAAACGAGTGTCACCGAGTTGGCACAATCAAGCGCCATCGAAGTGGCCCAAGGGTTTGAATAACCCACAACGCGTAGGTCGTCGAGCGACCTACATCGAGCGCCATCGAAGTGGCCCAAGGGTCAGAATGACCCACAATCAAACGTAGCCCGCCGAGCGACCTACATCGGGTGTCACCGCATTGACACAAGCGATTGCCACCGAGTTGGCCCAAAATAGATCACCGTGTTGATCAAATCGAACGTAGGATCCCGAGCGACCTACAACGAGTGTCATCGAATGGCCCCAAGGTCCCGAGCGGCCTACTAAGAGTGCCATCGAATGGCCCAAAGCGAGCGCCATCTAATGGCCCAAGCAAAGTGAGTGGCCGCGACCACGTTCCAATAGGAGTGGCAACGACCATGTTCCCATACGAGTGGCAGTGACCACACCCCCAAAGGTTTACGCTAAGTCGCTCCCTGTAGGTCGGCCGAGCGAGGCTAGACAGGGGGCAACGAGTCAAGCCTCGAATAGGCTGCGCTAAGTCGCTCCCGGTAGGTCGGCCGTGCATGACTCCACGGGGGCAGCGACCCCTGGATAGGTTTTGGTCCCGAGCGACCCAGTGCCTAGACTTCAAGCCAGACCGTGACTTGGTGTGGCGGCGACCACACACCTCAAGAGATGGAGACCGAGTGCACAATGCAACCCGGCCGCTTACGGCATTACTCGGGGTCAACGACTCAAGCCTCAGCCCGCCTGCTGGCGACCTAGGCTTGGGGGCAACTGTTCCGGAGTGGGCTCAAGGCCCAGTACAGTCCAATAGGCCCAACACGGCCCAACTTGGCGTGCTCCACAAGATATGGCCAGAGCGCCTGTGCCACTATATAACCAACACAAATCCCGAGAATCAGGTACGTTATCTCACCTTGTGAATCCTGCCCGAGCGTCACACTGACTAGAGGGTCGGAGTGTCATTGTAGGTACCACCCGCGTGCGGCCAAGACCCTAGGTTCCAGCCAGGTCCTCATCGTCCAGGCCAGGTCCTTCCTCACAGGTCCTTCCATCAGCGACCGAGCCAGGTCCTTCCGTGCGGCCAAGACCCTTGGTTCCAGCCAGGTCCTCTACGACCCAGGTCCTCAACGACCCAGGTCCTTCTATTGGTCAAGGTACGATCATTTAGTATATGTTTGTTTGTTTAAATGTATATGTCTAGATACAGATATGGCATCTCATGATGACTCAGGATCCGATGACGGCACATATGTTCCTCCTCCACCTCCCGATGCCGCCAGCACTAGCAGGCGGAAGACATCTACTCGCCTAGGGCGCCGTGTCAGCCTACGCGTGTTGTTGTTACTACTGGCGGATATTTGCCACCACCTGTGTCTGAGGATGGTGCTAGTACTAGTACTGCAGGGGGCCCATCGATTCCTGTTGGTACTGAGGGCTTATCCCCGACACATGTTGATGCGGACGGGATACACACATTCATTGATGGGACTGATGTGATTAGGGTTACACCTGATGGGCGTATCATATTGCAGATTGTTGGCGATTCGTAAGTCTAATATATATATATATATATATATATATATATATATATATTATTTATTAATTTATTTTTGTTGCCCTTTATATAACTTATATTTGGTGTAACAAAATTTATCTTTTTTAATGCAGTTTTATTCCTTCGAAGGCTTCAGCTACCGCCATCACAAAAACAATCAAGGAGAATTTTACCAAGAGCTGGAAGAAGTGGACGGAAGTTAGAAAAGATAAGGATGCAAATAAGAAGATGTTAAGATCATTTTTGGTAAGTTATTCTACGAAATAATTAATTTGGTGTATTATCTTATTGACTTGATTAATTAATTATTGCCTTATAATTAACAACATTATTGTAAATTTCTTAAATAGGAAAAATGTACATGGTATCCCGGGGAGCAAGCCGCAGTTGAGAGAGTGTTCCATAAGAGATGTTCTCATCGCTATTCTGAATTGAGGCGGAGGGCGCGCGATGCGGGTACGAAGCCAGTTTAATGAGTATTGGCAGACAGAAGCATTTAAGAATTATTGTGAGAAAGCCAAGAAGAACCGTGCTTCTGAAAAAGGTGGCTGCACACACACCGGGGGGGGGGGGGGGTGGTGTTAATACTGCAACGCATCACATGTGTTTGGCAAATTTATTGCTTTATTACTTGATTAATTAATTAATTATTTATAATAATTAACTAGTCATTTTCAATATGTGTATTTAATTAATAATATATATATATATATATATATGTACATATATAGGTGGAGAGGGAACAAAGGCCAATCACTTTGCCTGAGTTGCATTGCCACATGCATATGGTGGAGGAGACTGGTGAGTACGCTACAGATCGGGCGAGGCGTATTCAGGTAAAACTACTTTTACAATTATATATTAATTAATGTTTATTATTTATATTAATAATTAGTTATTTATTTGTTGGGTTATTTTTTTCAGGAGAGCTTCGAGGGTGGGATGGCTGAGTACCATCAGTCACAACAAAGCAGTGGGGCAGCTGTCGATCCAGTGGAGGAGGCTAGAGTAGCTCGTGATGTTTGGGAGAGAGCAGTTGGTCCCCAAAAGACTAATCGTCTGGTAGGATCAGGTGGTATTGGACCGGCTCCTTTTCGAACAAGCATTATTCCGAGTCTATCAGATTCACATTCTGGATCCTCGATGGTCGCAATTATGTTCCCAATGCTGGTGAGTTGAATGATGTTAGGCAATTGACGCAGCAACTAAGCAAGGCTCAGCGTCAGATTGTCGAGCGGCAGGAGCAAAGTGATCGGGAAATGCAGGCGCTTCAGGATCAAAATCAGGCGATTCGGGAGCAGGCTAGGGTAGCCGAGGAGCGCATGGAGGAGCGCTTTAAGTTATTGCAGGATCAGATGATGTCTCAGCACTCGAGGCCATCCTCATCAGCATCCTACCCGCCACCGCCACAGCAGCGTTACTACCAACAGCAGTATGCACCCCTGTATCCCCAACCGTATGCACCCCAATATCCCCCGCAGTATGCACCGCAGTATGCGCCATTCCAGCCATACCAGCAGCAGCATCAGTCACCCCGCCAGCCATACTAGCAGCCCCAACATCAGTCACCCCTGATCCAGCCAAACCAGCAGTACCCCCAGCAGCGGTCACCCCCGCTGGACATTGATCTTAATGTCCAAATGTCATCGCTTAGTGCTTTACTTCAAGATGATACATATTATAATAATGTTGATGACATTGACCGGCAGACACCCCAGTAGCTTTAGATTATTTTATTTTTTTGTATGGATATTTTATTAGTTGTATGAATATTTTTTTGGTGATAATATTTTACTGCTTTTCCCAATTTTTATTTTTTTAAATTAAAAATTAATTAGTTATTGGATTTTATTTTTTTATCAATAATTAAAAAAATTAATAAAATAATATATTTTTTTAATTAAAACGATTTTTTTAAAAAAATTATATTTATTTTTTAAAAATAATAATTTTTTAAAAAAAGGGTACTTTGCGGCGGAATTTTAAATAAAACGTTTTTTTCAAAAAAATTATATTTATTTATTTTTAAATAAAACGGGTACTTTGCGGCGGATACTTTGCGACGGATATTGGGCACTTTCCGGCGGATATTTTGCGGCAAAAATTCGTGCCTTTTCCGGCGGATTATCCGCCGCAAAGTTCCGGCGGATTTTGCGGCGCCACTAAATCCTGCCGCAAAGCGTTTGCTTCGAGCTGGCTACCGGCGGCAAAATTCTACCGCAAAGTCCAAATATCCGCCGCAAATTTGGCTTTTGCGGCAGATTTTGCCCGCCGCAAAGTCCAATTTTTCTTGTAGTGAACATGGGTTATAGAGAGAAAGAGTGTGGTCCGCAGTGAAGAGGTTTAGGCCACGGTGGAGAGAGAATAGAGGGACGCCAGTGGTGGCGATGGGTGAATGGTGATGGCCATCGTGGTGGTGCTCGCCAGAGGTCACGACGACGGCGGCTGTGGTCGAAAATGGCGGTGGTTATGGAGATGATGGTGGGTTTCCTCTTTCTCACTTTTGATTATGTTTTCTCACTTCTATTTTGAATGGATACTGAATGTGTTTTTGTTGGTTTGGTGTGGGGATGAAAATGGGTTTATAGACATGATATGGAAGAGAAGATGGATTCTTCTATGATGACTCTACATTGTATTTTTGCTCTCTTTTCGTCTACTATTTTCTTTCTATCAAATCGTTCCTCCCTCTACTGCTGCTAAATGGTATTTATAGACACATTTTGTGTTGTAGGGTGCAAATGCTAAGCAAAGGATTGTGGCCATGGGAGACAAAGGTTGTTGCAAAGCAGAAAAATGTACAAGGTAGTGCCTTCAAAGTTGAAATGCTTGAGCAAAAGTGGGAAAAAACCAAAGATCAAGAAGAAGGGGTGTATTGGCTTAAGGCTGTAGTGCCTTCAAAGTTGAAATGCTTGAGCAAAAGTGGAAAAAAGCCAATGAACAAGAAGAAAGGGTGTGTTGGCTTAAGGCCAAAAATACACTCAACTACATTGGGAGCCAAGCTGTGGATGACATTTCTTTTTTCACCTTATTTTACCTGCTTAACCTTTCCAGCAGTCAAAGTATATTATCCGAATTAAAGTGATCAAGTTCAAAAAGGATGTATGACATTAAAGTGAACAAGACAATAGTACATCAAGCAGGACTCATAAACATTCATCTTAAAGTCATATTGGCATCACCATAGTCTTGACTGTGAAATGATCTAGCTCATAATGAGCCTAGACATGATAAAATAGTAATTAATTACTCCTAATGAGACCATTACAAACACAAATTCAACTACTACCGGATTTACACAGATATGTGGATGAAATACAAACAAATCAGAACTTAAAGAAGCTCGCACTATCATAAATCAGCTCCAAAGATTCTTTGTTGTGCTTGATGAAGACTAGTGCTACAGATGCGAGTTAACAACTTCAAAAATGGAGTTTTAGGTTTAAAAAATGGTGGAATGGTGATTGGAGAATAAGGTGAACAATGATGGTGGGTGGAAAAGGTATTTCTGACCTAGGGAACCGTGTTGTGTAAGAGTGTACGTCCTTTTGTTAAAATTTTCCTTTTATATGTCTTTTTCTCACCATGTAATCTTTTGGGCCAAGACGAGTGCTGAAAAAGGGCAACCAACCCTAAAAACTAGGACATTTTGTCCTCTAGCGGTTTAATTAATAAAGCAGATTTCTTTTGTACGCTATCACATAAGACAAAAGACCCTTTTTCTTCATTTAAACACTTGGGGGCCACTTCAAATAGTTATTTTAGGCGCAACCAGCTATGCCTATGCTATCACAGCACCACAAACAACACCTCACTAATATTTCCTGCACAACTAAACAAAAGGGTGAAATCCCACAAAATGGCACCGAAGGTGCCTAAAATACACTTCATGTTGAGGCAAAAATCCATTATAGTTTTGATGGTTAACAAATTTGTGACAAGAAGCTTAAGTTCTCCGATTTCATACATATCTAATATTTCTTCTTGAGTTCATATTAGGAACAAGATCTGTTAGCAAACTCTCAAGAAGATAATCTCCTTTAAAGAAGAATCACAAATGAGAAGACTTGAAACAATGACAAGATTAAGAATGTTGACAATAATAAACGAAGAAAAACACCCTTGGATAAATTGAAAAGAGTCATGGTCAGAAGAGTCATCATGAGAAGGGTCAACATGAGAAGAGTCATGAGAATTGAATAACAATAGACAATTGTAGTGTTTTAATCCACATTAATACTCCACTTCTAAGTTTATCTACTCTCCGATCACTAAATTCAAAACGACTTTTTGATTTTCCAGAGGGTTGTGTTTTTGGTACCCCTACCCTTATAGATCATACCCCCACCATTTTTTTTATTCCTATATTTCCCCTGTTTAATTTTACGTAACGAGTTTATCTAATTAAAAAAGATAAATCCGTTTTGGGAAAAAACCAAAATGGTTTTATCCTTTAGCTGGATAAACAGTTATTAGAAAATTTTTAAAAAATAAGCGGCCAGGATTCCATCGACAATTTTGATCAACATCCATTTTTGTTCGTCTTGGTAACTATACCCCAACTGATATATTTTTAACGGTGTAGATCGCACCAACAATATCAACGACACATAATCAATGAACATTGCTATAAATACCCACATTCACCCTCATTTCTTCCACACCAACATTTCACTCTTTGTACTACTTGTTTCACACCAACACACTCCAAAATGAACACTTTTTCCACTCAGTACTCGAGCGACAGCTCACTTAGCGCTATTCATCATCGTGGCCAAATCACCATTAGAGAAGATGGTGTCTTTTTCTCATGTCCAGATCCAGTTTTATGCAGGCTCCACGACGACCTCACCTTCGATGGTTTGAAAAACAAACTAGAGCGTAAAGTTCAAGTGAAGGGTGATGACCGAGAGGTTACTAAAATACTTTTTGCAAACTTGCTCGTGGAGATGATGGCCGTGTTTACTGGTCCTCCATGGATGTGAAGCCTGATGACGACATGCGAGCCATGTTGAACATCCATGGCATGTTTTGAAATCTTAGTCCTCTACAGTTGTACGTGGAAACCACCTGAAGTGTCAACGAGATTATACGTCGTTGTTATGCTGGAGGACTAGGACCGTCACAGTAGATCATTTACTTAAGAACTGCATTTGTTTCAGTTATGTTTTACTCTGTTTTATGTTTGGTTGTCTTGTTGTTTGAATGTAATTCACTTATGCATCAATCAAAGTATATGTTGGTCGTAACGAGTATATAACACGTACTAAAAATATAACGAGTACACAAAAACAAAAACAATATTTCAAACGAAACAAATACTACAAAATCGAAAAATAATTAGATAAATCCACAATAGATAACTCAAGGGTCCCCTCCCTCTGCATAGTCAACCGTGCCATAGAGCCTGGCATACGCCGGGGAGCATCGACAAATGACTCTGGACTGTAGCAAGTTCTGTAACCGCTGGCTAATATTCATCAGTCTCTCCTCAGGTCCAATCACTCCTGGGTTCGCAGGTGGTGGTGCTGCTGCTGGTGCTGCTGGAAGGAGACGAGGAACATATACCCTAAAGTACCAGGGCAAGTAAGTCGGATGAACCTCACCCACCTCTCTGGCACCAGTAGTCGTGCTCATAACTTCTTGCACACTATCACCCCAAGCGGTCAATCGCATCATCACATCTGTATAATCTGGCACCAGTAGTCGTGCTCATAACTCCTTGACGAGGGATGATCTGGATGTATCCAAATCGCCGGAGGCACCAATCCGGCATGTAGGGGGGTAATTATGTCCTCCCAGCTGAAAAAGCCCCTGTATGATGAGAACTGGTCCTCCGATATGTCATGTCTATTGTCCTGAAAGGGTCTCTAGATGACATCAGCAGGTGTCAATGCATCCAGCCTCCTACAATACTCCTCCAGCTTCACAGCATCAGTCTTCCTCCTCTTCCAAAACCAACAACGTGGACTCGCTGTTACTCCAATGGTACCTGTAACACCCCTTTTCTACCCTTATATTACACGTCATTTATCAGAGTATTTCTCTTTCAAAAATATTATTTTAATTGATAGAAAAGAAATGCTACAACTTCATTAAAGCAAACTCATCATTTGCACTGTTCAAATTTGTGCAACAAACATCCGTCATGAAAAATCAAGTCCTCGAAAATCCCTTCACAGCGGAATAAACAACAACTCACTAATAACTCTCAAAACACGTCTCAATTTATCAATAAAATCATTAAACAACCAATCAAATAATTTATCAAGTTTCACCCACGCCCCCTAGGTGTTACAGTATCAGAGAGCGACACAAAATACATCCCAAGAGCTAATGAGGAAGGCAGCAGATCCTTCACTCGCGGTTACCTGCAGCGTTGCCACAATAGAGCAACATTCCAAGCAGAAGGGGTGAGAATTTCAATAAAACATAATCAAGTGCATAATAGAGAATGAGAACAAACAATCACACAACATCATCACACAACATCATCATCATCACCACGTCACTATCACAAACACCAGCTCAAACCACGAACAATAACGACTCACAGTCATGATTATGCATGTAAATGCAACCCACACCTGGGTATATGCATGATGGTACCATCTCGTCATAAAAAGCCACTCAAGGCATATCATCATCAAAAGCCACTCAAGGCATATCATCATCAATAAGAGGCCGAAGCCTATTCGTCATTGTATGCACATGCCATGAGACTCTATGAACGCATGTGCAACCCATCAAACACTCACCTGGAGTACTCATCATCATCATAAAACACTGATAGAGTGTATTCGTCATAATCATCAAAATCATATATATCACATCATCATAATCACTCATAGAGTGAACTCGTCATATTCATCAAAATCATATAGATCACATCATCATAATCACTCATAGAGTGAACTCGTCATATTCATCAGAATCATATAGATCACATCATCATAATCACTCATAGAGTGAACTCGTCATATTCATCAAAAGTATATTGCAACATCCTCATAGTTTTAATTGGGAAAAACTTCACATTTTAAATGAGGGAACATCACCTTTAACTTTTGGAAACACTCACATTTTAATAGTGGGAACGTCACCTTATTATTGGAAAAATGTCACATTTGAAAGTAGAGAAAATAGTGTGAAAACAGCAGAAAGAACAGTGGAGAAAACAGTCATATTCACATCATGAATTCTTTTCCAATCATCACCAACCTCAAAACACGATTTGTTCATCACACAACTCATCAAAAGTTCATCAAGGAATCATCAAAATGTTCATCAAGAAATCATCAAAATGCTCATCTAGAAATCATCAAAATTCATCAAAACGACATCAAAACTCTTCGACAATATCAATTTCATCACAATATCAATTTCATCACAATATCAAAATCACATCAACAACATCGGAAGGGCATCAACAACATCAAAATAACATCAATGACATCAAAATAATATCGATAACATCAAAACCCCCAAAACCCCAATTACATACCCAATTATATTAAATCGAAATGCTCACCCTTACCTTAGGTTTTCACGAAGACAAGAGATCACTACAAGTCACCTACGAAACAACAGCAACAATCCACGCGATCTACACTTCTTCTCTCCTTCTCACGATCGCAAGTTCTCTCTCTCTTAGATTGTAGGGAGATTAACTTTCGTTCTCACCACTTCTGGATTCTTACTCTGGAATTGCTCTCCTATCGAAGCCCTCTGCGATACGAGAAGAACGCAACAAACGGCGTCACAATCGGAGCTCCAGAGACAAAGATATGATAAAAAGAGTGAAACAGCAAGAAAAATGCCCTAGCTGCGCAGAAACGCAGCTATATACGCGAACTCGCGCTCGGAGCGCAAGCCAGGCGCGACTTGGGCGCGAAATGGCAGAAACTCACGCTGCTCACGCACAGCACTTGCGCTTGGGGCGCGACTTGAGCGCGACTCAGGCGCAGAATGGCAGAAACAACAGCATACATGCGCAGACTACTCTCTTCTTCCTTCTCTTGATTAAAATAGCAAACGACATCGGATTTTAACAAACGACCACTCGTTGGAAAGCTCTCGGAGTGTAGTTTCTATCTATGATTTTTAATTCCCAAACTAAGTAACCAATTGGTACAGATTTTCAAAATACTACACTGAGGTACCAAACTTGGACGGAACTTCTCACTCAACTTGCAACCAAATTTCCTTTCTCACTTCTTAATGAAATTTTATGAAACCAATGCCTACTTTGTAGAGAATTAGGTCCACTCTCCAACTAAACAAGAACCATTCAAAACGGAGTTCGATTGAGAACACAAAACCTTGAAAAACCTAACCTCAATTCTAGTCATTTATACCATGGTTCTCACGCCAATAACTCTCTAATCTCTTCAATCATTTCACCAATTCATCTAAAAATAGATTTTAATAAAATTGGGGCGTTACAACTCTCCCCCACTTAGAATATTTTCGTCCTCGAAAATTTACTCCAACTCACGAAACGAAACCCAATCTTCTTGTCACTTCCAACCATCCCTGTCCATCACCCTTCTCCACATTGTTACTCTTAATTAGATGTTCTAATCTGAAGGTCATCAAAGTCCCACTCAACTACTCAAACACCGTGACACTTCACTTAGGCAACTACACCTCATCATCACTCACCTCTACAACTACCTCGGTTACATCTACTTCGGTTCTCCATCATTCTCCTTGCCACCCATACGCTGCACTTAGGCACTTTATGCTTCAACCACACTAGCTTCTACATACATTTACTCTTAAGCTTATACTCACCACACTTCAACAACTATGCTTAGGCGCACCGCCTATGCACAACACTTCACCTCGACACTATGTACAATGTATAACTTAGCCACACATGCCCTTCGACGTACACATACACTTCGACACATTTAACCTTCGACTCACACGTTCGACACCTACATACCTTGATAACACTGCAACTCTGCACTTCGTCCCACTTATACTTCGATTTCCATATACTTTGACAACACCACACGTCGACTCCCATTCATTTCGACCCACTTATAGTCAGGTAACCACATCTCGGCTCTTATGTCACCTTACACACCTAACCTTCATCTCTTCTTGTTTCTTTGGTCCTCACACTATGATCGAACTTAGCTACGACTACAACACCCATTCACTTGAAATTGGCGCGACACCCATTAAAGTACTTCAACGAAAGTGACAACACCAACCACGACATCTTTGCGCTAAGAGTTCCTCAACTCCCATTTCCCCCCCTAGGTCCTTCATAGGACCGACTCATCAACAACACATCATAACTTCACCAAAGTGAAGCACACACCACATCAATCACATCAATCACAATTAATTACGCGACTCCTTTGTCAATGAAGGACTAAGTCAACGTCCATAGGGACCAAACAGCACATAAAAAAATCGAGACAGCAACCTCTCAAAATACAGTAACAGTACTAAAGAAAAATAGGAAGACAGCCCTTTTAAAATTTACGAAACGGCCCACTTGATTCAAGAAAACATCATTTTAATTTTAAGAACTCGGCACTTTAAATTATTAAGAGAACAAGACGTTATCTTTGAGTGCACATCACATTTAAGTCGAAGAAAACAACACTCTAGATTGTAGAGAACAGTACACTTTAATGTGCGAAAACAGCAGCAAAAACGGCAACATTAACAACATAAAAATGGCACACTATTAATCTCAAAACAAAACGGCATCTTTAAACAATATAAAAACATCGCACTATTATTTTCAAAACGAAACAGCAACTGTAAACAATATAACCAACTCTTTAACTTTGGGAAAAAAGCACGTCAATTTTTGTAAACATCCTCGTAAAATTTTGGGTAAACAGTGTGCTTGAAAATGAGTACATAGTACATTAAATTTATAAGAGCAGTGGCAAACTGCAACCCCCTTTTTTTCTTTTTTTTTTTTTTATAAAAAGAAAACAGCAACAATCGCGCCCTTTTTAGTTATAGAAACAGCAGAAAATTTAATTTGAATCGGCAGCAAAACAGAGTGAAAGACAACAGCCCTTTAGCGCAAAACATCATCAAAACAACAACAAAACAGTGTGAAAACAACCACATTATTTGAGTAAAACGGCAACAGCAAGACCAAGAAGAACAACAACAACAATAAGGTGTAAACAGTGGTCTTTTAGCGCGCAACAACAGCAAAACACGGAGTGAAAATAATACTTCTTTTTAGCGCGCAACGGCAGTGGAAACAGCACGTTTACAACATAAAAATAGCGCTTCATTTTTCGTGAAACAGCAATACGATTATTTCATAAAAACAGCAACTCATTTCATAGAAATAAACCGCAACACAGCAACTCATTTTTAAGCAACCGCAGCATTCTTATGTAGCAAACAGCAGCATTTTATTTTGAAAAACAGCAAGACATCAACTCTTCACAGCATAAAAACAGCCCCCTCTTATTTTCAAAAGCAAGACAGCAACTTTGAACAATATAAGACATCACACTATTCATCTTAAAAATAGAACAGTGACCTGAAACACTGTCAAACAGCACACCATTTATTTTAAATACAATTGTAACTTTGATTTCTTTGAAAACATCAAATCCAATTATCAACTCTACGAACCGTTATCAATTCAATTCAATTCGATTCAATTTAATCATCACTTTATATTTTAGAAAAATACACTCTTTTCTTTTAGAAAACACCACATTTCAAATGGAGAAAACCTCTTTCAAACCTCTTTCACACGCCCTCAACATCAAGAACACGAATTTACACATTAACACATTAAGATTCGTTAAACAACAAATACAAAATTCATCCACAAATCATTCCATTCTTCAACCACTCATTAAACAACAAACATTAACAAATCATCAACAGCAAAACATCAATAAATCATCAACAACAATATGAATCATCAATTAACACAAGAACACTCAATTATCACATACATCTCAATTCAATTTACAAAACCCTACTACCCGTAAACCCATCATAAACCCATTATGGATGTTAAACCCACCCTTACAAAACCCAACAAGAACAAGAGCACTTAAACGATATTGAGATCAGTTATCATCCTAGAGAAAACACGTAAAGCCGTCAGGCATTCTTTAGACACATAACTTTTTAGAATTTGAGAGTCAACAAACACGAAATCATAGTAGAGCGAGAAAACTACTTTCAGATAGCACACCATAATTAAATCAGCAGTTTCCGCTATTTAAGCTCTAGTTTTATAACTTAATAATGATCGAAGCATATGCAGCCTGACACTATAGCCATGCAAAGATGGCAATT
This sequence comes from Astragalus membranaceus, assembly GCA_039519185.1. Classification (NCBI taxonomy): domain Eukaryota; kingdom Viridiplantae; phylum Streptophyta; class Magnoliopsida; order Fabales; family Fabaceae; genus Astragalus; species Astragalus membranaceus. Next base: position 79,918,645 of record CM076850.1, on the reverse strand, counting down.
TGAACACCAACGCATTTTTCTCTAACTTTATTTTCCCACTTCCTGAGTTTTGCTATATTTCAAGGGAATTTAAATAGAACATGTAAATTTGCCGAGGCAATCATTGACATACCATAGAGTAAAATTATGACGCAAGTACAAAACTCTCTTAGAGTCTAACCTTATCTGGTTCTACATATATCAAATGGATTAATCAACAAAATTCAATCACTTCATTAAATACAATTACTCAAATAAATGCAACATGTTGGTGAAAGTACCACTTAACATTTAAAATATCGCAACATATGGTAAGGAGTAGTAACTAAAAATAACTAACATAGCAGTTACACAAAGTACTCAGAGCAAACACACACGTAGCAGCAATAAAACAATAAGCAACACCATTCTCAACAATAGCAATCCTACCGTCTGGCCAATTCAGCTAATCACTGCAACACAAATCATGGTTAGAACGAGTACCAAGACTCGAGAGATAACTAGACTCGACACTGGACAACTTGGCCGGACAGACCGAACTGCTCTGATACCACTTATTGTAACACCCCTTTTCTACCCTTATATTACACGTCATTTATCAGAGTATTTCTCTTTCAAAAATATTATTTTAATTGATAGAAAAGAAATGCTACAACTTCATTAAAGCAAACTCATCATTTGCACTGTTCAAATTTGTGCAACAAACATCCGTCATGAAAAATCAAGTCCTCGAAAATCCCTTCACAGCGGAATAAACAACAACTCACTAATAACTCTCAAAACACGTCTCAATTTATCAATAAAATCATTAAACAACCAATCAAATAATTTATCAAGTTTCACCCACGCCCCCTAGGTGTTACAGTATCAGAGAGCGACACAAAATACATCCCAAGAGCTAATGAGGAAGGCAGCAGATCCTTCACTCGCGGTTACCTGCAGCGTTGCCACAATAGAGCAACATTCCAAGCAGAAGGGGTGAGAATTTCAATAAAACATAATCAAGTGCATAATAGAGAATGAGAACAAACAATCACACAACATCATCACACAACATCATCATCATCACCACGTCACTATCACAAACACCAGCTCAAACCACGAACAATAACGACTCACAGTCATGATTATGCATGTAAATGCAACCCACACCTGGGTATATGCATGATGGTACCATCTCGTCATAAAAAGCCACTCAAGGCATATCATCATCAAAAGCCACTCAAGGCATATCATCATCAATAAGAGGCCGAAGCCTATTCGTCATTGTATGCACATGCCATGAGACTCTATGAACGCATGTGCAACCCATCAAACACTCACCTGGAGTACTCATCATCATCATAAAACACTGATAGAGTGTATTCGTCATAATCATCAAAATCATATATATCACATCATCATAATCACTCATAGAGTGAACTCGTCATATTCATCAAAATCATATAGATCACATCATCATAATCACTCATAGAGTGAACTCGTCATATTCATCAGAATCATATAGATCACATCATCATAATCACTCATAGAGTGAACTCGTCATATTCATCAAAAGTATATTGCAACATCCTCATAGTTTTAATTGGGAAAAACTTCACATTTTAAATGAGGGAACATCACCTTTAACTTTTGGAAACACTCACATTTTAATAGTGGGAACGTCACCTTATTATTGGAAAAATGTCACATTTGAAAGTAGAGAAAATAGTGTGAAAACAGCAGAAAGAACAGTGGAGAAAACAGTCATATTCACATCATGAATTCTTTTCCAATCATCACCAACCTCAAAACACGATTTGTTCATCACACAACTCATCAAAAGTTCATCAAGGAATCATCAAAATGTTCATCAAGAAATCATCAAAATGCTCATCTAGAAATCATCAAAATTCATCAAAACGACATCAAAACTCTTCGACAATATCAATTTCATCACAATATCAATTTCATCACAATATCAAAATCACATCAACAACATCGGAAGGGCATCAACAACATCAAAATAACATCAATGACATCAAAATAATATCGATAACATCAAAACCCCCAAAACCCCAATTACATACCCAATTATATTAAATCGAAATGCTCACCCTTACCTTAGGTTTTCACGAAGACAAGAGATCACTACAAGTCACCTACGAAACAACAGCAACAATCCACGCGATCTACACTTCTTCTCTCCTTCTCACGATCGCAAGTTCTCTCTCTCTTAGATTGTAGGGAGATTAACTTTCGTTCTCACCACTTCTGGATTCTAACTCTGGAATTGCTCTCCTATCGAAGCCCTCTGCGATACGAGAAGAACGCAACAAACGGCGTCACAATCGGAGCTCCAGAGACAAAGATATGATAAAAAGAGTGAAACAGCAAGAAAAATGCCCTAGCTGCGCAGAAACGCAGCTATATACGCGAACTCGCGCTCGGAGCGCAAGCCAGGCGCGACTTGGGCGCGAAATGGCAGAAACTCACGCTGCTCACGCACAGCACTTGCGCTTGGGGCGCGACTTGAGCGCGACTCAGGCGCAGAATGGCAGAAACAACAGCATACATGCGCAGACTACTCTCTTCTTCCTTCTCTTGATTAAAATAGCAAACGACATCGGATTTTAACAAACGACCACTCGTTGGAAAGCTCTCGGAGTGTAGTTTCTATCTATGATTTTTAATTCCCAAACTAAGTAACCAATTGGTACAGATTTTCAAAATACTACACTGAGGTACCAAACTTGGACGGAACTTCTCACTCAACTTGCAACCAAATTTCCTTTCTCACTTCTTAATGAAATTTTATGAAACCAATGCCTACTTTGTAGAGAATTAGGTCCACTCTCCAACTAAACAAGAACCATTCAAAACGGAGTTCGATTGAGAACACAAAACCTTGAAAAACCTAACCTCAATTCTAGTCATTTATACCATGGTTCTCACGCCAATAACTCTCTAATCTCTTCAATCATTTCACCAATTCATTTAAAAATAGATTTTAATAAAATTGGGGCGTTACAGTACCCCACACACATATGTTGGGGAAGTACTCGAAAATCCATGTCTGAAATAAACAAATAAACAACCTCGTTAAAAACAACATATTAAAAATAAATAAACTCGTTAAATGAACAAATAAACAATCGTACCATAATCAGCATCGCATACCCCCCAACTGGCAGCTATTCGCAAAACGTGTATAGTTCAGCTGGTCACGCATGAACTAAACTGGCTGACGTCCTCCACTACATACAACCACTTTGCTTCCAACCTATTTCCGGTCTTGCTTGTAAATATAGACATCCCTAGTAAAAGCAATACGAATGCCCTAACAGCAAGAATTTGGTGGCCCCTGACTAATGTGACTTTTGCAGACCGCCACTATTCAATCAAAGAGGAAATATGCCCCCTGCTGGCTATGGTCTCCTCAGTAGCTTCAGAAAGAGTAACCCCCAAAATATCCACAGCCAGCAGAATGGCCGTGTCGATAGTAACAGGACTGGGGGGATCTGTATAACCTGCCTGCCAAGGGTAGATGAAGCAGATATGACACGTCATCCAAAGTCATTGTCATTTCACCAAATGGTAGGTGAAATGACGATGTCTCTTGGAGCCATCTCTCAACAAAAGCAAATATAAGCTCATGATCCAAAATGGGGAGAGCTGGACGGACGGGGGACCCTAAACCTGATTGATCAATGATATGATAAAAGCCACGGGCCCGTGCTAGAGGGGCCAAGAGTTTATGGATTTTGTTGCCATGTGCAAATATTTTCAATTTTTTCGGCAATTGAATAAATTAAAAGTAAAACAATTTTTAGACTAAATTTATATACCAAGTCTATGTAAAAAAATATAATCAACTATATATTTGTATAAAATTTACCCGGCCTCCGAAAATTTTAGATGCTCCATGAGCATCAAATCTGATAAGCAGTGATCCATCCATAGGTCCAAATTGCCGCTGGTCCGCTTGACTAGGATGTTGTTGCTCCTCCTCCTCATCATGAGGAGGGTAGTCCTACTGGTAGTCTTGCTGATAGTCACGATGGTTGTCCTGACTAGCCTCCTCCTTCTCCTCCATGTCCTGCTGAGGAACCTGTTGTATACGATGGGTGTCATCTTGTCCCTAGGCACGTCTATCTCAGTGAGAAGCATGACCGGCTATTCTGATCCGTGTGCGTGACCGGATTTTCTTCCGGTTCACCACGTCCAACAGCATGTGACGATCCACCTTAAATCCGTTACCTATTTTTTGGAAAATAATCAACTACAGATTTACATAAATCCGTTTGGAAACGTAGAAACTTATACGGATTTATGTAAATCCGTTTTGAAAAAATTTCCAACAGATTTAGGTTGTTCCGACGCCACAGATTTATGTAATTCCGTGAGTGTCAAAATTTTGGACTTACTTTTGTCTAAAACGGAAGTAAGTGAAGAATGAGAAATGAAGTATTTTAGGTTTTTGTTAAGGTTGAAGGGTATTTTTGGTTTTTTACAAGGGCTGTGGGGGTATAGTGTATAAAAATGGGGGTACCAAAAATGCAACCCTTTTCCAAATTCAGAGCCAAACTCATGGTATGAGCCCGAATTTTCTCAATTCCAAAATCCCAAACACTATCCCTAATTTTCTCAACCTCTTCCTCTTCCTTTCTTCTTCTTCACAAAATCCCTAACACTATCCCTAATTTTCCAAAAACAGAAACTGTGTGACTCCGCTTTTGCATAAACGACTTCATGCGAATCACGCCTTCCTCTCTGCGATTCCGCTTCTCTACAACTGTGCAATAGTGCAACGCAACAAGCAAGCAACGGTTCCTCGTCATGGCGGTGCTTCCTCTTCATTTGCGAATATGCTCGATAGCAAGGTTCGATTCGATTTCGTTTTTTGTTCAACTCGATTTTGGAATTCTGAATTCTGTTTCATTGTTTTTGTGAATTCTGTTTGTTCATTGTTTGTGATTTCCTTGTTCGATTCATTGTTTGTTCAAACGCTTCCAAGCTATGAGAAAGAGGAAAATGCAATTAGACTTGAATTAGAATTACTTTATTTCGGAACATTACTTTATTGTTGATTTTTTTTGGAACATTACTTTCTCGTTGTTTTTTTTTGTAAGATGGTATAATTGTTAAATCATTGAAGGAAAAGGAACACCGTATTTTAGAATCCTGGATCCGCCAGTGATTCCACTACCCTTCAACGCAGTTTTCTCAATTGATCACTATGTTTTCTTTTTTTTTGGGCAACATATTGTGCTTATATTTGCCCGGCATTCACAGCACACTCGAAGCCACTATGTGCCTCCAAGCTAGCTTCGCTTAGCGCCTTCTCACTTTTAATTTGCAACACACTCGAATTTTTTCAATACACTAATCATTCGTGTTTTTCGGGATATTTACAGGACTTCCCTGGTTAAGTAGTCAAAAAACATAACAAGCCTGAAGTTGAATTCAAGTATGTTTTCGATCCATTTTGTAACATCCCAAAATAGTTGATTGTTTTAAATAATATTGGTTAGTGAATAATTTTAATAGTGAGTTGTTAATTGAGATAGTTAATCGTTGTTTGGGTCGATGAATTATGGTAAAATTTGCCTAACTGTGATATTTTTGTGACTTTGAGTACCTATCAGTGATTTACTAGTTAATTTTAAATTGGAGGTTATTACAATATTTAATTGCCATGATTGAGTGTGATTGTGTGCTTGTTCCAATAGATTAAACTGGGTAGTGGATTAATTGATTTGAGTGCTAGTAAGTTAGATGAAGGGATTGAATTTAGAAAAATTGGGACCCTCTATTAGTGAACTTGGGGCGAAGCTAAGCCCCTGAGTAAGAGTCAATCCACACCCTCCTCTCTGCGACCCCGCTTCTCTACAACTGTGCAATAGTGCAACGCAGCAAGCCAGCAACAGTTCCTCGTCATGGCGGTGCTTCCTCTTCAATCGATTTTCGATAGCAAGGTTCGATTCGATTTCGTTTTTTGTTCAATTCGATTTTGGAATTTAGAATTGTTTCATTGTTTGTTTCATTGTTTTTGTGAATTCTGTTTGTTCATTGTTTGTGATTTTCTTTTTCGATTTCATTGTTTGTTCAAACGCTTCCAAGCTGTGAGAAAGAGGAAAATGCAATTAGACTTTAATTAGAATTACTTTATTTTGGAACGTTACTTTATTGTTGATATTTTTTGGAACATTACTTTATCGTTTTTTTTGTAAAATGGTATAATTGTTAAATCATTGAAGGAAAATGAACACCGTATTTTAGAATCCTGGATCCCCCACCGATTCCACTACTCTTCAACGCAGTTTTCTCAATTGATCACTCTGTTTTCTCAATTGAAGGAAAATGAACACCGTATTTTAGTAGGCATGACTACCACACAATCACTTGTGAGAGGGCATGATGACTACTCTTACTACCTGATCGTACCTGATCAATACGATGGGTTGCTGCTGTTTGATGATGTTGCTCGGTCGTTGGGATGAAGGACCGAGTTGTAGGCCGCACGCGGGTGGTACCTGCAAAGGCACTCCAACGCTCAAGTCAGAGGTGCTTCAACGGGCAGGGTCACAAGGTGAGTAAAACGTACCTGAAGCCACATGCTAGTGTGGTATATATACTGGTTGCACAGGCGTTCTAGCCGTTGCGCTTTTTGCAGGGCCGGCCGCATATTGCCGAGCAAGTTAGGTATTGTGTAACACCCCCTTTCTAGTAACTTTACTTTTTAAATAAAATCAGAGTCTTTTTTTTTTTTGAAAACAATTCAAGCGAGTGCTACACTTACTCCTTAAATATCAAGATACATAACACCATAAGAAAATGTTTAGTTCGCATCAACTAAATCCAATCACCACCAGCAGCGGAATAAATATGAGTTCTAAAATTTAAAACCAATACATCACCAATCAAATCTAACAGTTTTAGGAAAAATAATGCATAAACATAGGACACCCCCCCTGGTGCTACGTATCAGAGCGTGACACTTCCTACCAGACGAAGGCATAAAGGAATCCTTCACTCGTTATTACCTGCACGTTGCCGACATAAGAAGCAACATAAAAGCAGTAGGGTGAGTCTCTTTTCATAATTAATAACATATGGGAATCAAGCACTGCATAGGAAAAAGGAAACCAGGCACACCAATGCACAACAATGGAAACAATCACATCAACAATCTATTTCCAAACAACACTACACAATATATGATTATGCATGTAATGCAACCCAAACTCCACGGGTACATGCATGTCGGATCCGTCACCAAATACAAATAGGCCGTAGCCTCTGCTCACCAAATAAAACTAGGCCGAAGCCTCTGCTCACCAATAATGCACATGTTTCATGAGGTGTTATGGAGAATGCATCACAACACACCACAATTCAATCAATCCACCATTTTAATTTCTAATCTCACCATAGTGCATTAATCAGCTCACCAAATTAAAATTAGGCCGAAGCCTCTGCTCACCAATCTCACCTTATCGCACTCACCAATTCAGCCCACCACTCACACCAACACCAATTCAAATAGACCAACTTAGGATATTGACACGACATAGGGAAAGTGGGTAAAAATAGCCATTTGGGCACTTGAACACCATCAGCCCAGAAACACCAGTAAAATAATTTATTTTTGCATAAAATTGGAACAATTGGATAGACACTGAAATTAGCTTCGAAACGCATTTTGAACCGTTAAATTTGGATAACCGAGTCAAAAGTTACATTAAAAACAAAATAGGAAAAATACTTAGACATCCTGGAACTGGCGCATGGGCGCTGGGCGCCCAGGGGCAACACAGAACTTGGCGCAGGGCGCTGGGCGCCCAGGAGCAACACAAAAATTTGGCGCATGGGCGCTGGCGCCCAGGAGAGGAAACACGCACAGGCGCATGGGCGCTTGGCGCCCAGGAACAACACGCGCACAGGCGCTAGGCGCTTGGCGCCCAGGAACAACACGCGCACAGGCGCTAGGCGCTTGGCGCCCAGGAACAACACGCGCACAGGCGCTAGGCGCCCAGGAAACAGTGCGCGCACAGGCGCATTGCGCCCAGCACAGCAACACGGCGCCCAAGCACTAGGCGCCTAAGGCCAACATGCAACAAAACTCATTTTTCTTCGAATTTGATTTTACACGAGCCAATTGCTCAGAACATGAAAACCCAATGAAAATTTCATCAAAAACTGAACATCATTTTTGGCGCCCATGCACTAGGCACCTAGTGAAAATACGCAACTCAACCCTTTTGTTGCCCAAAATCATTTTTCATGAGCCATTTTACCTGAATATGAAAACCTGAAAACAATTTTTACAAAACTATCACCAAGACATTGGGGCCCTTGGCGCCCATGACTCAAGCAACAAGCGCCAAAACTGGCAACACAGGGGCAACAGGCACAGCAACACAGTGACACAGAATGGCAACACAGGGGCAACAGAATTTGAAAAAAAACTGGCGCAGCACACTGCTGGGCGCCTGGCGCCCATGACTATGGCGCACAACACAGAAATTCAGCAACACACATATGGCGCCCAAGGCGCCTAGGAACCTCCAAAAACAGAATTTTCCACTTTCAATCACCAATTAAAATCACCAAAACACTCATTTATATATATATATATATATATATATATATATATATATTATTAAAGTGTCACCATGATCCCCAATTTCACCAAGTAAGCACCAATGAGACATATGTTCAAACATAGGGTATCCAATTCGCATTAGCCACAACTCAAGCATCAATCATACAATTTTCAACATAATAATTCAACAATCAAGCATCACAATATTATAATTTACTCATCAACATCACAATTCATTCATGGGAATTATTCCTAGAACCCTAACCCTAAGCATCCAATTCGCATAACTATTAAAAACAAAAAGAGGACCCCCTAACCTTATGGAAGTCGAATTGCTAGCAAGCTCCAAGGGAAAAAATGCAAGACTCCAATCAAGCCCTTCCTCCTCCTTGAGTGATTCGCCCCTCTCTTCTTCTTCTCCTCTTCCCTTCGCAACTCTTCTCTTCTCACTCTCTCCTTTACGTTTCTTTTCTTATTTTTTTTCAATAGAGTAACAAAATGAAAACTAACCCCTAGACCCCTTGTGAGTCGAATACCTTGACAAGACAATGGGCCACGGGCCTAATTGTAGATCACGGGCCCTTGCTCGCACCACTCAATCCGAGACAACACCTCCTAATAAATAAAATAAAATAATTAAACCTTGAATTATTTAATTAAATTAAATAAATATTGTAAGCCTTAAATAACTTAATTAAATAAATAATTAAATTATTTTGGGGCGTTACAATTCTCCCCCACTTAGAATATTTCGTCCTCGAAATTACCTGAATCAAACAACTCCGGATATGCTTCCCGCATCTTACTCTCCAGCTCCCAAGTCATACTCTCACCAGCAGCTCCTAACCAAACCACTTTCACCAAAGGAATCTCCTTCCCTCTCAGAATTTTCACTTCTCTATCTTCAATTCGCACAGGCATAGTCTCAACAGTGAGATTATCCCGCACCTCTACTTCATCCATCTGAATCACATGAGACGGGTCCGGAACATACTTTCGAAGTTGTGACACGTGAAACACGTCATGCAAGTTCGAAAGATTAGGCGGCAAAGCCACCCTATATGCAACACTTCCCACCCTCTCCGTAATCTGATACGGACCAATGAAACGGGGAGTTAACTTCTTTGATTTCAAGGCACGCCCAACACCAGTCACCGGAGTGACTCTCAGGAACACATGATCACCGGCCTGAAACTCTAAATCCTTCCTTCTCTTATCATGATAGCTCTTTTGTCGACTCTGCGACGCTTTCATCTTCTCACGGATTAATTTTACCTTCTCAGTTGTTTCTCGCACAATCTCAGGCCCTAACACTGCACTCTCCCCAGATTCATACCAACACAACGGAGTCCTACATCTCCGACCATACAACGCCTCAAACGGTGCCATATCAATACTAGAATGAAAACTGTTGTTGTAGGTGAACTCTATCAACGGAAGATGAGAATCCCATGAACCTCCCTGCTCAAGAACACATGCTCTCAACAAGTCCTCTAACGACTGAATAGTCCTCTCCGTCTGACCATCTGTCTGCGGATGATAAGCGGAGCTCAACCTCAACTTAGAACCCAAAGCTTCTTGCAAACTTTTCCAAAATTCAGATGTGAATCTCGGATCTCTATCAGACACAATACTAAGCGGAACGCCATGCAACTTCACAATAGTCTTGATGTAGATTTCTGCCAACCTTGGAACCGGATAAGTCATATTAATTGGTAAGAAATGAGCAGACTTAGACAACCTGTCCACAACCACCCATATAGCATCAAACCCTCTCACTGTATTTGGCAAACCAGTTACAAAATCCATGGAAATGCTATCCCATTTCCATTCCGGAATCTCCAATGGTTGCATCAACCCCGCAGGCTTCTGATGCTCAATCTTAGATTTCTGACAAGTCAGACAAGAATACACAAACTGTGCCACATCCTTCTTCATACCAGGCCACCAGAACATTTTCTTCAAATCTTGGTACATTTTCGTAGCCCCTGGATGAATACTCAACTTGCTCCTATGGCTCTCCTCAAGAATCATTTTCTTCATCTCAGCATCGTCAGGAATGCAGATCCTATCTCTGAATCTCAATACACCTTGGGAATCTAACTTGAAATCTCCATCCACATCTTGATCATTCACAACTAACAGGTCTACCAACTTTACATCTGACTTTTGGGCTTCTCGAACACTAACCAAAAATTCATTGCCAATCTTCAACATTCCCAATCTGACACTCTGCGGTGTCACTTCACAAACCAGACTCATGTCCCGAAACTGCTCAATCAACTCTAACTCTTTCACCATCATAGCCGACATATGCAAACTCTTCCGACTTAAAGCATCAGCCACGACATTAGCTTTGCCGGGGTGATAGTTCAAGCCGAAATCATAATCCTTCAGCAATTCTAACCAACGTCTCTGCCTCATATTTAGCTCCTTCTGATCAAACAAGTATTTCAGACTCTTATGGTCACTAAACACTTCGAATCTGGTACCATACAGATAGTGCCTCCAAATTTTCAGCACAAACACAATTGCAGCTAGCTCTAAATCATGAGTAGGGTAGTTCTTCTCATGGGTCCTCAACTGTCTGGACGCATAAGCTACTACCTTACCCTCTTGCATCAATACACCTCCCAAACCCATCTTGGAAGCATCGCAATATACTACAAACGGTCGATCCGGAACAGGCAAAGTCAAAACGGGCGATGTAGTCAACCTCTTTTTCAACTCATTGAAGCTCTCCTCGCAGCGAGCATCCCACACAAAAGCTTTTCCTTTACATGTCAATTGAGTCAACGGAAGTGCCAACCTCGAGAAACCTTCAATAAATCTCCTGTAATAACCAGCTAATCCCAAGAAGCTTCTAATCTCTGTAACCGACTTCGGGCTCTCCCATTGAGACACAGCATCAACCTTGGCTGGGTCCACAGCTATACCATTTCCAGAGATAATATGACCAAGAAAACCTACTTCATTCAGCCAGAACTCACACTTAGACAATTTTGCATACAATTTCTTTTCTTTCAACACTTCTAGCACTAACCTCAAATGTTCTGCGTGCTCCTCTTCTGTTTTAGAATACACCAGAATGTCGTCAATAAACACAACTACAAACCGATCCAAGTAACTATGGAAGGTACGGTTCATGTACTCCATAAACACACCCGGCGCGTTGGTAACACCAAACGGCATCACAGAATACTCATAGTGCCCATATCTCGTTCTGAAAGCGGTCTTCTGAATGTCTTCATCCTTTACCTTGATCTGGTGATAACCCGACCTCAAATCGATTTTACTAAACACCTTAGCACCTACCAACTGGTCCATCAGATCATCAATTCTGGGAAGCGGATACCTGTTCTTTATTGTCACTTTGTTCAACTGCCTATAATCGACACAAAGCCTCATACTCCCGTCCTTCTTTTTCACTAACAATACCGGAGCACCCCATGGTGACACACTTGGCCTTACAAATTTCTTCTCAAGTAGATCTTCTAATTGCTTTTTCAATTCAGACAACTCTGAGGCTGACATCCGGTACGGTGCCATAGACACAGGCCTAGTACCAGGTATAAGATCAATAGCAAACTCAACCTCCCTCTCTGGCGGAACACTTGGAATTTCATCCGGGAACACTTCGGGAAATTCACACACTACCTGAACCCCTTCAATGATCGCCTGATTCTCAGCAGACAATGACGCCATCAAAGCAAACAGATGAACTCCCTCTTTCATTATCTTATGCAAATGACCAGCAGGCAACAAAATAGATCCTTCTTCTTCGGGAGGAAGGAAACTCACAGATCTTCGGGAACAATTAATATGCACATGGTTATATACTAACCAGTCCATACCAAAAATGACATCCAACCCTCCCAACGGCAAACAAATAAGATCAACAAGAAAATCTCTGCCGAAGATTGACAGAGGGCACTTAGCACACACAAGAGAGGTAGTTACTGAACCCTTAGCTGGAGTGTCAATAACCATCTCCCTCATCATAGAAGATAAAACAAGGTCCAATTTCTCAGCACACAAAGCAGCAATAAATGAATGCGTAGCACCAGTATCAATAATAGCAATCAAAGGAATACCATTAATAAAACATGTACCTCTAATCTCATTAGTATCCTCTGATCCTGCGAGAGCAAACACTTTTCCATGGGACTTCTCTTTCTTCGGCTTAGTACACTTAGTACTAATATGACCTGATTCCCCACAGTTGTAGCACACCACATCCCTTTTCTCACATTTCGCAGCCACATGACCTTCTTTACCGCACTTGAAACATTTATTATCCGAGCAGTCAAAACTCTTGTGACCCGGCTTGCCACACCTGTAGCACACAATCTTCGCAGGGGCATCTCCCCCACTTGTTTTCTTATTATCAGCATACCTCTGCTTACCCTTACCAGCCTGAACCTCATATGGCTTACCCCGATTCTGAAATTTACCCCTCAGATCTCTCATGACCTTGGAGTGAGCATTACTATCATCCTCATATATCCTGCAACTGTCGATCAAATCAGCGAATACCCGAATCTTCTGGTACCCTATAGCTTTCTTTATATCAGCCCTCAGTCCATTCTCAAACTTTATACACTTTGAAAATTCCGAATCAGCATCAGCATAGTGGGGGTAAAACTTAGCCAATTCAGTGAACTTGGCAGCATACTCCGTCACTGACATGCTTCCTTGCTTCAGCTCAAGGAATTCTATTTCTTTCTTACCTCTCACATCTTCAGGAAAATACTTACGCAAGAACTCTCTACGGAAAACAGCCCAAGTTATCTCTTCATTAGCAGTTTCTAATCTCTGCCTCACCTCCATCCACCAATCATCAGCTTCCTCTGCCAGCGTATGGGTACCATACCTGACTTTCTGCGCATCATTACAATCCATGACCCGAAATATCCTTTCAATCTCTTTCAGCCATGCTAGAGCACCATCTGGGTTATACTTGCCCTTAAAGACAGGTGGATTCTCTCTTTGGAACGTGGCCAAACTGCGAGTCCCAGCATTTTCAGCACCATTCTGCTGGTTCCCAACAGCTTGAGCCATAGCCTGCAAAGCAGCAGCAAGAGCAGCGTCGTTCCTCCCAGCCATTTCAAACTATCACTGCAGCACAAACAGAAATTTAGAACTAATCTAACAATTCTATTTGTCATATGACACTATGACAGGACGACTTGGCCGGACAGACCGAACTGCTCTGATACCACTAATGTAACACCCCCTTTCTAGTAACTTTACTTTTTAAATAAAATCAGAGTCTTTTGTTTTTTTTTTTTTGAAAACAATTCAAGCGAGTGCTACACTTACTCCTTAAATATCAAGATACATAACACCATAAGAAAATGTTTAGTTCGCATCAACTAAATCCAATCACCACCAGCAGCGGAATAAATATGAGTTCTAAAATTTAAAACCAATACATCACCAATCAAATCTAACAGTTTTAGGAAAAATAATGCATAAACATAGGACACCCCCCCTAGTGCTACGTATCAGAGCGTGACACTTCCTACCAGACGAAGGCATAAAGGAATCCTTCACTCGTTATTACCTGCACGTTGCCGACATAAGAAGCAACATAAAAGCAGTAGGGTGAGTCTCTTTTCATAATTAATAACATATGGGAATCAAGCACTGCATAGGAAAAAGGAAACCAGGCACACCAATGCACAACAATGGAAACAATCACATCAACAATCTATTTCCAAACAGCACTACACAATATATGATTATGCATGTAATGCAACCCAAACTCCACGGGTACATGCATGTCGGATCCGTCACCAAATACAAATAGGCCGTAGCCTCTGCTCACCAAATAAAACTAGGCCGAAGCCTCTGCTCACCAATAATGCACATGTTTCATGAGGTGTTATGGAGAATGCATCACAACACACCACAATTCAATCAATCCACCATTTTAATTTCTAATCTCACCATAGTGCATTAATCAGCTCACCAAATTAAAATTAGGCCGAAGCCTCTGCTCACCAATCTCACCTTATCGCACTCACCAATTCAGCCCACCACTCACACCAACACCAATTCAAATAGACCAACTTAGGATATTGACACGACATAGGGAAAGTGGGTAAAAATAGCCATTTGGGCACTTGAACACCATCAGCCCAGAAACACCAGTAAAATAATTTATTTTTGCATAAAATTGGAACAATTGGATAGACACTGAAACTAACTTCGAAACGCATTTTGAACCGTTAAATTTGGATAACCGAGTCAAAAGTTACATTAAAAACAAAATAGGAAAAATACTTAGACATCCTGGAACTGGCGCATGGGCGCTGGGCGCCCAGGGGCAACACAGAACTTGGCGCAGGGCGCTGGGCGCCCAGGAGCAACACAAAAATTTGGCGCATGGGCGCTGGCGCCCAGGAGAGGCAACACGCACAGGCGCATGGGCGCTTGGCGCCCAGGAACAACACGCGCACAGGCGCTAGGCGCTTGGCGCCCAGGAACAACACGCGCACAGGCGCTAGGCGCCCAGGAAACAGTGCGCGCACAGGCGCATTGCGCCCAGCACAGCAACACGGCGCCCAGGCACTAGGCGCCTAAGGCCAACATGCAACAAAACTCATTTTTCTTCGAATTTGATTTTACACGAGCCAATTGCTCAGAACATGAAAACCCAATGAAAATTTCATCAAAAACTGAACATCATTTTTGGCGCCCATGCACTAGGCACCTAGTGAAAATACGCAACTCAACTCTTTTGTTGCCCAAAATCATTTTTCATGAGCCATTTTACCTGAATATGAAAACCTGAAAACAATTTTTACAAAACTATCACCAAGACATTGGGGCCCTTGGCGCCCATGACTCAAGCAACAAGCGCCAAAACTGGCAGCACAGTGACACAGAATGGCAACACAGGGGCAACAGGCACAGCAACACAGTGACACAGAATGGCAACACAGGGGCAACAGAATTTGAAAAAAAACTGGCGCAGCACACTTCTGGGCGCCTGGCGCCCATGACTATGGCGTACAACACAGAAATTCAGCAACACACATATGGCGCCCAAGGCGCCTAGGAACCTCCAAAAACAGAATTTTCCACTTTCAATCACCAATTAAAATCACCAAAACACTCATTTATATATATATATATATATATATATATATATATATATATTATTAAAGTGTCACCATGATCCCCAATTTCACCAAGTAAGCACCAATGAGACATATGTTCAAACATAGGGTATCCAATTCGCATTAGCCACAACTCAAGCATCAATCATACAATTTTCAACATAATAATTCAACAATCAAGCATCACAATATTATAATTTACTCATCAACATCACAATTCATTCATGGGAATTATTCCTAGAACCCTAACCCTAAGCATCCAATTCGCATAACTATTAAAAACAAAAAGAGGACCCCCTAACCTTATGGAAGTCGAATTGCTAGCAAGCTCCAAGGGAAAAAATGCAAGACTCCAATCAAGCCCTTCCTCCTCCTTGAGTGATTCGCCCATCTCTTCTTCTTCTCCTCTTCCCTTCGCAACTCTTCTCTTCTCACTCTCTCCTTTACGTTTCTTTTCTTATTTTTTTTCAATAGAGTAACAAAATGAAAACTAACCCCTAGACCCCTTGTGAGTCGAATACCTTGACAAGACAATGGGCCACGGGCCTAATTGTGGATCACGGGCCCTTGCTCGCACCACTCAATCCGAGACAACACCTCCTAATAACTAAAATAAAATAATTAAACCTTGAATTATTTAATTAAATTTAATAAATATTGTAAGCCTTAAATAACTTAATTAAATAAATAATTAAATTATTTTGGGGCGTTACATATTGGGCCGCGATGGGCCGGTTGGACGAATTGGCCTTCGAGCCCACTCAGAACAGTTGCCCCCCAAGCCTAGGTCGCCTGGGGGCGGGCTAAGGCTTGATTCCTTGCCCCCCAGCGTGGTCACAAACGACCATTCTGGAACGACGACTGGTCGAACGTAATCTGGTCGATCGCTAATTTGTTAACTGCGTGGTCGCTGCCACGCGGCCTGGTCACACGGGGCCAGGTGCCGTCTCGGGGGTGATGCCTGACAATCAATCGTCATGAATGCTGAGGCGACAGTTAGTTTAATGAGGTGACGTTTAGAGACTCGAGGAGTTTAAGTAATGATGGCACGTGAAGAGTCGCGCCTCTTCACTTTCGGCCCATGGTGATGGTTGGCCCATTATATATAGGGTTCAAGGGGTATCTCATTTGCACGTTTCTCCGATTTCTCCGCTCTCGTAATCAGCTCGCTCGCAACATCAGCTCGCTCCACTTCCAGGTAACTACGACCGCTCTTCCTTTATTTGAGTTTTTATGTTCCACCTGATGGAGGGGGTGTCAGGTCTGGGGACGACCACGTCGCCCCTTCCCACGCGCGAGCAAGACCTTGACTGTTATTCCCCTCCACAGGTTCATTCTGGCGCGGACCAAACAAACCCGCCGTATCTTTGGAATCCCGGCCGTTTCTCTTGCGCACAATATGACCCGACCAATGGAGCAAAGTCCTGCGCACGCCCGGTCGTCCTCTTCTAGTGACGAATCTTCCTTTGGGTCTTCGACCCAGAACTGGACTTCATTTAGCAAATCCGGGACTCGGCCGGACAGAAGTGGGGCGCCGTTCACCGAGGTTGTGGTCGATGACGCTGCAGAAAGCAACGCACGGGTTGCCTGTGACGAAGGTATTGGCCAGGCTTCGACCGATGTAACCGAGACGGCCGACAGAGATCAACAGGGCGACCATCGAGAAGATCCTGAGGTCGCAGCTGCAAAGGATATGTCTTGGGTTTCTCTCAACCTGAGAGGTCAACGCAGCAAAATTCAACGGGGGAGCCAAGACCTAGAGTATCTGGCGACCGGGCTAAATGAAGGTTGGAGAGTGGAAGGTATGGCCAAAGGGGAAGATGTTGCGGCCTGGACAGATGTGCTGAAATTCACGATGTACCACATCGTTTTCGAACGCATGGGTATCATTCCGCCATTCACCAGGTTTCAACGCCAAGTTTTACGCTATCTTCAGGTCGCTCCTTCTCAGCTGAACCCGAACGCTTGGGCGTTCTTGCAGGCATATGAAGTTGTTCTTGTTGTTCTGAGACGGCCGGTCTCTGTAAGACTGTTTTTCTCTTTGTTTGAAATGAGCTATATCTATGAGAAAGGCTCCAAGGGCACCCGCAAGGAAGCGGTCTCATTCAAAAACCGGTCAACGTACAACTTTTTCAAACCTTATATGGAATCATTGACGATCGGATGGAAAAGAGAGTTCTTTTGGGTCGTTCCCAACTCGGTCGAGGCCCAACGAGGGATCGCCCAAATGTCCAAAGATGATCAGGAAGGAACGCCATTGTTTCCCACGGTGTGGAGTTTCAACCATTTCTCAAAGAAACCGGGCCAGTATGCTTTTAAAGAAACAGACCTTGACGACCTGGACATGGGGACGATCCGTAGGCTGAGAAAGATTGCGTCCTTGGTCCCTGAGGGTCGCATCAAGGTTAAGAACATTGTGGATGCTCGTTCCAAGAAAAAAGTCAAGGCCGCTCTTGGTCGGTGGTCGCTCGCCTAGTTTATTTTCTGTCACTTTGTTTTGTTTAACTGTTTCTAACCATCTGAATTTGCCTTTGCAGTTGACATGGCGAACATGAATGACTTTGACCTCTTGGAACAATGGGCGGCCGAGGACGGTGATGCTTCGCCCGTCCGCGTAATTCCTGCGGCTCAATCTGGGGGTACGCCTCAACCTGCTGGGACTGGATCTCAGCCTGATCGTCAGGCTCCTCGGGCGGCTACGCCACAGCAAGCAATCGACTTGAGCAGCCCAATTCAAGAAAGGTCCAAGAGGGATCGGTCGGTAGATCGTGCTGGTCAGAATAAGAAGCACAAAAGTGGAAAAGGCCACGGGCACTCCCGGTCGCCCAAAATCGACCTGCTTGGATTGGGTGATGATGATTGCGCGCATTTCAAGGAAGAGCCGTTCGAGGTGATGGCCGACGCGATGAAGGCCGCTGGGATCCTTTTCAGAAAATTCCAAGAGGAGGAAGCAAATCGCCTGGAAGGTAGGCGCCTTGCCCATAGATATTCAATGCTTGAAGACGACCTAGTCGATAAAAATTTTAAATTGAATTATGCCTTGTCGTTGCTCGCAGAAATGAGGGGCGAACGAGATGGCTTGCTCAAGAAATTGAAGGAGCTTGAACCGAGGGTCGAAGCGATCGCTGAAAATGAGAGGAAGCTCGTCGAAGCAGAAAGCCAACTTGTGGCCGCTGTCTCTGCTCAAACTGCGGCCGAGTCTGGTCTGGTCAAGGCGGTCGCCGACAAGGAAACAGCAGAGAAAGAGGTCGAACGCCTTTCTTCCAAGAATAAAGAGCTGTCGAGCCAGGTCGTTGGGCTGAAAACTGAGCTGGATGCAGTGGAGGTGGAAAAGAACAAGTTTAGGGGTCGCTACAAAGACGTTCTTGACCGGGCGAAGGGAGCTGCGGAGGGTCAATTTGAAAATGCGGTCAGCCAGATCAAGATCCTCTACCCTGATCTGGAGGTCGATCGCGAGATCGTTCAAAGCATACATCGTGTGACCGAGCAGCAGATCGTCCGTCCCGTGAAGATGTCGAAGGGGAAGGTCCTTCAAGAAGAGGCAGTTATCTACCAGGCCCCCAGCGACTCTTAACTTGTAATTTTTTGAAATGGAATCTTGGCCCGCCTGCGAGCGGTGTTTGAATGGGCGCCCTGGTTTCGACCAAGGCGTCTTTGTTTGTAATCAATGACAATTTTTCCATGAATTTCAGCCTGTTTAATTGCTCTATAATTGGTTTTGATTCATTTTTGCTACGGTCGGTCGCGACCGAAAATCTTTTGTGGGCCACTTGATGGTCCTTCGCGTAGGCCGCTCGGCGGTTTTCGTTTGGGCCATTCGATGGCACTCTTTTTAGGTCGCTCGGCGGCTTTCGCTTGGGCCATTCGATGGCACTCTTTTTAGGCCGCTCGGCGGCTTTCGTTTGGGCCATTCGATGGCACTCTTTTTAGACCGCTCGGCGGCTTTCGCTTGGGCCATTCGATGGCACTCTTTTTAGGCCACTCGACGGCTTTCGTTTGGGCCATTCGATGGCACTCTTTTTAGACCGCTCGGCGGCTTTCGTTTGGGCCATTCGATGGCGCTCTACTGGTCGCTCGACTGCTACTCGCATGGTGAGCGACCGTTCATACGATTTGCAGGAAATAAAATACACAAGTCAAGATTTTAAGGTCGGTCCTCGGTAAAAAACCCCAGTGGGGAAAAAGAGCGACCGCCTGTACTTTATTGATCAATCAGTGTTTACAACTTAAACATAATACTTTCTTAACTTGTTAGCATTCCATGTTCTG
The DNA here is from genome assembly GCA_039519185.1 of Astragalus membranaceus. Taxonomy (NCBI): domain Eukaryota; kingdom Viridiplantae; phylum Streptophyta; class Magnoliopsida; order Fabales; family Fabaceae; genus Astragalus; species Astragalus membranaceus. The sequence goes on along the minus strand of CM076850.1, from coordinate 79,898,683 downwards.
GGGATGGTCGCCCCTTCCATGGTTTCCAGCTCGTAAGCTCCCTTTCCAGTCTTGCTGATGACACGGTATGGTCCTTCCCAGTTAGGGGCGAGCTTTCCCTGGCGAGCGTTCTTATTCCCCACGTCGGCCCTCCTAAGGACTAGCTGTCCAATGGAGAACTCCCTCTTCTGGACGCGGGCATTATACCTGGCAGCGACCTTCTGTTTGATGAGTTGCTCCCTAAGTGACGCCTTGGTTCGCAGCTCATCAACCAGGTCGAGTTCTTCTCTTGTTGCTCGCTCATTTGCGGCCGGGGTTGGTGGGTTGGTCGTCCTCCAACTTAGCTCTCCTATCTCAATCGGGATGACAGTGTCAGTACCATAGACAAGTCTAAATGGTGACTCCCCGGTCGATGAGTGGGGGGTCGTTCTGTAGGCCCAAAGGACCGACTGTAGTTCTTCTGCCCAATTGCCCTTGGCTTCATCCAACCTTCTTTTCAGTCCGCGTAGCACTACCTTGTTGGCCGCTTCTGCCTGGCCATTGGTTTGTGGGTGCTCGACCGAGGTGAAACGCTGTTTCACACCTAGGCCGGCCAGCATTTCTCTGAACTTTTTGTCTGCGAACTGAGTTCCATTGTCTGTCACCAGTTGCTGGGGCACTCCAAAACGGGCGAGCACGTTTCTCCCAAAAACCTTAGATACCTTCGCTGAGGTAATGGTGGCAAGTGGCTCTGCTTCTATCCACTTAGTGAAGTAGTCGATCGCAACGATCAGGAATTTCAGCTGACCTGGTGCAGGTGGAAAGGGGCCGAGCAGGTCCATGCCCCACCAAGCGAACGGCCATGGTGGGGTTAAGCTGTGTAGCTCTGATGAGGGCGCTATGTGTACGTCGGCATGGATCTGGCATTTCTTGCACTTCTGAACAAGTGACCTAGCATCTTCATCCATGGTCGGCCAATAGTATCCGGCCCTGAGTGCCTACTTAGCAATTGACCGACCACCTTGGTGGCTACCACAATCTCCTTCATGTATATCTCTCAGTACATGGTCGGCCTCGACCGACGTAAGGCATCTCAGCAATGGGGATGAAAAGCCCATTCTATACAGTCTTCCTTCGATCACTGAGTACTTGGTTGCCTGTAACCTCAGGAGTTTTGCTGCCTTCTGGTCGCAAGGTTCTACTCCATTGAGAATATATTGTAGGATCGGGGTGATCCAGTCTTTATCCAAGTCGACCGTTAGAATGGCTAATGGTTGGGCGGGCTTGGTCGATACGCTTGGCCGCATTAATGTTTCTTGGATTAGACTTCTATGGTTCCCAGGAGCCTTTGTACTGGCTAACTTTGATAGGATGTCAGCCCTCACGTTCTCTGTCCTGGGGACGTGCTTAACTTCTGCTCGGTCGAATTGCCTGAGCAGGTCCCTTACCTTGGGCAAATAATTCTTCAGGATATCGTCCTTTGCGTCGTATAGGTCTTGAATTTGGGATACTACCAGTAGAGAGTCAGAGTGAAGTTCGACACGGTCGACATTGAACTCTTTGGCTAGCTGCAGCCCGGCATTGCACGCTTCATACTCGGCCTGGTTGTTTGAAGTGTGGAATGCAAAAGTCAATGACACTTCAACAGTAAGTCCTTCTGAGTTTTCCAGTATCAAACTGGCCCCATTTCCTTTGTTGTTGGAGGACCCGTCCACGTGCAAAGTCCAGGTCGTGATGGCCTGATCGTCGGGTATTGGAGTCATTTCAGCGATGAAGTCGGCCAACACTTGGGCCTTAGCGGCCGATCTAGCCTCGAACTTGATCCCAAATGTAACACCCTAAATATTTAATTAATTACTTAATTAAGTATTTGGGAATTTATTTAATTTACTGGGTATAATTTAATTAATTAGAATTTATATTAATATGTGTAGGAAGTATTAGAAGGTGGAGGTGCCAAACTAAATGGACTTGGGCTTAAGTGAGAAGCCCAAGCCCATGACTCTTGTCATATGCGAAGTGGACAAGTGCTTAGGGGTTAGGGTTTGTGGTGGCCAATTGCGAAAATTTGAGAAAAGAGAGAACACAAGAGAGAGGCGCGCCGTAGAGAGGGAGAGGGAGAAGAGAAGAGTCGCAAGCTTCAAGGAGAAAAGAGGACGCGTGATCTGGTTGCCGTGGTTCCGTTCGTGATCATCTCTAGAGATCCTATTCTTCTAATTCGAGGTAAGGGGAGCCCTATCGATTTCTATAATAATTCCTATGATAGATCCTAAGTATTGATAGCCTAGATGTTACTATGATTGTTATGATGTTTACGAAATCTTGTTCTTGATGTTGCTATATGCGTGATCTATGTTGTAATTGGGATTGTTGTTGAATTCGAATGGATAGGGTATAATTTTGATGATTTCTATGTGTATCCATGATGATTGAAATGTGTGTTGTAATTGAGTCAAGAGACAATTTGGAAAAAAATGATGTTTGTGCTGAATTTGGGTAAAAATCTGGTGCTGGCAGTGTTCTGGGCGCCAGGTGCCCTGTGCTGGGCGCCAAGGGCGCCTGTGCGCGTTGCAGTGTGCGTGGGTGCCAGCGCTGGGCGCTGAGCGCCCGTGTGTGTTGCGTTGCGTGTTGCGCTTAGGCGCTGGGTGCCAGCGCTGGGCGCTAAGCGCCCGTGTGCGTGTGCGTGTGCTGAGTGTTGCGCCAAGGCGCTGGGCGCCAGGCGCTGGGCGCTGAGCGCCCGGGTGTGTGCGTGCGTGTGTTGCTTCTTGCTAGGCGCTGGGCGCCAGTTTTCAGGACGTTCCAAAATATTTTCGAAAACTGTTTTCGCTGTATCTTTTGACTCAGATATCCGTTTTGAACGATTCAAAAAGCGTTGTGAAGCATTTTCCGTTGCCTATCTGTGTGTTCCCTTTTTAAAAATAAAAACTTATAATTTCAGAAGGTTGCTGGGGCGCCCCAAGTGGCTGTTCCCGGTGATCGTTGCTGTGACAATGAAAAGATATTTTTGGTGTCTTTAAAAACTCTCTTTTGCGTACGACCAGTGGTTTTAACGACTTAGTGTCAAAATGATGATTTTGACGATGATGCCCCTAGGGGCTAGTTAAATGACTATTTTGCCCTTAGTGGCTAATATTATTTATAATGACGTGTAAATGACTGTTTTGCCCTTCGTGGCTAATATTATTTATAATGACGTGTAAATGACTGTTTTACCCTTAGTGGCTAATATTATTTATAATGACGTGTAAATGACTGTTTTGCCCTTAGAGGCTAATATTAATTATAATGACGTGTAAATGACGATGATGCCCTGGGTGGCTAGTAATTGACGTTTTTGCCCTCAGTGGCTATTGTTTGAGTTGATGATATTTTATGTGTAATTGACGATGAAACCCAGTGACGTTTAAGGCCCGAAAGGCTAAGTGATGTTAAGGTCTAAAAGGGCCAAGTGACGTTGTGTGTAAATTGTGAATTGGCAGGTGCAGTGCTTCTTGTGAGCAAACTGGTAAGTGACGGGTCACATAGTTGACTCTGATTTTGGGTATTTGTGTATTTGTGTGTTTGTGAGTGGTGCATGTCATAGTGTCTCATGCCCCATATGCATAAACCCAGTGACGTTTTGAGGCCCATGTGGCTAAGTGACGATGAGGCCTTAAGGGCTAAGCGACGTTTGTGAAAAGGTACCTCATGCATATGCCCGCGAGTGGGTCGCATTTCATATGCCTACATGACATGAGATGAGTTATTGTATGTGATGTGAATAATTTAGAGCTGTGACTTGACTTATTATTTATCATATGTTTTATTATATGAATTGAATTGGACTCACCCTTCTGTTTGAATGTTACTCCCATGTGGTAACGTGCAGGTGATTGCGAGTGAAGGACTAGGTACCTTCACTAATTCGAGTCGAGTCGTCACGCTCTGATACGTAGCACTCAGGGGGGGGACGAACTTAATGTTATAATTGGCTTTGGTTATTGTGTTTTGTTGACGATTTGGTTTTACTTTGTTATTCCGCTGCGTAGTTGATTTTGTTGACGTTAAATTTTATTGCGAGGATAATTGTGGTTGTGAGACTCGCCTGTTAGTGAGATGCTATGTAATATATGGCTATTATATGAATCGTATTTTCCATAATTACCTAGATCGGTTTGTGGTAATCTTCATAGATGACATTCTAGTTTATTCTAAGTCAGAGGAAGAGCATGCTGAGCATCTGAAGACAGTGTTAGAAGTTCTGAAAGAGAAAAAGTTGTACGCTAAGTTATCAAAGTGTGAATTCTGGCTGAAAGAGGTGAGTTTCCTTGGGCACGTGATTTCTGGTAATGGTATTGCGGTTGATCCGGAAAAAGTAGAAGCAGTGTTGGAGTGGGAGGCTCCGAAGTCCGCAACAGAGATTAGAAGCTTTTTGGGTTTGGCTGGGTACTACAGGAGGTTCATCGAGGGTTTTTCCAAGTTGGCCCTTCCGTTGACTCAGTTGACTTGTAAGGGTAAAGTTTTTGTTTGGGATGCTCGGTGCGAGGAAAGTTTCATGGAACTGAAGAAGAGATTGACAACGTCGCCTGTTTTGACGTTGCCTAATCCGGGGGAACCGTTTGTTGTATATTGTGACGCTTCGAAGATGGGTCTTGGGGGTGTGCTGATGCAAGATGGAAAGGTTGTTGCGTATGCGTCGAGGCAGTTGCGAGTTCATGAGAAAAATTACCCTACGCATGATTTGGAATTGGCTGCTGTGGTATTTGTGCTTAAGATTTGGAGGCACTATCTCTATGGTTCGAGGTTTGAAGTGTTCAGTGATCATAAGAGTCAAAAGTATCTGTTCGATCAGAAAGAGTTGAATATGAGACAGCGTCGGTGGTTGGAGCTCTTGAAGGATTATGACTTTGGTTTGAACTATCATCCCGGCAAGGCTAATGTCGTGGCTGATGCTTTAAGCAGAAAGTCTTTGCATATGTCGACAATGATGGTGAAAGAATTAGAGTTGATTGAGGAATTCAGAGATTTGAGTTTGGTTTGTAAAATGACACCTCGCAGTGTCAAGCTGGGAATGTTAAAGATCGACAATGATTTCCTAGGCAGTATCAGAGAGGCTCAGAAGTCAGATGTCAAATTAGTAGATTTAATTAATGGGGTTGGTCAATCTGAAGAGGAAGATTTCAAATTAGATTCCAGTGGTGTGTTGAGGTTCCGGGGTAGGATCTGTGTTCCGGACGATGAAGAGATGAGAAAGGCAATTTTAGAGGAGGGTCACCGTAGCAAGTTGAGTATCCTTCCTGGAGCGACAAAAATGTATCAAGATCTGAAAAAGATGTTTTGGTGGTATGGTATGAAGAGAGATATGGCACAGTTTGTGTATGCCTGTTTGACCTGTCAGAAGTCTAAGGTGGAGCATCAGAAGCCTGCAGGGTTAATGCAACCGTTGGAAGTTCCAGAGTGGAAGTGGGATAGCATAGCGATGGATTTTGTGACGGGATTTCCGAATACAGTTAAGGGTCATGACGCTATTTGGGTGATCGTTGATAGGTTAACGAAGTCTGCTCACTTTATTCCTATTAATATCACTTATCCGGTGTCGAGGTTGGCAGAGGTCTATGTCAAAGAAATTGTGAAATTACACGGCATTCCGAAGAGTATTGTGTCAGATAGGGATCCGAGGTTCACTTCTGAGTTTTGGAAGAGTTTGCAGAAGGAATTGGGTTCAAAGTTAAAAATGAGTTCGGCGTATCATCCTCAGACAGATGGTCAGTCAGAGAGAACAATTCAGTCGTTAGAGGATTTGTTGAGGGCTTGTGTATTAGAACAACGGGGTTCATGGGATTCCTACCTTGCGTTGATTGAGTTTACCTATAACAACAGCCACCATTCTAGTATCGGGATGGCACCATTTGAAGCATTGTATGGTCGAAAGTGTAGAACGCCACTGTGTTGGTATGAGTCGGGAGAGAGTGTAGTGTTGGGACCGGAGATTGTCCGGGAGACTACAGAGAAGATCAAGATGATCCGTGAAAAGATGAAGGCTTCGCAGAGTCGTCAGAAGAGTTATCATGACAAGCGGAGGAAGGATTTAGAGTTTCAGGAGGGTGAGCATGTGTTCTTGAGGGGTTTCTCCTATTACCGGTGTTGGTCGAGCGTTGAAATCGAAGAAGCTCACTCCTCGATTTGTTGGTCCTTATCAGATTTCTGAAAGAATCGGAAATGTGGCTTATAGAGTGGCTTTACCGCCAAATCTTTCGAACTTGCATGACGTGTTTCACGTGTCGCAACTTCGGAAGTATGTTTCGGATCCATCTCATGTGATCCATATGGATGATGTAGAGGTGCGGGATAATCTCACTGTGGAGACGATGCCCGTACGGATTGAGGACCGTGAAGTGAAAGCGCTTAGAGGCAAAGAGATTGCATTAGTGAAAGTGGTTTGGCTAGGAGTTGCCGGCGAGAGTATGACTTGGGAGCTGGAGAGCAAGATGCGAGAGTCCTACCTAGAGTTATTTGATCAGGTAAATTTCGAGGACGAAATATTCTATGTGGGGGAGAGTTGTAACACCCTAAATATTTAATTAATTATTTAATTAAGTATTAGGGAATTTATTTAATTTACTGGGTATAATTTAATTAATTAGAATTTATATTAATATGTGTAGGAAGTATTAGAAGGTGGAGGTGCCAAACTAAATGGACTTGGGCTTAAGTGAGAAGCCCAAGCCCATGACTCTTGTCATATGCGAAGTGGACAAGTGCTTAGGGGTTAGGGTTTGTGGTGGCCAATTCCGAAAATTTCAGAAAAGAGAGAACACAAGAGAGAGGCGCGCCGTAGAGAGGGAGAGGGAGAGGGAGAAGAGAAGAGTCGCAAGCTTCAAGGAGAAAAGAGGAGGCGTGATCCGGTTGCCGTGGTTCCGTTCGTGATCATCTCTAGAGATCCTATTCTTCTAATTCGAGGTAAGGGGAGCCCTATCGATTTCTATAATAATTCCTATGATAGATCCTAAGTAGTGATAGCCTAGATGTTACTATGATTGTTATGATGTTTACGAAATCTTGTTCTTGATGTTGCTATATGCGTGATCTATGTTGTAATTGGGATTGTTGTTGAATTCGAATGGATAGGGTATAATTTTGATGATTTCTATGTGTATCCATGATGATTGAAATGTGTGTTGTAATTGAGTCAAGAGACAATTTGGAAAAAAATGATGTTTGTGCTGAATTTGGGTAAAAATCTGGTGCTGGCAGTGTTCTGGGCGCCAGGCGCCCTGTGCTGGGTGCCAAGGGCGCCTGTGCGCTGGGTGCCAGCGCTGGGCGCTGAGCGCCCGTGTGTGTTGCGTTGCGTGTTGCGCTTAGGCGCTGGGTGCCAGCGCTGGGCGCTGAGCGCCCGTGTGCGTGTGCGTGTGCTGAGTGTTGCGCCAAGGCGCTGGGCGCCAGGCGCTGGGCGCTGAGCGCCCGGGTGTGTGCGTGCGTGTGTTGCTTCTTGCTAGGCGCTGGGCGCCCAGGGCGCCAGTTTTCAGGACGTTCCAAAATATTTTCGAAAACTGTTTTCGCTGTATCTTTTGACTCAGATATCCGTTTTGAACGATTCAAAAAGCGTTGTGAAGCATTTTCCGTTGCCTATCTGTGTGTTCCCTTTTTAAAAATAAAAACTTATAATTTCAGAAGGTTGCTGGGGCGCCCCAAGTGGCTGTTCCCGGTGATCGTTGCTGTGACAATGAAAAGATATTTTTGGTGTCTTTAAAAACTCTCTTTTGCGTACGACCAGTGGTTTTAACGACTTAGCGTCAAAATGATGATTTAGACGACGATGCCCCTAGGGGCTAGTTAAATGACTGTTTTGCCCTTAGTGGCTAATATTATTTATAATGACGTGTAAATGACTGTTTTGCCCTTCGTTGCTAATATTATTTATAATGACGTGTAAATGACTGTTTTGCCCTTAGTGGCTAATATTATTTATAATGACGTGTAAATGACTGTTTTGCCCTTAGAGGCTAATATTAATTATAATGACGTGTAAATGACGATGATGCCCTGGGTGGCTAGTAATTGACGTTTTTGCCCTCAGTGGCTATTGTTTGAGTTGATGGTATTTTATGTGTAATTGACGATGAAACCCAGTGACGTTTAAGGCCCGAAAGGCTAAGTGATGTTAAGGTCTAAAAGGGCCAAGTGACGTTGTGTGTAAATTGTGAATTGGCAGGTGCAGTGCTTCTTGTGAGCAAACTGGTAAGTGACGGGTCACATAGTTGACTCTGATTTTGGGTATTTGTGTATTTGTGTGTTTGTGAGTGGTGCATGTCATAGTGTCTCATGCCCCATATGCATAAACCCAGTGACGTTTTGAGGCCCATGTGGCTAAGTGACGATGAGGCCTTAAGGGCTAAGCGACGTTTGTGAAAAGGTACCTCATGCATATGCCCGCGAGTGGGTCGCATTTCATATGCCTACATGACATGAGATGAGTTATTGTAAGTGATGTGAATAATTTAGAGCTGTGACTTGACTTATTATTTATCATATGTTTTATTATATGAATTGAATTGGACTCACCCTTCTGTTTGAATGTTACTCCCATGTGGTAACGTGCAGGTGATTGCGAGTGAAGGACTAGGTACCTTCACTAATTCGAGTCGAGTCGTCACGCTCAGATACGTAGCACTCAGGGGGGGGGGGGACGAACTTAATGTTATAATTGGCTTTGGTTATTGTGTTTTGTTGACGATTTGGTTTTACTTTGTTATTCCGCTGCGTAGTTGATTTTGTTGACGTTAAATTTTATTGCGAGGATAATTGTGGTTGTGAGATTCGCCTGTTAGTGAGATGCTACGTAATATATGGCTATTATGCTTTTGAGCTGTTTTTAGTTGAGAAGTGTAGTTTTATTGAAGTATGTGTAACATCCTTTGCAATGAAAAGAAAATTTTAAAACTCTGATATTTTCCAATTGAATTAACGGGTAGAAAGGGGGTGTTACATTAGTGGTATCAGAGTAGTTCGGTCTGTCGGTCTGCTCGGTGAGTTGTCAGTTATATTTAACTGTTGTTTGTTTGTGGCAAGTGAGCTGAGAGGGCTGGGAGGATCGATGCTGCTGCTGTAGTGGGGCTGCTGCCGTAGTTGGGCTGCTGCTGTTGATTGGGCTGCTGCTGCTGTTGTTGGGATGCTACTGTTTGTTGTAGGAGGTTATGTGTGGACTATCGTCAGTTGAATAAGGTAACTATCAAGAATAAGTATCCGCTTCCGAGAATCGACGATTTGATGGATCAGTTAGTGGGTGCCCGTGTTTTCAGCACAATTGATTTGAGGTCCGGGTATCATCAGATTAAAGTAAAGGATGAAGATGTTCAGAAGACGGCATTCAGGACAAGGTATGGGCATTATGAATATTCAGTGATGCCGTTCGGTGTGACCAATGCTCCTGGTGTATTTATGGAATATATGAATCGTATTTTCCATAATTACCTAGATCGGTTTGTGGTAATCTTCATAGATGACATTCTAGTTTATTCTAAGTCAGAGGAAGAGCATGCTGAGCATCTGAAGACAGTGTTAGAAGTTCTGAAAGAGAAAAAGTTGTACGCTAAGCTATCAAAGTGTGAATTCTGGCTGAAAGAGGTGAGTTTCCTTGGGCACGTGATTTCTGGTAATGGTATTGCGGTTGATCCGGCAAAAGTAGAAGCAGTGTTGGAGTGGGAGGCTCCGAAGTCCGCAACAGAGATTAGAAGCTTTTTGGGTTTGGCTGGGTACTACAGGAGGTTCATCGAGGGTTTTTCCAAGTTGGCCCTTCCGTTGACTCAGTTGACTTGTAAGGGTAAAGTTTTTGTTTGGGATGCTCGGTGCGAGGAAAGTTTCATGGAACTGAAGAAGAGATTGACAACGTCGCCTGTTTTGACGTTGCCTATTCCGGGGGAACCGTTTGTTGTATATTGTGACGCTTCGAAGATGGGTCTTGGGGGTGTGCTGATGCAAGATGGAAAGGTTGTTGCGTATGCGTCGAGGCAGTTGCGAGTTCATGAGAAAAATTACCCTACGCATGATTTGGAATTGGCTGCTGTGGTATTTGTGCTTAAGATTTGGAGGCACTATCTCTATGGTTCGAGGTTTGAAGTGTTCAGTGATCATAAGAGTCAAAAGTATCTGTTCGATCAGAAAGAGTTGAATATGAGACAGCGTCGGTGGTTGGAGCTCTTGAAGGATTATGACTTTGGTTTGAACTATCATCCCGGCAAGGCTAATGTCGTGGCTGATGCTTTAAGTAACGCTACGGGTGGCCACAAGTAACGCTAAGGCTAGCTTCTCGATCTTCTGGTTTCTGATCTCTGGGCCTTGAAATACCTTGCTGATGAAATAGACCGTGTTTTGCTTTAGGTCGCTTTCCCTTACTAGAACGGCGCTCATGGCTTCGTCTGTTATGGCCAAGTATAAGTAAAGTGTCTCCCCCGGTTGCGGCTTGGTCATGCTGGGCGGGTTGGTCAGTGCCGCCTTCAGCTCGTCCAATGCTCGCTGGCATTGGTCAGTCCATTCAAACTCGACTTCCTTCTTCAAGAGCTTGAACAGTGGAAGTGATTTGCACGCTGATTTGGGTATAAATCGTGACAGGGCAGCGACCATGCCATTCAATTGCTGAATCTCTTTTTTCGTAGTGGGAGGCCTCATGTCGGCGACCGCCCTACACTTATCAGGGTTCACTTCGATCCCTCGCTCTGTTAAGTGGAAGCCCAGGAACTTGCCCGCCCTTACTCCGAAGGTGCACTTCTCTGGATTCAACCTCAAAGAATTCTTCCTTGCTTCCTCAAAAATTTCCCTTAGGTCGTTGATGTGGTCTTGGTCGGTCTTGCTTTTAATGATCATGTCATCCAAGTAGACCTCTGATATTCGACCGATCTGCCGCCTGAAGACCTTGCTCATCATTCTTTGATAGGTCGCTCCGGCGTTCTTCAGACCAAAGGGTATTACCTTGTACTGAAAATTTCCACGATCGGTCATGAACGCGGTCTTATGCCGATCGGGTGGGTACATAGTGATTTGATTGTAACCTGAATAGGCGTCTAGAAAAGACAGAAGTTTGTAGCCCGCAGCTCCGTCGACCAGCTTGTCAATGTTTGGCAGTGGAAAGGCGTCCTTTGGGCATGCCTTATTCAGGTCGGTATAGTTGACGCACATGCGCCACTTACCATTTTTCTTTTTTACTAATACGACGTTGGAAAGCCAAGTCGTATACTTAATCTCCTCAATAAAATTGGCCTTGATGAGGTCGTCAACTGCCTGTGCGGCCGCCAATGCTTTCTCTTCACTCTGAGTGCGCCTCTTTTGTGCGACCGGCCTGGCTGTCTCATCAACGGACAGTTGGTGGCAAGCAATTTCTATTGGGATCCCGGGCATGTCTGATGCCTGCCATGCAAAAAGGTCTGCGTAATCCCTGAGGCAGGTGATGAGCTCTTGCTTGTCTTGTTCAGGTAGGTCGCTCCCCAACTTAACTGTCTTAGTTGGGTCGTCCGATAACTGAACATCGATCAATTCCCCGTGGGGCTCGGGCCTCTTGAGTTTATTCTTTAGCTCGCGGGCTAAATCGTCGTCGTCGTCCTCAGGGTCGCTATCTGGGTCGTATCGGGCATCCAGGTCGGCAACATTGATCTGATGCCCCTCTCCAAGGTTCTGCGGTTTAGCATTCGTCACCTCCATATCACAAATCTCTTGATAGAGGAAATGGCTCCTCATGGCCGCCTCCATGTCGGCCATTACTGTCACCACCTGGTCGCTTTTGCTGTAAAACTTCATCTTCAAATGTACAGTTGAGGCTACGGCCTCCAATTTTCCCAGTGTTGGGCGGCCAATGATGCAGTGGTAACACGATTTGATTGGCAGAACTAAGAACGTCGTTCTGACCGTCCTGTACGACGTGCTGCCGTTCGTATCATCTCCAAAAGTGACAAGTAATTCTATCGTCCCCAGTGGGTAGGTGGTCGCCCCATTGAACCCGGTCAATGGGGTTGGTACTGCTTGGGGAATAATCTCGCTCCTATCCACATTTAACTTGTCAATCAATTCCTCGAACATGATGTCGGCCGAGCTCCCTTGGTCGACCAGTATTCTTCTGACCTCAGTGTTGGCCATTACGGCCGATACTACCAAAGGGACATAATTATTGACTTTTCCATCGAGCAAGTCTTCGTCCCCAAAGGAGATGGGCGGCCTATTCGAGGACGGCCGTGGGGTTGAAATTGAGCCGACCATCATAAGTTCATTCCACTTCCTCTTCATTGCCTTGTTGGACTCTCTGATATCCAACGGATTACCTCCATGGATGACCATGGCTACATTGCGGCCCTTCGACTGTCTGGGGTTGCGATCTTCCTCAGAATTGTTACGCGCTTGCTCGACCGTTGAGTTGACGATCGCTTTACCTTTGTCATTGGCGGGCTGGCCAACAGTTCTTTGTTCAGGGCGATCGTTTCCTCCATCTCTGATATATTGCCTCAACTTGCCCTTCTGTATGAGATCTTCTATATCATCTTTTAGGGCCATACAGTCATTGGTGTCATGCCCCTTACTTTTGTGGTATCTGCAGTATTTCTTGGTAGGCCGACCTCCTTTCTTCAACACTAAAGGATCAGGTCGCCTCACACCAGTGAACTCGTTGTTCTGGCACTCCGTGAAGATCTGCGCGATCAGAGTGTTCAATTTTGTACGATGCTCGTACTTCTTGGGCCGGTACTCGGGCTTACTGTCACGGTCTTGCCCCTTGACCGGCCTGCCATTCTCTTCCTTGGGGCGCGCGCGGGCGCCCTTGTCGGCGGCCAATTGCTCTTCATAGCCCATATGGTCGTTGGCCCTTCTGAGGAACAGGCCGAGGTCGTAGTAGCGGTTCAAAGAGAACTCTTCAGCAAATCTGTGGTTCTTTCTTATACCACGCTTGAGATACTTCAGCTTGTCCGTGTCTGATAGGTTGCGAACTGTGTCAGCCTCTGTCATGAACCGATCGATAAACTCTCTTAATGGTTCGTTCTCTCATTGGATGACCGAGTCCAAGTGCTCTTCATAACGATACTGACAACGGTTGGCCGTATAGTTGGCCAAGAACATTGCCACAAGACCTTCCCATGAAGAGACGGAGTTGGGACGTAGTGATTCCCACCATTCTAACGCCCGGCCTTCGAGCGACTGAGGAAAAAGTCTGCACTTCATCGTCCGTCCTAGCACCCTATAGCTACAGTAGTTGTTGAAGTACATGAGGTGTTTATCTGGGTCCCCGCGGCCGTTAAACTTGTTCAGATTCGGGGGCTTCCTCAGGTCCCTTGGGATGCGATAACGCCTGATTTCGCTGGTGAAAGGCCCTTGTCCGGTCGGGATGAGATTCTGCCCGTAGGGCTGCATGGCCGCATAAGTTTGGTCGACGGGCAAACCGTAAAGACCGACCGGCTGACCAAGGAGTCTGTCAGCAATTGGAGGGGGTCCATGGTATTGCGGAGCATGTGGCGACGACCGTCTTCTAGGCCGCTCTGAATAGTTCCTTCTTGGTCGGCTGATGGCACGGGAGACATCTCGAATCTCCCCCTTGCGGTAGTCGTCAAACTCCTCATACGAGTCCCACGACCTGCTTCTTGATCGGCGGGATCCCGAGGACTCGTTGGACGAGTATCTTGTTGGCGACCTTTCTGACTCTGGTCGGTAGCTTGAGTCAGCATAGTCGTAATCTTCCTCGGGGGAACGACGGTGGCGACTTCTTCGAAGAGGGGGCGACCTGTGAACGATCGCCCTTCTTGAAGGATTGCGTCGGGATACGCCTCGACGAGGAGGAGCTTCTCTTCGTGGTGGTGAGCGATGAGGCCGAGATGGTTGGCCTCGGTGACCGCTGTGCGTACGCGGGCGGATCGAGATCGACCCTCTCTCATAGCGTTCGATCAGTTCGTCTCGATCAGCGATCACTTGATTCTTTTGCTCCAGAATTTGTATGAGTGCTTGGGTCACATGCTCTGGCAATGCTTCTGGGATTCCCGCTTCGGCCAGCTCGGCCGGTAGTTGCGGGGCTGGCTGGGTAACTGGCCCGCGGCCGCCCTGCACTGAGGGTTCTTGGCGAGGCTCATCTTGTGATTCATGAACGGTCACAGGCATGCCCTCTGGGGTCCGTTGAGGTCGGTTCTGTCCAGAGGTGTTGATCCTGGAAGAAGTGCGTTTCTGGCGTGGCGGCATGGTTTGATGTGGAATAGCGCTCGGGCCTCCCACTGTGGTCGCCAATTGATCGTACCTGATCAATACGATTGGTTCAGCCTTTCCTTTGCACGAGAGGTTCGGGCTGTTTGATGTCCTAATTACCCTAAGAACCTCTTCAGATTTGGGTTTCAACCGGGAGGCAGTGAAACGAGCTGTGAACATGTTCGCCAGCTGACTCCATGAGGAGATGGAGTTTGGCTTTAGCTCTCGAAACAACTCTAATGCGGAATTTTCGAGAGTGAGGGGGAAGATTTTACAATGAACAGGCTCCCTGGCGCCTTTATAGCGCATCATCAGGGAGAAGTGTGCCATATGGCGGACTAGATCTCCGGTTCCATCATACATATTGAGAGCTGGCAGCTTTTCCAAGGCCCTTGGGATTCAGCATTCATCCACCCTTCGAGTGAAAGGTCCTTCATCGGTGTAACACCCCTTTTTCTACCCAACGGTTTATAAAAAAAATATCAGAGTTTTTCGCGCCAAAAGAGTGTCACATTTTTCGGACCGGAAAACCACTTCGCAAACAGAGTACTTTAATTATAACTAACTTCATTTCAAAAACATGCAGCGGAAATAAAAAGGTTTAACTTGGCAATCATACTTCAAAAGGTTTACAACTTAGAAGGGCATATACATAACACATAAGGAAAGACACAAGGACAACCCTCCCGAGTGCTACGTATCAGAGCCGACTCGACCATACTAGAAGAAGAATCTCTAGCCACCTTCAGTCACCGTCACCTGCAGGTTGCCGACATACGAGGCAACACGACGCAGTAGGGTGAGTCTCGATACATAGATAATAATAGATAAAACAAGAAACACGGTATAATAGGCACACCAGGGATACCATCAATTTAACTACACCATCAATACAGTTACACCAAATGCAGTTACGCCGAATACTGTTACACCAAGTACCGTCACACCAAATACAGTTACACCCAGAATACAGTTACACCATTAGTTTAAGAAGACGCAATCAAACACAGGACGTGTATGCAATGTATGAAATGCAACCCATAACTCCACTGGGCATATGCATGTGGATCCATTCACCAAAATTGCCTTGAGGGCATTCACCAAACACCAAAATATTTTAGGAGGCCGAGGCCTATTCACCAGAAATGCATATGATTATGCGACACCATGACTATGCACCATGACACCAAACACCGAATGATGTATTTATATTGCTCACCCATAATTTATATACTCACCAATCACCAAGATATATTCACCATTAATATGCATCATAAACATCACAATCACCTCACGACATCGTCATAAACGTATTTATATTGCTCACCAATAATTTATATACTCACCAATCACCAAGATATATTCACCATTAATATGTACCATAAACATCACAATCACCTCACGACATCGTCATAAACGTATTTATATTGCTCACCAATAATTTATATACTCACCAATCACCAAGATATATTCACCATTAATATGCACCATAAACATCACAATCACCTCACGACATCGTCATAAACGTATTTATATTGCTCACCAATAATTTATATACTCACCAATCACCAAGATATATTCACCATTAATATGCACCATAAACATCACAATCACCTCACGACATCGTCATAAACGTATTTATATTGCTCACCAATAATTTATATACTCACCAATCATCAAGATATATTCACCATTAATATGCATCATAAACATCACAATCACATCACGACATCGTCATAAACATCACCTTTACATTATTAGCCAGTTAGTACAGTTTTTAGAAACAACCCGAATGGTTCCCAGACTGGACAGATTCTGTCCTTCCACTTCAAATCACTCTAAACTGACTTACACTTGACCAAATGGAACAAAACCTTAGCCTTAACAAAAGAAATTTGAGTATAGTTTCTAATGGAAAAAGAATCATTCAAATCAGAGTTCAATTGAAGACACAAGACCTGAAACACTAAACCTATACCTAGTTTAAGTCCAGAAATTTGACCTGACTTGGGACGCTCATAACTCGAGCTACACTACTCCAAATTTAACCAAACCAGTGCCAAAGTGACCAAAATTAAGTCTGTTTTCTAACAAAAAAAGTCCCATAATTTTTTGACGAACAGAAAGTTCCCAGTTTTAAAAATACCGAACCTACGTCCAGAATGCTTCCAGAATATTACCCTAACTTGTGGAATTCATATCTCGAGCTACACAACTCTAAACGCAACCAAACCAGCGTCAAATTAACAAGAATTCAATCAAGTTTTTGAAATAACAAACCACATAATTTTTCAATTAGTAAAACGTTCTCAGTCACTGAAATACTAAACCTATGTCAGAACATCTCAAAACAGTGAATTCAACAACACAAACAACCATCACACTTCAGCCACATATAGATATTATAAACATCAACAGCAATTTAAACAACTACTCCTAACACCTAGTCCCCATGATTTCGTGGTTTATAAATTATTAACTATGAACGAGAGCCCCCTTACCTTATTGAAGAACTCGAATCCTTAGGCTTAGAAACCTTGAAAAACTTAGCTTTTCTTCTCTCTCCTCTTTTCTTTCTTGGTCACGAACTCCTCTCTTTCTTTTTCTCTATGGAAGCCACGAAATTCCTCTCTTTTTCCTTGCCTTGGCCACCACTCCTTAGCTCTCACTCTCTTACAAAAATCTAATTTTCTCAACTAATGAAACCCTAACTTAAAAACTCCTTATTTATAGGCTCACTTAACCAATCATGGACTTTCTTAGTTTATGACTTAATCATAGGCCTCCACTAACACCTCTAATTCGCCACCACCTATCCACATATACTAACAACTAATTATTTCTAATATTTTATCACATAAAATCCCTAAATAATTATTCCTATCATTTTATTTTATTTTTTTTTCTCAAACACAAACCCTAGATAATTAATTAAATAAATTAACTAATTATTTTGGGCTGTTACAATCGGAAAACCTTCTTGAGTTTCAAGGGGAGGTGTCTTCATAGTCTGAATATTGATACCTACGCCGGTTGGGGGATCTCTTCGATGGCGATCCCCGGTGGTGCCTCTGGTGGGTATTGACCCAACTCCTTGACCTCTCGCGAGAATTAGGGGATGCACGTGAGGAGGTCCTGGAGTGGGAGTCGTGAAGCTGGTAGGTATCATATGGAGGGGATGGAGGGGTCCTTGGAGGTGAGCCTTATCCTCCATGCCTGCGCTCCCGAGGGGGAGAGCGATGTACGTGCCTTCGCTTTGGGGGGGGAACGATGGACGTGATGCCTTCGAGGGGGAGACCGATGGCGTCTTGTAGCCACAGTTGTCGGAGGAGGGGTTCCCCAGCTGGGTGGAGGCTGCTCGGACAGGGAAGCCACACGCCTTTCAATCTACCTTAGGCGAGCTTCCTGCTGCAGCATAGCTTGAGTGCGATTGCACAGGAGATCCAAAAGTTGGCTCACATTCGAAGGCTGGGCAGGCTGACTGGTACCCTCGTTAGGTAGGCTGACGACGTTGCCCTCAGGAGTACCCTCTGGTAGGGGTGCGGATATGGCAACACTTTGAATCCGGGATCTGCCTCTGGGAGCCATGAAGCAGCAAGATAAAATTTCAAGGAGTAGTGATGATGTGAAAGATAGATATGTCCCACTGTGGTCGCCAGTGTTCTGTACCTTGCAGTATTGGGTTGACTGTAGTTGGTAGGTCTCTTGTTGCCTGGCAGGAGGTTAGTGTGAGCCCGGGGGGGTACCTGCGAAGCCACTCCGACGCTCAAGTCAGTATTGAGAATAGATGAGTGATTTAGCTAGGAATGAGAGTGTGTACCTTATGAAGGCAATGAGAGCCGGTACTTAAAGGAAATCGTGCCCGTTTGTGGATCGTCGGATCCGAAGAATCGATCTTAGCCATTCAAATGTGATGGCCTTGATTGGGCTTGTATGTTGTGGATATGGGCCGAAATGATTGGGCCAATCCATATCGAATTGCTAATTGCACCTCCTGATATTGCTGAATGGACCTCATAGTGCAGTCCAGAACACTTTTCATTTTGTCATTAGCTAATCTTGATATTTTTCTGAAAAAATGAATTTTATTTACTACTTTTTTTATTCTATTGTTACTATGTTATTTTCTACTTATAGTTTTAATTATATTCTATTTAGGGGAGTTGGTGGCCCAACTTTACTTTAGACTAATAAAAAATCATGAATTATTGATTTATTTTTTACCAACTTAAATTATCGATTTTTTTTAATTACAGTTCTGATTATATTTCATTTAGGGCGTCGGTGGGTCAATTTTCGACTGAATAAAAGATCATAATTTCATTTTTTTATCCAGCTTAAATTATTCATTTAAGTTATTCAAATAGTAATTTTAGTAGTGCTTGTTTTTTGATCTAGATTATTTTGTTATTACGTTGCTCAGCAAATTTTTTCGCTGAAATCCATGAAAAGTAAAAATTATATTATATTGAATATTAGAGTTTGAATTTTTTTATCTTATGGGCCTCGTATTTAAACTCGCTTCAGGCTCCACATGTGTTGGGTCGGCCCTACATCTGAATCTGACCTATAAAAAGTGAAGGGTCCCACTTTTTGTACCCCCACCTTGATACACGATATCCCCACAACCCATGTAAAATAGCCAAAATACCCTCCAACCTTAACAAAACTTTATTTTCTTTCTCATTCTTCACTTAATTCCGTTCTAGACAAAAGTAAGTCCGAAAATTTTTCTAAACAGAAATACGTAAATCCGTCAAGTAGGAAATATGTAAATTCGTTTTGAGTTTTTTTCCAAAACGGATTTACATACATCCGTATACTTTTCTTATTTTTGGAAACAAATGTACATAAATCCGCAGTTCAAAATGATTTTTCCAGATGGATTTATGTACATCCATAGTTCATGATTTTTTGGAATTTGGTTTTAGCTGCTGAAACCAATTTAGGGCAGCTTTCTCCAAGGTGAGGGGGAAAAATCTTGCAGTCGACGGGTTCCCTTGTGCCTTGGTAACGCATCATGAGGTAGAAGTAAGTCAGATGGCTATCAGGATCCCCAGTTCCATCATACATGTTGAGCATTGGGAGCTTCTCCAAAGCCTTTGGGATTGGGCAGTCATTGATCTGCCTGGTGAAAGGTCCGACATGGGAGATCCAAGGGTCGCGACGAGGTGACCAGTCCTCGAGATCCATGTCCTGGGTGAAGTCAATAAGTGTCATAAGGAAGGGGGGTTGGAATTGTGACCCTTTTAAAGTTAACCTGAAACAAGATAACTATCTTCACAACCATGATTAGATATTAAGATAGTGAGTGCTCTTAGTTGAGAAGGGTGAGTGAAAACAATCTTCTCAACTATGATAGCAAGTAGAGAAGGTTTATTAAAAACTGTCTTCTCAACTATGTAATGGAGTTGAAAAGGGTCAGTAAGTCTTTTCTTCAAAACATACTCTTAGATATTGATTTTCAGTACAGTGTTGAGATATGAGAATGTGTGTTATAAAGTGATATTGTTATGTTCAAAACCTTTAAGAGACATTAGAGTTTTCTACAAGCTTAGGGGAGATGTGAGAAGGGTTGAAAACAAAGTTTTAGATAAAAGAGTTTTTAGCAGAGAAGGGTTAGCATGCTGTATTCTCAGTTTTCATAAATCAACTCCAAGAGGAGTGTTTTGTCTCACAGTGTAAAGTAACTTAGAAAAAAAGCAGTAAATAACACAATGATGTATAGTGGTTCACCCAAAACCCTGGGCTACGTCCACTCCTCACTCCCTGTGAGTATTTCAACTATTTTCCAAACTGTTTACAACTTTTACAACCCCCCTAGGCTAAAAGTTCTCTTGGTAGTTTTCTTCACACAACTCTACCTACTGCTTTCACACCTAATACAATCCTTTTGATCTATTAGGTAGCTTCTAACACAGAAGCGACTCACTTCTCAAGCGCTACAGCAACACATGCTACTTGAGAAGGTTTCCTACAGGTTTTCTGTTTGGTGTATGGGTTTGTGGGATTTCTAGAGCTTGGTTGATACAAATGGTGTTTCAACAGACATTACAACACAAGCAAAAATACATACTCAGAGATCAATTGAACCCCTTCAGTTTAAGAGCAGCTGAGTATGGATGAGAGAAAACTTGACACTTGAGAAGATTGGAAGATTTGAGCTCAATGTACTCTCACACGGATCAACGATGGCTAGGAGCGTTTATTTATTGCTGAAATTATGTGTAATAACCTCCAGTCCATAGAAAAGAGTCGTTGGCAAAAGTTTATAGCCGTTTATAGCTGTTGAGAGGCTGTATGTTTAAAGACAGCTGTGTTTCTGCTTTTCTGCAGAAGACAGCTGTTTCTAGTTGTCATGACTCTTGTCAACTATGACTCTTCTCATCTATGACAGATTCTGAAGATGATGCTTCTCAAGTTTATGCTTCTCAAGTTGATACTTCTTATGAAGATATTTATGGTGTGACCTTTCTCAACTTGACTGTTAACATCATGACCCTTCTGATTGTCATGATGCTTCTCAACTTGACTCTTCTCATCTGATGCTTCTCATCTCTAGTCTTCTGAGAACCTTTCTCATGCTAGTTTTGTCATGATGCTTCTTAGGTTGACCCTTCTGATTATCCTTCTCATGTTGACACAGATTGAAATGATTCTTCTCACGATGATCTTTCTCAAGTTTACCCATTTGGTCTTGATCTTTGATCATGTCAAGAGAAGCCTTCTTCTTAAGTCATTGTGTTCAACATTGTTTTAAGTCTTCTCAAATATGATGCTTCTCATAAGCATATATCTTCTTGAGATTTCATTGGTTATTCCTGTTCTTATCTTTCACTCAAGAAGAAACATTAGTAGCACATGAAATCAGACAACTTAAGCTTCTCATGTGAAGTTTGTTAATCATCAAAACGAATTAGAGATTTTTCCTCAACACCGGGGGTCACTTCGGGCAAGAGACCTCCTTGGCTTTGATCTGTGATGCCCCCCTTTACGGGACTTGGCTCAGCTCCGGGATCTTCCTTTGGTGGTTAAGGATGCGCGTGATGAACTTTTGGATGATGAGTCATCCGGCCAGTAGGTGCGGTCAGGTGATGTTGGAGGAGTGCTTGGGGGAGAGCCTGATCTCATATTCCTGCGTCGCTGGGGAGGAGAGCGGCGAGCTCGCTTACGCCAGAGAGGAGAGCGATGATTGAGGCGCCTCCTTAGTGGAGATCTGGCATGTCTGGAGCTCACTGTACAAGGGCGAGGGGTGTTCTCATAAGGGCGAGATTGCTCAGGCATTGAAGCCACACGCCTCTCCATCTGCCTGAGGCGCACCTCTTGATGCGCCATGACTTGAGTGCGATTGTTGAGAAGGTCCAACAGTTGGCGAACAGTTGGAGGGTCTTCCTGCTGGACAAAATCCTGGGCCTGCTCTGGCTACTCGGATGGGGCCTGCTGAGGAGTCGGAACTTGAGAGGTGCTGCCTGGAGGGGGTACGACGACACCTCCAGGGGTGCCCTCCGGCTGAGGTTGAGATTGAGCTACTGCGATGCTGCGAATTCGTGGTCTGCCTCTGGGGGCCATCATAATGCAAGAGAAATTTCCTAAGAGTAGAGATGAGATGAAAGCTAGACAGCTCTCACTGTGGTCGCCAATGTTCAGTACCTAGCAGCGCTGCGGTGACTGCTGTTGGTAGGTCTCTTGCAATCCGAGTGGAGTATTGAATGGATTCCGGAGGGGGCACCTGCGATGCCACTCCGACGCCCAAGTCAGTATAGGGAATAAGAGAGTAGTAATGTAACTTCGAATGAGAATGTACCTAATTATGGCAATGTGAGCCAGTATTTATAGGGAATCGTGCCCGTTGTGAGCCGTCGGATCGATAGATTGGATATGAGCCATCCAAGTATGAGAATCATGGGTGGACTTGTATATTATGGATATGGATCAACATGATTGAGCCCGTTAACAAAGTAATATTGTAGCTCTGTTCCTTAGCTTTCCAACTCATACACGCACGCCTCAATCGGATATCCACAACCAAAGTTATGGTCTACAGAGTGGACAATGGTCAATATGCAGTATAATAAAAAATTAATCAAGAAATTACATTAATGCTTAAATAGGACCCAAAGTCTAGAAACATGCTAAGACTCAAATATTAGGCACAAAGAATAATTAAAAACACCAAGTGAAAACCTTTAAATAATGCATTAAAATGCACTGATTAAATTCCCCCACACTTAAGCTTTTGCACTACGGGTAAAATACAAAAAACAAGACAAAAAAACAATACATGAATTTCCAATGAACCTAAAGAATGCAAAGTCATAAAAGAGATGATTGCTTCAAGGAGAATGACAATCAAAGATAGTAGTTAATTGCAATCAAGACAAACAAGAGAATAGAGCACCAAAAAGTGAATCGTAAGTGATGAGTCCCCACATGATATGTATAAGTAATGCTCTTAATCACTCAAGTGGCTTGTGTTTACTCTCATATATATATATACACTAAACACATCATTGAGAGTTAGCACTACCATACGCTTGATAAGCTTCTAACATGCACATAAGATCAAAAGGTCTTTATAGGGTTGTAATGAGGGAAATGTCAATGTCGGATAATCCTAAGGGGGAACTAGGCTAAAAAGAATTAAAGAGGGCAAAGAAGCAATGAAAATAAATTGTAAAGTGAGCATTAGAGGATCCAACTTCAACAAGGAGGTATGATGAATTTCTCTATTTTGATATACTTCTCCACATAACTCTCTCCACACAACTTTCACTCTTCTTGATTTTTTTCTCGATAAATAGGATATTAATATTGATGGCCAGCTAGCTTAACATCATTGACACATACTCCCTCAGCCTTCTATGAAAGGTTTGAAAGTGTCTAATCACGTGCTTGAAGCTACAGAAAAAAAAACACCAAAATACAATACAACAATCTCAAAAGTGGGTAGCATCGTTCGCCACACCACCACACCAAGCACTAAAACAAGACTAACACATTACACACCTAACTAAAAACAAAAAGTAAAAGAAGACTAAAAGAAACAGATCACTAGGGAACAACAACATGAAAAGCTGGAAGAAAAAGGCATCCGAGGATGGATCGAGGTACACGCCTAGACAGTCCGTATCTTGCACGACTGTGTTCCCTTCGCCGTCAGCAATGATTCCCGAAAACACCTATTATGAACAAAGAGCTGCACACTACCAGCATCTTATTTTACATCTTCATGAACAAAGCAAGTCGCTGGGTCAAGCTCCAATAGGGACCAAAGCATACACTAAAAACACCACCTGAAAATAGAAGAAACTGCTAGTCAAAAATGAATCAAGCTTCCTTGACTTAGGACACGATCAAAGTAAGATTTCAACACCCTCTTGCTCCTCAATTGTAGCCCACATCCAAATAACCTTTGTGAGGATTACAAACGGCGATCCAACACTTACTGTGTCGTAATAATTGATCCTATTTGTAAAGGCCACCTTACTATACAAGACTACTACTTCTTAACCACCCAGGGCTGTTCATGGTTCGGTTCGGAAGGAAAACCGAACTGAACCGAACCGAACTGCAGAGACATTTCTCTCAAACTGAACCGAACTGCGTCAACAGTTTATACTAACCGAACTGAACTGTTCTAACGGTTTGGTTCATGTTACGATAAATTGTGAGCTATTTTTCTGAACTATTGTACCAAACTGTATTAATCTGTTCAAGAAGCTGACCAAAATGAACTTCCATCAAAACCATCAAAATTTCAATATCTCTTCTCGATCTTTCACTGAGAATAATAGACAAACCAAATTCTTGTTCCTTTCATTTTTTTTTCTGCCAAACTTTAATTTTCTTGATTTTCCACTTCCCTTCTCTATAGTGCTTTGCATCCTATCAAAATCAGATCCATCAAAAAAAAATTATCAAATGCCAAAAAGCCATACGTTGTAGCCAAAAAAATTCCAATCTACTTCTCACTGTAACACCCCATTTCTACCCGGCAATTTAAAATAAAAATATCAGAGTTTAAAAATCATTTTTAAGTTCATCCAAAAAGGGACGCTACATTTACTTCAAATCAACAAACACAAATTGATAATAAATCATCATTTCAAAAGACATGATACGTAGCTCCTCAAATAATGGGCGAACCCTCAACAACTAGTCAGTCTACACAGTAATAGTTCATCATCACGCAGCAGAATAAAAGGAAACAGTTCCCAAAACATTGTTATAACGGTACTAAAACAAAGCATCCAACAGTATCACATAACATAACAACTAAAATAGCTAATGTTCGCCCCCCAGGTGCTACGTATCAGAGCAACGACCGACTCGAGGAATGAAGGGGTAAAAGCCTTCACATACGGTTACCTGTAGAGTAATATTCAACATAAGGGGTGAGTCTCAAACAATATAATAAAGTTTATGATAGGCAGTATGCCAGAGTAAAGAACTACATCAACCACAGCAATATATATATATATATATATATATATATATATATATATATATATATATATATAAGAATTACTACACAACCACATCAATATTTATATCCGTCACATAAATATATACATATCAACCCAAGTAATATCATCAATGATAAGGATGAATGTATGAAGTGCAATGCATGTGGTACCATCATCGTCAATAATTTTGCCATTGGGCACATCGTCAATATTTGAGCGTCATCATCGTCAATAGCTCGAGGCCGAAGCCTTACATCGTCAATATATGCATATGTAATGCATGCGACTCATGAACAACCAGCAGATCATAGTCATAACAACAACAACATCGTTCATATCATCATCATTATTTGGCCATTAGACCCATCGTCATAAACAACATCGAAATCATTTGGTCATTAGACCCATCGTCATTAACAACATCGAAATCATTTGGTCATTAGACCCATCGCATTAACATCAACATGGCAGCACAAGATTGACGCTCAGCAGCAACTCACAACACAACACAGTACCCAAGACACAACCAGGCAGCAACAGGACACTAAAAAGGGTTTTAGACACCGAAATAATTTTACAACGCCAACAACAACGACCGCCGGGGACAGCCACTTGAGGCGCCCAGAAACCATCATAAAAATAATAATTTTTACTTTAAAAATAGAATATAACAGTAGGAAACTGAATAAGCTTCACAACGCACTTTGAAGCACTTAAAACGGACACCCGAGTCAAAAGATATGTCAAAAACAAAGTCGGGGAACATTTGGGCAACATCCTGAAAATGACGCACAGCAGCACAGAAAACTGGCGCAGGAGGGATCCTGGCGCCCAGCAGCACAGAAAACTGACGCAGGAGGGATCCTGGCGCCCAGCAGCACAGAAAACTAGCGCAGGAGGGATCCTGACGCCCAGCACTTAGACACAGGCAGCAACACAAAAACTGGCGCAGGCAGCAACATTGGCGCCAGCACTTAGACAGAATCAGCAACACAAAAACTGGCGCAGGCAGAAACATTGGCGCCAGCACTTAGTCACAGGCAGCAACACAAAAGCTGGCGCAGGCAGCAACATTGGCGCCAGAACTTAGACAGAATCAGCAACACAAAAACTGGCGCAGGCAGCAACATTGGCGCCAGCACTTAGACAGGGACAGCAACACAAAATGGCGCCCTTGGCGCCTAGGGTCCTTCTACCCCAAATTTTTCTAGACTATCATGTGTTCAATCACCAACAATAATTTCAAACGTCACATATTCATTTCAACATCATCAAATACACGTTTTACCGAGCACTTAGCATGCATTCCAATCCTCACATACCTCTAACAATTCGGATGCTTCTCAACAAACATCTAGTGAGCATCAACTCATCATCAATACGTTCTTACATAAAAACCAACATCAATTCACTCGAAAATCACAACCAAGAGCGACATAGATCCTAACCCCACATACATCCCATCATATGCCCTATTATAAAGTAAGACCCACCCTTACCTAATATTAGGATAGCACCACTTCCCTTGAGAAAGTCACCTACAGAACCTCAGCAACAATGGCGCCTCTTCCCTCCTCCTGATTCGTGAACTCGCCCCCTCTCCTCTTCTCCCTTGTGCGCGCCGTAACCTTCCTCTTCTCCTCTCTCTATTCGCATTTTCTTTCTTTTCTCCAAATGATGCGAATTGCATCACTCCCTAGCGCCTAGGAGCCTAAGTCAATGGGCTTGGGCTCTTGGGCCAATCTTACCGCTCCGTAATTACCGGATACTACTCCCTTCATTTAAATAAATGACCATACTAATAATTTAATAAAATTTTATCAATGTAATACCTAAATAATTTAATCAAATAATTAATTAAATTATTTTGGGTGTTACACTCACCCTGTAATCGCACCATCAGGTAAGAATCAATCATCTTAATAATGCCATACGTTGTACCATTTTGAACTTTCCACCATGGGAAACTGCCCACGGCTTGTTCGTAGGGGGGCTACAATTTGTGTAGATGGAACAATTTTGAAAGTAGATTCCGATGAGAAATGAGATCGATTAAGCAAATGATTCCAAGGAGAATTGATTTGAAGGGAGCAACTATAATGTGGATGGGGTTAATCAGACTTTGATTTGATTTTAAAATTTGTAGGTTTAGTAATTGGGAATTTGTGCATGGTTCAGTTCATTTCAGTTCACAAACTGAACTGTGTTTAAAGTTCAGTTAGTGAACTGTTTTTAATATGTCAGTTCAGTTCTCGAACTTTAATCAACAGTTCAGTTTCACACAGTTCAGTTCGGTTCAGTTCAACAATTCGGTTCAGTTCACCAGTTCTTTTGAACTGCCCTAACCACCCCCTTGGCAAGATATGAAGCAAACAAAACCCCAAGTTCTAACTGTAAGCAGACTCAAGCAGTACCAAAGAGACTTTCACTCTTCTTGATACAAGATAAAAAGATATATACACTTTGCATTTTTTTTTCTTTTCTTTTGACTTTTTTTTTCTCTTTTTTCTTTTTTCTCTTTTATTTTCTTTTGGGTGAATATTTTTCGAAACAAATGTACTTGCTAAACTTTTCATTGAGAACCCAAAAACTAACCTAAGTGAGAACCACAATTGCACAATCTGGACACCCCACACTTATGGATTTGACAATTTTCAATTCTAAGCTCCTTCCCCTCTAAGATTGAGTAATATCATTGTTTTTCACTTTTAGGCTTGTAATGAGCTATAAAACAAAGAATGGGATAAAAAGGCTCAAAGGGGCTTACACAAAAGGATAAATTCAGGGTAGGCTTATTTGGCTAGTAGCTAAGAAAAGAACAAAATTGCCTAGATCATTTCAAACATGCATGTGAACAAGTGTTTCAACAAGAATAAAGTCAAGTTCTAAAGCAACTAACAAACATGAGTGAGTCACACACAAGAACAGAGAGAATGGCAAAAGATTAGTTCATCCATTATAAGGCTCAATTCTCACCAGGGACAATGGCTATCACAAATGATGCAAAATCTAGTGCTCATATCCAACTTATTAAACCAAGAGCAACAAGAAATGAATCAAGTCATGTCACAACACCTATGGTCCTAGAATAGTGAAATCACTCACAATTTAAACAAACCAAGAACTCATTGAAAAACATGCAAAAATAATTTTTTTTCTTTTTTTATAGTTAAAAATTAAAAACATAAATACTAAAACACACATCCCAACACTTAAATCACACATTGTCCTCAATGTAAGAAACAAGTATAACTTAAGGATAAGAAAAGAAAACTCCCTCTTGAAGGTGGAGAACTTGAAGCTTGTGGGTGGTTGGTATTTGCCAAAGAAGGCTCTTTTATGGTTACGGCATGCATGTTTGGTCACCTTCTTCTTCTTCCACACATCCAGAATCAAGGGATTGAGTTGTAGCGGTGTTTGCCATTCTTTCTTGCCAGAAATGACCACCAAGGTCCATCCGATACCTTTCCTATGTCTGGGCTTTCTAAATAAGTTCACTCCTCCTGCCTTTGAAGTACCCACTATTTCACCCTAAGAACTATGTTATCCTATGTCTAGGACTTAACATGGTTTTAATGAAGTTTTCTTTATTACACAAGTTAACAAAGCCTTCATTAAAACACTCACCCTTATTAGTCTTGATTTCTAATTATAAACCATGTCTGTGAATATAACTCTACTTATTCTAAATGATCAACCTTAAAATAAGATGAATTTAGTATAACACAAGACCCAAAATGCGTACAACACTGAAAAGCACAATAACTTACTCAAAAGTTCATTATAAAGTTAGAACATCTCAACCAAAACGGTTTAGCTCATAATATGCATCGCAAGGCAAAGATAGATGAAATAAAACATATTAATATAGATGAAAGTACAAGAGATATCAATAGGGTAGAGATTACACTGATTGAAGTACTCTTGCATAAATTTTCCCAGCGGTGCAGAAGCACTGACTTCCTGGTGCAGTTGCACCTAACTAAGTTGATGAAGAAGTGAGGGAAGAATTTATCGATTCCTTCCTTACCTTCTTGCCAACTAACTACTACTAAAACTATAAGAAATGAAACTACTAAATTATAAGTAAAGTGTATGATCTACATATTATGGCGTGAGATATGCGATGCTCTTCAAGTGAGAAGTGGAAGCCTTTTTATAGCCTTGGAGGTTTCCTTCAAGTGAGGGTTTGCTTGAAAACCAAGTTAACCTAAGGAGGCTTAACCATGGTTTCTTTTCTGATTTTTAATTCTAGAGATTGAGTCCAGCACTCATCTTTAAGGAGAGGTCCAATTGTGGAAGGCCATTTGTCTTTAGATGAGTAGCCTTTCATAATGAATTCGAATAGTGGGCGCCTCCTTATGCATGTTGGCATGTGCCTCCATGTGATTTGTGACAAAGCATGATGTCATAGAAGTTTTGGTGCAGAGGTATGAATTGAGGTGCTTCCATTGTGGGGTTATAAACCTTCAGCGCAGGATGGTGCAGAAGCACCTAAGTGCAGTTGCACCTTAGTGCAGTTGCACTTGTTTGTAATTGTAGTTTAGTGCAGATGCACTGTTGTTTCCATGGTGTATTTGCACCTAACAGAAAGTGTATTGAACAAACACATCAAACATACCAATATATATACAAAATGCTTAAATCATTACGTAATCTTCTTTGAAAGATAAAATGTTGTTATCTTTATTTATACTATTATATTTAACACATATTCTACTTGATTTCAAGTAATTAGTTATGATTAGACGTATGAATAACTCTATATAAAATGGAGTTATCACACCCCCAAACTTAAACCATTGCTTGGCCTCAAGTAATGACAAAAAATAAAAATACAAGTAGGATTTTTAATTTAAAGAAGAATAGATCAGCTCATATTTTTTTAAAGAATGATTTTGCATTTGATGAACTTCATTTTTTAGAACATTTTGTCTTTGTGCCTTTGAGTTCCCAAACATCCAAAGTTTATTAAAACTCATTTATGTGAGTGTGTGCCCCACTGAGATCCAATCAGTTCCAAAACTAAGTAAAAAGTTTCTCTTTCACTTTTGGAAATTTTAGATCACGTTTGGTCAAAACAAAGGTGTTTCAAAATATAGATTAGACTAACAACATCTTCAATACTTGGGGGGGCTTTAAGTACAACTAAGGACTTTGATTGAGTATTTCAAAACTGTTGAGTCAATGCACTATACTTATTTATGGTGGTTCTTTTCTTTGGTGCAGATGCACCTTGGTGCAGTAGCACTGAATATTTTTGTGAAGTGCAGAGGCACTGAACTTTTTGTAATGGTGCAGATGCATTTGAGTGCAACTGCACTTGATACTATATTTCAAGACTTGTAGCATATAATGCCCTCCTCACTGACCTCCTTATGCATACTTTTTTCTTTGGTTTTTTTGTTTTTCTTTTCTTTCAAACCAAATGCACTGTTTGGAACAGGTTCAGTTTAAATGATTTGGGTAAATATAACTATTTTATAACACTTTGAGCTCTGTTGTAGTGATTTTGGTAACCTATTTGAATTGACTACTCTAAGCTTCTCATACTCAGCCTTAGTATTCATGGAAATTCCCCCAAACTTAATTCTCTATGCTCTTCTATATTTTTAGTAAAAATTTGTTTTTGACCTTGGTTTTCTAAAAAAAATCCCTTTTGCATCAGGTAGTTTTTCAAATAGCAAGGTTCTTTTCAAAACTCAATTTTGATGTGTCAAAGTAATAATAAAAATTAGTCATCAAAATGAGGAGAGGGGTTAATACATAAGGGATATCAACAAAATATATAAGTATTTTTAAAGATAGCATCATTAAAGATTTTACTCTTTCTTGGCACCACTCCTGATCCTTGAGCTGATCCTTGAGCTGGTTCTGCAAGGAATGTGCTTGACCTTCTGTTTTTTCTTCTTTGACTCCTCAGCTCTTGGTGCATCTGCACCAACCTCCTGTGTTGCTGGTTGTGCTTCCTCAGCTTCTTTTGTTGCAGGCTCCTCAGTTGCTTGCTTAGCACTCTGTCCTTCTTCACTAACTGTTTTCACCACAGCCTTTGAAAACTCAGCCTGCTTTTTGAAGAATTTCTGGGTGTTGCCCAGTTCTTCTTTCTTCTTCTTTGATAGCTCTTCCTGCACCAGTTTGACAGTGTCTTCTTTATTCTTTGGTATGACTGTCACTGTTGGAGTATCTTGAGATGCATCTGCACTAGGTGCAGAAGCATCTGTTGCTGGTAGATCCTGTTCTTCAGGGCTGGATTTTTCTTCTTCTTCAGTGGGCTCTTCCTGAATAACCTGCAAAGTTTGTTTCTTAGGCATAATGTTAGAAGTTTTAAATATTGGCTCAGTGGTTTGGGGTGGGGTTGTGTCTTGAGAAGGACTGGTTGCTGGTTGTTCAGTTGGTTCTGTTTCAGATTGACCTTTTTGGTTTATGGGTGGTGGTGATGATGACTGTGGAATGGGTGATGGTGATTTAGAATTTGGTGGAGTAGGTGTTTTTCCAGTGGATGGTGATGTTGATATGTTTTCTGGTTGTGGGTGGGTTGGTGGAGTAACTTGGGTGAGGAGTGGTTCTGTTTGGGCTCTGCCTTCATACTTCTTTCTCACTATTTCCTCCATGCTCATATTCTGATCCTCTTCTTCCCCATTCTTGCCATCACTTTCAGTAGTGCTCTCATCATCATCTTCATCTTCATTTTCTCCATTTCTTTCACCATTCTTGTCAGTGTTTCATCCTCATCAGTCTCAGCTAGCTCCTCACTTAGCAGTTCTTCCTCTTCTTCCTCATTCTTTTTCTTCTTCCCTTTTTGCTTCCTGTTTGTCTCCCTTTTTCTTTTCATGACCTTTTTCTTCTTATTTTCCTCTTCACTCTCTTCACTTTCTTCCTCATTTTCTTCTTCTTTCTCTTCCTGTTATTCCTCTTTTTCCTCTTCTTCTAGATTCTGAAAGACCCATGTTGGAAACACTGGGGTTTCTATCTGAGTTGGAACCTGAGATATCTCCATCAACCTGAGTTGTAGCCACTCATGCTGTTCTTGCTGAAATTTCCAAACTGCCTGGTGCTTCTGCACTAAATGCTCCTACACCAGGTTAGTTTCTTCAGCTTTAATTTTTGTTCTTTCTTTCATCTCAGCAGATAGTGGGCCTGGAGGATATTTTCTTTGCTTATGTTCTTCAG
The DNA here is from genome assembly GCA_039519185.1 of Astragalus membranaceus. NCBI lineage: Eukaryota > Viridiplantae > Streptophyta > Magnoliopsida > Fabales > Fabaceae > Astragalus > Astragalus membranaceus. The sequence continues at coordinate 79,866,908 of CM076850.1, read as the reverse complement.
GACTGATATTTCCCCCTTGCTTCATACACAGCTCAGTGATCAAGCATGGGAAAAATAGAAATCCTTCCTCCCTTTCTGCACAATCTAGAATCTGTTTATTGATAATCTTCCCCACATCCACATTTTTATTTGTTAAGATTGCATCCAATAGGATCAATCCATCTTTGGACAGTGTGTATGTGTGGGATGTAGGGAAAATGGAACAATCAATGAACAGATACCAATTGCCTAATTCAGGGATTAAATATCTATTTTTCAGTTTTAATTCAGTATTGGTGATCTTATCCCATTTGGAGTTTTTCACAGCAATTCTGGATTTAACTCTTTCCATTTCCTTCTTTTTCTATTTTTTCTTTCAAATCAGACCCAGAATAGACTAAGTTATAGTGATTATTGATTCTATCAGCACTGAAATAAACTTTCCTACCTCTTACCACAGAATGATCGTGCTCCTTACCCTGTTTGTTGTTTTGAATCTCAGAATAGAACTCTCTGACAACCTCCCCCAAATAGAAGGCTCTGTGCTGTATGAACAGATCCCAGTGGAGACTTGAGATTGTTGCCATGAAGTTAGGGTGTGCCTTCATCAGACTGTAGCCTCGTTCATGAAGGAATTTTCTTTCCTAGAAGTGTGCGAATTTACGATCCACAGTGATTGAAGCAGGTGCAGTTGCATTGGACTGCTTCTTTGGAATTTGTTGTGCTCAGGTAACTGTGCTAGTTCTGCTCTTGCCTGAGGTTTTATTCGCGCTTTGCTTGCGAACCATTTTTGATTGTTGGCAAGGAACTTTGGAAACTTCGCAAGAGGATGGAACGGCGCCAAAAACTTGGTGTTTTCAGAAATTAGGGTTTCTTACCAGAGAACGGGATTTGGTGAGTGATTTGCGGTTTCTGTTAGTGGGGGAGTGATTAGAGGTGAGGGAAAACGGTAACTTGGGGGAGCTTGTGTATGTTTAATGATGGATAGTAGCCGTTAGGGGTGTGTGTAACTGCATGCATGAGGACACGTGGGGGACTAGGTGACACCACACGAAGTCTAGGCCACAGATCATAACTGCAGTTTTGTTGTGCTGGCACTTTTTGAAAAAATTTCCACCCAAGTGTATTTTTTTGAAATTCTGGTGCAGTAGCACTGAGGAACTGCTAGGTGCAGATGCACTAAAAACCCGTGTTCCTACAAAACACTTGAAAAACATCAAATTGAACAAAAATTGCAAAACTAAATATTTAATAACATGGGTTGCCTCCCATAAGCGCTTGTTTTAAGAGTCTTTCAGCCTGACTATCTCCTTTCCTTAGAGATTTTGAAAATGGGTGGTGAGTTTATTGTAACAGCCCAATTAATTGAGTTAATTATTTTGTTAAGTGATTTAATTATTTAATTGATTTAACTGTGTCAGTAATTAATTTATGTAGTTAAATATCTAGGATTTGTGTTTTGAGAAAAAATTAGTGAAATAATAAAATATATGTATGCTTGTGTATGTGAGCTTTATTAGGAATTGGAACGAATACAAATAAGAGGATTAGAGGAGAGGGCCTTGTGTGGGTTAAAAATAATAAAATTAGAGGTGTTAGTGTTAAGCCCTTGATTAATTCGAATTAGCCCAAGAAGAAGCCCAAGCCCGTTAGCTGAGACATTAGGTGCTGGGGTTAGGGGTTTTGCGCCTCCAGCTTGTGAGAAAGAAAGAAAAACGTAAAAGAAAGAAAAGAAAGAAGAAGAGAATCGCAAAAGTGAGAAGAGAGAAGAGAGAAAACTCCCTTCTTCCTAGGGAGTTTGGGTGTTGCTGGAAATTCTGTCTAAGTCTGTGTCTAGCTCCTGGGAGCCAGGCGCCCATGTGCTGTGTCTGTGTTGCTTGTGTTTGGTTCTGTGTCTAGACACTAGGCGCCGGGTTCCCTTGTCTGCGCCACTGTGTTGCAGAATTGTGTTGCTCGTGTCTAGGCACCATGGGAGCCGAGGGTCCCGGAGATTGGATGCTCGGTTTGCTTTCAAATTTGGTATGGGAGTTCCTGGGCACAAAAAGAGTCAGTTTCATGTGTTGGGTCAAAATTTGGCCGTGTTCCTTGCGCCATGGGCGCCAAGGGCGCCAACTTTTTAAGAGTGGTTTTGCAATTTTGGGCTTTTGGTTATCATATATATGTTAAATGGCTCGTACAAAATGAATTTTAGGGTCAAAAACCTTGTGGTTCAGTTTGGCTCCTAGGCTCCTATGGGTGTCTAAGTGTGCCTCAGTTTCTGTCTAAGTGCTGGGAGCCTGGCTCCCAACACCCAAACTTACGCACAAGAGAATCGTGAAGCTCAAACCTAGGAAGAAGGAGGAAGAAGCTCACGCATTGCTCAAGGAAAGAAAGAGAGAAGGAAGACTTGTGGGTGTTGTTGGTGACTCTTGGAGGGTGCTAGGTTTCTTCATCTTCATAAGGTAAGGGGGGATTCTCTAGCCTAATGGGTTTATGTATGATGGGGTTTATGAGGGATAAACACTAGGTTGTCATGAGCATGTTTGTCTTAGTGTGAACTACATGAATTAGAGCCTATAATGCCTTGTCTTGAAATTTATGCAAACCATGATGATGGCATTCTGAAATTCGTGTTATATATGTGCATATGTGATAATTAAAATGTTGATTTCATGTTGATAGCCATTGGTATTGAAAATGTGTTGATTTGTGATGGAATAGTCATGTTTTAGTGTATGCATGCAAGGTGTTTGATGAATTGTGTGTGAGAATTATTTTTGGTGAAAAACATGATGGTCAGTCTTATATTGATAAATTAAGGTTGGAGATTTAATTTGGGAATTTTTGGTGGTGAGGAACTCGAATTTGGTTGGCTCTTTAGGCTCCTAGGGAGTTTGGGTGTTGCTGGAAATTCTGTCTAAGTCTGTGTCTAGCTCCTGGGAGCCAGGCGCCCATGTGCTGTGTCTGTGTTGCCTGTGTTTGGTTCTGTGTCTAGACACTAGGCGCCGGGTTCCCTTGTCTGCGCCACTGTGTTGCAGAATTGTGTTGCTCGTGTCTAGGCACCATGGGAGCCGAGGGTCCCGGAGATTGGATGCTCGGTTTGCTTTCAAATTTGGTATGGGAGTTCCTGGGCACAAAAAGAGTCAGTTTCATGTGTTGGGTCAAAATTTGGCCGTGTTCCTTGCGCCATGGGCGCCAAGGGCGCCAACTTTTTAAGAGTGGTTTTGCAATTTTGGGCTTTTGGTTATCATATATATGTTAAATGGCTCGTACAAAATGAATTTTAGGGTCAGAAACCTTGTGGTTTAGTTTGGCTCCTAGGCTCCTATGGGTGTCTAAGTGTGCCTCAGTTTCTGTCTAAGTGCTGGGAGCCAGGCGCCTATGTTGTGTGCCAAATTTTCAGGATGTTGCCTAAATTGTCCCAAATTTATTTTTGACATAACTTTTGACTCGGGTGTCCGTTTTGGACGGTTCAAAGTGAATTTTGAAGCTTATTCAGGTGCCCACCTGGATATTCTATTTTCTGGGCAGAACAAACCATTTTTCAGACATTGGTCTCAGGTGTTGTGTAAGGTGTCCGTTAGGTGTTTTCGGTGCCTCAAAATAGTTTAGAAAAGTAATAATTCTGAAAGTTGTCATTTCTTTGGTGTGATTATTGGTTGTTGCTAGTTGGGCACCTCAAGTGGCTGTCCCGGTGATAGTGTTGTCGTTGGGAATCCGTTTTGGTGTTTCGGTGTCATTTAAGGTGGTTGTTTTTGGTGTCGTTAAAGGTGGTTGTCCTCGGTGTCATTAAAGGTGGTGATTTTGGTGTCGTTAAAGGAGGTTGTACTCTGGATTTTAAAGGAGGTTGTATTTAAATATTTAAGGAGGTTGAGGCTTCGGTTTAGAGCAATAGGAGGTTGTGCTTGTAAGATGGTCATTAATGTTAAAGGATGTGGATATGATTGTTATAGGTGGTTGCTGCTGGTTGCGTTTGATGCATTAGCATGGTGTTGTATACACTTCATTTGCATGATTGTTTTAAGGAGGTTGGGGCTTCGGCCCATGTTTAAGGAGGTTGGGGCTTCGGCCCATGTTTAAGGAGGTTGGGGCTTCGACCCATGTTTAAAGGAGGTTGTATTGGTACCACATGCATTATGCCCACTGTTGGGGCTGCGTCCATACATTGCATAACATGGGTGATGATCTCGGCGACTGTGCCTTGGTGATGTTTGTGATGATGAAATAACTGTTCTACCCTTGATGTTGGAATCGACTGTTTTGCCCTTGACGTGTGTTTGGTGTGGTAGACTTAGGTGTTATGTTCTATCGTATTCCTTATCATGTATTCCTATTATGTGTGAGATATCTCACCCCCTTTCTGTGGTATGTTTACAGGTGAGTTCGAGTGAAGGCAGTTTACCTTCACGTAGTCGGGTCGGTGTCTGCTCTGATAAGTAACACTCGGGGAAAGTCGTTGTTTAATGTTTTGGTTACTTTAAACCTTGTACTAAAGACTCATGTTTTGACTCCGCTGCATGTTTTAATGAAGTTGTTTTATATTTAAAAAAACTCGGATTTTATGTTGTTAACAATGTAACACTTCTTTGGCGCGAAAAACTCTGATAATTCTAAATAAATCTATTGGGTGGAAAAGGGGTGTTACATTTATCCCTCCCCACATGTTCACCATAGTACATTTTGACTCTCTACCCATTTACTTTGAAAGTGGTATTTGTGGCTACATCATATAAATCAACTGCACCATGGGGGTAAATTTTGACTAGTTTGAATGGTCCTGACCATCTTGATTTAAGTTTTCCAGGAAATAATTTCAACCTGGAATTGTATAACAAGACCATTCCTCCCTCTCTAAGTTCTCTTCTTTGGATTCTTTTGTCATGCCAAGCTTTGGTTTTTGTTTTCTAAATTTCTGCATTCTCATAAGAGAATTGCCTAAATTCCTCTAATTCATTTAATTCTAAAACCCTTTGTGCACCTGCCTTGTTGAGATCATAATTCAGCTTTTTCATAGCCCAATAAGATTTGTTTTCCAACTCAACAGGCAAATGACATGCCTTGCCATAGACTAATCTATAGGGGGACATACGTAAAGGTGTTTTAAATGCAGTGCTGTATGCCCATAATGCCTCATCTAAATGTAGAGACCAATCTTTTCTTGATGGTCCAACCATTTTTTCAAGCATTCTTTTAATTTCCCTGTTTGATAGTTCAGCTCGCCCACTTGTTTCTGGGTGGTAGGCTGTAGCAATCTTATGCTTAATCCCATATTTTGCAAGAAGATTTTCAATGAGTTTATTGCAAAAATGTGATCCTTCATCATTGATGATTGCCCTTGGGGTGCCAAACCTTGTAAAAATGTTTTTCAAAAGGAATTTGCTCACAGATTTGACATCATTATTAGGCAATGCTACTGCCTCTACCCATTTGGACACATAATCAACAGCTACCAAGATATATTGTTTGCCAAAAGAAGGTGGAAATGGACCCATGAAGTCCATGCCCCATACATAAAAAAGTTCAATTTCTAATATATTGGTTCTATGCATTTCATGTTTTTCAGAGATATTGCCTGCTCTTTGACATTTGTCACAAGTTTTGACCATTGAATATGCATCTTTGAATAAAGTTGGCCAATAATAACCAGACTGTAATACCTTAGCTGCTGTTCTGTTACATCCAAAGTGACCTCCATATGGTGCAGCATGGCAGTGCAGAAGCACTGCTTGCTGTTCTTCTTGGGGGATACATTTCCTCATTAATTGATCTGGACACATTTTGTAGAGAAATGGCTCATCCCAGTGATATTCTTTGATTATGTGAAAAAATCTCCTTCTTTGTTGGTAAGTCATATCCACTGGTACTACTTTGCTTACAAGAAAGTTAACAATGTCAGCAAACCAAGGTGCAGCTGCACTAGGTGCATCTGCACCAGGTGCAGAAGCACAGGATGTTGTTACAGATATTGCTAAAAGTTTTTCATCAGGAAAACTTTTTTTAATCTCTCCCTTCTGTGTACCTGTTCTTTCACCTTCAAGTCTAGATAAATGGTCAGCAACCTGATTCTCCACCACCTTTTTGTCTCTGATTTCAAGATCAAATTCTTGAAGGAGGAGAATCCATCTTATTAACCTTGGTTTTGCATCTTTTTTGGAAATTAAATACTTGATGGCAGCATGATCAGTGTAGACAATAATTTTGGTGCCAACCAAGTAAGATCTAAATTTATCAAATGCAAAAATCACTGCTAACAATTCTTTTTCTATTACAGTATAATTAATTTGTGCTTCAATTAATGTCTTGCTAGCATAATAAATAGAATGAAAGATTTTGTCATACATTTGCCCTAAGACAGCTCCTACAGCAAAGTCAATAGCATCACACATTAATTCAAAGGGTCTGCTCCAATCTGGTGTAACAATTACTGGTGCAATCACTAATGCTCTTTTGAGTTTTTGGAATGCTTCTATACATGGTTCATCAAATCTTTGATGTCCTTGAAAAATCTTTGATAAATCTTCTATAGAAGCCTGCATGGCCTAAGAAGCTTCTGATTCCTTTGACAGTTGTTGGAGGTGGCAGTCTTTCAATGACCTCAATCTTGGCTTGATCTACTTCTAGACCTTTCTTTGACACTTTATGTCCTAACACAATGCCTTCTTGTACCATGAAATGGCATTTCTCCCAATTGAGCACTAAATTTGTTTCCTCAAATCTTTGGAGAATTTTCTCTAAATTTGATAAACATGATTGAAATGTGTTTCCAAAGACTGAGAAATCATCCATGAATACTTCCATTGATTGCTCAATGAAGTCAGAGAAAATGGACATCATGCACCTTTGAAATGTTGCAGGTGCATTATATAGTCCAAAAGGCATCCTTCTAAATGCAAAGGTTCCATAGGGACATGTAAAGGTAGTTTTTTGTTAGTATTCAGGTTCTATTGCAATTTGATTGTATCCTGAATAACCATCTAAGAAACAATAAAACTCCTTACCTGCTAACATATCTAACATTTGGTCAATGAAGGGTAAAGGGAAGTGATCTTTCTTTGTGGCTTTATTGAGTTTTCTATAATCCATACAAATCCTCCAACCTGTAACAGTTCTTGTTGGTATCAACTCATTTCTTTCATTGGCTATTTTTGTCATACCCCCTTTCTTTGGAACACACTGTATAGGGCTTACCCATGCACTATCAGATATGGGGTATATGATTCCAGCATCTAGCCACTTCATGATTTCTTTCTTCACAACCTCTTTCATTATAGGATTTAGTCTTCTTTTCCCTTCTATATAATTTTTAGCATATCTTCTAAAATTATCCTATGCATGCATATAGAAGGGGCTAATTCTTTTTATGTCTGCCATTTGCCAGCCTATAGCTTTTGTATGCTTTTTTAAGGTACAAATGAGATCATGCTCCTGCTCTATTGATAAGTCAGAGGCAATGATCACTGGAAGTGCATCATCTTCCCTTAAGAAACCATACTTCAAATGTTTGGGCAGTTCTTTTAATTCTAACTTAGGAGGTTGTTCAATTGAGGGTAAATTCTTTTTAAGGTTAGGGTCTTCTAAATTAAGAGATTCAAAAGTTCTAGACCATACCTTTTGTGCTGGTGCTTTTCTTGGAAAAATGTTTTTTCCAAGATTTCTTCTTCATGTGGTGTAGAAGCATCTGGTGCAAGTGCACTGGTGAGATAATCATACTGCTTATCGAATTGCTTATGCACCAAATGGTCAAGAAAAGTGATTCTTGAACATTCTTCACTCTCCTCTGCAGGATACTTCAGAGCATTCATCACATTGAATTTTACCTCTTGATCATTCACTCTCATGGTTAGTTCTCCCTTTTGCACATCAATTAGTGCTTTCCCAGTTGCTAAGAATGGTCTCCCAAGAATGACTGAGACTTCTTTATTTGTATCAAAATCAAGAATAACAAAATCTGCAGGAAATACAAATTTGTCAACTTTAACCAGAATATCTTCAATGATTCCCTCTGGATAAGCTATTGATCTGTCAGCAAGTTGAAGTGTTAATGTTGTAGGCCTAGCATTTTCAATTCCTAGTTGTGTAAATATGGATTTAGGCATTAAGTTGATACTTGCACCTAAATCACATAATGCACGACTTGTATAAGATTTTCCTATTGAGAATGGAACTGTAAAACTGCCAGTGGCTCGTCTGCTCCGGAATGCATCTTCTGAATACCCCGTCTGTTCCTCTTTTAAAAAGCAGTGGCTCGTCCCAGTAATACTGTTTAAGATCATGGAAGAACTTCTTCTTCTGCTGATAATTTAAATCTGGGGGGAGTACTCCTGCTGCAAGGTAGTTTACAAAATCTGCATACCATGGTGCTTCAGTTTTGACCAATGAGAAGAGTTGATCATCCAAAAATGTATCATTAAGTGGCAACTCTTCTTCTTTTGTTCCTTGAAGACGGGACAAATGATCAGCCACAACATTTTCAACGCCTTTTTTATCCTTTATTTCAAGATCAAATTCTTGTAGGAGTAAAACCCATCGGATCAATCTCGGCTTGGCATCTTTTTTGTTTAACAAATATTTTATGGCCGAGTGATCAGTATAAATGATGATTTTTGAACCTACCAAATATGATCGAAACTTATCAACGGCAAAAACCATCGCTAATAATTCTTTTTCAGTTGTGGCGTAATTCATTTGTGCCTCGTCTAAGGTCCTGCTTGCATAGTATATGGCATGCAATTTCTTTTCCTTTCTTTGCCCCAGAACTGCCCCAACTGCATAGTCGCTTGCATCGCACATTATCTCGAACGGAAGATTCCAATCTGGTGGCTGTATGATTGGGGCAGTAACCAAAGCCTTTTTCAACCTGTTAAAAGCTTCAAGACAAAGATCATTAAAAATAAATGATGCATCCTTAAGGAGCAGACTTGTCATAGGTTTTGAAATTTTTGAGAAGTCTTTTATAAATCGGCGGTAGAAACCCGCATGGCCTAAAAAGCTTCTCACCTCTTTTACTGAGGTGGGAGGTAGCATTTTTTCAATCACCTCAATTTTTGCACGATCAACCTCAATACCTCTATTAGAAATTAAGTGTCCTAGGACAATTCCTTGATTAACCATGAAATGACACTTTTCCCAGTTTAGAACTAGATTCACCTTCTCACACCTTTCTAAGACTTTTTTCAGATTGGCTAAACAGTTTTCAAAATTTGACCCATGGACGGAAAAATCATCCATAAATACTTCCATTATGTTTTCAACAAAGTCTGAGAATATGGACATCATACACCTTTGAAAGGTAGCAGGAGCATTACATAGACCAAAGGGCATCCTTCTATAGGCATAAGTGCCAAAAGGACATGTGAAAGTTGTTTTTTCTTGGTCGCTAGGGTGGATGGGAATTTGGAAAAATCCCGAATAACCATCCAAATAGCAGAAATGTGAGTGCCGTGCTAACCTTTCTAGCATTTGATCAATGAACGGGAAAGGGAAGTGATCTTTCCGGGTAGCTTTGTTAAGCTTTCTGTAATCAATACACATTCTCCATCCCGTAATTGTCCTTGTGGAAATGCATTCATCCTTTTCATTTTTAATAACTGTTAAGCCTCCCTTCTTAGGTACTACTTGAACAGGACTAACGCACTTACTATCGGAAATAGGATATATTATCCCAGCATCAAGGAGTTTTAAAACTTCCTTTTTAACAACCTCTTTCATGTTTGGGTTTAATCTTCTTTGATGCTCGATAGAAGGTTTATAGTCCTCTTCCAGTAGTATTCTGTGTATACAGATTGATGGATTTATTCCTTTAATGTCCTCAATAGTATACCCTATGGCTTTGGGATACTTTTTAAGAACATTAAGCAATTTTTCAGTCTCATTTTGTTTTAGATCTGCATTTACAATTACTGGAAAAGTAGAATTAGGGCCAAGAAACTCATACCTGAGAGATGATGGTAAGGGCTTCAGTTCTATTTTTGGTGTTTCTTTTGGGAGAGGTCGAGGCTTTTCCTCGCCCAAAGATTCAGTACCCAATTTTTGTGATGGTGGATTCTCATCTAAAAGTTTTATGTAAAATTGGGTTTCCTCTGCTGTATTTGTTCTGTGTTGCCTAAAAGGCAATCTTCCAGACTATCTTGTGAAGATGATGCTAAAGAGCAGTCTTGCACGCAATAGTCTGCAATATCAATCCTGCAGCATGAGTCCTTTACAGACGGACTCCTCATTAAGTTTGAAATTTCAAACTCAACCTTTTCATCTGCCACGTTAAAAACCAACCTGCCGTTTTTTACGTCAATTATTGCCCCTGCAGTAGCTAAAAAAGGCCTCCCTAGAAGAATAGGAATTTGGGAGTCTTCTTCAATTTCCATTACAACAAAATCTACCGGTATAAAAGTTTGCCCTACTTTGATAGGGATATCCTCTAAGATTCCAGTGGGGTATTTAATTGAACGATCTGCCAACTGTATTGTCATTTCTGTGGGTTTAAGTTCACCTATCCCTAGTCTTTTGCAAAGAGAAAGAGGCATCAAACTTACGCTGGCTCCTAGATCGCACATTGCTCTGTTTATAGTTTCACTTACAATTACACAAGGTATGGAAAAACTACCTGGATCTTTGAGCTTTTGCGGTAGCTTGTTCTGGATAATTGCACTACATTCTTCTGTTAATGCAATCGTCTCATAGTCGTCTATTTTTCTTTTCTTGGATAAAATTTCTTTCAAAATTTTTGAATAAGACGGCATTTGAGACAATGCATCAGTGAAAGGAACGTTGATGTAAAGCTTTTTAAGCAAATCGACAAACCTTTTGAATTGCTCGTCAAGTTTGTTTTTTGCAAATCTTTGGGGAAAAGGAATGGGTGGTTTGTATGGTGGTGGGGGGATGTGTGGTTCTTCTCTTTCTTTTTCTGGTTCTTTCTCTTCTTGCTCACATGGTAAATTATGTTTTTCACTCACAATTTTTTCTTGGTTTGCTCTTGGTTCCTCTAATTGTTTTCCGCTTCTAAGGGTGACAACATTTATTTGGCCATTTGGATTTTGTTCTGGTTGCCCAGGAAATACCCCCGAAGACTTAGAGGATGAAGCCACCTGTGTTGCCACTTGAGTTATTTGATTTTCAAGCATTTTATTATGAGTGGCAATAGAGTCGACTTTTGATACCAATTTGATAAGTGTGTCATTCAAATAACTAGTTTGATTTTTGAATTCTTCATTTTGTTTTATTTGAGATGACACAAATTTTTCCATCAAAAATTCCAAGTTTGACTTTTGCGGGTTGTTTTGTGGGTTGTTAAAAACTTTCTGATTTTGAAAACCAGGAGGTGGTCTAGGTGCTGGATTGGGTGGAGGATTTTTATAAGAAAAATTTGGATGATTCCTCCACCCAGGATTATAAGTATTTGAAAATGGATCTTCCTTTTGAGCATAGTTAACATGCTCGTTCCCAGCACTAGATGCCTCAAGCTGGCATTCAGCTCCAATATGGCCAACAACCCCACATAATTCACATGGTGGAGTAATAGGAGAAGAAGTTTGTGAGACGGCACTTACATTTAATTTTTCAAATTTTTGAAAAAGTGCGTCCACTTTTGAGGTAAGATGATCAACAGCAGATATTTCATACTTACCTGGCTCTTTTGATGAGGCTGGTTTATTCGTTATGGCTCGCTCACTTGTCCATTGACAATGGTTTTGAGCCATATCTTCAACGAGTGCATAAGCTTCAGTAAAAATTTTGTTCATTAAAGCTCCACCTGTAGCTGCATCAACAGTCATTCTTGTTGCATATTGTAATCCATTATAAAAAGTGTGAACAACGAGCCATTTCTCTAGTCCATGATGGGGGCGTAGCCTTAACATTTCTTTGAAACGTTCCCAAGCATCATAAAGAGACTCCCCGTCGTTTTGAGAAAATCGAGTAATTTTATTTCCCATTTGAGCTGTTTTACTTGGGGGAAAAAACTTAGCAAGAAAAGCTTGTTTTAACTGGCCCCGGCTGGTAATGGATTCCGAAGGCAAAGAATGTAGCCATGCTCTTGCTCTATCCCTTAATGAAAAAGGGAAGAGTTTTAGTCTTATGGCATCTTGAGGTACCCCGTTTAATTTGAGAGTTCCACAGTATTCTAGAAAAATTGAAATATGAAGATTTGGGTCCTCCGTGGGAGAACCAGAAAATTGGTTTTGTTGAACCATTGAAAGCAGAGATGATTTGAGTTCAAAATTATTTGCTTCCACATTCGGATGTACAATGGCACCCGATGGCTCTGCCGAAGGTGTTGCGTACTCTTTGAGAGCACGATTTTCATTAGCCGCCATTTGGTTATCGGGAATTTCTCTTCTCCTTCTATGTATGAACCTTTCAATTTCGAGAATTTGTTGAACAATTTCTCCGAAACTTCTGGTTCTTCGCATTCGAGGGACAAGAGAAGAAAAAGTGAAAATAAAGAAAATAAAACTTCAGTCTAATCGGTTTCGAAAAATTTAATTAATATCACTGCCTCCCCGGCAACGGCGCCAAAAACTTGATAGGCCGCAAGTGCACGGTCTTGTCGCGTAATAAAAAGAGTTATCGATCCACAGGGAGAGCCTAGGTGATTACCAATTTAATTTTCCAAAGTTGATTAACTGAAGAGAAAGTGTTTTTAGAAAGAAGGAATTTTTTAGTAAAGTCTACTCACTCATGATCATTGTAGACAAAAGAGGAGAAAAGAAAATAAATGACTAGGAAAATAAAGGGCAAGAAAGTAAATGACTTGGAAAATAAAGGGCAAGAAAATAAATGACTTGGAAAATAAAGGACGAGAAAATAAATGACTTGGAAAATAAAGGGCAAGAAAATAAATGACTTGGAAAATAAAGGGCAAGAAAATAAATGACTTGGAAAAATAAAGGGGCAAGAAAATAAATTACTTGAAAAATAAAGGGGCAAGAAAATAAATGACTTGGAAAAATAAAGGGGCAAGAAAATAAATGACTTGGAAAGTAAAGGGCAAGAAAATAAATGACTTGGAAAATAAAGGGGCAAGAAAATAAATGACTTGGAAAAATAAATGGGCATGAAAATAAATGACTTGGAAAGTAAAGGGCAAGAAAGTAAATGTGCAAGAATTATAAAGACTTAGAAAATAAATTGCAAGAGTTTAAATAGCAAGAAAGTAAATGAACATGAAGAGTAAATTTGAAGTCATGAATCTTTAGAGAGTTTTTGAGATGAACTTTGTCACAAATTTCAAGTCTTGAGAAATGATTCTCTCACCAAAACCAACTCTCTTTACAAGTGAGGATGAAGGTCCTATTTATAGGAAAATGTGAGGGGAAATAGCCATCAACAAGTGGGCATAGCACTTGAGTGGAGGGGCAAAATAGTCAAAAAGAAGTGAAAAAATCAAGTTGGCAAAGATAGCCACCAACAAGTGGCCGCAGCCAATTTTGACTGCATTTTGGCGCCCTTGGCGCCCATGGCACCCTTGGGGCCCTGTCCTGCGCCAGTGTTGCTCCTGTGTTGCGTTTTGGCGCCCTTGGCACCCCTGGTGCCCTGTCCTGCGCCAGTGTTGCTCCTGTGTTGTGTTTTGGCGCCCTTGGCGCCCCTGGTGCCCTCTTCTGCGCCAGTTCTGCGCCAGTTTGTGCTGTTCTTGGTTTTTGGCGCCCATGGCGCACTTGGGGCCCTGTCTTGCGCCAGTTTTGTTCCTTGCTTGGTTTTTGGCGCCCTTGGGGCCCTTGGGGCCCTGTCCTGCGCCAGTTTGTGCTGTTTTTGGTTTTTGGCGCCCATGGCGCCCTGCAGAGTGCCTTAGTGCTTAAAAATTGTTCTTCCTCAAATATTTCCTTTGTTTCTTCATTTTAGCTCTTATTTTCTCTTTTGCTTCAAAATAAAACCTGAAAATAAAAAGTAAATATTTGTAGTAAAATAGCTCAAAAATATAATTAAAATACCAATAAAACTTAATGAAAATAACTATTAAAAAGACTCTAAAAATAGACTTATCAACTTCAAAGATTCAACGGTCGCCCACAGTTTCCTCGAACCAACACGGATGCCCATCTTTTCGTTCCGCAACATCGTCTGTAGCCCACTACTTCCGCTGCGTGCTCTGATGAAACGAGAAGGCCAGGAATCCTATGGTTTAGGGTTTCAGACATTTTCGGGGCCGAAGCAACCAATTGTCATTATTCTCAATACGTTGCATGAAATATTGAGTGGATCCGGGCTCAATGCCTCACACAAGATACTGAAAGGTTCTGACAGTTAATCGTCTAAGTCCCTAGTGGACTCAATCTATCTAATCTCTTGACCCTACGGTCACTAAGTCCGACTAGGTCGAACTGCTCTGATACCATAAATGTAACACCTTATAGCATTTCAACCTTGGAAGAAATGCTGAGACTTCCATAAATAGCGAAATCAGAGTGCTAATCCTACTTTCAGACATTAAACTAATCTAATCTCAATTGTACATTTGACATTATATTACTTGCTCAAGCAAATATCTCAAAAGGATAGTAAAATGGTTTACAACACAGGTTAAAAGTCGTTACAAACCCTATTGTTCAATGTCCAAAAGCAGCATTAACATAAACCGATATACCCCTTCGAATTCAAATTCCAAGTTAAAGTATCGAGTACAACATAGGTAGACAAAACAACTCTAGGGTAAGTTAAGCAAATCTAAAATTGATCACGAGGATCCTTTCTCAGCTAAGCAACTCAGAACAGCAGCTACTCTTTCTTGTTTTACTTCAACTTCCCCTACTTATTTCTAAACACCACAATAATAAACAGTGAGATTTATATATCTCAGCGAGTTCTTCGGGACCCCTCACCATAACCTCTCGGTGTTTTGACTTATCTTTTACTTGTAGCCCTGTCTAGCAGCTACGATGTTCTCGTGTAACCCAGTCTAGCAGTTACACATTTATATTTTCTTAGCACAATCCCAGGTACTACAGGCCTCATACCACCGGAAACCCACCCCACAATAGCTATTGCCGGGTCAATTAAAGAAGGCCTTGATTTAGGGCTCATGACTTCCCCTCGCCAATTGTGCTATAACTGGGGATCGTCATCCACTTAGTATTTTATGCTTTTACTTAGACACTTGTGTACATTACTTGGCCTTGGCCATCTTCTCACTCGATAAAGAAAATAATTACTCGGATTGATTATAAACCATAACTTAACTTTGGTTTAGATGCATCATAAAATACTCAATTTATGAATTATGTTTGATTAATACTCATTGGGAGGGGTCGAGGAATGAGGTAGGGAAAGTTGGAGTCGAAGGAATAGCATTTGAGTACTTTTAAAATTCGGTGGCAGAAGGTTCGATCCGGTCCGGGCTCAAAGGCGCACGGACTGGGCTCGTTTCAAAAATTTTCACGAACCCCATCAGGAGGGGGCGCACGGTCCGGGCCTAGGGGCACACGGACCGGGCTCCTCCACCAGCATTCCAAAAATCGTTACTTTCGTGTAAAATTTCGCTATTCCTCCATTCTGATACTTACCCCACTCCGTTCCTAACTTAACAACACTCAAATACAGTATAATTATCAACTCAAACCAAATAATCTTCAACCAATAAACATTCAATTTAGATCCCATAAAACACAATCAAATTGCAATTCACTTTAAAGGCACAATTTCAGCATTCACAATCTTCCCAATGAGCTCTAATTCAACTTCAACAACTTACTTGGTACATGCAATTACTGAAACGCCAGAAACAATAACATGCATTGATTACACATCAACCAAACACATAGTTTTCGTGAAGAACTCACCTCAAATTCGTGAACAACAACAACAAGAGATCGAAACATTGAGCACCAACTAGCTTCCTAAACCCCCAAATTCGAACTCAGCCTCTAATCTTCACTTTGATTGCTTCCAACCCACGATGTAGCTCGCATGTGACATCCGTGGCAGACGAGGGCGGGGAGTGATCGCCAGTGCTCAAAAGTTGGCACGGAAAAAGAGCGGCTCCTGGTAGCTTCTAGGCGAAGTGACACTTGAATGAATTGAATACGCACCGGAATGAGAGGGATCCTATACCAACAAGATGCATCTTCTTTTCGGGAGCCCTTCCCATAAGAACTCCATAATTAAGCGTGCTTGGCTTGAAGTAGTAGTGGGATGGTTGACCTACTGGGAAGTTTCCTAGAAAGTGATGACAACCTACAATAGATGCCCTTGACATAAAGAAAATCAAGCTCATGGTGAAAAAATGGGAGCCGTTGAAAAATTGATTTTAATTAACAATGACACACTTGTCTTGTTTTGACTCGTTTCCGAGATGTAGAAGTCCGATTGACCCGTTTCTTGATGCGTTGGAAAGATAAGAAAAATTTCTACAAGTTTTATTCGAGACATTATTTCAGATTCGGGTTCCAATATGGTGATAAATGGGCTGGATGTCAAACACGAATTTGGGGAAGATTTTAATGTTTTTATTTTAATTTATGTAATAAAAAGAGGAAGCCATTGGCTTGCATGCCTTGGTGACTCTTTAGATAGGTTTAGTGCTTTCTGAATATCCACTTATAAGCTTTATTTGATTAGTCAGTTAGTTAAGGTATTTATAAGCAACTAAGTAAAGATAGTTAAGACTATCATTAGGAATAATGTCACTTAGAAGTGACCTTTTGTTTACATCTCCATGCTGCCCAAAAAGGCTATATATATATATATATATATATATATATATATATATATATATATATATATATATATATATATATATATATATATATATATATATATGGGTGCCTATCTAGAATGTAAAAATCTGATTTGAATCATGAATGAAAATTTAGTTTCCTCCACTTGTGAGAGCTTCCCTTGTGTTCTTGCGTAAAAGAACCAAATTTGTTCTTATCAAGGCAACTTGTGGCGATCAAAAATCCATGACTTATCACTCACATTCTCATCTTTTCTTGAGTGTGGCGTCAATATCCTTCTCTAAATCTCAATTCCAAGGTGGTCTTTCCTAGAAATTCCACTTGATATTGACGCCACACTCAAGAAAAGATGAGAATGTGAGTGATAAGTCAACACAAGGGAAACTCTCACAAGTGGAGGAAACTAAATTTTCATTCATGATTCAAATCTGATTTTTACATTCTAGATAGACACATATATATAGCCTTTTTGGGCAGCATGGAGATGTAAACAAAAGGTCACTTCTAAGTGACATTATTTCTAATGAAAGTCTTAACTATCTCTACTTAGTTGCTTATAAATACCTTAACTAACTGACTAATCAAATAAAACTTATAAGTGGATATTCAGAAAGCACTAAACCTATCTAAAGAGTCACCAAGGCATGCAAGCCAATGGTTTCCTCTTTTTATTACATAAATTAAAATAAAAACATTAAAATCTTCCCCAAATTCGTGTTTGACATCAAACCCATTTATCACCATATTGGAACCCGAATCTGAAATAATGTCTCGAATAAAACTTGTAGAAATATTTCTTATCTGTCCAACGCATCAAGAAACGCGTCAATCGGACTTCTAGATCTCGGAAACGAGTCAAAACAAGACAAGTGTGTCATTGTTAATTAAAATCAATTTTGCAACGGCTCCCATTTTTTCACCATGAGCTTGATTTTCTTTATGTCAAGGGCATCTATTGTAGGTTGTCATCAGAAAGTATGCAAGTGAGGACAATGCATGCTGGATAGACACGTGTTGGTTTGTGGAGGCAGTCGATAGTTCAGAAACTAGTTTGGGATGTTACAAATGGTATCAGAGCAGCAAAGCTCTCTCAGTACGGTGTGGTTTGGCGACGAACTAAGCGAAAGCTAGTTGGCATGTGACACCCGTGGCTGATGAGGGCGGGGAGTGATAGCCAGTGCTCAAAAGTTGGCACGGACAAAGAGCGGCTCCTGGCAGCTTCTAGACAAAAAGACACGTGAATGAACCGAATACACACCAGAATGAGAGGGATCCTGAGGCTGTGCTGGTATGGGACTGTACAATTGAAGGAACGCTTAAAAGAATTGATTTGGACTACCTATACCAACAAGATGCGTCTTCTTTTCAGGATCCCTTCCCATAAGAACTCCATAGTTAAGCGTGCTTGGCTTGGAGTAGTAGTGGGATGGGTGACCTTCTGGGAAGTTTCCTAGAAAGCATGCAAGTGAAGACAACGCATGCTGGAAAGACATGTGTTGGTTTGTGGGGGCAGTCGGCAGTTTAGAAAGCAGTCTGGGATGTTACATCGGGGACCCCAGTTTACCGAGCATACCCCTCTCAACGCTCCAATGAAAAGCATCCTTGCCGAGTGCACTAAAGGAAGTGAACCAACAGGAAGAAATACGGTCGTTACCACCGAAGTAGCGGCCATGACACAAATCCGTGTATCACTCTAAAGGATGATATAGAAGAACTAATCAGAAAGGGAAACATCACACAATATGTCAAGCAGGATGAAAGTCAGACGCGTACTCGATCTCCAAGGAAATGCAAAGAGGCAGTTAACGACATCGAGAATGCTGCAAAGAACGAAGAAAGTGACTCTAACCAAGACGAAGACGAACCCAAGGTCTCTAGCCACTCGATGACAATGGTTATGTTTGGAGGGTACCCAGTTGAGGGTGGAACAACTAAAAACAATGAAAAGAAAGTGGTGAGAGATAATGAGTATAGCCGACTCTACTCCGACCAGGGCATCCATATATCGACCTCCTTTGCAATTCAACGACAAAGACTTGATTAATGGCAAACCTAACCAACATAGCCCGCCGATCATTCAAGCTGTGATGGAAAATTTTGATGTAAGAAGAATCTTGGTAGACCAGGGCAGCTCAGCCGATATCATATTTGAAGACCTCCTCACAGTTATCAGGCTCTCTAAGAAGGATCTCATCCCTTATCAAGGGGCCGACCTCTCCAGGTTTAATAGGTCCAAAACCAGACCCCTGGGCTACATTGAGGTGATGGTCACCTAAGGTAAAGATCCACTAACCCGAACGATTAAAACTCCATTCCTGGTCCTCTCTTGCCCGTCGGTATACAACTGCATCATAGGAAGGCCTACGTTGGGACACCAAGAGGCGGTAGCCTCTACTTCCACAGACAAGGCAATTACCGTCATGGCCGACTTGGATGCAACAAAAAGGCGCAACTTCCTATCCCTTAAAAGGGAAACGCGGGATAGCTCGGGGGAAGCACCGAGAGCGAGAGTAGAAGGCAAAGAGCCCCAGACTAACCATGTGGAAACGATTGTTAAGAACGAAAAAGAACAACTAAAGACAGCAACGAGCTTGGTTACCACCCCATCAACGAGCGGAGACAACAAGAAAGGATAGCCAATTCAAAGCTTAGTACAACTCATAAAACAAGCCAAGGCACCCCAATTAACCATGGTACTTGAAGAGCGAAGTACAGCACGCTCAGGTGTCTAGAACACCTAAAGCTGTACGATTATGTTAAAATTATTAAGTCAAGATTAAATGAAGTTATTGGTCATCCCATCAATTCTTATAATTTAAGACGAAGAAACCTCGATCTGAAGCGACATCTTCAATTAAAGTTTAATGCGATAACTCTACGGCCGAGTTAGTACCAAGTCGATCAACTTGGCTAACCGAGCTCAAAGAGTTCAAAATCGTATTCTTCAAAGTTAAATGCGATAACTCTACGACCGAGTCAGTACCAAGTCGATCTACTCGACTCACTGAGTTCAAAGAGTTTGAAGTCACATTCCTTCATCCATTCTGTAACACCCCTTTTCTACCCGGTAAACTTTTGACAAAAATCAGAGTTTGAAAAACATTTTTCACTACACCCACAAGGGATGCCACATTTACACCAATGAAACATCACACGCCAATAATAAAATTCACCATTAAAATAGTACGATACATAGCACGTCATAAATGGGACGAACCCCCAAAACACCTGTTCAGTCTACATGACAGTAACTCCATCACCACGCAGCGGAATAAAAATAAAGGTTTCAATGAATAATCATAACATCACCATAAAACTTCAGAAATTAAATAATAGAGACAACTAATAAGGACTAGCGTTCATCCCCCCGAGTGCTACGTATCAGAGCGACGACACCGACTCGACTAGCGAAGGTAGACATGCCTTCACTCGTAATCACCTGCACGTTACCAGCATAGGGGTAACATTCAAACAGAAGGGGTGAGATATCTAACATTATAATAGCATATATGATAGACAATATGCTAGAGTTATGACAACTATATCTACCGCTTCACAACAACATCAAATTGCAATCACCAAGAATCATCACCAATGTCATGAGTAAATGAATGAGATGCAACCCACACCAACGGGTATATGCATGTGGTACCAATCATCACCAATAAAATAGCCAATAAGGGCATCATCACCTATATCACCACTAAGTTTTTGAGCATCATCATCATCACCTATAGCTCCAAGGCCGAAGCCTTCATCAACAAAGTAATGCATATGAAATGTATGCGACACCATGAACAATGCACCAGAGACAATCAACAACAATAGTCATCTAAATAACACAACAACACCAATATCAACAAATGGTCATAGACCCATCACCTAACACCTTAGCCAATAAAATAGGCACATCACTTGTTATATCATCACCAATAACACCAACACCTATGGGACAGTCTAACAACTCGACCGTAACATCAACAACCACCGACACCAAAGACACCAATAGATTTACAACGTTAATGGCAACAACAATTTTACAACACCGAGAACAACGACAATTTACAACACCAATGACGATATCAATTTACAACACCAATGACAACGACCACCGGGACAGCCACCCAGGCGCCCAGTCACCAACAACCACAGACAGGCAGCCAATCATGGCGCCTACGGCGCCCACTGTGCCAAACACCACGGGACAGCCACATGAGGTGCCCCAAACCACCAGAAAATGGCGCCCTTGATGGCACCCAGCAAGCCAAACAACACAGAAAATGGCGCCTAGGAGGGCGGCCAGCAGGCCAACAACAGAAAACGGCGCCCAGGAGCAGGGCGCCTACCATAACAGCAGCAAAACAGACATGGCAGGAACTGGCGCCCAGCAACAGGGCGCCAACAGGCAACATCATGCAGCAGGAACTGGCGCCCAGCAATAGGGCGCCAACAGGCAACAGCAACAAACAGGAATAGGCGCCCAGCAACAGGGCGCCAACAGGCAACAGCAACAAACAGGAACTGGCGCCCAGGAACAGGGCGCCAACAGGCAACAACAACAAACAGGAACTGGCGCCCAGTAACAAGGCGCCAACAGCATCAGCACAGAATTAGGGTGTGGCACCTGGGGACAGGGCGCCAACACCAGCAACAACCAAATAGAACATGGCGCCCAGGGATGGGGCGCCCGCATCAGAAAGCAACATAACACCAGCACAGGGCGCCTAGGGCGCCAGTTTCAGCAGCAACACAAGGACTGGGCGCCTAGGGCGCCACTTTCAGCACAACAACAAACACTAGGCGCCTAGGGCGCCGGTTTCAGCAACAGGAACAACACTGGGCGCCTAGGGCGCCATTTCCAGCAACATCAAAATCGTATTGGGCGCCTAGGGCGCCACTTCCAGCAATCAAGACAGCAACAACATATGCGACACACAACATCAATGGCGCCCATGGCGCCTAGGGACCAATTTTTTTTTATTTCCACCATGATCAATCACCAAACACCAAATTGCAATCATCATGAATACATTCAAACATCACCAAATAAACACCAAACAAAATCAAAGAGACAACATAGAGCCTATCTCCCACATAACACCCATCATACACCCTATTATAAAGGTAGAACCCACCCTTACCTTAGATTTGCCGAATACAAGATCCCCTTGCACGAAAACTCCAAAGAACCACAGCAACAAGAGCTCCTCTCCTCTTTCTCCTTGATTGCGCCGCCCCTTCTCTTCTCTCTTCGCAATCTCTCTTTTTTTTTTCTCAAAAATGTGCAAGTGATCCAAACCCTAGCTAATGTTCTCATTCACGCGCCTATGCCATTGGGCTCTTGGATCACGGGCCACCTTCTACTACTCAACTTAATTACTAAACACCACTCCCTGATTTAAATAAAACATCATATTATTATTTTAATATGACTATACCAATAAAATACTTAAATAATTTAATTAAATAAATAATTAAATTATTTGGGCGTTACACATTCCCTCAACCATGTCGTCACCTTCTCAGAACAACAACGACCTGAATCTCAACATTGGCCATAGGGCTATGACATAATATCCATGCCAATAAATAGAGGCAATCCGACTAGGTGTAACATCATCAACACACAACATCTGAACCAATACTTTAGCCACCGAACAAGTTAACAGTTTAATAACTCAACAACTCGACAAATCAGCAAATTTATTAATTTATTAATTCAACAGTTCGACACTTAGCCACTTAATCAACAGTTAGCCACTTATGGGCCTAACGCACCAAAGGCGCTCATCAGTCAACAAGACGACAACAAGGAACCAGGCCGCAACAAACAGGCACAGCAATGGGCACTAAGGGCGCCAACTGCCAGCCAGAACACTAGGCGCAAAGGGCGCCAACAAAACAACAGGGAACCTAGGCGCTAAGGGCGCCAATCAAATAGCAACAGCCACAGGCGCTAAGGGTGCCAGCAAGCAATAGGGCGTTATGGGTGCCAACACCCAGCAGCCAACAAGCAAGGCGCTATCAACCTGCACGCACAACAGCAAGAAACAGTAGCAAACAGCAACAACAATTAACAGGCAACAGGCAGCCAGACTTGTCGCCCTTGGCGCCCAGTGCGCCCAGCAACAATCAGACAACAGGCAACAGGCAGCCAGACTTGGCGCCCATGGCGCCCAGTGCGCCAGCAACAACATCAGGGCAGCCAAAACATGGCGCCCATGGCGCCCAGTGCGCCAGCAACAACATCAAGGCAGCCAGACATGGCGCCGCCCAATGCACCAGCAACAACAACAGGGCAGCCAGACATGGCGCCCAGTGCGCCAGCAAGAACATCAGGGCAGCCAGACATGGCGCCCATGGCAACTAGTGCGCCAGCAACAACAACAGGGCAGCCAAAACATGGCGCCCATGGCACCCAGTGCGCCAGCAACAACAACAGGGCAGCCACACCTGGCGCTCAGCAACAACAACAACGCCGCCCATGGAGCCCAGCAACAGGAGGGGCAGCCACACCTAGTGTTAAGACTTTGGCAAGTGTACCAAATGTCGTCGCAAGTAATAAAATATCGGTAAGAACCGGTCGATTCCACAGGGATTGGGCGTTGACAACAATAGCAAAATTGTAGATTCGTAGATTGTAGAGATTTGATAAATTGAGTAATTGGTAACAGTACACAAACGTGAATTAATAATGGAGA
Source organism: Astragalus membranaceus (assembly GCA_039519185.1). NCBI lineage: Eukaryota > Viridiplantae > Streptophyta > Magnoliopsida > Fabales > Fabaceae > Astragalus > Astragalus membranaceus. The sequence goes on along the minus strand of CM076850.1, from coordinate 79,843,585 downwards.
AAAACGACTAGGGATCGAATCCTCTCACCTCGCCTATCACATGAACCTTAGCCAATTCAAGTTAATTATTCAATTTCTAGATTCAATTCACTAATTTAGGTCAAGGGCAATTCCTTGTCTCAAGACCCCTATTACCCTAAGAGTTACCCTAATTCCTTAGGTGAGTCGTGCCAAAGGGTAACGCGTTAAGATTAAGAATTATAATGAATTCACATAAGCTACCACATATTCCTATGATGATTACTAGCATGTGACCTAAATACCCAATTTCCAGCTACTAATTCATATCCCTATGCAATCACTAGCCTGGATCATTGCAATTATCATATGTAATTGAAAAGCGTTAAGAACATAGGTAATTAGACAAGCAAATCGAATAACAACTGAATGGACTAGAGCAATGGTTCACATGATAGGGTTGGGAGATTCATCTCTCCCTAATCTAAGCAAATTAGTTGCAAATCATCATAAGAGTGGAAACCAACATAAAATAGAAAACAAACATAAAGGAAGACATTAGAACCTTCAATCCCTTGTTCCCAAGTGGTGAGAAGGCCCCAAATTCGCACCCTCCAGCTACTCCAAAGTGTGGCTCCAAATCCCAAAACGAAGACCCTTGAAAAATTGCTGAAACTGCTTTAAAAACCCTAATTTTCACGCACCATCGCGACGCGGCCCGTGTCCGTCGCGTCGCGACAAAAGACCGAAGCTTCAGGCCTCGCAGAACAGCTCCAGGTCGCGTCGCGAACCCTCCTGGTCGCGACGCGAAAAATAACAGAAAGTTCTGGCTTGTAAAATTCCTCCAGATCGCGTCGCGAACCCTCCTGGTCGCGACGCGAAAATCAACAGAAAGTTCTGACTCGCAAAATTCCTCCAGATAGCTGCATTTCCGGGCAAGTGTCTGGTTCGCCGAAAGATGCCACAACCAATTAAGAGGTCTTCAAGTCCCATTTAGCTCCAAAAGTGAAGGAATTACTTACAATTGAACTTCCTACTACAATTATCTAAAACTGAACTAAATCCCAGATAATGACTGTGATACAATGAAAAACCTGCACAATTGGTCCTAAAAATGCCTAACTTACATCATATGATTGGGAGTCAACACCTAGCGCCCAACAACAATAACAACGGCGCCCATAGCGCCCAGCAACAGCAGCGGCAGCCACACCTGGCGCCCAACAACAACAACAACGGCGCCCATGGCGCCCAGCAACAATAGGGGCAGCCACATTTGGTGCCCAACAACAACAACAACGGCGCCCATGGCGCCCAGCAACAATAGGGGCAGCCACACTTGGCGCCTAGGGCTCCATCAATCATACCAAATCATTTTCCTTATGAACATGGCAAAGCACAAATATAATTCTAGGGCTAATAACATAGAACACCAATCACACAACAATTGTTCAACAAGGCAACATAAATATATGATCATACATGGTGACAACTTATCAAACCCTAACCCCTACATAAAACCATTCATAGGACCCATTATAGAGCCTGAACCCCACCCCTACCTTAGCCTTGAAAGATTCAAAGTTCCTTGCCCTATTCCTCTCCTCTTGCGCCGTTCCTCTCTCTCTTTCCCTCTTGGCCGTAGCGCCCTTCTCTAGTGCTCTCTCTCAAACCTTTTTGTTTTTCTTCTAAGTGAGCAAACCCTAACCTAATTTCCCCTCTTATAATCACACTTAGTCTTATGGGCTTTTCTTAGCTTAATTCGACTTAACATCATGGGCTTTCCTTAACACCTCTCATTTTACGACTCCTAACCCTAACAATAGGCCCACATGTACTAGCATATTAATATTCTATTATTTTTGTACTACTTAATTCCTAAATAATTAATTAAATAATTAATCAATTGTTTAGGGGCGTCACAACTCTCCCCCACTTAGAATATTTTCGTCCTCGAAAATTTACCTGATTCGAACAACTCGGGATTCTCTGCCCCTGCCAAAGCGAACACTCTTCCACTAGCTCGTTCCTTCTTCGGTTTCTGACACTGACTACTAATGTGTCCTCCTTCGCCACAGTTGAAGCAAACTATCTCCTTATGCTCGCACGCAGACGCTTCATGCCCGGTCTTACCACAACGGAAACACCTCTTCGTCTCAGCCTTACACACGTTACTCTTATGACCAGCTTTACCACATTTGAAGCACACAATACTAGCAGGAGCATCTCCCCCACTAGTTCCCTTACCATCAGCGACTTTCGGTTTGCCTTTACTAGCAGAAGCATCATACGGCTTACCACGATTCTGATGCTTGTTCCTCTTCTCATTAATAGTCTTATAATGCGCATTGTTATCCTCTTCATAGATCCTACAGCTATCAATCAAATCAGAAAAGACACGGATCTTCTGATATCCAATGGCCTTCTTGATCTCTGGCCGCAACCCGTTCTCAAACTTGATGCACTTTGAGAACTCAGCAATCGCCTCACTATAGTGCGGATAAAACTTGGCCAACTCCACAAACTTGCCAGCATACTCAGTAACCGACAGGTTTCCTTGCTTCAGCTCAAGGAACTCAATCTCCTACTTACCCCGAACATCCTCTGGGTAATACTTCCTCGTAAACTCCCTACGGAACACAACCCAAGTGATCTCTTCACTTGCAGCCTCCAACCTCTGACTAGTCTCTAGCCACCAGTCATCAGCCTCTTCCGCCAACATATGAGTACCATAACGAACTTTCTGCGCTGGAGTGCAGTCCATCACACGGAAGATCCTCTCTATCTCCTTCAGCCAAGCCAACGCTCCATCAGGATTGTACTTACCCTTGAAGGTAGGCGGATTCCCTCTCTGAAAGGTCGCCAAACTCCGAGACCCAGCATTCTCACTAATGCTCTGCTGATTCCCCAAGGCCTGTGCCATAGCCGTCATAGCAGCAGCAATAGTAGAATCATTCCTTCCAGCCATCTTAACTTAACACTACAACACAAACAATAGTTAGAACTAAATGCCAATACCCGATCGTCAAATAACACAACAACTAGACAACTTGGTCGGACAGACCGAAACAGCTCTGATACCACTAATGTAACACCCATTTCTACCCGATAAAACATAGTAAAATCAGAGTTTTCACAAACAAACGGATGCTACATTTTTCGACTTAAAACCAGGAACAAACATAATAAGGTCATTTCTGAAAAGCGGATACATAACACCTTAACTTGGATGAACCGACACACGACATTTTCAATTTTCAAAACAAGTCAAATTTCATTTACTACGCAGCGGAAATTCAAAAGGTTCAACTTAATTAACCGTGGCATCTATGCAAGATTCATAACTACAATAAACTCGAAATCCAACAAATAAAACGACATAAGTAATAGAAAAATAAGCGGTCATCCCCCTCCACGAGTGCTACGTATCAGAGCGACGACACCGACCCGAACTAATGAAGGTAAAAGCCTTCATTCGTGGTTACCTGCACGTTACCAACATCAGGGTAGCATTCAAACAGAAGGGGTGAGATATCGAACCATATAATGAATCATATGAAAAACAATATATATTCGGGTTAGGACATCAAAATCATCACTTCACGGCAGTCAATAATTTCAATCAATTGAATATGCAACATGAATGCGGAATGCGACTCAAAACTATGCATATGCATGTGGTACCATAATCCAGCCAATAAATAGAGGCTTCACGACTAAAATTTGCCAATAAATAGAGGCATCAACGACTGTTGGAGACTCGCTCCAGGGCCATCTGCCCTATAATGCAAATGCTATGAATGCGACGCAATGGTGAAAGCACAGACAGTCAATAACATTAATTATATCTCAGTACAACAACGACCTGAATCTCAACATTGGCCAAAGGCCTACGACATAATATCCATGCCAATAAATAGAGGTAATCCGACTAGGGGTAACATCATCAACACACAACATCTGAACCAATAATTTAGCCACCGAACAAGTTAACAGTTTAATAACTCAACAACTCGACAAATCAGCAAATTTATTAATTTATTAATTCAACAATTCGACACTTAGCCACTTAATCAACAGTTAGGCCACTTATGGGCCTAACGCGCCAAAGGCGCTCATCAGTCAACAAGACGACAGCAAGGAACCAGGCCGCAATAAACAGGCACAGCAATGGGCACTAAGGGTGCCAACTGCCAGCCACAACACTAGGCGCAAAGGGCGCCAACAAAACAACAGGGAATCTAGGCGCTAAGGGCGCCAATCAAACAGCAACCGCCACAGGCGCTAAGGGCGCCAGCAAGCAACAGGGCGCTATGGGCGCCAACACCCAGCAGCCAACAAGCAAGGCACTATCAACCTCCACGCACAACAGTAAGAAACAGTAGCAAACAGCAACAACGATAAACAGGCAACAGGCAGCCAGACTTGGCGCCAAGGGCGCCCAGTGCGCCCAGCAACAATCAGACAACAGGCAACAAGCAGCCAGACTTGGCGCCCATGGCGCCCAGTGCGCCAGCAACAACATCAGGGCAGCCAAAACATGGCTCCCATGGCGCCCAGTGCGCCAGCAACAACAACAGGGCAGTCAGACATGGCGCCCAGTGCGCCAGCAACAACATCAGGGCAGCCAGACATGGCGCCCATGGCGCCTAGTGCGCCAGCAATAACAACAGGGCAGCCAAAACATGGCGCCCATGGCGCCCATTGCGCAAGCAACAACAACAGGGTAGCCACACCTGGCGCCCAGCAACAACAACAACGGCGCCCATGGCGCCCAGCAACAGCAGGGACAGCCACACCTGGCGCCCAACAACAACAACAACGGCGCCCATGGCGCCCAACAACAGCAGGGGCAACCACACCTGGCGCCCATCAACAACAATAACGGTGCCCATGGCGCCCAGCAACAATAGGGGCAGCCACACTTGGCGCCCAACAACAACAGCAACGGCGCCCATGGCGCCCAGCAACAATAGGGGCAGCCACACTTGGCGCCTAGGGCTCCATCAATCATACCAAATCATTTTCCTTATGAACATGGCAAAGCACAAATATAATTCTAGGGCTAATAACAGAGAACACCAATCACACAACAATTGTTCAACAAGGCAACATAAATATATGATCATACATGGTGACAACTTATCAAACCCTAACCCCTACATAAAACCATTCATAGGACCCATTATAGAGCTAGAACCTCACCCTTACCTTAGCCTTGAAAGATTCGAAGTTCCTTGCCCTATTCCTCTTCTCTTGCGCCGTTCCTCTCTCTCTTTCCCTCTTGGCCGTAGCGCCCTTCTCTAGTGCTCTCTCTCAAACCTTTTTGTTTTTCTTCTAAGTGAGCAAACCCTAACCTAATTTCCCCTCTTATAATCTCACTTAGTCTTATGGGCTTTTCTTAGCTTAATTCGACTTAACATCATGGGCTTTCCTTAACAATAGGCCCACATGTACTTGCATATTATTATTCTATTATTTTTGTACCACTTAATTCCTAAATAATTAATTAAATAATTAATCAATTATTTTGGGGCGTTACAGCAAGAAACTTCCTTTCTTTGATCGCTTCTTTTTCTTGGGCCTTCTTAGCGGTCAACACCACCTCAAATGCAAGAAGTGACCCAATCAAGTCTTCTTGAGGTAAAGTGCCAATATCTTTGGCTTCAGTGATAGCACAAGTCTTAGGAAAGAACTCACTAGTCAAGGATGCAAGAATCTTCCTATTCAAATCTTTCGTTGAATACTTCTTCCCAAGTACTCTCAAGTTATTCACTATCAGGTTCAATCTTTGGTGCATAGCTGCAACAGATTCACCTTCCTTCATCTTGAAAGCTTCATACTCAGAAGTAAGAACTCTAATCTTTGTATCCTTCACTTGACTCATACCACATGTGTCGCTTCCAGACAGTCCCAAATTTCTTTGGCTGTCTGACATCCTTTCACCCTTCCATACTCTTCTTCACATAGAGATAGGTGAAGAATATCAATTGCTTTGGCATTGAGAGATATTTTTTCTAGCTCAGACTTTCTCAGCTCACTCAAGTCAATGGCATAAATATCTTCAATAGGTACTTCCTCAGCTTTACCAGTAGCTTGAGATTTAGTAGTATCTCCCTTAACATCAACACCAGGTTTAGTAATCTTGATTCTCATAGGAGTGAGTGGTCCATACACAATGATCCTCCATAAAGTGAAATCTATAGCCTGCACATGACATTTCATTCGACTACTCCAATAGTCATAGTTAGTCCCATCGAGCAGGGGTGGCCTATTGAAGGACATCCCCTCTTTCATAAATGAACCCATAATAAAAAGTTTCGAGATGTAAAGCTCTATATGCAATTTCTAGCTACTGATACCAATTGTTGGACTATATGATAACCTTAGAGGGGGGGGGGTGAATAAGGTTATATGCTAAAAATGAAATCTTTTGATTTTTATAAAGTTAACGATGCACGTTTAAATCAAATGCGGAAAATAGGATTTAAACTATTTGCAATTCCTAGACAAGCTATAACTATGACAGAGCCAATTACAGTGATATTGAACTCTAACCACAATAATATCAAATGTAACGATAAACAAAAATAATGAAAAGCAAAGTAAAGATAAGGGAAAGAGATACACCGTGATTTTTACGAGGTTCGGGATAAAAGCCCTACGTCCTCGGCCTCCGGCTTTGCAACCTTTGGACTTGATAATAACCACTATATGAGAAGAACTTCTTCAACGTCTTACAAGCAAGCAACTTCCCTATAGCTACCACACCAATCTCAATTTCTCCAAATTGAGAACCCAGGCTCCCCGTTAAGGATTTCGCTACAATCCAATCTCCCTGATTGAATTACCCAAGAGAACTTCCCAGGATTTCACAACAACCAAGAATATATGAATACAACTGAAAACTAGGATCCAATCACTCAAGCAGTATAACAGTATTGTAGTTGAGAGAGATGAGAAATTTGGATTCAAAGATGAAGAACGTAAAATATGACTGTGACAGTTCTGTTCTTTTCTTCTTTTGATTTGTAGGTTGTGCGTTGTTGTTCTCTTTTCTCATGAAAAACCCTAAGTCCTATTTATAGGGTTTGTAAAAATATGACTGTTGGACTAAAATCTTACGTAAAATAGGTGAGTAGTAAATCGATTCATTGCTTAAAATAGTGTGTATGAAAATCGATTATTTACTCAAAATATGACCATTGATGGCTTCTAAAAAGAAAGGAATCGATTATATACTTAAATGCATAAAGATATAAATCAATTTTGAGCCTGAAAAACTTAGTACATGAATCGATTCTTTGCTCGATCAAAAAAGGATGTAAATCGATTTTTGGCTTTATGTGTATAGGAAGGAAATCGATTTGTTACCTTTATAAACAAAGTTGGAAATCGATTTTGGGCCTTAAGAAAATAATTGGAAATCGATTTTTCTCTTTAAGGAGAGACATAAATCGATTTTCCCCTTTTAAAAAGAGAGCCATGAATCGATTCTTAGCTTTGCAAAAAATCAAGTTCACAATAAAGGAAGAAGGAAATCGATTTTCTTCTTTATAAAAGGACCTTAAAATCGATTTTCTTCTTAGCTTTTCCATAAGCTCATAATTTTGCAGAAATCATTTTCTCATGCTACGTGCCTAACTTATTTAACATGCATGCGTATATAAAAGATTTTTCCAAGCCTAGTTCAATTTTATTTTAACAAAACAGTTCTATTTTAAAAATTCATCTCTCAACTACAGAAGTCATAAAGCTAAAGTGATAGGATCTTACACATGTCCTATCGAAAGCAAAATAACACAAAGTCTCGAATGCTTGTGTAGCTTCTCCTCTGAGCCGCTACACTTTAAAATATCCTATGCTTTGATTCATGCCCTGTACTTTTATTCAACTGTAACCATTAGTAGACAGATTGTAATTTGTTATCATACAAAACAAAGAGTGTTTGACCTTGGTTCAACATGTCAGTCTCTACAACTCTAATGAAGTGAAATGGAAGCTCCCATCTAGTCCCCAATGCTTTAATATTGTTGGAAATGAGGCATGCAAGATAGTAGCTAAGGGTTTTTGAGGGATGTGAAGAATTTTCAAATTTGATTTTGAATGGAAGGAGGCGAGCTTGAAGCTTGAAGAAGAGTAGAAATCAAATGTAGGTGTTCTTCTTAATTCAAATCAGCTAAAAGATTGAGCATGCTTGATGTGCTCAACCATGGCCTTCCTCCTCTCTTCCTCTCCTCCAACCCTCTTCTTCTTTTCTCTCTAAGGATGTTGTTTTTCTTTAATTCTGAAAATGCAAAGTGAGTGTGAGTGGTTTTTCCTCAGCTCCTATGCTTTAAGTGTGGTTTATTAATGGGCAAAAGGGTCATTTTGGGGTGGAAGGTTGATGACACAAAAATCACCAGTGGAAAAAAGGGATTCAAAGTAAGATATTTTTGACTTTTAAAGTCGGATGCGAGTCCGACTTCTATTAGGGCGACTTAAAAAGTCTGAAGATTTAAAGTCGGACTAACGTATTGATGGTTCTCCCGTCGTTCTGGCCTCTGCGAAACACTTTTAAAGTCGAATTACAGAAATATCCGACTTTAAAACTGTATTTTTAACGTCGGATGACAAGAATATCCGATTTTAAAAGTGTTTATTTTTATTTTTTTTTGGTGCTTCTCCTGAGCCTGCTTGAGTCTTATGTCAACAATATTGATGGTTTTATCTTTCTATGGTCTCCTAACTGTTGAGCAAATCAATATCAATAAAAGCCATTATATAACAACATATGTACTCATTCTAGCAATATAAATCAAATTTGAAACAGAATAAGGAATTCCTAAAGTACTTGATATCCATTGACATGAAATGTCCTTCCATTACCAATTCAACAAGCACAAAGAATCCAACTGAAGTATCCGCAGTTATACTATTAATAAGGACAGCAATAAAACAAAAACAACACTGAAAAGTCACCAAAATTTAGGTTGTTTGAGTATTATATACTCTAACCTCTATGAATTCAAATTGAACAAATTAATACATACAACATATATTAGTAGAGTCTTGCATTGAAAGACAAAAACATAAATAAAGAACAAGGAAAATTTCAATTTGAAGAATAACGAAGACGACATGCATTACCAGCTAAATCTTCAACCTGGTCACTTAACAATGAATCTTCAACCTGTAAACACAAAAATGATAGTGAAATGAAGTTAGATGTGAATCTCAATGAATCTGCAACCACAAAGCAAGCATATGTAAAACCACATACTGACTGCTAACAAGTCAGTTAGTGCTTATAACAGTTATTCCTAAGCTATCCTTTAACAAATAGATTTATAAAATGCATTTATAGTATACATCACAAACTTGTGGTGTATGTCTTGACGATATAACCAATTATTGTGGAGAGAACAGCAAATATGACCCACCAATCAGCAGAAGGCATTTCAAGTGAACTAAACAAGTAACCTGCAAAGAACTTTAGATGTATTAGTTCAGGGTAATGAAAACAATAACTGAAATAGAAATATTTAGTTCAGGGTATTAGTTCATTGATTGTGTTTGTTACCCTGCTTTTCTTCACAAATACTCCCCCTTCCCCCTTTATCTCCTTCTAAACCCAGTAATATCTACTAGAAACAACTTCATTGCTTAAATTATAATATTTACTAAGGTATAGATGTCACAAGTCTGCTCCCCAATCTTCTTTCCTCCAAACAACAACGATTCTACATTCTCCTGCTTCAACATCTCCTCTACTATTCCCATCAGCATCTTTACATTGCTGCAACTTGCATCCAGCGTTTTAAATCCCGGATTGAGGAGCGTAGCGGCCGGCCCAAAAAACGCTATAGTGGTATAGCGGATAGCGGGATGGCCGCTATTTTGAAATATAATTCACAAATATAGGATAAATACTATATGCATGAAAATTCTCAAAAAAAATTAAAAATACTCAAAATCCATGACATTCAAACTTAACATAAAAAGTCACAAGTGTCTTAGAGCAAATAACCAAAATAGAGAAGAAATTGGAAGAAAGGAATAGAGAAAAAAAGAAGAACAGAGGCAAAAAAACAGAGAGTAATAGAGAAAAGCAGAAGAAATTGGAAGAAAGGAATAGAGAAAAAAAGAAGAACAGAGGCAAAAAAAACAGAGAGTAATAGAGAGAAAAACAAAACAAATTGAAAGAAAAACAGAGAAAAAAAAAGAGAAAAAAGAGGTTACAGAGGCCAAGCTAACGTAAAGCAGGAGAAGGGAATGGAGAAGTCACCGTAAAGCTGCGCGTAGAAGAAAGGAATGAAGAAGTCACCGTAAAGCAGCAAGCAGCAGTCACATACGTAGTAGGCACAAAACAGAGTGAGAGTCCGCAGAAGACACGTGAAGAAGAAGTAAAGAACTGTACCGTTTAATCTCTATATATAGTTACTTACTTTTTAAAAAACCCTAATTTTTAATTGATTTAACCTAAAGACATAATTACAGAAATACCCTTAATGTATTAACTAAACATTATAAAAACGAAGGGGAGTTTTTGTCATTCCCCTTCTATCTTCAACCTAGCGGATCTGTGTTAGATCCAGAAACCTGAAAACGCGTAAAGCTCTCCGCGAAATCGCCACCACGACGCCCGCGACGCCAAAGTGCTCCGCTACACCGTTGTTGTCGCAGCCAAAGGCCGCTCCGCCACTATAGCGCGCGATTTAAAACACTGCTTGCATCTGTATCCACATTGGGTCCACTTTGCCCCATACTTGACCCGTTTTGTTAATAAAATGCATGCATAGTTTCAATGGGTTTAATTTTGTTAATAAACTCAAAATCAAAATGAATAAAGATGAGATACACATTTTAATCCAAATTCAAAGTACAAGCCTACAACAACTTAAGGTGATCACAACTCCACACTAAATTAGAACTAATATTCAGCACTTGGAAGTTGAATCCTATGAAAATATATTTAGTGCCAGTTTTTGCATTAAATAAATATAATTTGCTACCAACAGAGAGGCAATAATAATAGCAAAATAAGGTTAACGAAAAATAACAGGTGGTGCAAAATCCTTTCCCTCGCTTTAGTCTCAAACAGCAAGTAGGGATAGAAGGTTTATGATTACCAAAAAAGACTTAAGCATATTCTTAACACATCTATTCTATTTCTATAATAAAATCAGGTGTCACTTAATAGGAATTGCACATATACTATTGGGAAGATGGTTGTGACGGTTGAAACTGGAGTCTTGAAATCCACTGATCTCACTTCCTATGCTTATCTTTGATTATTTATTGAAAAGAAGGCAATCCATCTTCAAATAACAAAATGAAAAACACCGCAAGAATGTAATAGCACTGGTCGTGGGAATTGAAAAAGAAATCATGATTTAAGGATTTTAGACTTATTTTAACCAGAATCAACGTTGGTGGGGAAGGTGGGTAAATGCAAACAGATGATAACTAGACAAGAGTGTTCTCGATGGGTTCGATTCGGACACACTCTCAATTCTCAAATCAACAAAGTGAGAGAAAAATAAAATACACATAAACGAACACAAAATCAACGCTTGAAACGAACACAATAAGGGAAGCAATCAAGCGAAGTTTCAAGAGTAAAGGGAGAGGGCGAAGGCCAGAAACTAACCTGACTTTGAGAGTACCACGACGACGGAGACGGCAACATAAGAAACAATAACCGAAATGGTCAGCTTGCTATACAACTTATAAAACAATCTATTTATTTCTGGTTCAATAAATAGTAAACCTTGATGTGAAATTCCTCAATCTATCACAGCAGAAACAAAAAAACATCAAACCCTAACAAATTTCAAAAAACAACAACGCAATAACAAAACCCTAAAATGTAAAAAGAGATATGAAATTCTTTTAATTCAATCAAACATAGCAATAGCTCTGCCTCTCATCTTAATGAAGATTCTCTGCTCATGAAATGAATCAGAATAGGAGTGGTGGTTTACCTTTTAGAAAAACTAGAAGAAAGCGAATCAAAGAATGAGACAGTGACGGGGAGAGAGACGATGACGACGAGATAGATGGAGACGGCGGTAGAGAGGAGAGAGCGACGGAGGAAGGCGGCGAGTTGGCGGAGAGAGCGATGGGAAGGGCAATGGAACGGTGGAGTTTTGGTGGAGAGAGCAAGTTTAGGGTGTTTTAGTTTTTGTTTTTGGGGGAGAGAGCCAGAACTGAAGTCAAAAAAAGCTAGGCGCGAGGGTTATAGTTTTTGCTTTCACGCAAAAATAGGTTACATATTTCAAGTCGGAGTTAAGAGGTATCCGACTTAAAAAGGTGAGCGCCAGAATTTTTTCACCAGGTTTATTACAAAATTGCCACCGCGTCCCCTTTTTATGTCAGATATTTGTGCATCCGACTTAAAACCTCCAACTCTTTTCCAATTTTTGTACTAGTGAATGGTGTTTTAGCATTCTAATGTGTTCACTAAACTAACTCAATTAACTCTAATCCTAAACCAATGCTTCAACACAATATACCACCCAACAATATTATGTCTACAATCAACTAATTCAGTCAATCATTTTAGGAACTAATTTCCTAAACAGGTCAAGTCACAATAAAAATTGAAACTCATGCCTCTTATAAAATAAGTCAACCAAACATATTAGGATTAATTAACTAAACACATATAGCCAACAATAAGAATTCATAATCAAGCCTCTTAGAACTCAAAGTAATTTATAATTATGGGTATTACACATTTCACCTAAACTTGAAAATTTTTGTCCTAAAAAATTGTTCAAGTTATACCTCAATAAAATTAAGATCAGAACAGAGTTCAACTGTTTCATAATTTAAAGGTTGACGAGGATCGGGAGAATACCTTTAAAGCTGAGACACATGGATCACAGTGTACAGCTGGACCAAAATGGAGAAAAACTACACTATAAGCAATCTGTCCTATTTTGACCAAGAGTAGGCATACACTAAGAGACCTTAAGCAACAGAATGATCTTGGCTTGAGACATGGTATATTAACATGAACTTCGTACATCGCTTTAGATGACTCATAAAAGTATCACAACCCACCACACATATGAATCAACAATAAAAACTATACCTTGGTTCACTCCATTACCATTGAATCACAATTAGCTCACATATCATAAAACAATCATCAATTTCATTTAGAACTCATTTCAAACACATCATTGATCCTCAACCATCATAGTTACATATTTATTAACAACCATGTTCAATAAACCCCTAAAGTCCTTGAAAAGGAGAGTGAAAATGAATTCACACATATACAAGTTAGGGAACCAATAAAGTAAACATAAGGGGGTGCCTCACATCCTATTGTTGTAAAGGAGACCTTGAAAAATATGTTATTTTCTTATCATATCATTGAAGAAAAGAAACAGTCATAAAACACCTAAACATCATTGACCATGACAACTGGGATTCAAAGATTAGATTTCTTATGAGGAAATTCTCACACTATCGAATATTTTCTCAACTGTCTTTAAAACTTCACAATACATCATGTCAAAAATTTGATTGATTCTCTACGAGAAACATTTTCATTAAGAATAGGAGTGAGTTATGTTCACACCAGAGAAGTTGAAAGAATACTCAAATCAATAATAAATTTCTAGGTGTTGGCATGAGTGGTGCCAACTTGTTGGAATGGTCTCAAAGTTATTTTCAAGTAAAGTTTTCTTTCTCTAGTGCCATCAAACTCATTCCCAAGTTTAATGAAGCATATGGATAATTCAAATACACTTAATTTAAATTGTTCACCCATGGTAACAGTCTTCATATTATCATGATATGCAATTAAATATCAAATACTAATGCAAACGCACACTCCTCAAATGCTTCAATGGTCAACTACTAGCTAGAGCTTTGTCATTTCAAGCACATTTACCCCTCAATCTTTGGAATTTTGCCATCCAACATTCTGTACATTTAATAAACAGAATTCCTACACCTCTTTTGAAAGACCAAACTCCCTACCAAGTCCTCTTCCAGCAACCTCCCACCCTTCTTCACCTTAAAGTCTTTGTCTGTCTTGCATTTGCATCTACCTTACACTCTCATAGAACCAAATTTGATCATCGTGCTAGGAAAACTGTGTTCCTAGGCTATACTGATGGTGTGAAGGGATTTCTTCTCTATGACCTTAAATCTCATCAATTACTCACATCTAGAAATGTGATTTTCTATGAAACTCAATTTCCCTTTAAAACTCAGAACATAGATACAGTTTCCAATGATCCCTCACCTCTTACTACTTCTGCACTTGAACCATCTACCATTGACACAGTTTCCCCACCAACTTTACCTACTCATATTGACACTTCTCCTCCAAACTCACCTGTTACACCAGCTTCTGTACCTTCCCAAATTGCCACCAATTCACCCTCCCCTACTCTAGTAAATTCACCTTCTCCTTCCCTCGACCTTTCTCCTATTGCTCCACCCTTAAGAAAGTCAACAAGAACAAAATTTCCACCTAGATATTTGGCTGACTTCCACTGTAATTTGACTAGCTCTATTGATAATCTTTCAGGTATGAAATCTTCTCCTCTTTATCCTTTGTCTTCTGTTTTGTCTTATAATCATTTTTCTCCTAGTTATCAAAATTTCTGTTCTTCCATTACTGTTAATTCTGAGCCCTCCACTTATCACCAAGCCTCTACACAAGAGTGTTGGCAGAGAGCTATGTAGGATGAGCTGCATGCTCTTGATCTGAATCATACTTGGTCTGTTGTTGAATTACCCACTGGTAAGACACCCATTGGTTGTAAATGGGTGTATAAAATCAAGTACAAAGCTGATGGTACAATTGAACGGTACAAGGCACGCCTTGTGGCCAAAGGCTACACCCAAATGGAGGGTGTGGATTATTTTGAGACCTTTAGCCCAGTAGCCAAACTCACCACAGTACGGGTTTTATTGGCTCTCGCTGCTGTTCATGGTTGGTTTTTGGAACAATTGGATGTGAACAATGCGTTCCTCCATGGTGACCTCAATGAAGAGGTTTACATGTCTCTTCCTCAAGGGTTTTCTGCTTCTAACACTTCTCTTTCAAGTCCTGTTTGCAGGTTGCATAAGTCCCTATATGGACTCAAACAAGCAAGTAGACAGTGGAATCAGAAACTCACTGCAACTTTGCTTTCTATTGGTTATGTGCAATCTCAAGCTGATCACTCTCTTTTCATCAAGACCACTGACAGTCTTGTTACTATTTTGCTGGTTTATGTGGATGATGTAGTGCTTGCAGGAAACTCTATGGCAGAAATTCAATTTGTCAAGCAATTGTTGCATACTAAGTTCAAAATTAAGGACCTAGGTCCTCTTCAATTTTTCCTTGGATTAGAAATTGCTCGTTCTAAAAAGGGAATTGTTTTGAACCAGAGAAAATATACCCTGGATCTTCTCCAGGACAGTGGTGTACTAGCCACCAAACCAGTTACTACACCTTGTGATCCTGCAGTTAAACTTACTGCTGCTGATTCTCCTCCTTTTGCGGATGAGTCCTGCTACAGAAGACTCATTGGGCGCCTGCTTTATCTCACTACGACACGCCCAGACATCTCATATGCAGTGCAGCAGCTTAGTCAGTTTGTTGCTAAGCCACTGCAGTCTAATTTTCAAGCAGCTACTCGTGTGCTTAAGTATTTGAAATCTGCTCCTGCTCAAGGTTTATTTTTTGCAGCAGACACTACTCTTCAGCTCACTGGTTTTGCTGATTCTGACTGGGCATGCTGTCCAGAAACTCGCAAATCCATTACTGGTTATTGTGTATTCATTGGGTCTTCTCTTGTGTCATGGAAGTCCATGAAACAACAAACTGTTTCTCGCTCTTCCTCAGAGGCAGAATATCGTGCTCTTGCCAGCCTTACTTGTGAAATTCAGTGGCTTCACTACCTACTTACTGATCTTCATCTTCCACCAAGCAAGCCTGCAATTGTTTATTGTGATAACAGGTCTGCCATTTACCTCGCTCATAATCCCACCTCCCATGAACGTACGAAGCATATTGAGATCGATTGCCACGTTGTTAGGGAGAAGATTCAACAAGGCATCATTCATTTGCTCCCTGTTCCCTCTGCTTCTCAGTTAGCAGATGTTTTTACTAAACCACTTCATGGTCCCTCTTTCACTCCTTTTCTCTCCAAGTTGGGTCTATGTAACTTCCACAATCCAACTTGAGGGGGGATATTAAGAGTATAGTTAGATATATTTTGCTCTGTATTTGTACATAGTAGAGATATGCTGTATAAGTGTACAATTAGGAGTATAATCAGTTAGTTGTGCTGTTAGGGAGTTAGTTAGACATTCTGTTTAGTGTACAGGAGTATATATTGCAACTGAGTTGCATCTGTAAATTTAATATTATTCATTCAATATACAAAGATGTATTTCACTTCAATTTGCTCTCTGATTCTTAAGAATTAGCATTGTGATGGTCATTTGAAGAAATTAAAAACACCAAATTATAATTGTTTATAAGTATAGTTCTCTTCGTTAGCTTTCCAACGCATCCAAGAACACCTAAATCGGAGTTCCGGATCAAAAGTTACGTCAAAAATAGGTTGGAAGGCTGTAAAAGTTTTTCTGTCAAACCGAATCCAACACGGGTGCCTGTGTTGGACCCCACGGGTCGTGGTGAACTATCAGAGTTCACCTTTTTTCTGTTTTGGTGCTTTACAATCCATCCATTGACTATCCAAACTTACCCCATTCATGTACAATCAATTTACACACATTCTAATGACTATTTCACACCTATAATCATAATTTAAGGGCTTTCATCTCAACACACAATCACGACAAAGGCGAGGAAACTCATCAACAATCACATTAATCATTCCATTCTTAGCATGTTCATTGGAAAGATTTCAATCAATCACACATGTTCAGAACAAAATCACTTAGGATTCTCACAATCACATTAAGAATTAAAACAAGAAAAAGAGCAAAGAACGAAGAACTCACATTTGTCAAAGTACATGCACTACAAAAAAACGAGATAATTGTGGCGGTTTAATTTGATAATTATGGCGGTTTGAACCGCCAGTATATGCAATAGTGGCGGTATCTCTAAGCGCTAGAATCACGGTCGCCACTCGGGAAAAAGTGGCAGTCAGGATGAAACCGCCAGAATATTCCGTGTATACAATGGCGCTTATCAATTTGCAAACGGTGGCGGTTTAAACTGCCATAATTTACTAGAAAATCAGATAATTTTTTGTAAATACTGTCGGTTTAAACCGCCAGAATAACAGAATATAGTGGGGGTTTTGGTAGATGCCTACTGAAATTGGATGCAAAAATTGGCAGTTTTAACTGCCATTATTTCATTATTTAAACCGTCACAATTACATTTCATTATTTATTTGACAAAATTACATTTCATTATTTGTTGCTTACATTTAAATATGTTTTAATCCTCACATAGGCCTGTTATTAGCTGCAACTATGATTACCACTCATCAAGACATAAATATAATAACTATAAATATCACATTTAATAAGAGAAAATTACTCATAATAAATACAAACACGTGTTTAACATTTCAAAAGTTACATAATAAGTCAAAGTTTGATAGATATCCTAAATAAGTCATATAGTCGATGTAATAAATACAAACACGTGTTTAATAATTCAAAAGTTACATCATATGTCAAAGTTTGATATACATCCAAAATAAGTCATGTCATCGGGAGGACGAGAATCACTCAAGAGATCCGCTAATTCAATTGCTTCCATCTGATGATCTTCTAACATTAGTTGGTGATGAACTCTCACTTCCATTATTAGTTGCCTACAAACAAAGACAGAAATGAACATAAATAGTGAAGGGAAAAAAGGCTTAGGTGGAGCTACAAATTTTAAAATACTGATATGAACCATGCACAAATTTTAAAAACAAATCAAAGTCTGATATGAACTGAAATGAACTGAACCTACAAACAGAGACAGAAACTACACCTACTGCCACTGCCACTGAAACAAATGAAACCATAGAAGTTAAACCCAGTTAAGGATTAATTGAATCAGAAAAGATATTATCGACATCCAAAACCTTTCGACATTTGCGCAATACTATTGTTTGTTTGTTTAATGGTCATTTTACATGTTTTAGAAAATTGCAGATCAATATAAGGAAACCTCATCAACAAAACCTGTGTCACAACACAAGGGTAAGGAACCTGCCAATCATTCACCATCTGAGAAAGATTCTCAGAGGAAAGATTCTCAGAGAGTTACTGGTTCAAAAGAAATGGTGATTTTCTCAGGCTCCAAAAAAAATAATGTTCTGACAAATAATCCAATAAAACATAATCAAGAGGGTGATGATCTTCAATATTCTGAGAAGAAGAAACCACCAAGAAGAACTCCCAGCAATGTAAGGAAAATGATAAGTGCTTTTGAAAGTGGTCTGGCTCAGGTATATATAGTGAGAGTTGTGCACTTGTGCTTTTATAGTATGATTAACTAAACTTATTATTACAAGCTTCTCGCTTTTTACATGGAATTTAACAGGATATGAGACCTCATATTAAACCACCTCCCACACAATATCAAGAAAGTACAATTGAAAAGAAAGATTCTTCTGAGACTTCTGAGACTCCTCCACACAATATCAATAACAAAGTAGCATATAATAGAGATCAAGAGGAAGATAAAAGTAACAAAGATTTGATGAGAACATGTGCATTTGAAATGGCTACAGTTTCAGGAAAGATGCCTTTGGAGAATTCAGATAGAAACACTCCTAGTGAAGGTTCATATGAATTAGTTATTCAGAGAGATTCACCACAAAAACTGGATTCAGTTGTGCAGTTAGATAACAAGTATTCTTCTTTTGAAAGTTCTGGGGCCTGGACATTTCCAGAAGAATTCAGAAAGATTTGTATAACTAGTAGTGGTAAGAGTGTAATGGATTTTGTGGAAAGTCAGGATACGAAGCGCTCAAGGCATCAAAGAAGTTTGATTTTCGCGAAAATAGAAAACACGAAAAAGGTATATAGTAAGTATTTTCAGACAGGTTTCACCACCGTAGAGACAAATTGTTCAATAGAATCAAATTAAATATTTTCTTATACTTTCTTTCTTATTTCATTTTATTCTATTTATTTATGATTGTGACAGAATGCAACATATGTTGGAACTGGAACTGAGGGCAGCAAGTATGAAAAAATACAGCAAGTTCAAGAATCAAAAACCAGTACTTCTGATGACAATGGAGATGAAAATTCTGAAGGACCATTTAATCAGGTTACCATCAACATTTAGCTCACATAGGTGTAGAACAGGTTTCTTGTAACACCCTGGTATTTCTAACATGTAGAGACACCAAAAGTGCACAGATGCGGAAAGTTCAGAGGACACAGTTCCTGTTTAAATATTGGACATACAAACTTTTTCCGAAATAAAAACATAATCGGAATAACATTACTTCATGAAATAGAAGTTTATCTGTTCCACACCGAATGGATTACAATATCCATGTCCAAATACCAAACAGAAACATAAAACGGTTCATATAACTCATAATCAATACAAGTTTATACAACCAATAAGACAACAAAAGAACAAAGGATCAAACGACTAAGTCTTCAGCACCTCCAAGAGTATACCAACTACTCGTGCACAATAGTCTTCCTTTTTCCCTGCTTCTCTGAAAAACAACAAATATGGATTGGGTGAGATAACATTATCTCAGTGAGTCCTACCGTGCCCCCTCTGACACTCGGTTCAATTATTAAACCGTTTTAATTAGCTACCACTAGCTAAAATCGAAATGCCAAGCAAATCGTGTTCCCAAACATGTTTTTAATAGCTTAGCTCAACCGACTGCACAACTGCTAATCCCGGTAGCTAGAGCTTGACAACTGCCGACTGCACAACTGCTAATCCCGGCAATGTTAACTTATAATCAATAACTTAGCACAAGCCGACTGCACAACTGCTAATCCCGGCAACCCGTGAGTTGACCACGCCAAAACACATTCAGGGCCTAGGTAAGGGGTCATGACTACCCTCCCTAGTATGCTACTTGTCAGGTCGTCACCCAACGTGATATATGTATGACAATACATAACGATTTCTGGAGAGTTAGATAATATATATCTTTCCGATCACCAAAGGATCAATCACATAATCTTTTTAGATAAGTTATATCTTATCGATCTATAACCCGTTTTGATGAATTTATAAACATCCGGGATTATAATCATATTGTAACGTATTATTGACTTATAACCCGTTTTGATGAATTTATAAACATCCGGCATTATAATCAAATTGTAACGTATTATGGACTTATAACCCGTTTTGATGAATTTATAAACATCCGGCATTATAATCAAATTCAATTAACATATATAAACATATATATTCAGTCAGTCCATCAGACGGTGTACCCACACGTATACTAGGGTTTCGGTTTTTCAATCAAATATGCTTTTGAAACTCTTTTTTGAAATCATGAGTTGAACAAGTTCAAAATTACGGTTTTCAATAAGGCAACTTCATTTTAAATGATTGAGAAAGAGATTAGAAAAGGTTCGGGATCAAACGGAGCTCCGGAACGAGAAATCGGGAATCGGTGGCAGAAGCTCACGCACGGTCCGTGCCTAGGGGCGCACGACCCGTGCGTGATTTATTAAAATCACCCAGCCAAACCGAAAGGAGCGCACGGTCCGTGCCCAGGGGCGCACGACCCGTGCGTCCCGTTTTATTTTTTAACAGAACCAACCCGTAGCAGGCGCGCGGTCCGTGCCCAGGGGCGCACGGTCCGTGCGACCTGTGTCTGTTACCGAATTCCGCTTATTTCTCAATTCTGCTTTCCGTTTCCGCCCGAATTCGATTCCTAATATCAATCACTCCTGAAACTCAGAAAATATCCAGGCATTCCAGAATATATATTCATTTCAAAATTTCCATCAAAAACCATTTCGATTCGTTTATGGATTTCAAAACCGTAAAACACCTATTTTCCAAAAACTCAGAATTTAGCTTCCAAGGCATATTTTCAACAACATATCAGATTATGTCTAGGGTTCAAATCATCAAAAATTTGGTTCCCTAATCCGTGAGTAGAACTCACCCGTTATGCCGAAGTTCGAGAGTTGAGTCGAAAGCGAAGTCACCGAAACGAAAGTACACGAACGATCCCTGCTAGAGCTCGAACCGATTTCCAAAACGGCAACCTCCACCACTAGAGAAACTGAAACAGCAACCTAATCTTTCACCACTTCCTCCAAATTGAAAATGCAAGCTTGATACTCCACTTTCTACAAATGCAAGAGGACATGCAACACCATCAAGGTTCAAAACTCCGTTGTTTCTCTTGGAGCTTCAAAGGGGGGTTGAACATGGTAGTGGATGATATAGAGGGAGTTAGCTTCTGAAAGTGGTAGCATTGGATTCAGAAACGAAAATGGAGTAGAAAGGGGTAAGAACCACTTACATGCAATGGGGTTTTCAGCTGGACCTTGCTCTTCTCCTTCCTCAAGCTCGCGACCCTCTCTCTCTTTTCTCTCCTTGAGTTCAGCTTCTCATTTCCTTTCTTTTAAACTTTCTGGTGGAATGGTTAAGTGGCTGAAGGTGAAAGAGTGGAGATGAGTCAGCTATAGGAGGTGGAAAAAGGGGCTGAAGGTTAAGTGGTGGTAATTTTACCAGATTGCCCTTAGTCCATCTAAGTTTTGTTTATGAGGCTAAGACTTCACCAGTTCTATGTTTAACTCGTTCGGCATCGAAATTTCTCGACTCTACCGATTTCGAATTGCGAATTATTAATTCCATCGACTAGCGATTATAAAAAAAATTCGCTTATAATATATATTTTTAAAAATTAGGGATGTTACAATCACCCCAACTTTTAAAAAATTTGTCCTCAAAATTGACAAGACGTACCTCAATGGAAGAGATATGGATATCGAGTCCGCATGTCATCTTCCAGCTCCCAGGTAGCCTCTTCGATTGAGAATCCATCCCAGACCACTTTGACAATCGGAATAGTCCTTGAACGCAGAGTCTTCATATCACGCTTCAAGATATAACTAGGATAAGGTTGAAATGACAAATCCGGTTGCAGGTCAATGGTATCAACACTCAATGGTTGATGCAGATCGGGAACATACTTCCTCAACTGAGACACGTGGAACACATCATGGAGGTTTGATAGGGCCGGAGACAATGCGAGGCGATAGGCAACTGGCCCAATCCGCTCGATGATTTGGAAAGGTCCAACATATCGAGGACTGAGCTTCTTCGCTCGCAAAGCTCTCCCGGTGCCTATGGTTGGAGAAACTTTCAAGAACACATGATCACCAACTTCAAACTCCAACGGTCTCCTTCGGTTGTCAGCGTAGCTCTTTTGCCGACTCTGAGCAACCTTCATCCTTTCTCGAATTAGCTTGATCTTCTCAGTAGTTTCGCGAACCATATCAGGTCCCAAAAACTTATCTTCACCAATCTCCCACCAACACAACGGAGTTCTACACTTCCTACCATAAAGTGCTTCAAACGGTGCCATTCCAATGCTGGAGTGGTAACTGTTGTTGTAGGAGAATTCCACTAACGGAAGATGGCCCTCCCATTTCCCCCCGCTATCGAGCACACAAGCCCGAAGCATGTCCTCAAGAGTCTGGATAGTCCTCTCCGTCTGACCATCAGTCTGAGGATGATAAGCAGTGCTAACCAGCACTCTAGTTCCCAAAGCTTCATTCAATGCTCTCCAAAATCTGGAAGTAAACTTGGGATCTCGGTCTGACACGATGCTCGTTGGAACTCCATGCAGTCTGATAATGTTCTTCACATATTCATCTGCTAACTTGGAAACCTTATAAGTAGAGCGAACGGGAATAAAGTGAGCGGATTTAGTCAATCGGTCCACTACTACCCAAATAGAATCATTGCCTGCCTGTGACCTTGGCAAACCCATGACGAAGTCCATTGATATATCTTCCCACTTCCAAACTGGTACATCTAGCGGTTGTAACTGACCGCCCGGTCTTCGGTGTTCCGCCTTAACCTTCTGACAAGTTAAGCACCGAGAAACAAATTCTGCAACCTCGGCCTTCATCCCAGGCCACCAATACATTAGTTTCAAGTCTCGGTACATCTTGGTGGATCCCAGATGTGCAGAGTACTGACTCCTGTGAGCTTCTTCCAATAATTGCCTTTTGATATCGTCATCATGGGAACACAAATCCTCCCATTAAAACAAATCATGCCATCACTATCCTCGGTGAAATTTGGCGATCCCCTCTGGGACTGCAACTTCATGTCAGCTCCTTGAGCTACACGGATTTGTTCCCATAGCACACTGGATATTCGTATATGCCGCAACACTATGCGGTCCCTCTTTCTTACCACCTTGAGCTTCAAGTCTCTGAATGACTCCAATAAAGCCATCTCATGAATCATTAACCTTGCCGTGTGGATAGACTTTCTGCTCAGAGCATCCGCTACCACATTGGCTTTTCCAGGGTGATATTTCAATTCGAAGTCGTAGTCCTTCAAAAATTCAGTCCACCTTCTCTGTCTGTTATTCAATTCTTTTTGGTCAAACAGATACTTCAAGCTCTTGTGATCACTAAAAACCTCGAAACGAGAACCGTAAAGGTAATGCCTCCAAATTTTCAGTGCAAACACAATAGCCGCCAACTCTAAGTCATGAGTTGGGTAACTCCGTTCATGCGTCTTCAATTGCCTAGATGCATAAGCCACAACGTGTTGATTCTGCATGAGAAAACATCCTAAACCCTTCCCAGATGCATCACTGTAAATCTGAAATCCCAATGACGGATCTGGAAGAATTAGGATCGGAGCAGAAGTTAACTTTTCTTTCAAACCAAGAAAACACTCTTCACAATCGGCATCCCAAGTAAACGGCTGACCTTTGCGAGTCAATCGAGTAAGTGGAAGCACCAATTGTGAAAAACCTTCAATAAATCTTCTATAGTAACCGGCTAGACCCAGAAAGCTTCTGATTTCAGTTACTGACGTTGGTCGTTCCCAGTTCAACACTGCTTCCACTTTGCTGGGATCAACTGCAACCCCTTCCTGGGAAATCACATGACCCAAGAACTTCACCTCGGACATCCAAAAATCACACTTCGACGGTTTAGCATAAAGTTTCTTCTCTCGGAGCACTCCTAGTACAAAGCGGAGATGCTGGGCATGCTCCTCAACTGACTTTGAGTAAACCAAGATATCATCAATAAAGACGACCACAAACTGATCTAGGTAAGAATGAAATACTCTATTCATATAATCCATGAATACGGCTGGAGCATTAGTCAATCCGAAAGGCATCACCACAAACTCGTAGTGTCCGTACCTCGTACGAAAAGCAGTCTTCGGAATGTCTAAGGCTCTTACCCTGATCTGATGGTACCCTGACCTTAGATCAATTTTGGAGAAAACTTGAGCACCTCGAAGCTGATCAAGTAGATCATCTATCCTTGGCAATGGATACTTGTTCTTGATAGTGATTTTATTCAGCTGACGGTAGTCTATGCACAACCTCATGCTTCCGTCCTTCTTTTTGACTAGCAATACCGGAGCACCCCATGGAGAAGCACTCGGTCGAATAAACTTCTTGGAAATTAATTCCTCAAGTTGGGACTTCAATTCCTTCAGCTCGAGAGGAGACATCCTATAAGGTGCTATGGATATTGGCCCTGTACCAGGCGCCAAATCTATAGAGAATTCTACCTCTCGTTCTGGAGGCAAAGAGGAGACTTCCTCAGGAAAAACATCTAAGAATTCATTAACAACTTGAATAGATGATAAATCCAACTCGGCTTCAGTTGATGCAGACAAAATAACAACAAAAGCTTCCGCACCTTGGAATAGAGACTGACTGGCTGAAGCGAATGAAATAACACCATCATCTGCAGGTAGTGAATGTTCAGCTACTTCAGAAGGAAATTTAATTGCACGGTTGAAACAATCAATAGTAATGTGATTGGAAGTCATCCAATTCATTCCCAACACGATCTCCATTCCTCTCATAGGCAGACAGATAAAATCAACAACAAAGTCCCTGCCTCCTATGGTGAGCAGACAGTTAAGGCATAATGATTGGGTTCGCACACGACCCTTTGCAGCAGTAAGGATAGATATTGGCTCGGATATAGGGGATACTATCAATCCTAGCCGTTCAGCACATGCTTCAGAGATAAAACAATGAGTAGCACCAGAGTCATACAGAATATTAACAGTTTGATGAAAGATAGAACCTGTACCCCTTATAAGATTATCAGCTGGTTTGATGGTCTTGGCATCCAGTGTGTTGACTCGAGCCTGCCTCGGAGCATCAGGGGACTCCAAGAAAGCTTTCCTTGAAGGACAATTATTAGCATAATGCCCCACTTCCTTACAAAGATAACACTGGTCCGACCTTACCTCTGATCGACATCTTCCTGGATGATTCTTCTTGCACACTTCACACCGGCGATACCCCGAAGTGTTGTTCGACTGAGTCTGCTTTCCCTTGTCTAATTTCCCTTTATACCTCGGGTTTGAGGAAGTTGACTCACTGCCCTTCTTCTTATCCTTCCAGAAATCATTCCTCTCTGCATACATTCTTTTGAGATCGCTCTCAGCTGAATGAGCTTGTTGAACCAAAGCGGGATAAGTGGTCATGGAATAAGAACTGAGACCTTGATTCACATCGCCTCTAAGACCTTGTCTAAACATCACCATTTTCCACTTATCATCAGGAGCGGTGGTCCCCAATTCATAGAATTGCGACAACCTTTCAAATTTTGCAGCGTATTCCCCAACTATCATCTCTCCCTGTTTCAAACTCAGAAATTCCATCTGCTTATCAAGTCTTTGGGAGTCGGGGAAATAATGACTCAAAAATATTTCCTTGAAATTATTCCACTCAAGAGGAGTCCTTTGATTTTGAAGCATTCTACGAGCGTTAACCCACCAGGTGTGAGCATCCTCGTCCAGAGCGTTAGCAGCACAAATTACCTTTTCTCCTTCATTGCATTGCAAGGTATCAAAGATCCGTTCCATGGCGTCTACCCAAAAATGGGCTTTCATTGCCTCGGATCCTCCTTTGAAGGTTGGGGGTTTCATCTTCAGAAACCGAAAATACACCCTGTTAGGATCCTCAGATGTTGGCACATTGACTGGCTCAGCTGGTTGGGGTTGAGGCATCTGATGCATCTGCTGCATTTGAGCCATTTGAGCCATCTGTTGCTGTTGCATTAGCATCATGTCATTCATCATCTTCTGCTGAGTCTCGATGACATTCTGCATCCATTCTTGGTGAGGATCAACAGGTGGGTTTCTCCTACCTCTTCCAGTCATGATTCTGCGAAGTATGCACAAAGTATTAAGTTGATCAGGCTCAATGTCTAATAGCATACTAAGAAAAATCAGACTTAGAAGACGTAAAAGACTCTTAACATCTAAGTCCGACTAGGTCGAACCGCTCTGATACCAATTGTAACACCCTGGTATTTCTAACATGTAGAGACACCAAAAGTGCACAGATGCGGAAAGTTCAGAGGACACAGTTCCTGTTTAAATATTGGACATACAAACTTTTTCCGAAATAAAAACATAATCGGAATAACATTACTTCATGAAATAGAAGTTTATCTGTTCCACACCGAATGGATTACAATATCCATGTCCAAATACCAAACAGAAACATAAAACGGTTCATATAACTCATAATCAATACAAGTTTATACAACCAATAAGACAACAAAAGAACAAAGGATCAAACGACTAAGTCTTCAGCACCTCCAAGAGTATACCAACTACTCGTGCACAATAGTCTTCCTTTTTCCCTGCTTCTCTGAAAAACAACAAATATGGATTGGGTGAGATAACATTATCTCAGTGAGTCCTACCGTGCCCCCTCTCTGACACTCGGTTCAATTATTAAACCGTTTTAATTAGCTACCACTAGCTAAAATCGAAATGCCAAGCAAATCGTGTTCCCAAACATGTTTTTAATAGCTTAGCTCAACCGACTGCACAACTGCTAATCCCGGTAGCTAGAGCTTGACAACTGCCGACTGCACAACTGCTAATCCCGGCAATGTCAACTTATAATCAATAACTTAGCACAAGCCGACTGCACAACTGCTAATCCCGGCAACCCGTGAGTTGACCACACCAAAACACATTCAGGGCCTAGGTAAGGGGTCATGACTACCCTCCCTAGTATGCTACTTGTCAGGTCGTCACCCAACGCGATATATGTATGACAATACATAACGATTTCTCGAGAGTTAGATAATATATATCTTTCCGATCACCAAAGGATCAATCACATAATCTTTTTAGATAAGTTATATCTTATCGATCTATAACCCGTTTTGATGAATTTATAAACATCCGGCATTATAATAATATTGTAACGTATTATTGACTTATAACCCGTTTTGATGAATTTATAAACATCCGGCATTATAATCAAATTGTAACGTATTATTGACTTATAACCCGTTTTGATGAATTTATAAACATCCGGCATTATAATCAAATTCAATTAACATATATAAACATATATATATTCAGTCAGTCCATCAGACGGTGTACCCACACGTATACTAGGGTTTCGGTTTTTCAATCAAATATGCTTTTGAAACTCTTTTTCAAAATCATGAGTTGAACAAGTTCAAAATTACGGTTTTCAATAAGGCAACTTCATTTTAAATGATTGAGAAAGAGATTAGAAAAGGTTCGGGATCAAACGGAGCTCCGGAACGAGAAATCCGGAATCCGTGGCAGAAGCTCACGCACGGTCCGTGGCAGAAACTTCATTTTATCTCTTTTAAATTATTTTTAAACCTCCTTTTTTAATCACTGCACTTGGGGAATTCGTGACGTTCAGTCCCTCCTGGCAGTGATTTTTGTGGGTTCCTCGAGTTTATCTTTTAATTTTACTTTGTTTTATTTGATGAAAAATGCTTGGTTCAGATTGACTGAAGGACTCGTGACGTTATCCTCTCTCTGGGCGTGATTTCAGTGTTTTGTTCAATCGTTATGTGCCTTGAATTCAATTGGACGATCACCTAGAATCCCGTATTCGTTTGGTTGTTCCTTCGAATTCCCTCCCTTCGCCATTATCCGTCTCCAAAAGAGCACACGGATTGGGGATTGCAGTGTAAACCTATCAACTTGTGAACCCAATATCTAAATTCGAGTCATTTTCTCTCATACATCTCGAGTTTATTTGTTTGACAGAGACCTGACCAAAAATACTGGAAAACAGGTAGGTATCGAGCGTTTCCGGGCTTATGGCTTGCAGTTGGAATCCAAGAAGGCTTGTAAATTGAAGTACTTATTCTGGATAGCTGCCACGTGGTGCATCTGGTTTAGTCGAAATCATACTCTATTCAGAGGTCAAGTATTTAATTCACAGGTGGTCGTTAATCATGTTAATTCTATAACATGAAGCTGGTTCAAAAGGATAGAAAGTCGCAATTCCGCTCTTAAGTTTTCTGACTGGTGGGGAAAATCTCCTGTATGTCTGAACTCGGTGTAACTGGATTTCGCCTCATTCTTCCTTGGGGTACTCTTTTTCCTCTTTGAGTCTTTTTCCCTTGGTGTTTTGGCCCATGGACGTTTTAATGAGGCCTCTTGAATATGTCCGAGTTACGGTGCCCCTTGCCCCCTATTATATAATATTTTGTTTGAAAGAAAAAACTAGATCGTACCCCATGCGTTGCGCGTGATATCCTTATGAAAAAATATATAGTATTATGCATATTTCGATTGATGGATGTTTGAACTATTTAAAATGCAGTATATTATTGGAGAATTTTATATAAAAAAAGCCATTCTAACGCACACATAAAGCTATGTGATAAAACAATATTAGTGGCATATTTCAAGGTTAAATTTTAAAATGGAAAAAAATGCTCACTTAAGTAATTTGAGTTACAAATGAAAACAAAAATAAAGTTTTTTTTAGGGAAATAATAAAATTATTATTTGGAATCTCCCTATTATTTTAAATTC
The DNA here is from genome assembly GCA_039519185.1 of Astragalus membranaceus. Classification (NCBI taxonomy): domain Eukaryota; kingdom Viridiplantae; phylum Streptophyta; class Magnoliopsida; order Fabales; family Fabaceae; genus Astragalus; species Astragalus membranaceus. Next base: position 79,814,640 of record CM076850.1, on the reverse strand, counting down.
AATTCTATAATTATTTTCTTTTGTTTTAACAACTTTCTTGTTGAGAATTTGTGACGGTCTTCTAAAGCACGTGGAGGTTTGCTAAAGAAGAAGGGTATATGATGGGTACTTCAATTTTTTTCCAAACCCAAAATTGCCCAAAACACACTGATAAGTGTCGCGCTTTGCATGTTTTGTTACGAAATTAATTTATCTTTTGCGTAAGCTGGTTACTAAGGATCGAACTTGGCGTATTTGAACAGTTAAAACTTTTTCCAAGCCCTAAAGTACCCCAAAACACATTGCTTAGCGTCACACTTTACATATTTTGTCATGACTTTTTTTACCAAACTAATTATTAAAGAACAAACTTTGCGTATTTGAACCGTTAAATTTTTTCCCGAACCTTAAAGTACCCAAAAACACATTACTTATGATCGACTTTAACATCTTGTAGAGAAATTACTTAATTTTCACCAAACCGGTTATTGAGGAACGAACTTCGCATATTGGAACATCTAAAATTAAATTCAACCTCAAAACACACTGGTTAGCGTTGCACTTTACTTATTTTATCATGAAATTATTTTTTCAACCAACCCGGTTGCTGAGGAACGAACTTCGCATATTTGAACATCTAAAATTTTTTTGGACGCTAAAGTACACCAAAATAGACTGCTTAGCACCGCACTTAACATATTTTGTCACGAAATTAATTTTATTTTTCACAAGACCGATTTTCTTAACTCTAACAAACCCCAAATCACATTGCTTAGTGTAACACCCCTTTTTCTACCCATTAATTTATTTGCGTAAAATCAGAGTTTTCAAATTTTAAATACACCACAAGGGATGTCACACTTACTTCGTTAAACATCACGCGCCAAATTACTCGCTTTTCAAAAACAGTCTTAGAATACTTACAAAACGTCATTTGTAAAGTAAAATACAACCTCACCGCAGAAATCCCAACCAGTTTAATCATAATAGACATCGCAACCAGGCAAGGCTTACAATACTAAAATCCAACAACAACAACAATCATAAGTAACTTCAACAACGTCATTCCCCCCCTAGTGTTACATAATCAGAGCAGACGACCCGACTCGAAGTAGTGAAGGTACCTAGTCCTTCACTCGCAATCACCTGCACGTTACCGCATAGGGGTAACATTCAAACAGAAGGGTGAGTCCAATTCAATCCATATAATAAATCACATGATAAGCAATAAGTCAAGTCACAGGCCTAAATTAATCACATCACACTCATCATTTACATCACTACAATACTCATCACTATGTCATGTAGGCATATGAAATGCAACCCACTCGCGGGCATATGCATGAGGTACCTTTTCACAAACGTCGCTTAGCCATTATGGCCTCATCGTCACTTAGCCTTTTGGGCCTCAAAACGTCACTGGGTTTATGCATATGGGATGCATGAGACACTATAACATGCATCACGCACAAATCACACAATCACGGTCAACTATGTGACCCGTCACTTACCAATTTGCCCACAAGAGGCACAGCACCTGTCAATTCACAATTACTCACATCAACATCACTTAGCCTTTCGGGGCCTCAAACGTCACTGGGTTTTCATCGTCACTTATTCACAAACATCATCAATTCAAACAATAGCCACTGAGGGCAAAAACGTCATTTACTAGCCACCAAGGGCATCATCGTCATTTACACGTCATTATCAACAATATTGGCCACTACGGGCAAAAAGGTCATTTACTAGCCACTAAGCGCATCATCGTCATTTACACATCATTATCAACAATATTGGCCACTAAGGGCAAAAAGGTCATTTACTAGCCACTAAGGGCATCATCGTCATTTACACATCATTATCAACAATATTGGCCACTAAGGGAAAAAAGGTCATTTACTAGCCACTAAGGGGCATCATCGTCAAAATCATCACTTTTGACACTAAAACGTTAAAACTACTGGTCATGTGCAAAAGAGAATTTTTAAAGACACCAAAACGAGTTTTCAAGGTCACAGCAACGACCACCGGGGACAGCCACTTGGGCGCCCAGCAACCTTCTGAAATTATAAGTTTTTATTTTTAAAAATGGGACACACAGATAGACAACTGAAAAAGCTTCCCAACACTTTTTGAAACGTTTAAAACGGATGTCCGAGTCAAAAGATATAGCAAAAACAGTTTTCATAAAAGTTTGGGAACATCCTGAAAACTGGCGCCCTGGGCGCCCAGCGCCCAGCAAAACGCAACACACCCACACGGGTGCCCAGCGCCTTAGCGCAACATGCAACACGCAACACACGGGCGCTGTAACACCCTAAAATATTTAATTAATTTATTTAATTAAGTATTTGGGGATTTAAATTAAATTATTTGATATAATGTAATTAATTAGAATTTTATTAATTTTGGTGGTATTAGGAGGGAGTGGAGGCGCCACTTGCATGACTTGGGCTTGAGCGGAAGGCCCAAGCCCATGATCCACAAGTATGCGAAGTGGAGTAGTGATTGGGGGTTAGGGTTTTTGGCTAGTGGTTGCGAAGTTGCAAGAGAGAGCAAGAGAGAAAGAAAGGAGCGTGAGAAAGAGAGAGAGCAAGGCGGCCAAGAGGAGAAGGAGAAGAGGAAACTCGAAGAGCAAGGAGAGAAGAGATCTCCATTGTAGCTGAGGTTCTGTTGGTGACTACTCCTAGGGCATCGAATTCTTCTTCTTGAAAAGGTTAGGGGAGCTCTATCATTCTATCTAATAAATTATACGATGGGTCCTAGATCTAGGGTTTATACTAGTACCATGTGTTTCTTGATGTTCTTTAAGGTTCTTGAATGTTTTTGGGTTGCCCATGATGATGATCTTCATATATATATATATATATATATATATATGTATGCCATATGCGAATTGACTTAGTAGTTGAACCTTGTGATAATGCGAATTATGTATGTGTTTTGATGATGTTGGTATTTGTGAGTTCATGGAATTATGAATTAGTATGTTAGTGATGCTTGATGTTCGCAATTTGGGTGAGGGTGTGCAAGGGCGCCTAGTGTAACAGCCCAGGTCCACCGCAGCGGCCACCCCGGTCCCACTGTTACCTCACGGTCTTTTCTACCCCCCTTGTAGAATTTTTGCCTTCCGTGGGAATCGAACCTTGCACCTGAGGCATAAGTGCAAGTTAAACCCCCTTCCCACTACCAATTGAGCGCGCATGTAACACCCGTTTCTACCCCTTTCATTTATAACAATTATCAGAGTGCACAAATTATTTTTTTGAAACGGAATGCTACATTTACTTCAAAAACACGTCAATTGTTTAACTTAAATTAAAATCATTACGTGGCATCATGGGCGGCCATTACTCAAAAATACGGTTACAACGTTAAAATAAAATCCAACAAGTCGTACAAGACAAAACCACTATCCAATAAGACGTCCCCCAGGTGCTACGTATCAGAGCGACTCGAACTCAAGGGAATGAAGGTCAAAGCCTTCAAGTACGGTTACATGTAAAGTAAAAATCAACAAAAGGGGTGAGTCTCAAACCCTATAATAAAGTACATAAGGAGTAGTATGTACGGATACAGGACTACATCAATCACAGCAATATTCACTTTAATCACCGGTTCAGTCAATCGAAATTTATCACCAATTCATCACCAACTAAATATTCACCAAACAATCACCAAATAAAAGTAATCACCAAACAATCACCAAATAAATAATCACCAAAACATTCGCCAACTGTATGTTTAATGTATGAGATGCAACCCAAAACTCCACTGGGCATATGCATGTGGATCCATTCACCAAAAATGAGCCTTGAGGGCATTCACCAAAATTTATAATAAGGCCGAAGCCCGAGGCCGAAGCCTATTCACCAAAGATCATGCATATGATTATGCGACACCATGACAATGCATCACACACCAGAATCACCAAATAAAAGTATGCCATAGCATATTCACCGACAGTTGGTTTATTCACCCACACCCAAAAGAGGATCACATACCCCATTCACCAATAATAATATACGCCATATATATAGATTTGCATACCACACTGTTACACAGCACATTACTTTCACCGTGACAACACCATTTAAAATTACAAGGAACAGTACCTTAGTCTCATGACGAACACCAACATTTTATTTAAAAAGGGACAGTAGCGATTTCCAATCCAAACAACAACTAGTACACAGTCACTTGGGACTTTCAGAAAACGACCGGGGAAAAATATTAATTTTTGATTTTGGCCTGGACAACCAGATAGACAATTAAATGAGCTTCGTAACGCACTTTGAACCACCTAAAACGGACACCCGAGTCAAAAGTTACGTTAAAAACAAAACCGGAAAAATACTTAGACATCCTGGAAACTGGCGCCCAGGCGCTGGGCGCCCAGGGGCAACACAGCACTTGGTTTAGTCGAAATCATACTCTATTCAGAGGTCAAGTATTTAATTCACAGGTGGTCGTTAATCATGTTAATTCTATAACATGAAGCTGGTTCAAAAGGATAGAAAGTCGCAATTCCGCTCTTAAGTTTTCTGACTGGTGGGGAAAATCTCCTGTATGTCTGAACTCGGTGTAACTGGATTTCGCCTCATTCTTCCTTGGGGTACTCTTTTTCCTCTTTGAGTCTTTTTCCCTTGGTGTTTTGGCCCATGGACGTTTTAATGAGGCCTCTTGAATATGTCCGAGTTACGGTGCCCCTTGCCCCCTATTATATAATATTTTGTTTGAAAGAAAAAACTAGATCGTACCCCATGCGTTGCGCGTGATATCCTTATGAAAAAATATATAGTATTATGCATATTTCGATTGATGGATGTTTGAACTATTTAAAATGCAGTATATTATTGGAGAATTTTATATAAAAAAAGCCATTCTAACGCACACATAAAGCTATGTGATAAAACAATATTAGTGGCATATTTCAAGGTTAAATTTTAAAATGGAAAAAAATGCTCACTTAAGTAATTTGAGTTACAAATGAAAACAAAAATAAAGTTTTTTTTAGGGAAATAATAAAATTATTATTTGGAATCTCCCTATTATTTTAAATTCAATTCTATAATTATTTTCTTTTGTTTTAACAACTTTCTTGTTGAGAATTTGTGACGGTCTTCTAAAGCACGTGGAGGTTTGCTAAAGAAGAAGGGTATATGATGGGTACTTCAATTTTTTTCCAAACCCAAAATTGCCCAAAACACACTGATAAGTGTCGCGCTTTGCATGTTTTGTTACGAAATTAATTTATCTTTTGCGTAAGCTGGTTACTAAGGATCGAACTTGGCGTATTTGAACAGTTAAAACTTTTTCCAAGCCCTAAAGTACCCCAAAACACATTGCTTAGCGTCACACTTTACATATTTTGTCATGACTTTTTTTACCAAACTAATTATTAAAGAACAAACTTTGCGTATTTGAACCGTTAAATTTTTTCCCGAACCTTAAAGTACCCAAAAACACATTACTTATGATCGACTTTAACATCTTGTAGAGAAATTACTTAATTTTCACCAAACCGGTTATTGAGGAACGAACTTCGCATATTGGAACATCTAAAATTAAATTCAACCTCAAAACACACTGGTTAGCGTTGCACTTTACTTATTTTATCATGAAATTATTTTTTCAACCAACCCGGTTGCTGAGGAACGAACTTCGCATATTTGAACATCTAAAATTTTTTTGGACGCTAAAGTACACCAAAATAGACTGCTTAGCACCGCACTTAACATATTTTGTCACGAAATTAATTTTATTTTTCACAAGACCGATTTTCTTAACTCTAACAAACCCCAAATCACATTGCTTAGTGTAACACCCCTTTTTCTACCCATTAATTTATTTGCGTAAAATCAGAGTTTTCAAATTTTAAATACACCACAAGGGATGTCACACTTACTTCGTTAAACATCACGCGCCAAATTACTCGCTTTTCAAAAACAGTCTTAGAATACTTACAAAACGTCATTTGTAAAGTAAAATACAACCTCACAGCAGAAATCCCAACCAGTTTAATCATAATAGACATCGCAACCAGGCAAGGCTTACAATACTAAAATCCAACAACAACAACAATCATAAGTAACTTCAACAACGTCATTCCCCCCCTAGTGTTACATAATCAGAGCAGACGACCCGACTCGAAGTAGTGAAGGTACCTAGTCCTTCACTCGCAATCACCTGCACGTTACCGCATAGGGGTAACATTCAAACAGAAGGGTGAGTCCAATTCAATCCATATAATAAATCACATGATAAGCAATAAGTCAAGTCACAGGTCTAAATTAATCACATCACAATCATCATTTACATCACTACAATACTCATCACTATGTCATGTAGGCATATGAAATGCAACCCACTCGCGGGCATATGCATGAGGTACCTTTTCACAAACGTCGCTTAGCCATTATGGCCTCATCGTCACTTAGCCTTTTGGGCCTCAAAACGTCACTGGGTTTATGCATATGGGATGCATGAGACACTATAACATGCATCACGCACAAATCACACAATCACGGTCAACTATGTGACCCGTCACTTACCAATTTGCCCACAAGAGGCACAGCACCTGTCAATTCACAATTACTCACATCAACATCACTTAGCCTTTCGGGGCCTCAAACGTCACTGGGTTTTCATCGTCACTTATTCACAAACATCATCAATTCAAACAATAGCCACTGAGGGCAAAAACGTCATTTACTAGCCACCAAGGGCATCATCGTCATTTACACGTCATTATCAACAATATTGGCCACTACGGGCAAAAAGGTCATTTACTAGCCACTAAGCGCATCATCGTCATTTACACATCATTATCAACAATATTGGCCACTAAGGGCAAAAAGGTCATTTACTAGCCACTAAGGGCATCATCGTCATTTCCACATCATTATCAACAATATTGGCCACTAAGGGAAAAAAGGTCATTTACTAGCCACTAAGGGGCATCATCGTCAAAATCATCACTTTTGACACTAAAACGTTAAAACTACTGGTCATGTGCAAAAGAGAATTTTTAAAGACACCAAAACGAGTTTTCAAGGTCACAGCAACGACCACCGGGGATAGCCACTTGGGCGCCCAGCAACCTTCTGAAATTATAAGTTTTTATTTTTAAAAATGGGACACACAGATAGACAACTGAAAAAGCTTCCCAACACTTTTTGAAACGTTTAAAACGGATGTCCGAGTCAAAAGATATAGCAAAAACAGTTTTCATAAAAGTTTGGGAACATCCTGAAAACTGGCGCCCTGGGCGCCCAGCGCCCAGCAAAACGCAACACACCCACACGGGTGCCCAGCGCCTTAGCGCAACACGCAACACGCAACACACGGGCGCTGTAACACCCTAAAATATTTAATTAATTTATTTAATTAAGTATTTGGGGATTTAAATTAAATTATTTGATATAATGTAATTAATTAGAATTTTATTAATTTTGGTGGTATTAGGAGGGAGTGGAGGCGCCACTTGCATGACTTGGGCTTGAGCGGAAGGCCCAAGCCCATGATCCACAAGTATGCGAAGTGGAGTAGTGATTGGGGGTTAGGGTTTTTGGCTAGTGGTTGCGAAGTTGCAAGAGAGAGCAAGAGAGAAAGAAAGGAGCGTGAGAAAGAGAGAGAGCAAGGCGGCCAAGAGGAGAAGGAGAAGAGGAAACTCGAAGAGCAAGGAGAGAAGAGATCTCCATTGTAGCTGAGGTTCTGTTGGTGACTACTCCTAGGGCATCGAATTCTTCTTCTTGAAAAGGTTAGGGGAGCTCTATCATTCTATCTAATAAATTATACGATGGGTCCTAGATCTAGGGTTTATACTAGTACCATGTGTTTCTTGATGTTCTTTAAGGTTCTTGAATGTTTTTGGGTTGCCCATGATGATGATCTTCATATATATATATATATATATATATATATATATATATATATATATATATATATATGTATGCCATATGCGAATTGACTTAGTAGTTGAACCTTGTGATAATGCGAATTATGTATGTGTTTTGATGATGTTGGTATTTGTGAGTTCATGGAATTATGAATTAGTATGTTAGTGATGCTTGATGTTCGCAATTTGGGTGAGGGTGTGCAAGGGCGCCTAGTGTAACAGCCCAGGTCCACCGCAGCGGCCACCCCGGTCCCACTGTTACCTCACGGTCTTTTCTACCCCCCTTGTAGAATTTTTGCCTTCCGTGGGAATCGAACCTTGCACCTGAGGCATAAGTGCAAGTTAAACCCCCTTCCCACTACCAATTGAGCGCGCATGTAACACCCGTTTCTACCCCTTTCATTTATAACAATTATCAGAGTGCACAAATTATTTTTTTGAAACGGAATGCTACATTTACTTCAAAAACACGTCAATTGTTTAACTTAAATTAAAATCATTACGTGGCATCATGGGCGGCCATTACTCAAAAATACGGTTACAACGTTAAAATAAAATCCAACAAGTCGTACAAGACAAAACCACTATCCAATAAGACGTCCCCCAGGTGCTACGTATCAGAGCGACTCGAACTCAAGGGAATGAAGGTCAAAGCCTTCAAGTACGGTTACATGTAAAGTAAAAATCAACAAAAGGGGTGAGTCTCAAACCCTATAATAAAGTACATAAGGAGTAGTATGTACGGATACAGGACTACATCAATCACAGCAATATTCACTTTAATCACCAGTTCAGTCAATCGAAATTTATCACCAATTCATCACCAACTAAATATTCACCAAACAATCACCAAATAAAAGTAATCACCAAACAATCACCAAATAAATAATCACCAAAACATTCGCCAACTGTATGTTTAATGTATGAGATGCAACCCAAAACTCCACTGGGCATATGCATGTGGATCCATTCACCAAAAATGAGCCTTGAGGGCATTCACCAAAATTTATAATAAGGCCGAAGCCCGAGGCCGAAGCCTATTCACCAAAGATCATGCATATGATTATGCGACACCATGACAATGCATCACACACCAGAATCACCAAATAAAAGTATGCCATAGCATATTCACCGACAGTTGGTTTATTCACCCACACCCAAAAGAGGATCACATACCCCATTCACCAATAATAATATACGCCATATATATAGATTTGCATACCACACTGTTACACAGCACATTACTTTCACCGTGACAACACCATTTAAAATTACAAGGAACAGTACCTTAGTCTCATGACGAACACCAACATTTTATTTAAAAAGGGACAGTAGCGATTTCCAATCCAAACAACAACTAGTACACAGTCACTTGGGACTTTCAGAAAACGACCGGGGAAAAATATTAATTTTTGATTTTGGCCTGGACAACCAGATAGACAATTAAATGAGCTTCGTAACGCACTTTGAACCACCTAAAACGGACACCCGAGTCAAAAGTTACGTTAAAAACAAAACCGGAAAAATACTTAGACATCCTGGAAACTGGCGCCCAGGCGCTGGGCGCCCAGGGGCAACACAGCACTTGGCGCATGGGCGCTTGGCGCCCAGGAAACAGCAACACGCGCTTAGGCGCTGGCGCCCAGGAAAACTGGCGCAGGGCGCCTAGCGCCCAGACACAGGCGCAGGAAACTGGCGCAGGGAACACAGCGCCCATGCACAAGGCGCCTTGCCAAAACACGCCATAAGACTCTTTTAGCTTCGAAATTAATTTTGCACGAGCCAAATGCTCAGAATAAGTGAACCCAACAAAGATTTTGGCAAAATGTGACATGCCTCTTTGGCGCCCATGGACTAGGCGCCTAAGGCCAGGACAAACCACAACTCCTATGACTCCAAAAATTGTTTTACACGAGCCATTTAGCTTGGACATGAAAACCCAGTATCAATTTTCGCAAAATGAACAACAGAAAATTGGGGCCCTTGGCGCCCATGACACAAGGCACACGGCCAAATTTTTGACCCAACACCAGAAACTGACTCTTTTTGTGCCCAGGAATCCCCATACCAAATTTGAAAGCAAACCGAACACCCAATCTCCGGGACCCCCGGTTCCCATGGTGCCTAGACACGAGCAACACAATTCTGCAACACAGACACAGCACATGGAAAACTGGCGCAGAGGCAACATTTGTGCAACACAGCACACAGAAACTGGCGCAGAGGCAACATCCTGCGCAACACACCCAGACACAAAAACTGGCGCAGAGGCAAGATTCTGCGCAACACAACACACAAAAACTGGCGCAAAGGCAACATCCTGCGCAACACAGCCAGACACAAAAACTGGCGCAGAGGCAACATTCTGCGCAACACAACACACAAAAACTGGCGCAGGGGCAACATCCTGCGCAACACAGCCAGTTTTCCAGCAACATCAAAAACACCTAAAAACTAATTTTTGCCCATTTCAAAACATCAAAATATACTTTTTGACACACCCAAAATTCCAACCACCAAAAATCAAACTTTATTCACATCATCAAAAATCATTTTTATTCTTTATCAACATCAACACTATGGCACCCTAGGCGCCTATGCACACACATATGTACGTATAAATTCATCATCAAGGACAAATCAAGAGCATCAAGAAACATCAAGAAACATGGCAAGCATCAATCTCATCAACAACACCAAATTATATAATATGTTCAAAAATACATCGTTTACGCAATTATTCGAGCACTTAGCAGGCAACTCAAATTCAACATACAGAGCAACAATTCGCATATCATCACAACGGGCACCAATAATAACAACAACATACTCATATATCATGAACAACATAAAAATTAATATAAACAGGACATAGGACCTAACCCCTACATACATCCCATTATGCTCCCTATTATAAGGCAAGACCCACCCTTACCTTAGTTTCACCGAAGACAGGGACCCCTCCACGAGCACACCGAGTAACCACAGCAACTGAGCTCCTCTCCTCCTCCTTGGGATTTGCGCCTCTCTCTTCTCCTCTCCTCTCCCTTGCGCTATTTTTCTTCTCTTTCTTTCTCTCCTTTGCGTTTTCTTTTCTTTTTCTCTCTTTCACGCTTTCTTCTCTTTTCTTTTTCACGCCTCCTTCTCTCTTTTTCTCAAGTGAGACGCCTCTCCCCCAACCCCTAGTCACATGCGCCTAAGCCAACTCCTGGGCCTGGATCACGGGCCTCCATCCACTTAAGCCCATTTGAATAATTAAATATCACCACCCTCTAAATAATTAAAACCACCCAATATTATTATTATTATTATCATCATTATTATTATTATTATTATTATTATTATTATTATTATTATTATTATTATTATTATTACTATCACCAACTCCTATTTAATTAATTAAATAAATACTAAATAACTATTTAATTAATTTCGGGGTGTTACAACTCTCCCCCACTTAGATTATTTTCGTCCTCGAAAATTCGCATCAACATCTCCCTAACTCACCGGCTGGCTACGACAATTGACATCCTCACGGTTATGCTCTAACTAGTCCGTACCCACGATTACAATTAATTCACCCAACAACAAACAACAAAACTCGCAACAAGGTCTCTGTCGAAGATCGACAAGGGACACAAAGAACACACCAGGCAACATAAGACCAATCAGAGAAAACAACACAAGACTTAAGCATTCACAACATTCAGCAGTATTAAAACAGTGAGCGGCATCGGTATCGACAATAGGTTTAGCGGAAAACTTTAACGAAACACATACCTCCGAAATGATCATCATTCTTCAGAAGACTCAGTGCCCACCAAGGCAAACACCCTCCCACTAGACTTCTCTTTCTTCGGCTTGGAACACTTGGTACTAATATGTCCCATCTCCCCACAGTTGTAGCAAACAACGTCTCTCTTCTCGCACTTAGCAGCTACGTGACCTTCCTTGCCACACTTGAAACACTTGAAGGCCATGCAATCGGGACTCTTATGCCCCGGCTTACCACACTTGTGACACACAATGCCCGCAGTAGCATCTCCCCCACTTGGCTTCCTGCCCGAACTCTCCTCTCCCTTGCCCTTACCACCTGAAACCTCATAGGGCTTCCCCCTAAACTGAGAATTTCTCTTCTCCTTCACAGCCTTGTAAGCAGCAGAACTGTCTTCCTCATAGATCCTACACTTATCAACCAATCTAGCGAAGACCCGAACCTCTTGATATCCAATTGCTTTCTTTATATCAGGACGTAGACCACTCTCGAACTTGACACATTTTGAAAATTCAGAATTGGCATCGTTAGCATAATAAGGACAAAATTGGGCCAGCTCCTCAAACTTGGCGGCATAATCAGCCACAGTCTTGTCTCCCTGCTTCAGCTCTAAAAACTCCACTTCTTTCTTGGCTCGCACATCCTCAGGGTAGTACTTCCTCTTGAACTCTCTTGTGAAAACCTCCCAAGTCACTTCCTCACCAGTATCTCTCAACCTTCGCAACATTCCCATCCACCAGTCTTCAGCTTCCTCCGTTAACATATGAGTCCCAAACTTCACTTTCTGAGCTGGAGTACACTCCATGACACGAAAGACCCGCTCTATCTCCTTCAGCCATGACAACGCTCCATCCGGGTTGTACCGACCCTTAAAGGTGGGTGGGTTCTCTCTCTGGAATGTAGCCAAATTGCGCGCCCCGTCACTAACAACACCGGGTATATTACCCATCGCCCCGGCTATAGCCTGCAAGGCAGCAGCAAGTGCAGCATCGTCCCGTCTGGCCATTCTAGCACTGCAACAGAAAACAGAATTCAGAAACGAGTAACAAACTCAATGTTACTCAACACGACGACTCAACTACCGGCCGGACAGACCGAACTGCTCTGATACCACTATGTAACACCCGTTTCTACCCCTTTCATTTATAACAATTATCAGAGTGCACAAATTATTTTTTTGAAACGGAATGCTACATTTACTTCAAAAACACGTCAATTGTTTAACTTAAATTAAAATCATTACGTGGCATCATGGGCGGCCATTACTCAAAAATACGGTTACAACGTTAAAATAAAATCCAACAAGTCGTACAAGACAAAACCACTATCCAATAAGACGCCCCCCAGGTGCTACGTATCAGAGCGACTCGAACTCAAGGGAATGAAGGTCAAAGCCTTCAAGTACGGTTACCTGTAAAGTAAAAATCAACAAAAGGGGTGAGTCTCAAACCCTATAATAAAGTACATAAGGAGTAGTATGTACGGATACAGGACTACATCAATCACAGCAATATTCACTTTAATCACCAGTTCAGTCAATCGAAATTTATCACCAATTCATCACCAACTAAATATTCACCAAACAATCACCAAATAAAAGTAATCACCAAACAATCACCAAATAAATAATCACCAAAACATTCGCCAACTGTATGTTTAATGTATGAGATGCAACCCAAAACTCCACTGGGCATATGCATGTGGATCCATTCACCAAAAATGAGCCTTGAGGGCATTCACCAAAATTTATAATAAGGCCGAAGCCCGAGGCCGAAGCCTATTCACCAAAGATCATGCATATGATTATGCGACACCATGACAATGCATCACACACCAGAATCACCAAATAAAAGTATGCCATAGCATATTCACCGACAGTTGGTTTATTCACCCACACCCAAAAGAGGATCACATACCCCATTCACCAATAATAATATACGCCATATATATAGATTTGCATACCACACTGTTACACAGCACATTACTTTCACCGTGACAACACCATTTAAAATTACAAGGAACAGTACCTTAGTCTCATGACGAACACCAACATTTTATTTAAAAAGGGACAGTAGCGATTTCCAATCCAAACAACAACTAGTACACAGTCACTTGGGACTTTCAGAAAACGACCGGGGAAAAATATTAATTTTTGATTTTGGCCTGGACAACCAGATAGACAATTAAATGAGCTTCGTAACGCACTTTGAACCACCTAAAACGGACACCCGAGTCAAAAGTTACGTTAAAAACAAAACCGGAAAAATACTTAGACATCCTGGAAACTGGCGCCCAGGCGCTGGGCGCCCAGGGGCAACACAGCACTTGGCGCATGGGCGCTTGGCGCCCAGGAAACAGCAACACGCGCTTAGGCGCTGGCGCCCAGGAAAACTGGCGCAGGGCGCCTAGCGCCCAGACACAGGCGCAGGAAACTGGCGCAGGGAACACAGCGCCCATGCACAAGGCGCCTTGCCAAAACACGCCATAAGACTCTTTTAGCTTCGAAATTAATTTTGCACGAGCCAAATGCTCAGAATAAGTGAACCCAACAAAGATTTTGGCAAAATGTGACATGCCTCTTTGGCGCCCATGGACTAGGCGCCTAAGGCCAGGACAAACCACAACTCCTATGACTCCAAAAATTGTTTTACACGAGCCATTTAGCTTGGACATGAAAACCCAGTATCAATTTTCGCAAAATGAACAACAGAAAATTGGGGCCCTTGGCGCCCATGACACAAGGCACACGGCCAAATTTTTGACCCAACACCAGAAACTGACTCTTTTTGTGCCCAGGAATCCCCATACCAAATTTGAAAGCAAACCGAACACCCAATCTCCGGGACCCCCGGTTCCCATGGTGCCTAGACACGAGCAACACAATTCTGCAACACAGACACAGCACATGGAAAACTGGCGCAGAGGCAACATTCTGTGCAACACAGCACACAGAAACTGGCGCAGAGGCAACATCCTGCGCAACACACCCAGACACAAAAACTGGCGCAGAGGCAAGATTCTGCGCAACACAACACACAAAAACTGGCGCAGAGGCAACATCCTGCGCAACACAGCCAGACACAAAAACTGGCGCAGAGGCAACATTCTGCGCAACACAACACACAAAAACTGGCGCAGGGGCAACATCCTGCGCAACACAGCCAGTTTTCCAGCAACATCAAAAACACCTAAAAACTAATTTTTGCCCATTTCAAAACATCAAAATATACTTTTTGACACACCCAAAATTCCAACCACCAAAAATCAAACTTTATTCACATCATCAAAAATCATTTTTATTCTTTATCAACATCAACACTATGGCACCCTAGGCGCCTATGCACACACATATGTACGTATAAATTCATCATCAAGGACAAATCAAGAGCATCAAGAAACATCAAGAAACATGGCATGCATCAATCTCATCAACAACACCAAATTATATAATATGTTCAAAAATACATCGTTTACGCAATTATTCGAGCACTTAGCAGGCAACTCAAATTCAACATACAGAGCAACAATTCGCATATCATCACAACGGGCACCAATAATAACAACAACATACTCATATATCATGAACAACATAAAAATTAATATAAACAGGACATAGGACCTAACCCCTACATACATCCCATTATGCTCCCTATTATAAGGCAAGACCCACCCTTACCTTAGTTTCACCGAAGACAGGGACCCCTCCACGAGCACACCGAGTAACCACAGCAACTGAGCTCCTCTCCTCCTCCTTGGGATTTGCGCCTCTCTCTTCTCCTCTCCTCTCCCTTGCGCTATTTTTCTTCTCTTTCTTTCTCTCCTTTGCGTTTTCTTTTCTTTTTCTCTCTTTCACGCTTTCTTCTCTTTTCTTTTTCACGCCTCCTTCTCTCTTTTTCTCAAGTGAGACGCCTCTCCCCCAACCCCTAGTCACATGCGCCTAAGCCAACTCCTGGGCCTGGATCACGGGCCTCCATCCACTTAAGCCCATTTGAATAATTAAATATCACCACCCTCTAAATAATTAAAACCACCCAATATTATTATTATTATTATCATCATTATTATTATTATTATTATTATTATTATTATTATTATTATTATTATTATTACTATCACCAACTCCTATTTAATTAATTAAATAAATACTAAATAACTATTTAATTAATTTCGGGGTGTTACACCTAGGGCGCCAAAGTGATGATGATGATGGTGCTCCAAAAGAATTTTGTTAATTGATTAAATTAAGCGTTATTTTGGGTGTTGAAAATTATAAGATTTTGATGAGTTAAATTGCTAAAAATCAGTTTTTAGTGTTTTGGAAAATTGCTGGAAAAATGGTGATTTTTGGTTTTTTAGTATTGAAGAGTTGTTGGAAAAATTCTGGGTTGTGTTGTTGCTGTGTTCTGGGCGCCAAGCGCCTGTGCTGGGCGCCTGTGGCTTGTGTGTTGCGCGTGTGTGCGCGCCTGGGCGCTGGGCGCCTGTGGCGTGCTGTGTTGCGCGTGTGTGCGCGCCTGGGCGCTGGGCGCCTGTGGCGTGCTGTGTTGCGCGTGTGTGCGCGTCTGGGCGCTGGGCGCCTGTGGCGTGCGTGTTGCCTGCGTGTTGCGCTGAGGCGCTGGGTGCCAGCGCTGGGCGCTGAGCGCCCGTTGTGTTGTGTGTGTGCGTTGTGTTGCGCGCCTGGGCGCTGGGCGCCAGTGCGCGTGTTGCCTGGTTGCCTGGGCGCCTATTTTCAGAATGTTGCTTGATTTTTCCCAAACTTATTTTTAGCATAACTTTTGACTCAGACGTCCGTTTTGAACGATTCGAAAAGTGTCGTGAAGCTTTTTACGTTGTCTATCTATGGGTCCAATTTTTAAAATGAAAAATGGTTATTTTCTGATTGTTTGTGGGCGCCCAAGTGGCCCTCCCCGGTGATCGTCCCTGTGACATTGAAAAATTATATGAAGCTCTTTAAAAATCCTTTTGGTGTATAAACAACAGTTTTAACGTGGTAGTGTCAAAACGATGATTTTTGACGAGGATGCCCTTGGTGGCTAGTCAAATGACTGTTTTGCCCCTAGTGGCCAAAGTTGTAGATAATGATTTGTAAATGACGAGGATGCCCTTGGTGGTTAGTCAAATGACGTTTTTGCCCTTAGTGGCTATTGCTTGAGTTGATTGATATCGGTGTGTAAGTGACGATGAAAACCCAGTGACGTTCGAGGCCCGAAGGGCTAAGTGATGTTAAGGTCTAAATGGCCAGTGACGTTGTGTGCTGACTGTGAATTTGACAGGTGCTGTGCTCTTGCGAGCAGAACCGGTAAGTGACGGGTCGCATAGTTGACTATGATTTGAGTAATTGTGTGTTTGTGTGTTGTGTGTGGTGCATGTCATAGTGTCTCATGCCCATATGCATAAACCCAGTGACGTTTTGAGGCCTGAGTGGCTAAGTGACGATGAGGCCTGAGTGGCTAAGCAACGTTTTATGAAAAAGGTACCTCATGCATATGCCCGCGAGTGGGTTGCATTTCATAAGCCTACATGATATGAGGTGATGTATTGTAAGTGATGTGAATGATGACTGTGATGTGGATATTTAATGCGTTGGATGTTGATTGTTCTAGTGCGTAGCCTACGATTAGTACTTATCATATTTTCTATTATATGGATTGAAATGATGCTCACCCTTTCCTGTTTGAATGTTACCCCCGTGTTGGTAACGTGCAGGTGATTCCCAGTGAATGCCTTAGCTTCACTTCTTGAGTCGAGTCGTCATGCTCTGATACGTAGCACTCAGGGGGGGAAACGAACTCGACATTTATTAATGATTATTTTGGTTGTTATGTCCATGTGGACTTTTCAGTTATGTTTTTATTATTTTTCCGCTGCGTAGTTGGTTTTGTTATGTTGAGTTTTATAAGCGACGTTAAATTGAGGCTTGAGATTCTTTATTTGTGATGTGCTACGTGAACGCATGATTACTGAGTTGAACTGTTTTTAAATTGATAAGCGACGTTTTATTGAAGTGTGTGTAACATTCCCTATGAACGAATTTTTTTAAACTCTGATTTTTATAAACAAAGTGATGGGTAGAAAGGGGTGTTACAGGCGCCCAGCGCCTTGGCGCCACACGCAACACACGCACACGGGCGCTCAGCCCCCAGCGCTGGCACCCAGCGCCCAGCGCTACACACGCACTCACACACACGGGCGCTCAGCGCCCAGCGCTGGCACCCAGCGCCCAGCGCCTGGCGCAACACGCGCAACACTGCACACAGCGCACAGCACCCATGGGCGCCCAGCGCCCAGACACCTTCAGCAACACAATTTCAACACAATTTCACATATACACTCTTTTTTTTTTCTTCAATTTCTACATGACCAATCACAACCCATTTTTCAACAATTCATGAGCACATGAAAAATCATCAAAACCATCTATCAAAACATCAAAATTCGAGAACCTCCCAAACACAAACATGGAATCACGCATACATCAACATCAAGAAAATGAAATCGCAAAAATACTCATGATCATAGTTCAATCTAGGCCATCACTACCTAAAAGCTATCATAGGACCTATTATAGAAATTGTTAGGACATCCCCTTACCTCGAATTTGAAGAATAGGAGCCCTAGAGATGGTCACGAACGGAACCACGGCAACAATTCACGCCCCTTTCCTCTCCTTGGTTGTGCGACTCCTTCCCTCCTTCTCTTCTCTTCCTACGGTGCTTTCTCCCTTCTCCCTATTCTCTTTCTCTCAATTTCACAAATGCCTCATAAAACCCTAGCCCCCAATTGACTTAGCCACATTCGCATATCACTTGGATCATGGGCTTGGGCTTTTCACTTAAGCCCAAGTCTAGCTAATTGGCGCCTTCATCTCCTAATACCACCTACACCATTTTAATGTAATCTCTAATAATTAAATTATATCCAATTAATTAAATTAAATTCCTAAATACTTAAATAAATAAATTAATTAAATATTTAGGGTGTTACAACTCTCCCCCACTTAGAATATTTCGTCCTCGAAATTTACCTGCCAACGCCAACACTCTCCCTCTAAGGCCACCTAGACAACTAGGGCCATCTATATGCTGATTACTATTGCTTTGATTACCGGCGGTAAGTGCTTGGGCGGCCGTCCCTCCTACTTGTTCAGCCAGGTAACTTCAAGCAGTAATAATTAGGTTCACTCTCTACTCCGCTGCGCCACTCTGGTAGACTAACTTGCATTCTATCTCACTCATCTATCCTCATGGGTACGCACACTAACAGCCTGCTAATGGTTTGGTTCTAAGACAACATTATTACAACAACACATTTTATCATCACAGTCAGACTCTGGGATCATCTATCGCTTATCAACAATGGCCATAGGCCCACAACAATAATTCAGGAATCACAACAACGAAACCATGTGGGCCATTCGGCGGTACCCACGACAGAACATCGACACAACTTGGGCCATTCGGCGATACCCAAGACAAGACATCAACAATATTGACATAAACATCATTAGTAACAACATCATCAACAACAGCAATATTAACAACTCATTCACAACAATCGGGCACTAGGGCACCGGCAACAGCTAACAACATAATAGAAGGAACCAGACACACGGAACGGTCAACAATTAAAATAGACACAACTCATAAAAGTAGGAGCAGTGCACAGAATCAGGGACAGTAACAGTAATTTTCCGAAAACAGCGGTAAGAATTTTCAGGGAACAGCAGCAATTATTTTCAGGAACGGCAACAATTATTCTCAGAAAAACAGCAACAATAATTTTTCAGGAAACAACAACAGTAACTTTTCTGAAAACAGTAACAATAATTCTTCCGAAAACAGTAATAATGTTTTCTCAGAAAACAACAGCAACAGCAACCAGCAAAACAACAACAACAATAACGTCAACAACATCATGAAAAGTTTACTAAGTGCGTAGTTACAGCAAGACAAGTCCCAAACTCCCAAAACAGACAATTTAATAATTAGGAACAGCGAACACTCATTGTACAAAACTTCAAACAACCCGGCTGTCACACAATTGGCATAACACTAAATGCGATACTCATTTTACACCAAAATGTTTATAAGCGGTAGTGCGGAAAACGAGTAAGAACGGTTTTCTCTCTTCAAACAAAATCAACAATTTTACTTTTGGAAGTAGTTTTCGCAAGTGAAAGATATCACAAAATCGGAGCGCTCAATCTTTCCAATCGGTTCGAGAAGATTCAAACAAACCTCGATAACATTTTCTTTTGGGTATAAAGAAGTAACCACTACATTTTTCGAAAACTAATTATTTTCCAAACCAGCAGGAAATCAAAGACCAAGTTCAGTGGCATCAATCTCTAATTCACGAAAATAGCACCAACAATCTTTTAGAGTAAATGACATCCATCCCACATAGTTCAGCATAGGGGAAAATAATTTAACTCATGGAACAGCAGTTAGAGTATTAAAACAGCTAGAAAGGTCATTCCATGGGGACATCAATTTATAGCTAACGGCGCACATACGAAAAGGTACAATCACACGTATGCACAATTACTTATTTAGAATTTTCGACCTGGAAGATAAATCACGTTATGGAAACTGATTTTCTCTCTACAAGATTAAACATCAACTTTAACAATTTGAACAGAGCATTCTTAAGAACACACGGCAATAAAAGCTAACTCAATGAAATACACAAACCATGCCAATGCGCATTTTAAATGTTTATGGTTTCTCAAAATCACGTAGCACCAATTATAAAGAGTACAACAGCCAAAACAAAATCAGGGACAATCCAGTGTGGGAATTACAGCTCACGGTCATGAAATAGTTCGCAGAGATTCGGAGTTGGAAACATCACATGTCGAGGAAAATTAGGAGGGTAACTACAACATAAAATATAGTCCACTTTTCAAAATCATTTCACGGGGTTGTGGAAATAGGAGACAACAACAGTTGTAGCTTTCGAACCAAAACTTTATCATTCTCAACATAATTAGCAAAATCATCCCACACGGCACTTAGCGCGTAACATAAATGCGAAACCAAAACCATACTGTACTAAAGTCTTTATACAAAATCAGTGTTAATTTGTTAAAATAAATTTCATACCAATATTAGCACTCAACCACAAAATTGTTTTACAGGTGTCTAAAAACAACTTCAGAAACCACTTTACTTTTCAGATCTCAAAACCACATAACACAATTCAAGAAGTAACGACCAAAATTTTTCATAAAATCCAAGCGTGCAATATCAAACTCCAAGTAGCATGGAAATCGCAAAACAATTCATGAAGACCCTAAACTTACAACACTGCATGTCAAGACAATCGGGGACAACACCCAAAAATAAACAACTAACGCAAAAGATGTCATAATTGTTTTCAAATAAAATTAACAATTCTCTCCTGATAAGTAAAAGATGTCATAGTTCCTTAAAATAAATATAAACAGTCTCATAATGGAAAACAATCATAATTCAAGGAACATCAAAACTTAACATTTTTAAGCATGGAAGACATCACTTAGAGTGATCAAAACATTTTTGTGTGTCGGGTAACAGCTTGACGTAATTTACCAAAACAATTTTCACAATGCACTTAGACTCCACATCAAGACACACCACCCAAGAGTTCATACAAGACCTAGTGTCGAAACAAATTTAAACCAGTCGAAACACACGTAAATATTAAACAAGGTAAGTTATTGAAAAACCACACAAACGAAATCAGAATTCGTTCCACAAGAAAGTTGAAGAACAGCAACCAACAACAGGGACACAAAGTTCACACATGGAAATGCAATACAACACAAAGTACCAGTAGGGGCATCTCCCCCACTAGTCCACTTACCATTAGCAACTCTTGGCTTACCTGCAACACAAATATTGGTCAGCACTTAAAAGACAACAGTTGGTCGTACACCGAAACAACGACTCGACGACTTGGCCGGACGGACCAACCATTGCTCTGATACCACTAATGTAACACCCCTTTTTCTACCCATTAATTTATTTGCGTAAAATCAGAGTTTTCAAATTTTAAATACACCACAAGGGATGTCACACTTACTTCGTTAAACATCACGCGCCAAATTACTCGCTTTTCGAAAACAGTCTTAGAATACTTACAAAACGTCATTTGTAAAGTAAAATACAACCTCACAGCAGAAATCCCAACCAGTTTAATCATAATAGACATCGCAACCAGGCAAGGCTTACAATACTAAAATCCAACAACAACAACAATCATAAGTAACTTAAACAACGTCATTCCCCCCTAGTGTTACATAATCAGAGCAGACGACCCGACTCGAAGTAGTGAAGGTACCTAGTCCTTCACTCGCAATCACCTGCACGTTACCGCATAGGGGTAACATTCAAACAGAAGGGTGAGTCCAATTCAATCCATATAATAAATCACATGATAAGCAATAAGTCAAGTCACAGGTCTAAATTAATCACATCACAATCATCATTTACATCACTACAATACTCATCACTATGTCATGTAGGCATATGAAATGCAACCCACTCGCGGGCATATGCATGAGGTACCTTTTCACAAACGTCGCTTAGCCATTATGGCCTCATCGTCACTTAGCCTTTTGGGCCTCAAAACGTCACTGGGTTTATGCATATGGGATGCATGAGACACTATAACATGCATCACGCACAAATCACACAATCACGGTCAACTATGTGACCCGTCACTTACCAATTTGCCCACAAGAGGCACAGCACCTGTCAATTCACAATTACTCACATCAACATCACTTAGCCTTTCGGGCCTCAAACGTCACTGGGTTTTCATCGTCACTTATTCACAAACATCATCAATTCAAACAATAGCCACTGAGGGCAAAAACGTCATTTACTAGCCACCAAGGGCATCATCGTCATTTACACGTCATTATCAACAATATTGGCCACTACGGGCAAAAAGGTCATTTACTAGCCACTAAGCGCATCATCGTCATTTACACATCATTATCAACAATATTGGCCACTAAGGGCAAAAAGGTCATTTACTAGCCACTAAGGGCATCATCGTCATTTACACATCATTATCAACAATATTGGCCACTAAGGGAAAAAAGGTCATTTACTAGCCACTAAGGGGCATCATCGTCAAAATCATCACTTTTGACACTAAAACGTTAAAACCACTGGTCATGTGCAAAAGAGAATTTTTAAAGACACCAAAACGAGTTTTCAAGGTCACAGCAACGACCACCGGGGACAGCCACTTGGGCGCCCAGCAACCTTCTGAAATTATAAGTTTTTATTTTTAAAAATGGGACACACAGATAGACAACTGAAAAAGCTTCCCAACACTTTTTGAAACATTTAAAACGGATGTCCGAGTCAAAAGATATAGCAAAAACAGTTTTCATAAAAGTTTGGGAACATCCTGAAAACTGGCGCCCTGGGCGTCCAGGCTCCTGGCGCCCAGCGCCCAGCAAAACGCAACACACCCACATGGGCGCCCAGCGCCCAGCGCCTTAGCGCAACACGCAACACGCAACACACGGGCGCCCAGCGCCTAGCGCCTTGGCGCCACACGCAACACACGCACACGGGCGCTCAGCGCCCAGCGCTGGCACCCAGTGCCCAGCGCTACACACGCACTCACACACACGGGCGCTCAGCGCCCAGCGCTGGCACCCAGCGCCAGCGCCTGGCGCAACACGCGCAACACTGCACACAGCGCACAGCACCCATGGGCGCCCAACGCCCAGACACCTTCAGCAACACAATTTCAGCACAATTTCACATATACACTCTTTTTTTTTTCTTCAATTTCTACATGACCAATCACAACCCATTTTTCAACAATTCATGAGGACATGAAAAATCATCAAAACCATCTATCAAAACATCAAAATTCGACAACCTCCCAAACACAAACATGGAATCACGCATACATCAACATCAAGAACATGAAATCGCAAACATACTCATGATCATAGTTCAATCTAGGCCATCACTACCTAAAACCTATCATAGGACCTATTATAGAAATTGATAGGACATCCCCTTACCTCGAATTTGAAGAATAGGAGCCCTAAAGACGGTCACGAACGGAACCACGGCAACAATTCACGCCCCTTTCCTCTCCTTGGTTGTGCGACTCCTTCCCTCCTTCTCTTCTCTTCCTACGGTGCTTTCTCCCTTCTCCCTATTCTCTTTCTCTCAATTTCGTAAATGCCTCACAAAACCCTAGCCCCCAATTGACTTAGCCACATTCGGATATCACTTGGATCATGGGCTTGGGCTTTTCACTTAAGCCCAAGTCTAGCTAATTGGCGCCTTCATCTCCTAATACCATCTACACCATTTTAATGTAATCTTTAATAATTAAATTATATCCAATTAATTAAATTAAATTCCTAAATACTTAATTAAATAAATTAATTAAATATTTAGGGTGTTACACTTAGCATAGCACTTTACGTATTTTGTCACGAAACTAATTTTATTTTTCACCAAACTACTTAGGGTGTTTTTTTTTGTACCCCCCCCCCCCCCCCCATTAAACCCCATTCCCCCATATTTGATTTTAACCCAAAAATACCCCTTTCATTTTTACCAAAATCTGATCAGGCCCCACAAAATTGTAAGATTCCCGGAAATATTTAAAAAAAGGTATTTCCGGAAATATTATCAGTTCAAATTTAGGGAAATAGGGTATTTCCGGAATACAAGTTAACCTTCCGGAAATACCCACTATTAGGTATTTCCGTAAATTCAAATTTTTAACCTTCCGGAAATAGCTTTTCTTGACGTATTTTCGGAAAGTTTAATTTTTTAAACTTCCGGAAATACCTTATTTTCGGTATTTCCGGAAATTGTTTTTTTAGCTTTTTTTACCAGTATGGCTACGACAGATGGCAAATGCCCCTTTATGGATTTATGGGATGTGTTTACCACATCACAGGTTTTTCGTACTCGGGATATTGTTACCCGTTGGGCTAGAGATATCGGGAAAGCCAACGGGGTAATTGTCATTATTATTCGATCCGAGTCCAGTGAGAGTGGTAAAGGGAAGAAAAATAAGATTGTTTTTGGTTGTGATAGGCATGGGAGATATAGTGGAGTAGATGTTGGGTGTTCTAGTAGACACAAGACCTCAAAAAGGCGTGGTTGTCCATTTAGATTGAAAGCTAAACCACTCGATTGGTCATTGGGAGATATTGTTTTAATTTGTTACATATAGGGTTGAGTCAGCCCATTGGTCATTGAAGAGGTCACTGGGTTCTAGTGGAGGTGACTTATGCAGAAGTTGGGAATCCATGCATGGGATGATCAGTGCACAAATTGATAAAATTGTCGGTTCTTTTCAAAAAAGCATCAACCGTGTAGATGCCCAGCACAACACTCCATTCTTCAAGAATCTACACCGTTTAGTGTCTCATGAGGCATTGAATCATATAGCTCATGAGTTTGAAGGCATGTTGGATGGAGTAGGGACCGATAAGACCCGTTGTGCTGGTTGTGTGATTAAAGTTACTCATGGGTTACCTTGTTCTTGTGAGCTTGGGAATTTGCACCTACATGGCTGTTGAATCCCAATAGAGATGATTGGCCCTCATTGGATGAGGCTGAGTATTGAGAGTATGGATGAGGAGCGGGTGAAACAAGCGTCACTTGAATGTATCATAAGCTATACAATAGAGGAGGTTTGGAGGCAATGGACTGAGATGTCTCTTGAGGAGAGATGTGTCTGGAAGAAAGGTCTTGATGATTTTGTCTTCAAAAGCACTACAATCATGGTTCCACCTAAGCACAAAGTCAAGACTAGGGGTGCACCAAAGAAGAAGAAGAAAGAGTATGATGTGAAGAGAGCTCCTTCTTATTGGGAGCACGTGGATGCGTCTTTGAGCTCAGATAAGAAACCCACCCAGATTTCATCACAGAGACTTCCCCAGTGGTCCTCACAGCAAGTCTCTCAATTACCATCACAGAGGTAAGCAGCTGAGCGAGCAAAACATGACATCCATTTGGTAAGTCACTTTCCAGAGCATATCCATAAGTACATTGATGACATTATCAATGTGATTGGGGATGGAAACTGTGGCTTCAGATGCATTTCTGCCTCACTTGATTACTCGGAGCATAGCTGGCAAATAGTTCGCAATGATTTGATTGAGGAGATGGACTCAAATTGGTTTCAATACTCTGAGGTGATGGGTAACAACATTCAGACAGTTAGGGAATCATTAGTTGCTCTCCCAAAAGACTTTCATGAGAAGTGGAGGTCGATGCCTGACATGGGACATGTTATACCGACTAGATATCAGATAGCCCTTGTTATGTTGTCACTTCATGATGGTGTGTAACACCCCGGTATTTCTAACATGTAGAGAGACCGAAAGATGCACAGATTGCGGAAATTCAGAGGACACAGTTCCTGTTTAAGTTTTGGACATACAAACTTTTTCCGGAATAAAACATAATCGGAAATAACATTACTTCATAAAATAGAAGTTTATCGGTTCCATACCGAGTGGATTACAATATCCAAGTCCAAATACCGAACAGAAACATAAACGGTTCATATAACTCATAATCAATACAAGTTTATACAACCAATAGGACAACAAAAGAACAAGGAGAAAATGACTAAGTCTTCAGCACCTCCAAGAGTATATCAACTACTCGTGCACTATAGTCTTCCTTTTTCCCTGCTTCTCTGAAAAACAACAAATATGGATAGGGTGAGATAACATTATCTCAGTGAGTCCTACCGTGCCCCCTCACTGACACTCGGTTCAATTATTAAACCGTTAACAATGTTTAATTAGCTACCAATAGCCATAATCGAAATGCCAAGCAAATCGTGTTCTCTTTTATGTTTTTAATAGCTTAGCTCAACCGACTGCACAACTGCTAATCCCGGTAGCTACAGCTTAACATCTGCCGACTGCACAACTGCTAATCCCGGCAATGTTAACTTATAATCAGTAACTTAGCACAAGCCGACTGCACCTCTGCTAATCCCGGCAACCCGTGAGTTGACCACGCCAAAACACATTCAGGGCCTAGGTAAGGGGTCATGACTACCCTCCCTAGTATGCTACTTGTCGGGTCGTCACCCAACGCGATTTATGTATGACAATACATAACGATTTCTCGAGAGTTAGATAATATATATCTTTCCGATCACCAAAGGATCTATCACAATATCTTTTTAGATAATTTATATCTTATTGATCTATAACCCGTTTTGATGAATTTATAAACATCCGGCATTATAATCATATTGTAATGTATTATTGACTTATAACCCGTTTTGATGAATCTCTAGACATCCGGCATTATAATCATATACAGTTGATATATATATAAATATATATACATTCTATCCATCAGACAGTGTACCCACACGTATACTAGGGTTTCGGTTTTTCGATCAAATAGGCTTTCAAAGCTCTTTTTCAAAAACCATGAGTTGAACAAGTTCAAAATAAGGTTTTCAGTGAGGCAATCCCTTTTTGAATGGTTGAGAAAGAAATTAGAAAAGGTTCGGGATCAAACGGAGCAACAAAACGAGAAAACGGAAGCCGGTAACAGAACCACACGCACGACCCGTGCCCAGGGGCGCACGACCCGTGCGTGGTGCACTACTCAGGACCCATCTACCAGAAGGAAGCGCACGATCCGTGCCCAGGGGCGCACGACCCGTGCGTCCCGTTCTGTTTCCAATACTTCCAACCCGAAGCAGGCGCACGACCCGTGCCCAGGGGCGCACGGTCCGTGCGACCTGTGTCTGTTACCAGAATTTCTCACTTTCCTCATTTTCGCTCTCCGTTCTCGTCCGATTCGATTTCTAATTTCAATCACCTGAAACTCAGAAAATTCCCAGAATATATATTTCTAGTAGTACACAATTCATTTCATTTCAACGATTTAAATCAAAATCTCATTTAAACCGTAAAACACCGTTTTGACTCAAAAACGCTTTTCAGTTCTAAGTGTTTTGTAAACAGAAATGTGACCAAGGGATTACATATCGAAAACAAGTTCAGAATATCAAATTGCCCTATCGTGAGTAGAACTCACCGTGACGACGATTTCGCTAGGAGCTTCAACCGTGATTCGAAATGGCCGAGGTACGACGCACACTTTCAAGAACCGAAAGGCACCAACCAAGTCACCACAACAGCAATCAGCTTCAAGGTAACAACTGAAGCAAAAATCCCAAGCTTATATCCTTTCCCAAAACTCGACATGCAAAGCACAAGTCTCCTTGGACAGCAAAAACTGAACATGCAAGGGGATAGATGGTCAAAACTCCATTGTCTTCAACCTTGGAGCTCTAAGTTTCGAAGAATGGAGCAAGGGATGGGAGTAGAATCAGACTTCAAAAATAGACTCATTGAATTCAGAATTGAAAATGGGCTGGAATGGTGGAGGAATAACTTACATGCAACAAGGATTTGGGGTTGCCCTCCCTTCTCCCTTCCTCCTCTTCCCTCGCGTCTCTCCCCTTCTCTTTCCCTTTCTCCCTTCAGTTTTTCTTTTTCTGAAATGAGTGAAATGAGTGAAATGAGTGAGGAGTTGGCTGAAGGTTCAGAATATGAGGGCCTTATTTGTACTAACGGTGTGAAATTCCAATTTTGCCCTTCAGCTTAAGATGTTATAATTAACCATGACTAAGCCACAATTAATTAATTTTTTTTTTGGAATAGAATTTCCTCGGACTTTTCCTCGAATAATAATCCCCGAGACACGACTGATTATTCCCACAAATAATAATCGGTCCTAGGCATCATAATACGAGTCTTCAAAATTTAGGGATGTTACATGGTGGGTCATGGACATTCTTCCCTTTGAGAGGAGCCTATGTTCCTAGTCAGAGCCGCTTGTTCTGTGTTGGGTTTGTCCATGGGAATCATTGGGTTCGGGTTATGTTGAACACTACTAGTCCAGTCCTATTCATCCTACTTAGGGTGCATATGCTTCAGCTGAAGCTAGATCATGGTTATATCCATACCTTGGACGTGTACAGTTATTGTGTTCTTTTGTCCCAGATCATGTTGCACCGACCCTCCCAGCTGATGTTGATTACATTTCCATTAAATGATTGTATTATATTATAATATATTTTATTCCACGAGTTTTTTTTATATTAAATTTTATTCCACGAATTTTTTATTTGACGGTCTAGATTTTGCTAACACTATTTAACGGTCTAGATTTTGCCGACACTTTAAACGGTCTAGACTTTGCCGACCACTTTTCATCCAACGGTGGAAATTCACTTTAGGGTTTCAGATTTTCCCTATAAATAGACCCATTGGGTTTCACTTCTTTCATACACACAACACAAAATGATGATGGCTATGGCCAACGAAGAGTCTTCCCTCACTATCATTTTTACTAATCAGGGCCTCATTGATCATCAGGGCATCATCATCAACGAAGATGATGATGTTTGTTTCGAGGGGCGAGACACGTTCCAGTGTAGGTTTTAAACACAGCATAACATTCGCTGCCCTGATCGAGAGACTACTGCGTAAGGTGCAACCGGAGGGCGGCGAGCATGAAATAATTAGTATAATTTATCGAAAACCAGCTTGGGTTAATGGACGTGTGCACTGGTCTGCAATGGATGTCAACAACGATAATGACGTCCAAGCCATGATGGTCATTCATGTTATCTTTAAATAGAAGGGTTATCTGCATTTATACGTCGAAACCAGAAGGACCGTCGCTGAGATCCTTCGTCGTTTCACTCCACCATCTCAGTAGTTTCTATTATGTTTTCGTTTTGTTTGTTGTTGCAATCTGTTATTTTAAATCAATGT
Source organism: Astragalus membranaceus (assembly GCA_039519185.1). Lineage (NCBI taxonomy): Eukaryota > Viridiplantae > Streptophyta > Magnoliopsida > Fabales > Fabaceae > Astragalus > Astragalus membranaceus. Next base: position 79,785,180 of record CM076850.1, on the reverse strand, counting down.
AGAAGGGGTTTTTAATTAATCAAATAAATGTTTCATTTTTTATTTTTGCACTCCGGAAACACCATATTATATGATAAATTCGGAAGGCAATTTTAAGAGATTTCCGGAAATACATCAAATTGGGATAAATTCGGAAGGCAATATTGAGGGATTTCCGGAAATACCTCAAATCTAGATAAATCCGGAAGTAAGTTTTTTTGATTTTCCGGAAATATCGCATTTTACGGTATTTCCGGAATGTAAAATGTGTTCCGGAAATACCGTAAAATACGATATTTCCGAAAAATCAAAAAAACATCCTTCTGGATTTACCTGGATTTGAGGTATTTCCGAAAATTTTGTGGATTTAAGGGGTAGTTTCGTCCGTTTGGTCATTTTGTTTATTTGATTAGTTAAAAAAAATTCCGAGTCATAAAGTACCCCTACCCCAAAACATAGAGTTTAGCATAGAACTTTACGTATTTTGTCATGGAAGTAATTTCATTCCTCAAACTGGTTATTGAGAAACCAACTTCGTGTAGGTTAAAAGAAATTCGAACTCTAAAGTACCACAAAGCACACTGTTTAGGGTCGCACTTTACGTACTTTGTCACAATATTAATTTTTATTTTCACGAAACCGATTATTAAAGAACGAGCTTCGCATATTTGAACAATTAAATTTTTATCATACTCTAAAGTACCGTAAAACACTCTGGTTAACATCAATTTGCCTTAAGATTAAAGGATAATAGCATTAAAAAATACATTTTATTACAACGGGACTCACCAAGGCATATGCATTTTTTTTGCAAATTGAATAACTGCCTTTTCTTACTCACACCATAATTGTGGGACCCACTAAAATGATTATAAAGCCCACCTAAAAATTGGCTCCAAAATACCGAGACCAAACTTACTTACATTGAATCTAGCCTTAAAGTTGAAAGATATTTTTATTTACTATTTCTTTTAATTTTTCTAAATAAATCGGTCAAAAAAAAAGTCTGAACACATTAAATTGAATGCTTACATTGAGAAATCAATGTTTGGAATCACCGAGAAATCAATGCTTGCAATCACACAAAGAGTTGAGTCAAAAAGTGTGTGTTGTCCAGCTTCAAAGCCTTTACGAAATTACAGAAGGGGTACTTGGAAGCAAAAGAGACCATAGAATCATGCACCGCTATCCATTGAAGGCACCTATCAAAGATTCTTTGGATAATTAAAACTAAAACCGAGAAGGAGAAGGAGAAGAAAAAGAAAAGGGGATTGTTTCAAAACTCATATCAGATTGTAATATCATGGCCCGTAAGGTATGCAAATTTAATCACTTATTTTTTGTTCTCTGTCTTTTCGTAATTATTATTAGTAAATTATTATTTTTCTCTCTTCAAAATAATGGGCGTGATGATCGAAGTTTATAATCGCTTTTTATTTCCTCTCTTCAATTCGCATTTTGATGTATTTGTACCCTTTGCATGTTTATATGCATGCTTCTTAATCTTCTTTGGATCCACTGTGAGAAAGCTACAAATGTACGATTAAATTGAAACTACCATTTATAGCTTCTGCGTTGAAGTTGATGTTACCGTGAATCTAAATACTCATTTTATGGGCTATGTTCCATTTTCTTTAGAGCCTACACAGTAGATCTTTTTCAAGTGAGGGTGTATATATATCTTAAGAATATGATATTCATAATGAAAAGCAAGAAATTTTTAATTAGTTATTGTTTAAATATAAATTAAGAAGAAGGTTTTAACTAAACATGTTGTTTGAAGAGCAACATGGCTTGAAACCCCTTGAATTTCATATCTCTGTTTAGCAAGTCATTAATTTTTACTTGAATTTCACTAGCGGATAGTGGTTGAAAAAAATTAGACGTGTTTGACAGACAGTAGCGGTTAGAATTTTTGGAGTAGTTTATAACGTTTTTTAAAACACTCTTTCTAGTAGCATTTTGACTTATAACTTATAACGTCTCATCATTTTAATCATTTTACCTGCATTGTTCTTAGACCCACATTTTTTACTCATAAAGAATTTAATAAAGAATTTAATGTAATGGGAATAAATATAATTTAATATTTCATGATTTTTTATTCTAAAAGTTCTATTACATTTATGTATTCTCTATTTTTTTTGACAATCTGTATTCTCTCTCATAACGGCACTTCTTTTGACTTATTCTCTTAACCGCAATTCATGTACCTAGTTATTTTAATTTTCAAAGTTCACTCACTATTTTTTGTTTAAAAAAATGTTCATAACTTTTTTTTGATAAATAGTAATCTCTAAAGAAAAACGCTTATCACTTTTTTGTAACAAAAAACTTCCGTTCAAATAATATGGCGAGTTAAAAGATATCGGAAGGAGGTTTAGGATTCAAACTCTGGAAACTAACACTCCTCTAACAATTAACAACTAACATTGCCTATCGAAAAAAAATCCTCACCCTAATAGTAAACAATGATCCAATAATATTAACCCTTATAAAAGCATTTTTTTCACGTTTGGCTTTTTAGTTTTTTTAAAATTGTAATTTTAATTGTTACATACAACCTTTTTTAATTAATAGTTAGTAGTATATAAATTTCCAAAAAGATTTTTTTTATTCATTTTTGTCTTTCCTTGATTCACACAGTCCACCTAGAAATAAATAGGACCTTTTTTTAACTAGGAAACTTCTTTTCTTTACGGAATATCAATTTATGGTGTGAGGAGAGAGAAAAGAGATATTAAATGCAAGGACAGAAAAAACAAATTAACATTAGAAAAATTTAAATTACACTTATACCCAATTATTTAATTACCTTTTTTAAAAATGAATTGGATTTTTAGTCTAAATAAAAAGGTAAAGCTTGTTAACTTACACCTTCTATTTTTAAGTGGGTGTAAGTTAGCAACTCTTTTTTAAAAATATTTCTTTTGTTGTTTGTTCTAACTCTCCTTTTTATTACGTCATCTTTTTTTGACCAAATTTATTACATTATCTTGTTGGTGTCTATAAAAGCCATATATAGAACCAGCATAAGGCTACTAGTTTGATTTTACTATAATTATAAATTAGATCTAAAGCTACCGCTGATGCAACTTCCAAATCAATATATATTTATTTTAATTCATACATTATCTTTTTTTATTTTAATTGTATTTTAAATCGACTTTCAATTTAAATATATAATTTTAAAAATTTTATTTTCTAAATATCTTAATAGTTCATTTAATTATCATGAATTTATAGAAGATAATTTACACATATTTCTACATATTTTATACTGTCTAGAAAAATCTAACAATTAATTAAACATGTTATTTTACACTACCAGCTAATTCAAACGTTAATTTTACAAAACACTTCATTAGTTTTTAAAAAGACCAAAACACCCTTAAACTAAAAAATAATATATAATTAATTAGTTAATTAATAAGCTAAATATTGTTTTAAACTTTTAGTTCAATTAAATAAATGTTGAATATAGTTATTTAATTAAGTTAGCTAAAAAATTTTAATTAGCTAAATATTTATTTTAAACATTTAATGTCATTAGTTAAATTTTTATTTTAGTTTGGGGTGAACAAATAATGAGTAAAATTGGAATTGTGCTAACTTAAGAGCCATTTCGACTTTCTTTCTTTCCACTCATGGAGAGAAATCAAAGAGTACTGTATAAACTAATTAGACGTGTTTGACAAGCAGTAGCGGTTAGCATTTTTAAAGTAGTTTATAGTGATTTTTTAAACACTATTTCAAGTAGCATTTAGACTTATAATTTATAGTGTGTCATCTTTTTAATCATTTTACCCGCATTGTTCTTAGACCCACATTTTTTACTCATAAAGATTTAATGTGATGGGATTAAAAGTAATTTAATATTTCATGTTTTTTTAATCAAAAAGTTCTATTACATTTATGTATTCTCTCTCTTAAGTGCACTTATTTTGATTTTTTTTTTCTCTTAACTGCAATTCATGTACCCAGTTATTTCAATTTTCGATGTTCACAGACTATTTTTTGTCAAAAAAAATGTTTATAACCTTTTTTTTTGATAAATAGTAATATCTCTAATGAAAAACATTTATCGGGACATTTTTTTATTCATTTTTTTATAACCATTTACACATATTTCTCCAAAAAGGTTTTTTATTCATTTTTGTCTTTCCTTGGTTCATAGTCCACCTAGAAATAAATAGGACATTTTTTTAACCGGGAAACTTCTTTTCTTTACTGAATAGATGTATATCAATTTATGGTGTGAGGAGAGAGAAAAGAGATATTAAATGCAAGGACAGAGAAAACAAACATTAGAAAAATTTAAATTGCAATTATACCCAATTATTTAAGTAACTTTTTTATAAATGAATTGGATTTTTTGTCTAAATTAAAACGTATAGCTTGTTAACTTACACTTTCTATTTTCAAGTGGGTGTAAGTTAGCAACTCTTTTATAATATTTCCTTTGTTGTTTGTTCCTCTCCCTTTTTTACGTCATATTTTTTTTGACCAAATTTATTACGTCATCTTGTTTGTGTCTATAAAAGCCATATGTAGAACCTGCATAAGGCTACTAATTTAATTGTATTATAATTATGAATTAGATCTAAAGCTATTCCTGATGCAAGTTCCAAATGAATATATTGTTATTTTTAATGCATACATTATCTTCTTTTTAATTATTTTAATTGTATTTAAAATCATACTTTCAAATTAAATATATAATTTAGATTAGTAAATTATGAATTTCAATTTTGTTTTTTCTGAATATCTTAATAGTTCATTTAATTATCATGAATTTATAGAAAATAATTTACACATATTTCAACATATTTTATACTGTATAGATAAATTCAACAATTAATTAAACATATTCTTTTATGTTATTTTACACTACAAGCTAATTCAAATGTTAATTTTACAAAACACTTCATTAGTTTTAAAAAGACCAAAACACCCTTAAACTAAAAAAATAACTTATAATTAGTTAATTAATAAACTAATATTTTTAAATTCTTAATTCTATTAAATAAATGTTGAATTTAGTTATTTAATTAAGTTATCTAAAAAATTTTAATTAGCTAAATATTTATTTTTATAATTTAATATAATTAGTTAAATTTTTATTTTAGTTTGGGGTGAACAAATAAAGGGTAAAATTGAAATTGTATTAACTTAAGAGCCTCCTCACATTCTTTCTATTTTATTTCTCTCTTAAATGAAACAATAAAAAATCACTTTCCCTTTTTCCTTCCTCTCTGTTCTCTAGCTTTTTCTCTACTACGGGTGCACACCCTTAAAGCATTACCCTGCTTGAAGTTGAAAATCTAAAAACGGATTTGACAACAAAAATTTTATAAAATATATAAAAATCTCGTATCTAATATAGAGTAACTTTACGAGATAAAATGACATATTTTACAAATAAGATAAAACACTTTAAATTATAGTAACAATAACACAATGTTTAGTAACTTATAAGTGTTTTGGTGTCCGAGGAAGCACCAGGAGCAACAACGAGCTAATGAACAAGATCACCAAGATATTTGCATTCCACATCTCCGCTAAAACCTTAAGGGTGTGTTTGGGAGTTTTGAGGGTAGGGGAGAGGAGATCTTGACAAAAATAGGGAGGATGAAAGACAAATGGAAGGAAGGATGTACCATCAACTTTCAATTGAGAGTTTAGTTTTGTTCATAAAATCAATTCCCCCAAAATTTGAGGAAGCTCAAAAAAATGTATTGAAGGAGGGTTTGGAGGGCTTAGACAAACTCTTAAAATCATTTACATTCTTTTATAATAGGCTTAAAATAAAAAATATATTAATCATAAGCATTCTCTTATCATTGTCTACAAATGAAAAACTAGTTCAATAATTTTTTGAATTGATTTGTAATCTGAATAGGTGCTTGAACTTGATGGGCACGAAGAGGAGTGTGCTGATCCTTTCACAAAAGATGGATCAATTGACTGTTATGGAAGCCAAGCAAGAAAAGATAGGACTGGCGGATGGAGCAGTGCTATATTGTTGTTAGGTACTCGAACACCTCGAGATTTTCAATTTTTTTATTGTTATTATAGTGTACAGTATCTATCAAATTTAATACTATTTATTTTATTAATTATTATGGGTTTGAGATTATCTCACACTTTGATACTCAAGAGTAACAATTCAAAATTCGTACAAAACTCAATTATATTTAAAAAATTTATTAATGATTGAATTGTAAAACTGAGACAGTGAATCAAGGACTAGTTGCATTGGCTTTCACCGGTGTGGAAGTAAATTTGGTTCTCTTTGCAAAGTTAGTAATGAGACAGACTAATTCTGAAGCTTCAACAACATTTAGCAGTTGGATGGGCACTACATATTTCTTCTCTTTGATTGGAGCCTTTCTTAGTGACTCATACTTGGAAGATACCTAACTTGCATTCTATTTCATGTTATCTTCAACATCGTAAGTAATATCTTACCTAAATATTTACATTCTTCCTATTATCTCTGGTCTACTATTATTTCTGGTCTACTTTATAAGAGATAATGCAGTTTTTAGTTCATCGAATACTTGATGTAGTGTTTCTGTTCTTTTTTGTTAAGATAATTTTGAGATTAAAAAACTGCAGTGTCTCTTAGAAAGTGGACTAGAGGTAGTATTTCTTTTTTTTTTTTTTAAGATAAATTTAGGAATTGTTGTCATATTCCACGTGGCAATGCTACTAAGTTTAGAGTTTTTGTCTCCCGTATTTTTTGCGAATATGATCTCCACACTATATAAATTGTTTTTTGTCCTCTAAAAGTGAAAAGTCACAAGAAAAAGTGAAAAAAGTCTATTTTTTTGTATTCAAAAGTACACAAGGAAGAGTATAGACGCGGATTTAGAAAGATTTTTTTTTTTTAAATTGAGAAAGGGGGAAATTTTATTAATTAAAGTGGCAATGGCCCTGAGGGGATTCGAAGTCAGACACCTTGAAGATACAAGACTAAACTACTAAGTGTGATTTAGAAATATAATTATTGGGAGACAAAAGAAACAATTTAAGTCAAAATTTTGCTATATATACAATTCCTTCCATGCTTTTCTTGTAGCAAAGTTAGACAAAAACAATATGTATTCATTTATTGAACATCAAAACTATATTAGTTTTACAAATTCTGAAGTTCTATTTTCTTTTTATTTATGCAGGGATTAGTGGTATTATCATTGTCTACTAAGTTCCTTTTAAAACCCCATGGTTGTGGAAAAATAGGAGTGGTATGCGAACCTCACGCACCAATTCAAGTTGCAATACTTTACATATCAATATATCTAATTGCTTTAGGAAATGGAGCTGCTGATCCAGCATTAGCAACATTTGGTGCTGATCAATTTGATGAAGAAGAACCTAGAGAAAAAAAATCAAAGTCCACATTTTACAGTTACTTTTATGTGGCATTGAACATGGGATCTTTAGTTGCTGAGACAGTATTGGCTTATATAGAGACTACAGGAAATTGGCTTTTAGGGTTTTGGATATGTGCTGGTTGTGGAATTTCTTCCTTTCTTTTTTTGTTGAGTGGAACTCATAGATATAGACACATTAAACCTTTTGGTAACCCTATCTCTAGATTTGCACAAGTAATTATGTCCTCTTTTAGAAAAATAAAGGTTCAAATACCCAGAAATGGAGAATGCCTCTATGATATTCAAGATGGAGATGATACCAATGTTAAGAGAATGCAACACACAGATGGCCTCAGGTATGTAACTTAAAAGCATATAGAGGTTTTTTTTTCTAGTGTTATGAAAATTAGAATGCCTTTTTTTTGACAGGCAGAATGCTTAGAATTATAAAATAGTCTTAATTAGAGTTGTAGATTTTGGCACAGTCTAGTTGGCCCGCATTTTGGGTTGGACTAGCTCATTGAGTGTTGGCACAAAAATAACTGGGCCAATTTGGCCCGAGACAGCTGGCTCACTGAGGTAGATTCGACTCATTTATTATGCATTTTATTTAGAAAACTTTACTATTTTATTTGTTAAACAGTTGGCCTTGGCTAGACCTGGTCCAATCTGATGTTTTTAGGCCGAGTTAGGCCACATAAATCATGGCCCAACGAATTTATGGGCTGGCTCAGTCTGGTATGATTTTGCAATTTGATCTGATGGGACAGGTTGTACCGAGCATATAGTCTTTTACAAAATGATTTCAACATTGTCTTAATTTTTCTTTATAATACATTTTGTTATATGACAAACAGATTTCTTGATCGAGCTGCTATTATTACTGATGAAGAAAAGAACAAGTTGGTTGAAGGTCAAAAACCAGATCCATGGCATCTTTGCACCGTGACACAAGTAGAAGAAGTGAAATGCATTTTGAGATTGTTACCAGTATGGCTTTGCACTATATTCTCATCCGTCGTCTTCATACAAATGCTGTCTCTATTCGTCGAGCAAGGCGCCACAATGGATCGGCATTTTCTCAACTTTCAAATCCCTCCTGCAAGCATGACAGCATTTGATATCATAAGCACATCAGCATTTATCATGTTATTTGACGTCCTTATTCTACCATTGTATGTGAAAGTAATGAAAAGAGATCCAAAACTTCCCAACGAGCTGCAGCGAATCGGAATCGGTTTATCCATTGCAATAGTAGCATTGATTGTTGCTGGTTTAGCAGAAAGAAAAAGACTTAATCTTGCTAGTGCTAATGGAAAAGAGACAAGTTCTTTGAGCATCTTTTGGCAAACACCACAATATGTTCTTGTAGGAGTAGCGGAAGCTTTTATTTACGTCGCGCAAATGAACTTTTTTACATCAGAAACACCAGATGGATTGAAGAGTTTGGGAATGGCTTTGTCCATGTCAACATCTGCACTTGGTAGTTATGTCGCTAGCGCAATTTTGACCGTGGTAACGAAGATTACATCAACTCATGGACGCCCCGGTTGGGTTTCGCCGAATCTCAATGAGGGTCATTTGGATAGGTTTTTCTTCTTATCTGCATTTTTAACAGCTATTGATTTGATGCTATATATTGTTTGTGCCAGAAGATACAAGAGCATAGAAGTGGGAAAAAGAGAAGATGTAAACAAAGAAGAAGTAATTTGATTTTGATAATATAAAGAAAACATTTTAGTTTAGTAATAGGAAGAATAAAATGTTAATTTAATTTGATATACCACTAGAAAAGTTCAAATAGCGACGGAAATTTAGAGATTAATCTGTCTTTAATTTCCATTGCTATTTCAATTTTTTCTACTAGTGATATTTGGAGGCAAAATTGTTGTTAAAGTTTTGACTTTGAAATTTGAATGAGAATTTATGAATCTGGATTTTATTATAATATTGCTTGACTTCTGAGATTTGAAGTTTGTTGAGGCAGAAACCTAATGAGGGTTATCTTGATTTACTTATCTTAGTCTTGATGAAGCTCTTTTGGGTTGCTTGAATTATAGTATAGATGTCATGACACTGCAATTGTTTTTATTGTATAATCCCCCCTCCCTTTTTTCTTAGGCAATTGCTTGAACTTTCATTATTTTAAACCTGGATTGGGTGAAATATGCTGCTGATTGTAGGCCAGAATTCATTACCTGGGGGAGTGATATATATGTTACGAATATAAAATCAGTTAGAAGTTAGCCTTTTTTTTGTGACAAAAGTTAGAACTTAGCTTGGTGGTTACTATAGTTAGGTTGTTAGTAAGCATGTGATGTTTTGTTAGATATAACAATACTTGTATTCTTTATTAATTTGTATTATTTAGTCCAGTAGCTCACTTGGTATGAGTTAGTCAGTAGATGAGTTTGTACAGTAGCTAGTTCATTAGACTTAGTAACTGACTCAGTTTCCCTTAACTGATTCAATTGTGTATATTGTTGTATATATAGGGATTGATCCCTGATTCAATGAATTAAGTTCTGATTTTACATTCCTAACATGGTATCAGATAAAAGTTTTTTTTCTTCTGAACTTCACCCTCTTTCTCCCTTTGTAGATAGCCATAAACGGTTTTCCTATTCTCTCTCTGAAAACCGACTTCTTCTCTTCTCTGCCAAGGGCTCTCTCTTCACGATTCTCTCTCGGCAAGCAACTTTGAACACTCCTCCTGCATCGCGTGAGTTCTCTGTTTCTTGTTCATCTCTAATTCGGTTCCAGAAATCTGTTTGTCTTCTGTTCATCGCGTTTCTTGCTCATCGCCTTTCTTCTATTCTTGATTTCTGGTTAGAAATCTGTTTCAGTTTCCTTTTCGACGTGAATCGCAATTTTCTGTTTTCGATTCTGAATAGTCTTACTCCTGAATCGATAATTGTATTTCCTTTTCTCTTTCGATTTGGGATTTTAACCTGGATCGAATCCTCTATTAGGAGTTTCGATTTCCTCTCATCTGTTACTTGAATCGATTCTTCTCTGATTCACAATCGCGTTTTCCAGTTCATGTTTTTTTTCCTTCTGTTCTCACTTCGAATCACGTTTTATGCTCTTGATTCGAAGCTTTTTCTGTTCTTGTTTTGTCCTCTCTGAATCGATCATATGCCTAAATCGATTTCAGTTTTGGTTGCAATTTTCCCGTAATTTTTCTGTTTTGGACGCTGTGCGTGATTTCCCCTCTCTTCTTGCTTCGGTGCTTCTTTGACCTTAATCGTTCTCTTGTTTGCAATTTGCAATTTTGATTCCCTCTCACTTTCTCTTGTTAATCTAGATTCTAAATCGTTCATTGATCTTGCATCGACTTCGTTTTTGAATCGCTTCAAGATTGCCTGCGATTTCGAGTTTTGATTATTTCTGGTTTCGTGGATCGATTTTTGATCTTGTTTCCTCTTTTGCGATTTGCTATTTTGAGTTACAATCATATTCTGAGTCTTGGATCGTTTCTCCATTGTGTTGGTTTTTCTACGATCTGAATCATATTCTACAAATCGCTTCTTACACATAATCCTGTTTCACGTTTCTTGCATCTTTGAAACTGTTCCTTGCCTTCAATTTTTTTTTTTTGCATTTTTCCTTGATTTACGATATCTCTGCTCCTCTGAAATCTGAATTTCTTAAAAAAAAAAAAGCAAAAATAGTTTTGTTCCTGTGAATTCTCACATTGGAGGTTTGGTAGTGCATCAAGTTGAGTTCGCCAATTGCAGATCACGGCTTAGTCTTTGAGGTTCTATTATGTTGATCATCACCTTCAACATCACATTGATTAGTTCAAGTTTGCCAATCGTGGATTACACTTATAGTGCTGGATTATAGTGATCATTTGACTGGATCTTCCTGCTTCCTTCGTGCCTGCTATCGCAAGGTTCTACTCCAATTTTTGATGTCCTTTTTCGCCGAACACTCTCACTATGATGCTGCCCTGTACATACTCAGATATATTAAGGGATGTCCAGGCAACGATATTATACTCTTCAGAGAAAATATTCAAAAAGGATTTGTTCACCAAATGCCAATTGCCTCCAAAGACTAGTTGGTTGATATTCCTAGTTTTTCTACTTTCTCTCCAAGCTGAACATGATTGACATTCATGGTCCAGCTTGAGGGGGGGTGTTAGATATAAAAATACTTGTATTCTTTATTACTTTGTATTATTTAGTCCAGTAGCTCACTTGGTATGAGTTAGTTAGTAGATGAGTTTGTACAGTAGCTAGTTTATTAGACTTTGTAACTGACTCAGCTTCCCTTAACTGATTCAGTTGTGTATATTGTTGTATATATAGGGATTGATCCCTAATTCAATGAATTAAGTTCAGATTTCACATTCCTAACATGTTTATATAATCACAAATTGTACCATATTGTTTATATCTTTTTAAATATGAATTTATCTGAGTTTTACTCTTAATCAAGCTCTCGAGTTTATTTCTCCTCTAGATAAATCTTCTTCTAGCAACTTGTTGGAGTATTTAGATTGCTAGAAATAATCTAGTTTTCAAAGGGGAGGAACCTATTTTAGATTCCATTGTTAACCACATTAAATGTATTTCTTGGACTTGGTTTATTAATGGAATCATTGCTTTTCGAAAAAAAAAAAAAATCTTTGCCTTTTTAATCAAGTGATTTCTAACAAATTGGTATTAAATAAGGGGAGAACTGTTAACAAAATCATCCTCAGTAAATTTAAGCCTAGTAGCGCCTCAAATTTCATGCTTCTGCTGATTAATTGTCTCTTGATTCTTCTAAAGCCTCAATTGGTGACCATAAATTCTGTAACACCCCGGTATTTCTAACATGTAGAGAGACCGAAGATGCACGGATGCGGAAGTTCAGAGGACACAGTTCCTGTTTAAGTTTTGGACATACAAACTTTTTCCGAAATAAAAACATAATCGGAAATAACATTACTTCATAAAATAGAAGTTCATCGGTTTCATACCGAATGGAATACAATATCCAAGTCCAAATACCCATCAGCACATAAACCGGTTTGTAAAACTCATAACCAATACAAGTTATACAACCAAAAGAACGACAAAAGAACTAAGGAAAATATGACTAAGTCTTCAGCACCTCCGAGAGTATACCAACTACTCGTGCACAATAGTCTTCCTTTTTCCCTGCTTCTCTGAAAAACAACAAATATGGATTGGGTGAGATAACATTATCTCAGTGAGTCCTACCGTGCCCCCTCACTGACACTCGGTTCAATTAATTAAACCGTTACAACAAAAGCTGACATAAGAATGTCTTATTTATTAATCGAATTGCCGACCGCACAACGATTGCTAATCCCGGCAATTCGTGTTCTTAATTTATCATTCGAAATTCCGACCGCACAACAATTGCTAATCCCGGCAAGTCGTGAGTTGAACTTAACATGATCCGGCCGCACAACAATTTGCTAATCCCGGTAACCATGTGTCTAACCTAGCACAAACCGGCCGCACAACAATTTGCTAATCCCGGTAACCCACGAATTGACCACGCCAAGACGTATACAGGGCCTAGGGTGAGGGCTCATGACTTCCCTTCCTAGTATGCTACTTGTCGGGTCGTCACCCAACGCGATACATATGACAATACGCATCAAATTCTCGAGAGTTAGATAATTTATATCTTTTCGATCACCAAAGGATCAATCACATAATAGATGGATAAACAATATCCATGTCGATCTATAACCCGTTTAGAGGAATTCATAAATTAGACCTCCGGCATTATAATCATCTTCAATTGACATATATAAATATATATATTCAGTCAGTCCATAAGTCGGTGTACTCACACGCGTACTAGGGTCTCGGTTTTTCGATCAAATATGCTTTCGAAGCTCTTATTCAAAATCATGAGTTGAATAAGTTCAAAATACGGTTTTCAATAAGGCAATTCCTTTTTAAATGACTGAGAAAGAGATTAGAAAAGGCTCGGGTTCAAACGGAGCTCCGGAACGAGAAATCGAGAATTGGTAACAGAAGCTCACGCACGGTCCGTGCCCAGGGGCGCACGACCCGTGCGTCCCGTTTTATTTCCAACTGAACCAACCCGTAGCAGGCGCGCGGTCCGTGCCCAGGGGCGCACGGTCCGTGCGTCCTGTGTTTGTTACCGAATTTTGCTTATTTCTCAATTCCGCTTTCCATTTCCGCCCGATTCGATTCCTAATATCAATCCCTCCTGAAACTCAGAAAATTTCCAGATATTCTAGATGATATACAAATCATTTCATTTCAACGATTTAATCAAAATTCTCATTAAACCGTAAAATAGCGGTTGGACTCAACATCGTTTTTCGGCTCAAAGTCTTTCGAAAACAGAAATGTGACCAAGGAATTCAATACCGAAAACAAGTTCAAAATATCAAAATGCCCTATCGTGAGTAGAATTCACCGTGATGTCGATTCCACTAGAAACTTCAATCGAACCGCGAAAAGATCGATATACGAGGTACACGATCGAGAACCGAAAGGCACCGACAAAGTCACTCACAGCAACTACTAAACTCGGTTGAAGTACTGAAACAACAACCCACTCCACCCGACTTCTCCCCAATTCAAAATGCAAGGTACAGCTCCTCTTGAACAACGAAAACTGAACATGCAAGGCAAACCGAACTCAGAATTCTATCGTCTTCAACATTGAAGATGAAATTCAATTTGGGGGGCGGGGGGGTTGAAGGAAGTCAGAAACTGAATTGGCATTTCAGAATACAATTGCGAAATTGATGAGGAAATTTCAGAGGGTTACTTACATGCACTAATTTCAGATAATCAAGAACATGCAACACTTGTAACACAGATTTCTTCCACTTTCATCATTTGGGCTTCAAAGCTGAAATTAGGATTGAGAGATAGGGTGAGAATCTGAGCTTGAGAGTGGTACCAATGGCTTCAGAATCAAAAATGGAGCAAGAATGTTAAGGGAGAACTTACATGCAAGAAGGAAATCTGAGCTTCCTCTCCTCTTCTCCTTCACTCGCGCCCTCTCTCCCTCCTTTCTCAACTTCTTTCTTTCAGTTTTTTCTAAAATTCTGAGTTTGTGAAATGGATAGATGTGAGAGGGAGTGGCTGAATACTAAAGGGTGAGAAATGACAGCAGTGCCCTTCAGCTTAAATTCCTTCATTTAACACTAGGTTTAGACCGAATTCGATGGAGACATAATTGCTTGACAATTTCCTCGACTATTCCTCGTCGAGACGCGACTAATTATTCCTAACAAATAATTAAATCGGTACTAGGCTTCATAGTTCGATATTTTAAAAATTAGGGATGTTACAATCACCCCAACTTTTAAGAATTTTGTCCTCAAAATTGACAAAATGTACCTTACTGAAAGAGATATGGATATCGAGCACGCATGTCTTCTTCCAGTTCCCAGGTAGCCTCTTCGGCTGAAAAGCCATCCCAGACTACTTTGACAATTGGAATTGTCCTTGAACGCAGAGTCTTCACACCACGCTCCAAGATATAACTAGGATAAGGTTGAAATGACAAATCCGGTCGCAGGTCAATTGTATCAACACTCAACGGTTGATGCAGATCGGGAACATACTTCCTCAACTGAGACACGTGGAACACATTATGGAGGTTTGATAGGGCCGGAGACAATGCGAGGCGATAAGCAACTGTCCCAATCCACTCGATGATTTGGAAAGGTCCAACATATCGAGGATTGAGCTTCTTCGCTCGCAAAGCTCTCCCGCTGCCTATGGTTGGAGAAACTTTCAAGAACACATGATCACCAACCTCAAACTCCAACGGTCTTCTTCGGTTGTTAGCGTAGCTCTTTTGTCGACTCTAAGCAACCTTCATCCTTTCTCGAATTAGCTTGATCTTCTCAGTAGTCTCGTGAACCATATCGGGTCCCAAAAACTTATTTTCACCAATCTCCCACCAACACAACGGAGTTCTACACTTCCTACCATAAAGTGCTTCAAACGGTGCCATCCCAATGCTGGAGTGGTAACTGTTGTTGTAGGAGAATTCTACTAATGGAAGATGGTCCTCCCATTTTCTCTCGCTATCGAGCACACAAGCCCGAAGCATGTCCTCAAGAGTTTGAATAGTCCTTTCCGTCTGACCATCAGTCTGAGGATGATAAGCAGTGCTAACCAGCACTCTAGTTCCCAAAGCTTCATTCAATGCTTTCCAAAATCTAGAAGTAAACTTGGGATCTCGGTCTGACACGATACTCGTAGGAACTCCATGCAGTCTGATAATGTTCTTCACATATTCATCTGCTAACTTGGAAACTTTAAGTCGAGCGAACGGGAATAAAGTGAGCGGATTTAGTCAATCGGTCCACTACTACCCAAATAGAATCATTGCCGGCCTGTGACCTCGGCAAACCCATAACAAAGTCCATTGAGATATCTTCCCATTTCCAAACTGGTACATCTAGCGGTTGTAACTAACTGCCCAGTCTCCGGTGTTCCGCCTTAACCTTCTGACAAGTTAAACATCGAGAAACAAATTCTGCAACCTCGGCCTTCATCCCAGGCCACCAATATATTAACTTCAAGTCTCGGTACATCTTGGTGGATCCCGGATGTACAGAGTACTGACTCCTATGAGCTTCTTCCAATACTTGCCTTTTGATATCATCATCATCGGGAACACAAATCCTCCCATTAAAGAAAATCATGCCATCACCATCCTCAGTAAAATCTAGCGATCCTCTCTGAGACTGTAACTTCACATCAGCTCCTTGAGCTTCACGGATTTGTTCCCTTAGCACACTGGCTACCCGTATATGCCGCAGCACTATGTGGTCCCTCTTTCTTGCTACCTTGAGCTTTAAGTCTCTGAATGACTCCAACAAAGCCATCTCATGAACCATTAACCTTGCCGTGTGGATAGACTTCCCGCTCAGAGCATCTGCTACCACATTGGCTTTCCCAGGGTGATATTTCAATTCTAAGTCGTAGTCCTTCAAAAAATCGGTCCACCTTCTCTGTCTGTTATTCAACTCTTTTTGGTCAAACAGATACTTCAAGCTCTTGTGATCACTAAAAACTTCGAAACAAGAACCGTAAAGGTAATGTCTCCAAATTTTCAGTGCAAACACGATAGCCGCTAATTCCAAATCGTGAGTTGGGTAATTCCGCTCATGAGTCTTTAACTGCCTAGATGCATAGGCCACAACATGATGATTCTGCATGAGGACGCATCCTAAACCCTTCCTAGAGGCATCACTGTAAATCTGAAATCCCAATGATGGATCCGGAAGAATTAGGATCGGAGCAGAAGTTAACTTTTCTTTCAATCCAAGAAAACACTCTTCACAATCGGTATCCCAAGTAAACGGTTGACCCTTACGAGTCAATCGAGTAAGCGAAAGTACCAATTGTGAAAAACCTTCAATGAATCTTCTATAGTATCCGGCTAAACCCAGAAAGCTTCTGATCTCAGTCACTGACGTCGGTCGTTCCCAATTCAACACTGCTTCCACCTTGCTAGGATCAACTGCAACCCCCTCCTGGGAAATAACATGACCCAAGAACTTCACTTCGGACATCCAAAAGTCACACTTCGACGGTTTAGCATAAAGCTTCTTCTCTCGGAGTACTCCTAGGACAAAGCGGAGATGCTGGGCATGCTCCTCAACTGACTTTGAGTAAACCAAGATATCATCAATAAAGACGACCACAAACTGATCTTGGTGGGAATGAAACACTCTATTCATATAATCCATGAATACGGCTGGAGAGTTAGTCAATCCGAAGGGCATCACCACAAACTCGTAGTGTCCGTACCTCGTACGAAAAGCAGTCTTCGGAATGTCTAAGGCTCTTACCCTGATTTGATGGTACCCTGATCTTAGATCAATTTTGGAGAAAACTTTAGCACCTCGAAGTTGGTCAAGTAGATCATCTATCCTTGGCAATGGATACTTGTTCTTGATAGTGATTTTATTCAGCTGACGGTAGTCTATGCATAATCTCATGCTTCCGTCCTTCTTCTTGACTAGCAATACCGGAGCACCCCATGGAGAAGCACTCGGTCGAATAAACTTCTTGGAAATTAATTCCTCAAGTTGGGACTTCAATTCCTTCAGTTCGAGAGGAGACATCCTATAAGGTGCTATGGATATTGGTCCTGCACCAGGTGCCAAATCTATAGAGAATTCTACCTCTCGTTCTGGAGGCAAAGAGGAGACTTCCTCGGGAAAAACATCTAAGAATTCATTAACAACTTGAATAGACGATAAATCCAAATCAGCTTCAGTTGATGCAGACAAAATAACAACAAAAGCTTCCGCACCTTGGAATAGAGACTGGCTGGCTGAAGTGAACGAAATAACACCATCATTTGTAGGTAGTGAATGTTCCGCTACTTCAGAAGGAAAATTAATTGCACGATTGAAACAGTCAATAGTAATGTGATTGGAAGTCATCCAATTCATTCCCAAAACGATCTCCATTCCCCTCATAGGCAAACAGATAAAATCAACCACAAAATCCCTGTCTCCTATTGTAAGCAGACAGTTAAGGCACAAAGATTGGGTTCGCACACGACCCTTTGCTGCAGTAAGGATAGTTATTGGCTCGGGTATAGGAGACACTATTAGTCCTAACCGTTCAGCACATGCTTCTGAGATAAAGCAATGAGTAGCACTAGAGTCATACAGAATATTAACAGTTTGATTAAAGAGAGAACCTGTACCCCTTATAAGGTTATCAGCTGGTTTGATGGTCTTGGCATCCAAAGTGTTGACTCGAGCCTGCCTCGGAGCATCAGGAGACTCCAAGAAAGCTTTCCTTGACGGGCAGTTGTTAGCATAATGGCCCTCTTCTTTGCAATGGTAAAATTGGTTCGGTCCCACCTGGCATCTCCCTTTATGATATTTCTTGCAGATGCCGCACCTGTTAGGCCTTGCAGAGTCACTTGACTGTATTTGTTTCCCTTTATCCGAATTCCTTCTATACATCGGGTTTGAAGAAGTTGGCTCAGTACCCTTCTTCTTATCCTTCCAGAAATCTTTCCTCTCCGCAAACATTCTTTTAAGATCGCTCTCAGCTGAATGAGCTTGTTGAACCAAAGCAGGATAAGTGGTCATGGAATAAGAACTGAGACCTTGATTCACATCGCCTCTCAGACCTTGTCTGAACATTACCATTTTCCACTTATCATCAGGAGCGGTGGTCCCCAATTCATAGAATTGTGACAACCTCTCAAATTTTGCAGCATATTCTCCAACTGTCATATCTCCCTGTTTCAAACTCAAATTCCATTTGTTTGGCAAGTCTTTGAGAGTCGGGAAAATAATGACTCAAAAACAATTCCTTGAAATTATTCCACTCAAGAGGAGTTCCTTGAATTTGTAGCATTCTACGAGCATTAAGCCACCAGGTGTGAGCATCCTCGTCCAGAGCGTTAGCAGCACAAGTTACTTTTTCTCCTTCATTGCATTGCAAGGTATCAAAGATCTGTTCCATGGCATCTACCCAGAAATGGGCTTTCATTGCCTCGGATCCTCCTTTGAAGGTTGGGGGTTTCATCTTCAGAAACCGGAAGTACACCCTGTTTGGATCCTCGGGTGTTGGCACATTGACTGGCTCAACTGGTTGTGGTTGAGGCATCTGATGCATCTGCTGCATTTAAGCCATTTGAGCCATCTGTTGCTGTTGCATTAGCATCATGTCATTCATCATTTTCTGCCGAGTCTCGATGACATTCTGCATCCATTCTTGATGAGGATCAACAGGTGGGTTTCTCCTACCTCTTCCTGCCATGATTCTGCGAAGTATGCACAAAGTATTAAGTTGATCAGGCTCAATGTCTAATAGCATACTAAGAAAAATCAGACTTAGAAGACGTAAAAGATTCTTAACATCTAAGTCCGACTAGGTCGAACCGCTCTGATACCAAATGTAACACCCCGGTATTTCTAACATGTAGAGAGACCGAAGATGCACGGATGCGGAAGTTCAGAGGGCACAGTTCCTGTTTAAGTTTTGGACATACAAACTTTTTCCGAAATAAAAACATAA
Source organism: Astragalus membranaceus (assembly GCA_039519185.1). Classification (NCBI taxonomy): domain Eukaryota; kingdom Viridiplantae; phylum Streptophyta; class Magnoliopsida; order Fabales; family Fabaceae; genus Astragalus; species Astragalus membranaceus. The sequence continues at coordinate 79,765,799 of CM076850.1, read as the reverse complement.
TCGGGAATAACATTACTTCATAAAATAGAAGTTCATCGGTTTCATACCGAATGGAATACAATATCCAAGTCCAAATACCCATCAGCAACATAAACCGGTTTGTAAAACTCATAACCAATACAAGTTATACAACCAAAAGAACGACAAAAGAACTAAGGAAAATATGACTAAGTCTTCAGCACCTCCGAGAGTATACCAACTACTCGTGCACAATAGTCTTCCTTTTTCTCTGCTTCTCTGAAAAACAACAAATATGGATTGGGTGAGATAACATTATCTCAGTGAGTCCTACCGTGCCCCCGCACTGACACTCGGTTCAATTAATTAAACCGTTACAACAAAAGCTGGCATAACAATGTCTTATTTATTAATCGAATTGCCGACCGCACAACGATTGCTAATCCCGGCAATTCGTGTTCTTAATTTATCATTCCAAATGCCGACCGCACAACAATTGCTAATCCCGGCAAGTCGTGAGTTGAACTTAACATGATCCGGCCGCACAACAATTTGCTAATCCCGGTAACCATGTGTCTAACCTAGCACAAACCGGCTGCACAACAATTTGCTAATCCCGGTAACCCACGATTTTACCACGCCAAGACGTATACAGGGCCTAGGGTGAGGGCTCATGACTTCCCTTCCTAGTATGCTACTTGTCGGGTCGTCACCCAACGCGATACATATGACAATACGCATCAAATTCTCGAGAGTTAGATAATTTATATCTTTTCGATCATCAAAGGATCAATCACATAATAGATGGATAAAAAATATCCATATCGATCTGTAACCCGTTTAGAGGAATTCATAAATTAGACCTCCGGCATTATAATCATCTTCAATTGACATATATATATATATATATATATATATATATATATTCAGTCAGTCCATAAGTCGGTGTACTCACACGCGTACTAGGGTCTCGGTTTTTCGATCAAATATGCTTTCGAAGCTCTTATTCAAAATCATGAGTTGAATAAGTTCAAAATACGGTTTTCAATAAGGCAATTCTTTTTTAAATGACGGGGAATGAGATTAGAAAAGGTTCGGGATCAAACGGAGCTCTGGAACGAGAAATCGAGAATTGGTAACAGAAGCTCACGCACGGTCCGTGCCCAGGGGCGCACGACCCGTGCGTGATTTACTTAAATCACACAATCAAACCGAAAGGGGCGCACGGTCCGTTTCCAGGGGCGCACAACTCGTGCGTCCCGTTTTATTTCCAACTGAACCAACCCGTAGCAGGCGCGCGGTCCGTGCCCAGGGGCGCACGGTCCGTGCGTCCTGTGTTTGTTAGCGAATTCCGCTTATTTCTCAATTCCGCTTTCCGTTTCCGCCCGATTCGATTCCTAATATCAATCCCTCCTGAAACTCAGAAAATTTCCAGATATTCCAGATGATATACAAATCATTTCATTTCAACGATTTAATCAAAATTCTCATTAAACCGTAAAATAGCGGTTGGACTCAAAATCGTTTTTCGGTTCTAAGTCTTTCGAAAACAGAAATGTGACCAAGGAATTCAATACCGAAAACAAGTTCAAAATATCAAAATGCCCTATTGTGAGTAGAATTCACCGTGATGTCGATTCCACTAGAAACTTCAATCGAACCGCGAAAAGATCGATATACGAGGTACACGATCGAGAACCGAAAGGCACCGACAAAGTCACTCACAGCAGCTACTGAACTCAGTTGAAGTACTGAAACAGCAACCCACTCCACCCGACTTCTCCCCAATTCAAAATGCAAGGTACAGCTCCTCTTGAACAACGAAAACTGAACATGCAAGGCAAACCGAACTCAGAATTCCATCGTCTTCAACATTGAAGATGAAATTGAATTTGGGGGGCGGGGGGGGGGGGGGGGGGTTGAAGGAAGTCAGAAATTGAATTGGCATTTCAGAATACAATTGCGAAATTGATGAGGAAATTTCAGAGGGTTACTTACATGCACTAATTTCAGATAATCAAGAACATGCAACACTTGTAACACAGATTTCTTCCACTTTCATCATTTGGGCTTCAAAGCTGAAATTAGGATTGAGAGATAGGGTGAGAATCTGAGCTTGAGAGTGGTACCAATGGCTTCAGAATCAAAAATGGAGCAAGAATGTTAAGGGAGAACTTACATGCAAGAATGAAATTTGAGCTTCCTCTCCTCTTCTCCTTCACTCGCGCCCTCTCTCCCTCCTTTCTCAACTTCTTTCTTTCAGTTTTTTCTAAAATTCTGAGTTTGTGAAATGGATAGATGTGAGAGGGAGTGGCTGAATACTAAAGGGTGAGAAATGACAGCAGTGCCCTTCAGCTTAAATTCCTTCATTTAACACTAGGTTTAGCCCCAATTCGATGGAGACATATTTGCTTGACAATTTCCTCGACTATTCCTCGTCGAGACGCGACTAATTATTCCTAACAAATAATTAAATCGGTACTAGGCTTCATAGTTCGATATTTTAAAAATTAGGGATGTTACAATCACCCCAACTTTTAAGAATTTTGTCCTCAAAATTGACAAAACGTACCTTACTGAAAACATGTTTTCAGAGTGCTCTTGTTGATATGCGGCAGCTATTTATTACCACCAAGGTTGGGGGTATTTGGTTGGAGATTATTGTTGGGGAGGCTTCCAACTCGCGATACTCTTATTTCTAAGGGCGTTATCAAGACTCTCATGGGTGGTGCTGCCCCTTTTTTGTTTTTTGAAGAATGAGTCTACTTCCCATTTATTTATTTTTGACAAGGTGTTTCGGGTTAGTTTGGCTTGCTATTCAGAATTGGTTGGGCATTGCTGTTTCAGATACTCTGGTAGTGTCACATCCGAATTTTGGATTCGAAATTAGCTGTAATGACACGTCAGCAAAGCAGTTAAAGAGAGTTCAAAAATGGACAAAAGGTGTTATGCTCGAAAAGGAAGTGGCTCGAGAGTCCATACTTATGCTCAAAAAGGACTATAGAAGCCAATCCCGAACGCTAGAAGAGAACTCACGCTCGAAGGTCATTTCCCCGAAGGACACACGGGAGCTCCCAAAGGAAAGACTCGAAATTCCAAGTGCAACACTTGAAGATATGAGGCGGTTAAAGCAGTTGTCCCGAGTGGGTTCGAAATGCAAGGACAGATGTAAAGGATCCAAGACGCCAAAAAAATGTGGCATCCATCATTTCTAGTCATTAGTTAGTTTTATATTTTATTTGCTTTCAATAAGGACAAGTGTCCAAGACATGCAACGAAGCAGTTGGCATTTTTAGTTCTAAAAAGAGTAGTTCAAACGATCTACTCAGGGTGATTTCATACCATCTAGTAACTGATTACGCCTAACACATCATATCACACAGGATCTCTGGCTACAACGGTGAACAATGTATGTCTGAGCCAAACCCCCCTTTTCAATTCAATGCAATTACTACTTTTTCGACAAACTGAGTGCAATACTCTTGTCTCTTCTATCTCTTTTAAATTATTTTTAAACCTCTTTTTTTAATCACTGCACTTGGGGAATTCGTGACGTTCAGTCCCTCCTGGCAATGATTTTTGTGGGTTCCTCGAGTTTATCTTTTAATTTTACTTTGTTTTGTTTTACGAAAAATGCTTGGTTCGGATTGATTGAAGGACTCGCGACGTTATCCTCTCTCTGGGGGGTGATTTCAGTGTTTTGTTCAATCACTCTGTTCCTCGAATTCGATCGGACGATCACTTAGAATCCCGTATTCGTTTGGTTGTTCCTTCGAATTCCCTCCCTTCGCCATTATCCGTCTCCAAAAGAGCGCACAGATTGGGGATTGCAGTGCAAACCTATTTACTTATGAACCCAATATCTAAATTTGAGTACTTTTCTCTCATACATCTCGAGTTTATTTGTTTGACAGAGACCTGACCAAAAATACTGGAAAACAGGTAGGTGTCGAGCGTTTCCGGGCTTATGGCTTGCAGTTGGAATCCAAGAAGGCTTGTAAATTGAAGTACTTATTCTGGACAGCTGCCATGTGGTGCATCTGGTTTAATCGGAATCATACTCTTTTCAGAGATCAAGTATTTAATTCACAGGTGGTCGTTAACCATGTTTAGTCTATAACATGAAGCTGGTTCAAAAGCATAGAAAGTCGCAATCCCGCTCTTAAGTTTTCTGACTGGTGGGGAAATTCTCTTGTATGTTTGAACTCGATGTAACTGGATTTCGCCTCATTCTTCCTGGGGGTACTCTTTTTCCTCTTTGAGTCTTTTTCCCTTGGTGTTTTGGCCCATGGACGTTTTAATGAGGCCCCTTGTATATGTACGAGTTGGGGTGTCCCTTGCCCCCTAGATCGTACCCAATGCGTTGCGCGGGATATCCTTATGAAAAAATATATAGTATTATGCATATTTCGATTGATGGATGTTTGAACTATTTAAAATGCAGTATATTATTGGATATTTTTATATAAAAAAAAAGCCAATCTAACTCACATAAAGCTATGTGATAAACAATATTAGTGGCATATATCATGGTTAAATTTTAAAATGGAAAAAATGCTCACTTAAGTAATTTGAGTTACAAATGAAAACAAAAATAAAGTTTTTTTTAGGGAAATAATAAAATTATTATTTGGAATCTCCCAATTATTTTAAATTCAATTCTATAATTATTTCCTCTGGTTTTAACAACTTTCCTGTTGAGAATTTGTGACGGTCTTCTAAAGCACGTGGAGGTTTGCTAAAGAAGAAGGGTATATGATGGGTACTTCAATTTTTTTTTCCAAACCCTAAATTGCCCAAAACACACTGATAAGTGTCGCGCTTTGCATGTTTTGTAACAAAATTAATTTTTCTTTTGCGTAAGCTGGTTACTAAGGATCGAACTTGGCGTATTTGAACAGTTAAAACTTTTTCCAAGCCCTAAAGTACCCCAAAACACATTGCTTAGCGTCACAGTTTACATATTTTGTCACGACTTTTTTTACCAAACCGATTATTAAAGAACAAACTTTGCGTATTTGAACCGTTAAATTTTTTTCCCAACCTAAAAGTACCCAAAAACACATTACTTATGATCGACTTTAGTATCTTGTAGAGAAATTACTTTTTTCTCACCAAACCGGTTATTGAGGAAGGAACTTCGCATATTTGAACATCTAAAAAAAAATTCAACCTCAAAACACACTGGTTAGCGTTGCACTTTACTTATTTTCTCATGAAATTATTTTTTCAACCAACCCGGTTGCCGAGGAACGAACTTCGCATATTTGAACATTTAAATTTTTTTACCATAAAGTACACCAAAATAGACTGCTTAGCGCCGCACTTAAACATATTTTGTCACGAAATTAATTTTATTTTTCACAAGACTGGTTATTGAGAAACCAACTTCGTGTATTTGAACGATTAAAAGAAATTCGTACCCTAAAGTACCACAAAGCACACTGTTTAGGGTCGCACTTTACGTACTTTGTCACAATATTAATTTTTATTTTCACGAAACCGATTATTAAAGAACGAGCTTCGCATATTTGAACAATTAAATTTTTATTAAACTTTAAAGTACCGCAAAACACTCTGGTTAACATCAATTTGCCTTAAGATTAAATGATAGTAGCATTAAAAAATACATTTTATTACGGCGGGACTCACCAAGGCATATGCATTTTTTTTGCAAATTGAGTAACTGCATTTTCTTACTCACGCCATAATTGTGGGACCCACTAAAATGGTCGTGAAGCCCACCTAAAATTTGGCTCCAAAATACTAACACCAAACTTACATTGAATCTAGAGCCTTAAAGTTGAAAGATATTATTATTTATTATTTCTTTTAACTTTTCTAAATAAATCGGTCAAAAAAAAAGTCTGAACACATTAAATTGAATGCTTACATTGAGAAATCAATGTTTGGAATCTCCGAGAAATCAATGCTTGCAATCACACAAAGAGTTGAGTCAAAAAGTGTGTGTTGTCCAGCTTCAAAGCCTTTACGAAATTACAGAAGGGGTACTTGGAAGCAAAAGAGACCATAGAATCATGCACCGCTATCCATTGAAGGCACCTATCATAGATTCTTTGGATAAGTAAAACTAAAACTGAGAAGGAGAACATGAAGAAAAAGAAAAAGGGATTGTTTTCTTATTTTCATTTATGGGTCTCCTTTTATAAAGTTATAGTATTACATTAATTATAGTTTGAATTAGAATTCCATTTTTTTATTCCCTAATTTCTGATTTTTGCTCATCCTTATTTGTACGATTGTTATTTTCTTTCCATCATTTTTTAACTCCACTCGACAAATTTGTTTTTCTCATTATTGGCAACCACACCTTAAAAAATTGTTTTGTATTAGTCTCAAAACTGCGTTGTTGACACACTTTGGGTGCAGTACCCAACTTTATTTCATGCATACTTTAGTTGTCACCTTATTATTTTTCTCTCTTCAAAATAATGGGCGTGATGATCGAAGTTTATAATCGCTTTTTATTTCCTCTCTTCAATTCGCATTTTGATGTATTTTTACCCTTTGCATGTTTATATGCATGCTTCTTAATCTTCTTTGGATCCACTGTGAGAAAGCTACAAATGTACAATTAAATTGAAACTACCATTTATAGCTTCTGCGTTGAAGTTGATGTTACCGTGAATCTAAATACTCATTTTATGGGCTATGTTCCATTTTCTTTAGAGCCTACACAGTAGATCTTTTTCAAGTGAGGGTATATCTTAAGGAATATGATATTCATAATGAAAAGCAAGAAATTTTTAATTAATTATTATTTAAATCTAAATTAAGAAGAAGGTTTTAACTAAACATGTTGTTTGAAGAGCAACATGGCTTGAAACCCCTTGAATTTCATATCTTTGTTTAGCAAGTCATTAACTTTTGCTTGAATTTAACTAGCGGATAGTGGTTGAAACAAATTGGACGTGTTTGACAAGCAATAGTGGTTAGAATTTTTGGAGTAGTTTATAACGTTTTTTAAAACACTCTTTCTAGTAGCATTTAGACTAATAGTTTATAACGTCTCATCATTTTAATCATTTTACCTGCATTGTTATTAGACCCACATTTTTTACTCAAAGAATTTAATGTGATGGGAATAAATATAATTTAATATTTCATGATTTTTTAATCTAAAAGTTCTGTTACATTTATGTATTCTCTCTCTTTTTTTGACAATCTGTATTCTCTCTCTTAATTGCACTTCTTTTGACTTGTTCTCTTAATTGCAATTCATGTTCCCAGTTATTTCAATTTTCAAGGTTCACTCACTATTTTTTGTTTAAATAAAATGTTCATAACTTTTTTTTTGATAAATAGTAATCTCTAAAGAAAAACGTTTATCACTTTTTTGTAACATAAAACTTCCGTTCAAATAAATTGGCGAGTTAAAGGATATCGGAAGGAGGTTTAGGATTCAAACTCTGGAAACTAACACTCCTCTAACAATTAACAACTAACATTGCCTATCGAAAAAAAATCCTCACCCTAATAGTATGCAATGATCCAATAATATTAACCCTTATAACAACTAACATACAACTTTTTTTAAATAATAGTTAGTAGTATATAAGTTTCCAAAAAGATTTTTTTTATTCATTTTTGTCTTTCCTTGATTTACAGTCCACCTAGAAATAAATAGGACCTTTTTTAACTGGGAAACTTCTTTTCTTTACTGAATATATGTATATCAATTTACGGTGTGAGGAGAGAGAAAAGAGATATTAAATGCAAGGACAGAAAAAACAAATTAACATTAGAAAAATTTAAATTACAATTATACCCAATTATTTAAGTACCTTTTTTAAAAATCAATTGGATTTTTAGTCTAAATAAAAAGATATAGCTTGTTAACTTACACCTTCTATTTTTAAGTGGGTGTAAGTTAGCAACTCTTTTTTATAATATTTCTTTTGTTGTTTGTTCTAACTCTCCTTTTTATTATGTCATCTTTTTTTGACCAAATTTATTACATTATCTGGTTTGTGTCTATAAAAGCCATATGTAGAACCTGCATAAGGCTACTAGTTTGATTTTATTATAAATATGAATTAGATCTAAAGCTACTGCTGATGCAACTTCCAAATGAATATATATTTATTTTAATGCATACATTATCTTTTTTTATTTTAATTGTATTTTAAATCAGACTTTCAAATTAAATATATAATTTAGATTATTAAATTATGAATTTAAAAATTTTATTTTCTAAATATCTTAATAGTTCATTTAACTATCATGAATTTATAGAAAATAATTTACACATATTTCAACATATTTTATACTGTCTAGATAAATCTAACAATTAATTAAACATGTTATTTTACACTAATACTACCAGCTAATTCAAACGTTAATTTTACAAAACACTTTACTAGTTTTTAAAAAAACCAAAACACCCTTAAACTAAAAAATAATATAAAATTAATTAGTTAATTAATAAGCTAAATATTGTTTTAAACTTTTAGTTCAATTAAATAAATGTTGAATATAATTATTTAATTAAGTTAGCTAAAAAAATTTAAATAGCTAAATATTTATTTTAAACATTTAATGTCATTAGTTAAATTCTTATTTTAGTTTGGGGTGAACAAATAATGAGTAAAATTGGAATTGTGCTAACTTAAGAGCCATTTCCACTTTCTTTCTTTCCACTCATGGAGAGAAATCAATGATTACTGTATAAACTAATTAGACGTATTTGGCAAGCAGTAGCGGTTAGCGTTTTTAAAGTAGTTTATAGTGATTTTTTAAACACTATTTCATGTAGCATTTAGACTTATAACTTATAGTGTGTCATCTTTTTAATCATTTTACCCACATTGTTCTTAGACCCACATTTTTTACTCATAAAGATTTAATGTGATGGGATTAAAAGTAATTTAATATTTCATGATTTTTTAATCTAAAAGTTCTATTACATTTATGTATTCTCTCTCTTAAGTGCACTTCTTTTGATTTTTTTCTCTTAACTGCAATTCATGTACCCCGTTTTTTCAATTTTCGATGTTCCTAGACTATTTCTTATCCAAAAAAATGTTTATAACCTTTTTTTTTTGATAAATAGTAATATCTCTAATGAAAAACATTTATTGCTGTTTTGTAAAAAAAACTTCCGTTCAAATAAATTCTTGCCCTAATTCCAAGTAGGTGGTTCAATTGGCGAGTTAAAGGATATCAGAAGAACGTCTAGGACTCAAATTCTGGAAATTAACATTTTCCCCACCCCTCTATCAATTAACAACTAACATTGCCAATCGGGAAAAAAATCCTTACCCTAGTAGTATGCAATGTTCTAACAATATTAACCCTTATAAAAGCATTTTTTTCACGGTTGGCTTTTTAGTTTCTTTAAAATTGTAATTTTATTTGTTACATACAGTTTTTTTAATTAAAAGTTAGTAGTATATAAGTTTCCAAAAAGGTTTTTTTTATTCATTTTTTGTCTTTCCTTGGTTCATAGTCCACCTAGAAATAAATAGAACCTTTTTTTAACTGGGAAACTTCTTTTCTTTACTGAATAGATGTATATCAATTTATGGTGTGACGAGAGAGAAAAGAGATATTAAATGCAAGGAAAGAGAAAACAAACTTTAGAAAAATTTAAATTACAATTATACTCAATTATTTAAGTAACTTTTTTAAAAATGAATTGGATTTTTAGTCTAAATAAGAAGGTATAGCTTGTTAACTTACACCTTCTATTTTTAAGTGGGTGTAAGTTAGCAACTCTTTTATAATATTTCTTTTGTTGTTTGTTCTAACTCTCCTTTTTATACATCATCTTTTTTTTGACCAAATTCATTCACTACAAGAAAACCTTTGTTTTCCCACCAGAATTTCCGAAAGACCCATTCTCGTCGCAATATTCCGACGGATTTCTGACGAATTGTTCATCGGTAAATATGTGCACATAGTTTAAGGCTTTTCCCGCTTCGTTTCCGACGAAATTTGGTTCTGTCGGTAATTTGCGACGGCTAGTTTCGTCGGTAGTCCGTCGGAAATCTCAATTAAAATTTTAATATGCATTTCTCATACGCGATGCTGAGTAAACCTATTCTTCTCCATTCACTCGAATGCACTTCTTCCTCTTCTTTTCACTAAACGATGTTCTCTTCCATCTGCACTCCATTCAGTCTCTGCTCCACGCTCCACGCTCCAACCTCCGTCTCTGCTCCACGCTCCACGCTCCACACTCCCTCTTCATCTCTACGACCCAACCTCTTCATGCCTCCTTCGAGCGTTCGCTGTTCTCTTACCTCTTCATCTCTACGTTGTTCGCTGTTGCCCACGCCATCCTCCGTCTCTGCTCCACGCCTCTACCTTCTGGTGAGCGTTACTTTCTTCTCCATGCCCCCCTCCTCCGAGTTTGCCATTTTTTGTTGCTTTTAGGTGAGAAATTGATTTCCCCCAAAACCCTAAATCCCCAATGTTGAATCTTTTGAATCTCTGATTCGCTCTCTCGCTCACCACGATTTCTGAATCAAAAACCCTAACCTTTGAGAAGTCCATTCGCTCTCGCGCTCCACAATCTCTCTATCGCTCGAGGTTCACATGTTTCCCTTAGAAGTCCATCGCTGAATCAAAGTGAACTAGGATCTCTCTAGCTCACATGATCCTGGAAATGGTATGTCTTTTTCCCTCTGCTCGATTGTTATGCTATATCCTAGCTAAATTTTTAATTCTAATGGAATCTTTTATTATTGCTCAGAGGAGTACATTGGGTTAGATGATAACAAATATATTGGGGATCTCCTGGCGGAATTTAAAGCAGAAAAAGATCGTAGCAAGGGAGAAGTCTTGCACTGCAAATTGATATTCAAGAAAAAGTTATTTCGTGAGTCAGATGAAGCTGTGACAGATCCAATGTTTGTGCAGTTTTACTATGTACAAGTATGCCTCTTTATTATGAAAACTAAAAAATTATTGAAAGCATTTTTAGTTTATGTATTAAGCTGCTATTACCTTCACAGACTTATTGATCTTGAATATGTTGGTATAGTTGCGATTTCTATATACAAGTCTACCTTTTAATTTTGAAATTTTACAAAAATGTTTGAAGCATACTTGGTTTGCATGAAGCTACAATAACCTTCAAGCTATTGAGTTGGTGCTACAATTACCTTCAAGTCTGACTTGTTGATGCTGGATGTGTTGTTACAGTTGCAACATGATTATATTTTGGGTAATTATCTTGTTGGAAGGGATGATGCTGCTCAGCTTTCTGCATTACAAATCTTGGCCAAGATTGGATCTGTTAGCACACCTGAATCATGCACGTAAGTGATTTTTTAATGTTCAATTTTTGACCCGAGTTAACTTTTCTATTTCAACTTCTTATACCCTTGTGACTTACGTTGAGATTTTGTAATTCTCAGTAACTGGAATTCACTTCTGGAGCAAGTCCTTCCTAGGAAAATTTCAATGGAACGAGCAAAACGTGAATGGGAGCTTGATATTATTTCTCGATATCATTCATTGGTATGGGAAGGCCATCTATTTGAGTTAATTAGTGACATCTAAGAAAAATTTGAGCTAATTATGTTCAATTCCTTCATTGCACACGTAACTTTGGTCATTCTTTTGACTTTCATGTTGGTTTAAAATTCGACAGTCAATATTTGCTTCTAGCACATGCTTTATAATTGATGACTATATACTTTTGGATTCCTTTTTTCCCCTTTAATATAAGGTTTTCTTCCCTTTTAATAGGTGCATCTGACAAAAGATGATGCGAGACAACAATTTTTGCGCATATTGAGAGCACTTCCTTTTGGAAATTCTGTTTTCTTCATTGTTCGCAAGATTGATGATCCTATTGGGCTCTTGCATGGACGAATAATATTGGGAATCAATAAAAGAGGGGTATGATTCAATAGAATAATTAACTGGTCAAGTTATATCATTTTTTAAGATTAAAAAATAATTTGAGCTTTTAATTGTGTGCTTTTTCTTATTCTATTGTCTATAGATTCATTTCTTTCGTCCAGTTCCTAAGGAATACTTGCATTCAGCTGAGTTAAGAGACATAATGCAATTTGGAAGCAGCAATACAGCAGTCTTTTTTAAAATGCGGGTAGCTGGCGTTCTTCATATATTTCAGTTTGAAACCAAGCAGGTATGACACCTTTGTTATTGTTAATGCCACACTAGCCCTTATTATTTTGAAATTATTTTACCTCACTACCATTGCATAACTTTGTTGTAGGGAGAAGAAATTTGCATAGCTCTTCAAACACATATAAATGATGTGATGTTGCGCCGCTATTCTAAAGCACGATCTTCTAGTGGTGGCAGTTCTTTGAATGGGGATATTTCTAATAATTCTAAGCCTCCTAATGCAGAGTTACACGAGAAACACATTCAAAATTTATCAAAACTTGTTGAAGAATATCAAAAAAATGTTAACCAAGTAAGTCTACGCTTGTAATGCATAATGTAGTATGGTACGAAGTTTGTGCAACAAACACCAAACTAAACCATTATGCCTATTATTGATTGTTGATGGTAAGATTTATTTACTTCGCTTTGGCTTGGCAAGGTTGAAGTTTGATACTAATTGTCTTTGAGTAGATTTAAGAAACTTAATTTAGTTTAAAGAAATCAGAATATATGGAAGAATTTATTTTCATATCATTTAGAATTTCTAATACATGCATTTGAATGAATAGTTATAATTTTAAATTATCTTGGATAGTTGCAAAAAGAATTGCGTGAGAAGCAAGAACAAGAATTAGAGTGACCATTTCAAAGTGTTGGTCCTTCCTAGTTCCTATTTTCTGTTTGGGTCAATATCTCAAATACTTTAATTTAATTGCACAGTATACAATTGAGGAAAAAGTCATCGAAAGGGCTTACAAAAAGCTTGCTTTTGATGCTCTGGTGATTCAGCAAGGGTGTTTAGCTGAGCAGAAGAGTAAGGATTTTCAGGGTGATTTTTATTTCTTTCTTGCAAGAAATTCATTGTATAATATGGTGTAATTTGTTATGTATGCAGTTGTAAATAAAGATGAATTGCTTCAGATGGTTAGATTTGGTGCCGAAATGGTTTTTAGTTCCAAGGACAGTACAATTACAGATGAAGATATTGACAGAATTACTGCTAAAGGAGAGGAAACGACAGCCGAGTTTTCTTGCAACAATACGCTTAGAAAATTTTCGCTCTGTATGCAGATCAATATGATTTTCGCTTTGTATTGGTGTTTACATAAGTTTTTTTTATGTTTTTAAGAATTTTTTTGGAGAAATCGATGAAAACCCTAGAACCATTTTCGTTTTCTATTGTTGTTTATACATTTTATTTTTGTTTCTGAGAACATTTCTGGAGAAATCGATGAAAACCCTAAACCCCTAACCTTGAATTTTGTGTTTCGTTTGACTTGCAAAGCTTCTCAAAATAGCCATGCTTAACGGTTTAGAATTTCAAGTTGTATACCTCCTCTTTAACTGAATTTTTCTGTTTTAAGAGATTTGAATGAGGAAGGATTTGAATATGTTGTTTCGTATATGTTTATCAAGCTTCTAATATTTCTGTTTTTAGGGATTTGATTATTAGTTTCTAATTATCAGTTTCTGTTTTAAGACATTTATGCTATATTTTTTATTATTAGTTTCTAATTATCAGTTTCTTCTTGATCCCTTTTTATATTTTCTCTCCTTTTTGGTCCGGATGCATTGTTTTTAATCTGGGTAGACTATGTATCTTTAATTTGGCTCCTTAGTGTATAAGATTGTATGAGGATATGGGTCTTCATTTGGCTTTTCTTTTTTAATTTTCTGTACACTCTCAGCATGCTCTCTAATTTGTCTGTCGTTCACATGTCTGTGGGTTTCATTTTGCTTATTCAAATGCAACACTGGTTTCATTAAGTGATACATGTTTCCTTCCTTCTGATCCTAGCATTGTTCGCTCATTTATGTAGTTTGAGACTGATTATGTGGTTGAAAGTGAATTGGCAATAAGTGAAGATCTTTATAACTCAAAGTACAAAGACAAATTGGAGCTGTCTTACAAGGTATTGCCTAAACTTTAGTTAAACCAGTAGCCTTTATGAACATCACTTAATCAAACTCACGATGTTAAACCAGTAGCTTCAGATTCAGACGTGCAAGTCTTCTGAAAATGCTCATGCTTAACCTTTTATTTGCTTAACCTTCTGCTCATGTTCCAAACTTGAATGTCTGCATTTGCTTGAGATTTTTATTTGATTAACCTTCTGCAAAGATTCAGATTCGAATTGACAGGGATTTGAAACTGTAAACTCAAGTTGTAGACCTCCTATTTAATGCTAATGTTGTTTTCAAGTATTATAATTGATGTACAAATGAGTCATTGAATTTAGCTTCTTTTTGTAGTCCTTGAATTGATTTCAGGTTGAATTGAATCCAATGTTGGAGATGGACAACACATAGTTGAGTGGGTGAAGAGGAAAATGGGAAGCTTTGAGCCAGCAATATCAATACTAGATGCAAAGCTTCAAAGTCTACCAGATCAAATGGTGCAAGAGATGCTTCAAACACTTGGATTTGCTATGTTTTGTGTTAACTGTTCTCCATCAGAATGTCCTACTATGAAGGAAGTTGTTGCATTACTAATGGAAGTGAAGAGTCAGTCCGAGGAAATGGGGAAGAGTTCAGAACCTTTAATAAAACAGTCCTCAACTCAAAGCTGATTTTTTTTTCATTTTTCATTTGCTTGCAATGGTTAGTTAGTGATTGATTTTCATCTCTTCATAGATGAAAACAAAACAAGATGTTTGTTAATGTCAAAACTTTTGAGAGTAGGAAGCCATTTAGGAACTGATGTTCTATTCAAATGGCTATTGTTGTACAGTTTCAGAAGATTTTATTTTTTTTATTTATTTTTTTAAAATTTCCGACGGATTTCTGACGAAAATTTTCGTCGGAAATGGTTTTTTGTGACGAATTTGCGACGAACATTTTGTGACGGATTTGCGACGAAAATTTGGGACGAATTTGCGACGACTTTGCGACAGAGTCATTTGCGACGAAAAAAATCCGTCGGAAACGATTTGCGACAAGCGATTTTGCGACGGCTTTTTGTCTGTTGGAAAGTTCGTCGGAAACGTCAATTTGCGACGAAAATTGCTGCATTTACGACAAAAAATGTCGTCGGAAATCGTCGATTTTCTTGTAGTGATTACGTCATCTTGTTTGTGTCTATAAAAGCCATATGTAGAACCTGCATAAGGCTACTAATTTAATTTTATTATAATTATGAGTTAGATCTAAAGCTACTCCTGATGCAAGTTCCAAATGAATATATTTTTATTTTTAATGCATACATTATCTTTTTTTAAATTATTTTAATTGTATTTTAGATCAGACTTTCAAATTAAATATATAATTTAGATTAGTAAATTATCAATCTAAATTTTCTTTTTTCTGAATATCTTAATAGTTCATTTAATTATCATGAATTTATAGAAAATAATTTACACATATTTCAACATATTTTATACTGTCTAGATAAATTCAACAATTAATTAAGCATGTTCTTTTATGTTATTTTACACTATCAGCTAATTCAAATGTTAATTTTACAAAACACTTCATTAGTTTTAAAAAGACCAAAACTCCCTTAAACTAAAAAAATAATATATAATTAGTTAATTAATAAACTAAATTTTTTAAAAATTCTTAATTCTATTAAATAAATGTTGAATTTAGTTATTTAATTAAGTTATCTAAAAAATTTTAATTAGCTAAATATTTATTTCAATAATTTAATATAATTAGTTAAATTTTTATTTAAGTGTGGGGTGAACAAATAAAGGGTAAAATTGAAATTGTATTAACTTAAGAGCCATTTGCACTTTCTTTCTTTCCACCCATGGAGAGAAATCAAAGAGTACCGTATAAACTAATCTCCTCACTTTCTTTCTATTTTATTTCTCTCTTAAATGAAACAATAAAAAATCACTTTCCCTTTTTCCTTCCTCTCTCTTCTCTTTTTCTCTACTACCAAATGCACCCTTAAAGCATTACCCTGCTTGAAGTTGAAAATCTAAAAACGGATTTGACAACAAAATTTTAAAAAATATATAAAAATCTCCACAGTATCTAATATAGAGTAACTTTACGAGATAAAATAACATATTTTACAAATAAGATAAAACACTTTAAATTATGGTAACAATAACACAATGTTTAGTAACTTATAAGTGTTTTGGTGTCCGAGGAAGCACCAGGAGCAACAACGAGCTAATGAACAAGATCACCAAGATATTTGCATACCACATCTCCGCTAAAACCTTAAGGGTGTGTTTGGGAGTTTTGAGGGTAGAGGAGAGGAGATCTTGACAAAAATAGGAAGGATGAAAGACAAATGGAAGGAAGGGTGTACCATCAACTTTCAATTGAGAGTTTATTTTCTTCATAAAATCAATTCCCCCCAAATTTGAGGAACCTCAAAAAATGGTATTGAAGGAGGGTTTGGAGGGCTTAGACAAACTCTTAAAATCATTTACATTCTTTTATAATAGGCTTAAAATAAAAAATATATTAATCATAAGCATTCTCTTATCATTGTCTACAAATCAAAAATTAGTTCAATTATTTTTTGAATTGATTTGTAATCTGAATAGGTGCTTGAACTTGATGGGCACGAAGAGGAGTGTGCTGATCCTTTCACAAAAGATGGATCAATTGACTGTTTTGGAAGCCAAGAAGAAAAGATAGAACCGGTGGATGGAGCAGTGCTATATTGTTGTTAGGTACTCGAACACCTCGAGATTTTCAATTTTTTTATTGTTATTAGTGCGCAGTATCTATCGAATTTGATACTTTTTATTTTATTAATTATTATGGGTTTGAGATTATGTCACACTTTGATACTCAAGAGTAACAATTCAAAATTCGTACAAAACTCAATTATATTTAAAAAAATTATTAATGATTGAATTGTAAAATTGAGACAGTGAATCAAGGACTAGTTGCATTGGCTTTCCCCGGTGTGGAAGTAAATTTGGTTCTCTTTGCAAAGTTAGTAATGAGATAGACTAATGCCGAAGCTTCAACAACATTTAGTAGTTGGATGGGCACTACATATTTCTTCTCTTTGATTGGAGCCTTTCTTAGTGACTCATACTTGGGAAGATACCTAACTTGCATTCTATTTCATGTTATCTTTAACATCGTAAGTAATATCTTGCCTAAATATTTACATTCAACTATATTAAGACTTTTCTATTATCTCTGGTCTACTATTATTTCTGGTCTACTTTATAAGAGACAATGCAGTTTTTAGTTCATCGAATACTTGATGTAGTATTTCTGTTCTTTTTTGTTAAGATAACTTTGAGATTAAAAAACTGCAGTGTCTCTTAGAAAGTGGGCTAGAGGTAGTATTTCTTTTCTTTTTTTTTAAGATAAATTTAGGAATTGTTGTCATATTCCATGTGGCAATGCTACAAGTTTAGAGTTTTTGTTTCCCGTATTTTTTGCGAATTTGATCTCCACACTATCTAAATTGTTTTTTGTCCTCTAAAAGTGAAAAGTCACAAGAAAAAGTGAAAAAAGTCTATTTTTTTTGTAATCAAAAAGTACACAAGGAAGAGTATAGATGTGGATTTAGAAAGATTTTTATTTTTTTTTAAATTGGGGAAGGGGGAAATTTTATTAATTAAAGTGGCAATGGCTTTGAGGGGATTCGAAGTCAGACACCTTGAAGATACAAGACTAAACTACTAAGTGTGATTTAGAAATATAATTATTGGGAGATAAAAGAAACAATTTAAGCCAAAATTTTGCTATATATACATTTCCTTCCATCCTTTTCTTGTAGCAAAGTTAGACAAGAACAATATGTATTCATTTATTGAACATCAAAACTATATAAGTTTTACAAATTCTGAAGTTCTATTTTCTTTTTATTTATGCAGGGATTAGTGGTATTATCATTGTCTACTAAGTTCCTTTTAAAGCCCCATGGTTGTGGAAAAATAGGAGTGGTATGCGAACCTCACGCACCAATTCAAGTTGCAATACTTTACATATCAATATATCTAATTGCTTTAGGAAATGGAGCTGCTGATCCAGCATTAGCAACATTTGGTGCTGATCAATTTGATGAAGAAGAACCTAGAGAAAAAAAATCAAAGTCTACATTTTACACTTACTTTTATGTGGCATTGAACATGGGATCTTTAGTTGCTGAGACAGTATTGGCTTATATAGAGACTACAGGAAATTGGCTTTTAGGGTTTTGGATATGTGCTGGTGGTGGAATTTCTTCCTTTCTTTTTTTTGTTGAGTGGAACTCATAGATATAGACACATTAAACCTTTTCGTAACCCTATCTCTAGATTTGCACAAGTAATTATGTCCTCTTTTAGAAAAATAAAGGTTCAAATACCCATAAATGGAAAATGCCTCTATGATATTCAAGATGGAGATGATACCAATGTTAAGAGAATGCCTCTAGTGTTATGAAAATTAGAATGCCTTTTTTTTGACAGGCAGAATGCTTAGAATTATAAAATAGTCTTAATTAGAGTTTTAGATTTTGGCACAGTCTAGTTGGCCCGCATTTTGGGTTGGACTAGCTCTTTGAGTGTTGGCATAAAAATAACTGGGCCAATTTGGCCCGAGATAGCTGGCTCACTGAGATAGATTCGACTCGTTTATTATGCATTTTATTTAGAAAACTTTACTATTTTATTTGTTAAACAGTTGGCCTTGGCTAGACCTGGTCCAACCTTATGTTTTTAGGCCGAGTTAGGCCACATAAAACATGGTCCAACGAAATTATGGGCTGGCTCAGTCTGGTCTGATTTTGCAATTTGATCTGATGGGACGGGTTGTACAGAGCATATAGTATTTTACAAAATGATTTCAACATTGTCTTAATTTTTCTTTATAATACATTTTGTTATATGACAAACAGATTTCTTGATCGAGCTGCTATTATTACGGATGAAGAAAAGAACAAGTTGGTAGAAGGTCAAAAACCAGATCAATGGCATCTTTGCACCGTGACACAAGTAGAAGAAGTGAAATGCATCTTTGCACTATATTCTCATCCGTCGTCTTCATACAAATGCTGTCTCTATTCGGAAAAGAGACAAGTTCTTTGAGCTTCTTTTGGCAAACACCACAATATGTTCTTGTAGGAGTAGCGGAAGCTTTTATTTACGTCGCGCAAATGAACTTTTTTACATCAGAAACACCAGATGGATTGAAGAGTTTGGGAATGGCTTTGTCCATGTCAACATCTGCACTTGGTAGTTATGTCGCTAGCGCAATTTTGACCGTGGTAACGAAGATTACATCAACTCATGGACGCCCCGATTGGGTTTCGCCGAATCTCAATGAGGGTCATTTGGATAGGTTTTTGTTCTTATCTGCATTTTTAACAGCTATTGATTTGATGCTATATATTGTTTGTGCCAGAAGATACAAGAGCATAGAAGTGGGAAAAAGAGAAGAGGTAAACAAAGAAGAAGAAGTAATTTGATTTTGATAATTAATATAAAGAAAACATTTTAGTTTAGTAATTGGAAGAATAAAATGTTAATTTAATTTGATATACCGCTAGAAAAGTTCAAATAGCGACGGAAATTTAGAGATTAATCTGTCTTTAATTTCCATTGCTATTTCAAATTTTTCTACTAGTGATATGTGGAGGCAAAATTGTTGTTCAAGTTTTGACTTTGAAATTTGAATGAGAATTTATGAATATGGATTTTATTATAATATTGCTTGACTTCTGAGATTTCAAGTTTGTTGAGGTAGAAACAAATGAGGGTTATCTTGATTTACTTATCTTAGTCTTGATGAAGCTCTTTTTGGTTGCTTGAATTATAGTATAGATGTCATGACACTGCAATTGTTTTTATTGTATAATCTCCCCTCCCTTTTTTCTTAGGCAATTGCTTGAACTTTCATTATTTTAAACATGGATTGGGTGAAATGTGCTGCTGATTGTAGGCTAGAATTCATTACCTGGGGGAGTGATAATTGTGTTAAGAATATAAAATCAGTTAGAAAGTAGCCTTTTTTTTTGTGACAAAAGTTAGAAGTTAGCTTGGTGGTTACTATAGTTAGGTTGTTAGTAAGCATGTGATGTTTTGTTAGATATAAAAATACTTGTATTCTTTATTACTTTGTATTATTTAGTCCAGTAGCTCACTTGGTATGAGTTAGTCAGTAGATGAGTTTGTACAGTAGCTAGTTCATTAGACTTAGTGACTGACTTAGTTTCCCTTAACTAATTCAATTGTGTATATTATTGTATATATAGGGATTGATCCCTGATTCAATGAATTAAGTTCAGATTTTACATTCCTAACATGGTATCAGATGAAAGTGTTTTTTTTCTGAACTTCACCCTCTTTCTCACTCACGAGTCTCTCTCTGAAACTTCTCTTTCTCTCTTTATCTCTCTCTCTCTCTCCCTCTCTCTCTCTCTCTCTATCGTGAGTCTCTCTCCCTTTGCAGATAGCCATAAATGGTTTTCCTCTTCTCTCTCTGAAAACTGACTTCTTCTGCCAAGGGTCCTCTCTCTTCGTGATTCTCTCTCGGCAAGCAACTTTAAACACTGCTGCTGCATCACGTGAGTTCTCTGTTTCTTGTTCATCTCTGATTCGGTTCCAGAAATCTCTTTTTCTTCTGTTCATCGCGTTTCTTGCTCAACGCGTTTCTTCTATTCTTGATTTCTGGTTCGAAATCTGTTCCAGTTTTCTTTTCGATGTGAATCACTATTTTCCTTTTTTGATTCTGAATAGTCTTGCTCCTGAATCGATAATTGTATTTCCTTTTCTCTTTCGATTTTTTATTTTTAACCTGGATCGAATCCTCTATTAGCAGTTTTGATTTCCTCTCATCTGTTTCTTGAATCGATTCTTCTCTGATTCACAATCGCGTTTTCCAGTTCGTGTTTTTTTTCTTTCTGTTCTCACATCGAATCACGTTTTCTGCTCTTGATTCGAAGCATTTTCTGTTCTTGTTTTGCCCTCTCTGAATCTATCATATGCCTAAATCGATTTCAGTTTTGGTTGCAATTTTCCTGTAATTTTTCTGTTTTGGATGCTGTGCGCGGTTTTCCTCTCTTCTTGCTTCGGTGCTTCTGTGACCTTAATCGTTCTCTTGTTTGCAATTTGCAATTTTGATTCCCCCTCACCTTCTCTTGTTAATCTAGATTCTAAATCGTTCATTCATCTTGCATCGATTTCGTTTTTGAATCGCTTCAAGATTGCCTGCGATTTCGAGTTTTGATTCTTTCTGGTTTCGTGGATCGATTTTTGATCTTGTTTCCTCTTTTGCGATTTGCTATTTTGAGTTACAATCATATTCTGATTCTTGGTTCGTTTCTCAATTGTGTTGGTTTTTCTACGATCTGAATCATATTCTACAAATCGCTTCTTACACATAATCCTTTTTCACGTTTCTGGCATCTTTGAAACTGTTCCTTGCCTTCAATTTTTTTTTGGCATTTTTGCTCTGATTTACGATTTCATTGCTCCCCTGAAATCCGAATTTCTAAAAAAAAAGTAAAAATAGTTTTGTTCCTCTGAATTCTCACATTGGAGGTTTGGTATTGCATCAAGTTGAGTTCGCCAATTGCAGATCACGGCTTAGTCTTTGAGGTTCTATTATGTTGATCATCACGTTCAACATCATATTGATTGGTTCAAGTTTGCCAATCGTGGATTACACTTATAGTGCTGGATTACAAAGATAGACTTGCTAAATGCTTCAACTGAATTAGACAATTCTTTGCAATAAACTTAGGAAAAAACAGAAAGAATTCATAATATCAAAAGAAGAGAAGTGTCAAGAGAAAATATTATAGATAGATTTGTTTATATCTGCATAAACCAGTTATAAAGTTTCATGGTTGCTCATGATCTATTCTATTTGAGAGACATAAAACAAAAAACAAAGATAAGGAAACTGACTTACTATTGTTGGTATTGAGATCAGAGTTCCATTAGAAGAGCACGGCCATAGATCCATGAAACACTAGTGCAAAAAAGGGATTTAAAGTCAAGCGAAAAGGGGATTTAAAGTCAGGCACCCGCTTGACTTTTATTAAGTCGACTTTGTATGTAAGGAGCTTTAAAGTCAAGCGATAGCCTGACTTCGTAAGTCCGATTTAAAGTCAAGCATTTATTATTGCCTGACTTCGTAAGTATGATTTAAAGTCAAGCATGTATTATTGCCTGACTTCGTAAGTATGTTTTAAAGTCAAGCATTTATGGCCTGACTTCGTAAGTCTCTTTTAAAGTCAAGCATTTATAGCCTGACTTCGTAAGTCTCTTTTAAAGTCAAGCATTTATGGCGCCTGACTTTGAAAGTTCATTTTTTTTAAAAAAAAAATTAACTGGTAGCCTTAATGTATCCTCATGCTGCCATAAATCAAAAACAACAAAATCAAATTCTTTAACAAATTCAAAAACTCCATATAATGATAGGTTTAACCTTTGAGGTGAAATTGCAGTACATATAATAGAAAAAGTAAGAAAGACAATAAATAAAATTAATACATAAATATATAAAAATGCTTCTTCAGATATACAAACAAGTGGTTTAAGCAAAAAAAAAAGGACAAATATGTACTACTGTATTCTTGCCATATACAACTGTGTGAGTCTTCTTCACCCAGTTTCTGGGGCAGCCCAGTTGACAGCAGGGACAGCTGGAATAGGTGCTGGAGCAGCATCAGTCCAAGGTTGGTCAATTGCTGAAGGAGCTTCATCTTCCTCTATCTGCTTGGCCTCCTCTGGTTCTCTATAGAAGAATAAATCCACCTGCATTACTAACAGAACTGCACTTGTTAAATACAGGTACCACATGGAAGTTTTCTTTGATTCAGATTATTATTATTTTGGTTAATAATACTCAATACAAGTACTAATTATCAAAATTGTATGCACTGATATAGCTAAACAATATTTCATTTCCTCAATACTAGAAACCATTCTCATGTGTGATTATGTGGTCTACAAATACAATCAACCAAAAGCTTACTTAACATATAATCATTAAGCAAGAATTACTTCTAAAACTAATTTTAAGTGAAACTGCCTCAGGTTTTGGGGAAAAGAAACCATATACCACAACATTAGCAGCAGCCACAGCCTCATGGTCCACATGTGCTGCTAGAATGATGTATGGTGACGTACAATGCCCTTGCTCATTCCACATTTGATCAGTTCCCTTGTTATGTAACTAGTATCACAAGACGCAGAGAAATGGACAACAGCCCAAAATTCAATATGTGAAGGTTGCAGAAGTGTCTACAAAAAAGGAAACAACATATCATTAACTAAAACTATAAACATACATCTGTCAGCATTTTGACTCTATCTTGGGGCTTCTGGCGTGACTGTTCAATTAAAGATGCTCTTTGCATTGGAGACAGTGCCTTTGTATACCGCTGAAGGGGAATGAGTGAACATAGCTACTCCACCAAAAGGTTCAGTAAAGCATAGAATTCAGCAAACCTCCAAGGGCAAATAGTTTGGCCGATTTGACTTCCCAACATCAAGACAAGGAAGATAAGCAGAAGAGTGTCATCATAATACCATAACAATATACCAAGAGACATCATCAAAACCACAATTCATTAACCAATTAATTATGAACAAGGAAGTGTGAAAAAGGAAAATAATAATACCTTAGGATGAAGGGCTTTGCAGCCACCACAACCAGGAGAGAAGAAATCAACAATGACCAATTTGTCCCCTGCAGTTAACACTGAATCCACAAGATCTTTAGCTAAAATCACCTCTCCACAAGCAGATCTTCGTAGATCTGCAATCAGAAACAAGATTCAGAAGGTTAGGGTTTTGTGTTCGTAGCAAAACCTTAAAACCGAAACTGAAAAGGAGCAAGTATTATACCTGTTCGTTGTGTTGGAAGAGACCTTCGCTGAGAACGGCGTGAGAACGGCGACAGTGAGAACGGTGAACTTCAGTTGAAGAAATAGGCCTGGTAGTTGGTCAACTGCAGAAGGCCACTGACCATCAGAAGGAATAGCAGAAGCATTGAAGTCAGCAATAGCATAATCTGGCACATGAGCTTCATCTTCCTCTATCTGCTTGGCCTCCTCTGGTTCTCTATAGAAGAATAAATCCACCTGCATCAAAGAAAATATCAGACAATGTACTTGTGGAAACCTGCAAATTCAACTATCTTTTAAACACAAGGGGTATAAAAACAGAATAGTTGTTTTAGCAGAACACTACACATACTCAACAAATAAGAAAAGTATAAAAACAATCGAACACTACACATACTCAACAAATAAGAAAAGTATTAAAAACAACAGATGTTTTACCATCACATCCCACTTATGTCCAGGGTGAATAGTTTCGCGCATCTGCAACACCATCCTTGCCAAAAGCCAAAAGAGACAACCAATACTATGCTTCCCCTTGTTACTGGCAGGAATTCCAATGTCAACATACCCCATAGGAGAATCAGTGTCACAGAAAGCAATTGTGGGAATATTCCCAAGAGCAGCTTCCATGATTGGCTACACACAAACAAACAACATTTAAAAAAAAACATGCATAGAATAAAACATATATCATATAGAGGACGAATTCAGTGAAGATAAAGCTAGAAAGGCATTGTGACTGTCTCAATATCTCTTATCTAAACTATGAGTTAACTGAATCATGGGGCTAAAGTTGTGGAATGCAAGGGAAATCCAAAGTAAATAAATCTAACTCAAAAATTTATAGGAGGGAAAACCACGCAGCAGCAAAAGAAACAATCAAAGCAATTAATCCACAAAACAAACAAAAAATATATAAATGCGAAGAAAAATTGAAGCTCCAAAGAAACAAGATCCAAGCAATTAAATTAAAATAGTATTCTTTGATAAGAACTCAACTCAAGAGTACACATTGCATTCAAACAATACTGCTTTCTCAACAAAAACTAATAATTTATCATGTCATTTTTTCCAAAATATTGCATCAACCAAAAAGCTCAACTCTCAGTTTGTTCCCTCAACCTACGAATGGTGCTCCGCACAGTCACAGCACTTGCGGTACTGTCAAAATAGTAAAAACTAAGTCAGCTTATTGATTGGAGGAAAAAAGCATCTAAGTAAAAAAGGAAGCAGAGGAGGCATTACTTCAAAGTATAGGCACCCCCTGCTTTCACTTTCCCACAATCCTTGCATCCCCATATTCCTACGGCCTTCCTTTTCACAGCATACTGCAAGAAAGAAACTTTTCATTAGAATTCAAATCTTTTGACTTATTGTGTGTTTGGTTTCATAGTGGAAACCATTAGAATATAGAATTGATTTTGTTTCTGTCAAATGTGATTTTGGAAAAAAAAATACAGATGTTTGGTTTTGGTTAGGTGAAATTGATTTTACCTCCAAACCATGGTTTGACTGAAACTCTGAAAGTGTTAAGGAGTTAAACAATTTATACTAAGTTTTACATCAAAATTTGTTTTACAATAAAAACAATCTAACATTAATCACTTCACTTCAAAGTCAATTTTTTGACAAACGCTTCCATAAACTCACACTTAACCAACTGACAATCAACATTTCGATTTCAATCTAAACAAAAGCAGAAAACATAAGATCAATTTAGCATTGATAGATATGGATTATGGAAGATATACCTTTCCACAAAACTCACAGAAGAATTTGCTATGTTGACTAACTTTCATCTTCTTGATCGGCTTCCGCAAACTAGCACCATATCGGGTACCTAACATAAGAAAATACGAGAAGATGGCTCATCATAAATTCCATCAAAGAAACCCAATGTCATGCATATTCAAATGACCTATACTTAAATCCAAATTATATGATTAAAAACTGAACCATTCCCCTTAAACACTTCAAAGTTCAAAGTTCAAATAATGAACTGGCCAAAATAGCAAGAGAAGCCAGTGCAGACACATTGATTTTTCCCAAAATATTTTACCTAATTACAATCCCACCATCATCATTGCAAATTGGCACATACATTGTGTAACATCCCTAATTTTTAAAGACTCGTACTATGATGCCTAAGACCGAGTAATTATTTGTGGGAATAATTGGTCGTGTCTCGGGGATTAATAGTCGAGGAAAAGTCCAAAGAAATCCTACTCTACATTTAATTGTGGCTTAGTCATGATTTAAATGAACAATTCAGCTGAAGGGTAAAATCATCATTTCGCCTCACATCGAAGATGTATCCTTGGACGAAATAATAGATTGGGTCCTAGTCATAGTAGGATCATGAGTATGGTATTAAAATTCCTAAGTCATATGAATTGGTTGGTGCTTGATGGATTAAAAATGGAGTAAGTGAGAATTTAGGGAGTAAGGGCGTTTTGGTATTTTCCTCACCCTTACTAACCTTCAGCTGGGTTTAAGTCTCACTCACTCTCACAAAACAGGGAACACTCACACCTTCAGAAATTAAGAAAAGAAAGGAAACATAGGGAGAAGGAAAGTGAGAGGCGAAAGTGAGGGTGAGAGGGAGAGGATGAAGGATCACCATCATGTCTCAATGCATGTGGATAAAAGTTTCACCATTCTCCTTCTTTTCTCCTCCTCTACTCAATGAAGCCATTTTCCACTCTTCATTCCATCTTCAGCTCTTTTCACCATGAATGAGGTTTCAAGCTTTTTGAAGGTGAAAATGGAGTTCTATGACATCCAAGCTTGCTTTGGGCTATGGAAGTTCACATTCAGTTTGGAGGTACCAAAAATCAACCCACATTGCTGTTTGGTTCATGTTGGGACAGTAGGAGGAGTAAATAGAATATCTTGGTTCTAATTTAGAGTTTTGGTTTGAATGGGAGAAGTTTCAAAGGCTGGGAAAAACGATTTCTCAAGCATGCAGCACTCCTACCCAGAACCCGTTTTACCTACCTTCATTGTTTTCATCGTATCTCACTTTACACTACTCCCATGATGGTGATTCTTGTCCCTCTGGAAACTAGACACAAATATCTTCATTTTGGGCACAAGAACCGTATGATTTCATGGAGAAATGAAGGAGATATAATGTCCCCAAGTTACGGTTTCAGAATCAAACACTGTCCTGGACCAGTCACCTTGTCTTGGTGATATCTCCCAAACCAATGGATGCATGCGTGTGAATCCTTGACCATCTGAAAGTAGACGAAATTACCTTCACAATGAGAACCGGTTTGGGTAGTTTTGGTCACGGATTGACCAAGTTATGCCTGTTGCAAAACTAAATCATGTTGCTGGAAAACAGAAAGAAGAAGCTGGAAATGTGATTCGTCGGATTTGGGATTTGAGTTGTCAAGTCGCGCGAGACGTCAATTCTATCCACCGGAGAGGAGGTCAGTAGCAAGAGGAGTGTTGGCTGTTGAGTTCAGTTACGGAGGCACTCGGAGCGTGTTCGTGATTACGGGGATTGCTCGAGTGGTTAACGGTCCGGTTGTTCGAGCGAGGACGCGACTTCTCGGGGGCTCGTCAAACCGGGTGAGTTCTACTCACGGATAGAGATATTTTTCGTGTCTTGAAAATATATCGGTTTGAGTCATAAGGCATTTATCAGTATTCGAAAGATTTTGGAACCGAAAACCGTTTTTGAGCAATATCGCGTTTTTACGGCTTTTATTGAATTGTTGAACAATTTAAGAAATTTTGATTTAAATGCTTTCACTGGAATATAGTCTGGAATATGGTCTATTAAAACTATTTTCAGGTCGGATTACGATCGGAATTCGACTTGGGCAAGAAACGGAAAAGCGGAATTAGAATCGGATTGGAATCGGGAAACAGAACCGGACGCACGGGTTGTGCGCCCCTGGGCACGAACCATGCGCCCACTTCGCAGATGGGTATTTTAATTTAGTACACCACGCACGGGTCGTGCGCCCCTGGGCACGGACCGTGCGTGAGGTTCTGTTACTGGACTCCGATTTCTCATTTCGTCGCTCCTTTCGATCCCGAATCACTTCTAATCTTCTTCCCAACCAATTTTAAGGATATTGCCTTACTGACAACCGTATTTTGAACTTGTTCAACTCATGTTTTTGAAAAGAGCTTCGAAAGCATAATTGATTGAAAAACCGAAACCCTAGTACGCGTGTGGGTACACCGACTGATGGACTGACTGAATATATATGTTTATATATGTCAATTGAATATGATTATAATGCCGGAGGTCTAATTTATGAATTCCTCAAAACGGATTATAGATCGATATGGATATTGTTTATCCAACTATTATGTGATTGATCCTTTGGTGATCGAAAAGATATAAATTATCTAACTCTCGAGAATTTGATGCGTATTGTCATATGTATCGCGTTGGGTGACGACCCGACAAGTAGCATACTAGGAAGGGAAGTCATGAGCCCTCACCCTAGGCCCTAAATGTGTTTTGGCGTGGTCAACTCACGGGTTACCGGGATTAGCAAGCGTTGTGCAGCCGGTTTGTGCTAAGGTTAGACACATGGTTTCCGGGATTAGCAATCGTTGTGCAGCCGGATCATGTTAAGTTCAATTCACGATTTGCCGGGATTAGCAATTGTTGTGCAGTCGGCATTTCGATAAATGAATAAGACATTGTTATGTCAGCTTTTGTTGTAACGGTTTAATAAATTGAGCCGAGTGTCAGTGAGGGGGCACGGTAGGACTCACTGAGATAATGTTATCTCACCCAATCCATATTTGTTGTTTTTACAGACAACAGGTTATAAGGATGGCAGGCGGCACAGTTAGTCGTCGGGCTCGAGGAGAAGTTGGAGATGAAATCTTCCATCTATGATTTGGATTCTTCTGATGTAGTCTCTGTGTTCGGTCTTATGACTCGAAGTTGTAAAATATTATTTTTGTAGTTTCTGCTGTTTCTTGTAAAGATGTATATCTGAACAAGAATTTTTATACTCTGATTTATACCAAATTGGATATTTAGGTGTTTCTTTGTATAAGAAATACTGGGCAACAAATAAAAAGTATTTTAAGAAAATTTGTACCTAGTAAACATTCATATGTTAATAGGTACGGCAAAATCAATAACAACAATTACAAACTATGCTGAAAATCAAAGCCAGATAGTTTTTTTTTTCATTATAAGGAATGGAATCCCTAACCCAAATCTAATCCAACTCATCTTAAAAACATAATTGAAGCTAATATCGAACACAAAGAGTATAATTAAAAAAAAGTACCATATTTTCCCACAATACAAGAAGCTTTTCATTTTCTTCAATGCAGCAACCCAGAAATGTAAAACACAAGATCAGAATCATCTCAAACAGCAACAGATCTTCAAACAAATTAAAGGAAAAGACTGAAGTGCAGTTTTATACCTGTTTGGAGATCTCCACAAGCAGATCTTCGTAGATCTGCAATAAGAAACAAGATTCAGAAGGTTAGGGTTTTGTGTTCATAGCAAAACCTTAAAACTGAAACTGAGAAGGAGCAAGTACAGTGGTTCTACCCTCGTTGTGCAAGATCCGTGTGTGTAGCTTCAAGATTCATCAAGTCCGCACCAGAAACAGCAAAGAAAAAAGGCAAAATCAGTGTTTGAAAATTATTAGGGTTTTCAATTGTGAGAAGCAGAGATGAGTTTTGAGAAGGAAGAAGTATTATACCTGTTCGTTGTGTTGGAAGAGACCTTCGCTGAGAACGGCGACGGTGAGAACGGCGACGGTGAGAACAGCGACGGTGAGAACGGCGTGATGGAGAGGAAACGGGGGGAAGAAACGTGAGAAGGCTTCATGTTCTGAGAGTGAGTGGGATTCGCGTTCTGAGAGTGAATGGGATTCGCGTTCTGGGGGAGAGGAAACGGAGGGAGGAAACTGGGATTCGCGTTCTGAGAGTGGAGATAGG
This sequence comes from Astragalus membranaceus, assembly GCA_039519185.1. NCBI lineage: Eukaryota > Viridiplantae > Streptophyta > Magnoliopsida > Fabales > Fabaceae > Astragalus > Astragalus membranaceus. The sequence goes on along the minus strand of CM076850.1, from coordinate 79,736,029 downwards.
GTTCGCGAGTGAGAAGGCTTCTTGATGTGAGAGTGAGTGAGATTCTGAGAGTGATAAGGGGTCTGAGAGTGGAGATAGGGTTCGCGTAAGTAAGTGAATTTTTTTTTTCTATTTTAGTACTTTAGAAGTCGAGGGTCTATTGCTTGACTTCTAAAGTATTAAAATAGAAACAAATAATTTCACCCTTAATTACAAGTTTGCCACCGCGTCACTTATGTAGTCAGGCGAATACACGCCTGACTTCTAAAGTCTACTTTTTTCCCTATTTGTTCACTTTAGAAGTCAGGCGTGTATCCGCTTGACTTTAAAACTCGCGAGTTTTGCTTTTTAATTACAAGTTTGCCACTGCGTCACTTATGTTGTCAGGCATCTGAGCGCCTGACTTTAAATGTCTAATTCTAATCCCTTTTTTGCACTAGTGAAACTATACCGTGATACAAATCTTGCAGAAGAACTGAACTGATATGAACAAGGGAAGCAATATCTAAGAGCCAAAACTTCATCTTATGATTACGAATAAGTAACAATTTGAAAAGCCTAATTAACAGCATGATGCAGAAGAAACATCCTTACATAGGAAGGTAAATGCTGTATAGAAAACAAATTAAAGTACTACCTTCAGCATGCTAGCGAGATCACCAGAAGTTTGCTCAAACTGAGTAAACCTTTTTCAGACCTACAAATTAGATTAGTTATAATTATAACCAGATTGTATATCAGTAAACAACTACTAAACATCACCAAATAATAGCAATTAAGAAACTCATTAGAACAATAGCAAGTGGCCTCCAAAGAAAACCCAATAATGAGACATCAAGGCACACATCACCAAATGTGTGAGGAAAAATCGAAACTGAAAAAATAGTATATATCATACTCACTTATTGAGAACAGAAACAATCAAAATGAAGTAGTTGGTCTGATAGCTGCAAATACAAGCATAAGTATAACCATTGTTACTTTCTTGCCAGTTACAATAGTCAACTAGTTCCTTTTTCCCAAGACTTAGCAAATGCAACTTTTGTTTTAACAAACTCAAATCAATCTTTTACACTGCAAAAGCTACCTGAACCTGGCACTGATTTAGCTCCTCATGCAACCTTTAGACATATCCTGAAAGAATCCTCATCAAAGCTTTCAACATCCAAAGATGCTAAAACAGTGATATTAGAACCATTTGATCTTCCTAGAATGAATGTGATTCACCAAGGAGGAGATAAACCTCTTATCATTGCAGATTCTTCACAAAATGGAACCATATCTTTAGAATCACAAAGCAATAAGGATTGTTATGTGTATAGCGGAATGAGTTCTGGTGTTGGAGTTAAGCTTTGTTGCTGGCAAAGGATTACGCCAAAACAACCCTATCAACTATGTGGCTAAAGGGGCAAATACGATATTTCTTTTGGGGCCATTATTAAACTTCAGAGATGAGCACCATACGATTGACTTCAACATTCAACATTGGCATAAGTTGTTGAATGTTAGGATCGCAATTAATTGTAGAACATACGGATTGCAATGTTAAACGAACAAGAAATATTAAAAAATACAAAAATAAAAAACGAACAATAAACATAAAAAATAACAATCAGAGGAGAAGACAATAGACAAAAATTGCAAAAAATTGTTGCTATAGCTTCGAAACACCAATAATGGAGGCATCACTGTGCCTATAGCTTCGAAACACTGCAAAACATTGTTGCTATAGCTCCTCTCCTCGCCGCTGAGTTCTTCTCATCTGTAGAGAAAAGGGAGAAGACAATAGTTTACACATGAACCCTAGGTTAGAGGGAGAATGGATAGAAAGGAGAAGACAGTAGGCGTAGAATGAAGGGAACCCTAGGTTGTAGAGGGAGAAAGACACAAAGGGGGAAAAGAGTTAGAGCGAGCGAATAAAATTAGAGGGAGAACAGAATTTTTACTTTGGAAATTTCCGGTTATTTTGCCACGGTGAAAAGGTAGCTAACAGGTGTATTTTCTATTGTGTTAGCCACAATCAAGTTAACCGTGGCTATCTAACCGTGGCTAAAAGCCGTTTTTTTGGTAGTGCCAAGACATGCAACGTAGCGGTTGGCATTTTTAGCTCTAAAAAGAGTAGTTCAAACGATGTACTCAGGGCGATTTCATACCATCAAGTAACCCAGTACGCCTAACACATCAGATCACACAGGATCTCTGGCTACAACGGTGAACAATGTATGTCTGAGCCAAACCCCCCTTTTCAATTCAATGCAATTACTTTCTTTTTCGACAAACGGAGTGCAAGACTCTTGTCTCTTTTATCTCTTTTAAATTAGTTTTAAACCTCCTTTTTTAATCACTGCATTTGGGGAATTCGTGACGTTCAGTCCCTCCTGGCAATGATTTTTGTGGGTTCCTTTAGTTTATCTTTTAATTTTACTTTGTTTTGTTTTACGAAAAATGCTTGGTTCAGATTGATTGAAGGACTCGCGACGTTATCCTCTCTCTGGGCGTGATTTCAGTGTTTTGTTCAATCGCTCTGTGCCTCGAATTCGATCGGACGATCACCTAGAATCCCGTATTCGTTTGGTTGTTCCTTCGAATTCCCTCCCTTCGCCATTATCCGTCTCCAAAAGAGCGCACAGATTGGGGATTGCAGTGTAAACCTATCAACTTGTGAACCCAATATCTAAATTCGAGTCCTTTTCTCTCATACATCTCGAGTTTATTTGTTTTACAGAGACCTGACCAAAAATACTGGAAAACAGGTAGGTGTCGAGCGTTTCCGAGCTTATGGCTTGCAGTTGGAAACCAAGAAAGCTTGTAAATTGAAGTACTTATTCTGGATAGCTGCCACGTGGTGCATCTGGTTTAATCAGAATCATACTCTTTTCAGAGGTCAAGTATTTAATTCACAGGTGGTCGTTAACCATGTTAAGTCTATAACATGAAGCTGGTTCAAAAGCATAGAAAGTCGCAATTCGGCTCTCAAGTTTTCTGACTGGTGGGGAAATTCTCTCGTATGTCTGAACACGGTGTAACTGGATTTCGCCTCATTCTTCCTGGGGGTACTCTTTTTCCTCTTTGGGTCTTTTTTCCTTGGTATTTTGGCCCATGAACGTTTTAATGAGATCCCTTGTATATGTACGAGTTGGGGTGCCCCTTGCCCCCTATTATATAATATTTTGTTTCAAAGAAAAAACTAGATCGTACCCCATGCGTTGCGCGGGATATCCTTATGAAAAAATATATAGTATTATACATATTTCGATTGATGGATGTTTGAACTATTTAAAATGCTGTATATTATTGGAGAATTTTATATAAAAAAAAAGCCAATCTAACTCACACATAAAGCTATGTGATAAAACAATATTAGTGGCATATATCAAGGTTAAATTTTAAAATGGAAAAAAATGCTCACTTAAGTAATTTGAGTTACAAATGAAAACAAAAATAAAATTTTTTTTAGGGAAATAATAAATTATTATTTGGAATCTCCCAATTATTTTAAATTCAATTCTATAATTATTTCCTCTTGTTTTATAACTTTCCTGTTGAGAATTTGTGACGGTCTTCTAAAGCACGTGGAGGTTTGCTAAAGAAGAAGGGTATATGATGGGTACTTCAATTTTTTTCCAAACCCTAAATTGCCCAAAACACATTGATAAGTGTCACGCTTTGCATGTTTTGTTACGAAATTAATTTTTCTTTTGCGTAAGCTGGTTACTAAGGATCGAACTTGGCGTATTTGAACAGTTAAAACTTTTTCCAAGCCCTAAAGTACCCCAAAACACATTGCTTAGCGTCACACTTTACATATTTTGTCACGACTTTTTTTGCCAAACCGATTATTAAAGAACAAACTTTGCGTAGAGAAATTACAAAAAAGTTCACATATTTGAACATCTAAAAAACACATTACTTATGATTGACTTTAGTATCTTGTAGAGAAATTACTTTTTTTCACCAAACCGGTTATTGAGGAACGAACTTCACATATTTGAACATCTAAAAAAAAATTCAACCTCAATACACACTGGTTAGCGCTGCACTTTACTTATTTTCTCATGAAATTATTTTTTCAACCAACCCGGTTGCTGAGGAACGAACTTCGCATATTTGAACATCTAAAATTTTTTTATACCCTAAAGTACACCAAAATAGACTGCTTAGCTCCGCACTTATCATATTTTGTCACGAAATTAATTTTATTTTTCACAAGACCGATTATCGAGGAACGAACTTTGCCTATTTGAAGAGTTAAGTTTTTTCTTAACTCTAACAAACCCCAAATCACATTGCTTAGCATAGCACTTTACGTATTTGGTCACGAAACTAATTTTATTTTTCACCAAACTGGTTATTGAGGAAATAACTTGGTGTATTTGAATAGTTAAAAAAAATTCCGAGTCATAAAGTACATAGAGTTTAGTGTAGAACTTTACGTATTTTGTCTTGGAAGTAATCTCTCTCCTCAAACTGGTTATTGAGAAACCAACTTCGTGTATTTGAACGGTTAAAAGAAATTCGAACCCTAAAGTACCACAAAACACACTGTTTAGGGTCGCACTTTACGTACTTTGTCACAATATTAATTTTTATTTTCACGAAACCGATTATTAAAGAACGAGCTTCGCATATTTGAACAATTAAATTTTTATCAAACTCGAAAGTACTGCAAAACACTCTGGTTAACATCAATTTGCCTTAAGATTAAAGGATAGTAGCAATAAAAAATACATTTTATTACAGCGGGACTCACCAAGGCATATGCATTTTTTTTTGCAAATTGAATAACTGTCTTTTCTTACTCACACCATAATTGTGGGACCCACTAAAATGATCGTGAAGCCCACCTAAAAATTGGCTCAAAAATACCAACACCAAACTTAGTTACATTGAATCTAGCCTGAAAGTTGAAAGATATTATTATTTATTATTTCTTTTAACCTTTCTAAATAAATCGGTTAAAAAAAAGTGAACACATTAAATTGAATGCTTACATTGAGAAATCAATGTTTGGAATCACCGGGAAATCAATGCTTGCAATCACACAAAGAGTTGAGTCAAAAAGTGTGTGTTGTCCAGCTTCAAAGCCTTTACGAAATCACAGAAGGGGGTACTTGGAAGCAAAAGAGACCATAGAATCATGCACCGCTATCCATTGAAGGCACCTATCATAGATTCTTTGGATAATTAAAACTAAAACTGAGAAGGAGAAGAAAAAGAAAAAGAAAAAGGGATTGTTTCAAAACTCATATCAGATTGTAATATCATGGCCCGTAAGGTATGCAAATTTAATCACTTATTTTTTGTTCTCTGTCTTTTCGTAATTATTATTAGTAAATTATTATTTTTCTCTCTTCAAAATAATGGGCGTGATGATCGAAGTTTATAATCGCTTCTTATTTCCTCTCTTCAATTCGCATTTTGATGTATTTTTACCCTTTGCATGTTTATATGCATGCTTCTTAGTTCTTAATCTTCTTTGGATCCACTGTGAGAAAGCTACAAATGTACAATTAAATTGAAACTACCATTTATAGCTTCTGCGTTGAACTTGATGTTACCGTGAATCTAAATACTCATTTTATGGGCTATGTTCCATTTTCTTTAGAGCCTACACAGTAGATCTTTTTCAAGTGAGGGTGTATATCTTAAGGAATATGATATTCATAATGAAAAGCAAGAAATTTTTAATTAATTATTGTTTAAATCTAAATTAAGAAGAAGGTTTTAACTAAACATGTTGTTTGAAGAGCAACATGGCTTGAAACCCCTTCACTAGTGCAAAAAAGGGATTTAAAGTCAGGCGAAAAGGGGATTTAAAGTCAGGCGGGCGCTTGACTTTTATTAAGTCGACTTTGTATGTCTGGAGTTTTAAAGTCAAGCGATAGCCTGACTTCGTAAGTATGTTTTAAAGTCAAACATTTATTGCGCCTGACTTCGTAAGTATGTTTTAAAGTCAAACATTTATTGCGCCTGACTTCGTAAGTATGTTTTAAAGTCAAGCATTTATTCTTGCCTGACTTCGTATGTATGATTTAAAGTCAAGCATTTATTTTTGCCTGACTTCGTATGTATGATTTAAAGTCAAGCATTTATTTTTGCCTGACTTCGTATGTATGATTTAAAGTCAAGCATTTATTTTTGCCTGACTTCGTATGTATGATTTAAAGTCAAGCATTTATTCTTGCCTGACTTCGTATGTATGATTTAAGGTCAAGCTTTTATTATTGCTTGACTTTAAATCATACTTACAAAGTCAAGCAAGAATAAATGCTTGACTTTAAATCATACTTACGAAGTCAAGCATTAATTCTTGCCTGACTTCGTAAGTATGATTTAAAGTCAAGCTTTTATTATTGCTTGACTTCGTATGTGTGATTTAAGGTCAAGCATTATTGCGCCTGACCTTAAAAGTTTTTTTTTTTTAAATTTTTGTTACACCCTGGTTATACTAAAATTCATCACTCTAATCAAACATTTACATGCAGCCACATACATTCATCAGTTTAAATTCATCACTCTAATTAATCAAACATTCATCATCTGTAACTTGGAATATGGCCAACAAAACAAACATTTCAACTATAATTGGTCAGTTTCTACATTCATCAGTCAAGATTCATCAGTTTAAGTACAAAATACATTTACAGCCAGTCACTTACATTCATCAGTTTAAGTACAAAAAAATACATTCTAGTCTCACAGTCACTTACATTCTACATAAAATCACTTAAGTTGTTTTCTTCGTTCTTCCTTTGAAGTGGGTTTACGCTCTGCATACAGCTTTATAAAAAACTCTGCCCAAACTTCTCGGACGTGTGTCAAGTCGTCATGCGTGAACGGAGAACTCGAATTAAACATCTACAAAAACAATTTAAATTAGATAATAAAGCAGATTGGATAATAAATGCAGGATAACTGATCTAACATACAGCTATTAAAATGCAGGATAACTGATCAAACATCTACAAAAATGCAGGATAACTTGATAATACAGCTATTAAAATGCAGGATAACTGATCTAACATACAGCTATTAAAATGTAGGATAACTGATCAAACATCTACAAAAACAATCAAACAGCTTCTAATATACAGCTTCTAATATAACTGATCTCTATACTTACCCTATACAGCTTCTAATCAAACATCATGCAAAACTCACAATCAAACATCTACAAAAACAATTTAAATTACCCTATACAGCTTCTAATATAACTGATCTCAATACTTAACCAAACAGCTTCTAACATAATCACCCTATACAGCTTCTAACATAATCAAACAGCTTCTAACACAACCAAACAGCTTCTAATATAACCAAACAGCTTCTAACATAATCACCCTATACAGCTTCTAACATAATCAAACAGCTTCTAACACAACCAAACAGCTTCAAATATAACCAAACAGCTTCTAACATAACCAAACAGCTTCTAACACAACCAAACAGCTTCTAATATAACCAAACAGCTTCTAACATAATCACCCTATACAGCTTCTAACATAATCAAACAGCTTCTAACACAACCAAACAGCTTCTAATATAACCAAACAGCTTCTAACATAATCAAACAGCTTCTAACACAACCAAACAGCTTCTAATATAACCAAACAGCTTCTAACATAATCACCCTATACAGCTTCTAACATAATCAAACAGCTTCTAACACAACCAAACAGCTTCTAATATAACCAAACAGCTTCTAACATAATCACCCTATACAGCTTCTAACATAATCAAACAGCTTCTAACACAACCAAACAGCTTCTATTATAACCAAACAGCTTCTAACATAATCACCCTATACAGCTTCTAACATAATCAAACAGCTTCTAACACAACCAAACAGCTTCTAATATAACCAAACAGCTTCTAAAATAACCAAACAGCTTCTAACACAACCAAACAGCTTCTAATATAACCAAACAGCTTCTAACATAATCACCCTATACAGCTTCTAACATAATCAAACAGCTTCTAACACAACCAAACAGCTTCTAATATAACCAAACAGCTTCTAACATAATCAAACAGCTTCTAACACAACCAAACAGCTTCTAATATAACCAAACAGCTTCTAACATAATCACCCTATACAGCTTCTAACATAATCAAACAGCTTCTAACACAACCAAACAGCTTCTAATATAACCAAACAGCTTCTAACATAATCACCCTATACAGCTTCTAACATAATCAAACAGCTTCTAACACAACCAAACAGCTTCTAATATAACCAAACAGCTTCTAACATAATCACCCTATACAGCTTCTAAAATACTGATTACGTTTACTTAACAGCTTCTAACATAATCACCCTATAAAAGTTGAAAATTTATATTACCTTCTTCCAATTATTGGTGATAGTTGCGGAGACAATGGTCATCATATTTATCATCACATAGTGGCCACAAGAATAACTATCAATTTGTTTCGGTCCCTATAAATGAATATCAAATATCAAAATTGAATATAATTTACGGTAACTAGTATAAAATGAAAATAAAAATTAATGTATTAAATACTTACTTTAAGTGTCACCCAGTGAGGTTTTGTTTTTCTTAAACCCTTCATCCTATTATATCCATCCAGAGCTCTGTAGGGTAACATCAAATAGTAAGTTACAAGTCTAAAGCATGTTAAATCATAAAGTTGTGAGAACAAATTATTAAAGAAAACCTACTTGTCAACTATTTCAACCAGGGTTTCGTTTGGAGGGCGGTGAAGCGAACACATCCAAACAATTGTATTAACAGAAGGACAGACGACAAACAATTGCCAATGTTTACTGCAGAATTGAACAACAATATGGTCAAGGTCAGCTAGCTCATCTTCAAATAAGATATGTCAGTTACATGATATGCTAAAATCAAATAAGATATGTCATCAGTTACATGATATGCTAAAATCACATTTATGCTATAAATTGCAGAAACTGTTGGTTATCTATATAGTAATCACAGTGTTGAATAACTCTTAACAAGAAATCATGCTTTAATAACTCTGACATATCAATATGGACAAATTATACTTTACCGTACCTGAACAAATATGGCGCTAGAAAGCATGTTTTGTTCTGCTCAAATAGCTTATTCTGGATATATGATTGGACGGTCTCTTGTTTGTAGCCATAACTACCACAAATTTTGTATGGATCTAAAAATCCATACATATCACTAATTTCCCTTGCTATACATTCGCGATGCAAATACCTAAGATATTGAAAACAAATTGTTCAGTATTTATAACTATTTATAATTGAAGTATTTGGAATAAGTTTTACAAATAACTAATATATACTTACGTGCACCATATTGCCAAATGGCTCATCTCAAGTTCCTCATTTCCTTGAACCATTTCTACAATATCTTTATATCCAATGTAGAAGTGTTCCTGGTGCTCATGGTCCAAGTCCAACTTGACACTTGTTGAAATCTCATAAGCTAAAAAATGCAACTCTTTCAACCAGTCATTCTTGGGCGGTTCCTCTACATGAGATGGTGAACAGCTAGCTTTAGATCCGATTGTATTTTTTTGAGATGGTGAACAGCTACGCAACGATCCCCACTTCTGCAAATCAAATATATTTATTAAATGTTATTCACAGATGGAGAATTCCTGCAGACAGTTCTATTTACATTGCTAACAAATCTGAATGATATCACTAGCCTTAACCCCCCTGTTTATTTGTCTAACTAATCCTCTCAATATTATTAGCCAACAGCACTAACCATCCCTATCTTATTATTCCTTCCTTTCTAAAAATAACAATCAGAAATTTCAGATAGAATTAAATAACAATCAGAAATTTCAGATATCACTAGCCTTAACCCCCTGTACACAATCAGAAATTTCAGATAGAATTAAATAACAAACTTTGAGAGATTCAAATGTCATAGTTTGATAAATTACACTGGTCATAGTTTGAGAGATTCAGGATTGACACAAAATAAGAGTTTGGCCATCTTAATTACCTAACTGTCCAGGATTCAAAGGTCATATTTTAAAGCAACTATAACTATAACTTCATATCCATAACTATAACTATAGCTTCATATTCACAGAGTTACTAAAATCAATTCATAAACTATGTTAATGTTCATATATATACCTCTGTCAATGCTTCGACTATTTCTTTCTGTTTCTTTTCAAACTCCTGTGTTAACTCATCCTGTTTCTTTGCAAACTTCTCTGTTAACTCCTCCTGTTTCTTTTCAAACTCCTTTGTTAACTCCTCCTTCAACTCTTGCTTAATGGCAGCTAGTTTCCCACTATCTGAGGTGACGCTGGTACGTGAAGTAGGTCCAAAGTATTTTGATAGACCCACCCCTCTACCAACTGCTCGTACACGACCACGAGGATCAGGTTTTCCAATGGCTATAGTCAAGATATCTTGACGTCCATGTGGAACAAGTGTTCCCTGTTTGGCCTGATCAACTAACTCATCCTATAACAAAAACCATGTGCACTTTAGGCAACATTGTAAAATGTATTTCTTAAGGCGTTGGTGTTTGAATAAAAATTTTAACTTACAATTTTCGAAGCAACAGAAGCTGACTCATCCGTTGTAAAAGATCCTGTTTTCCTCTGATGGGCCAACTTAAATAACTCATGACGTGGAGGAGATGGAGGTTCTACTACTAATTGTGGATCACCGGACTCCTCACGCTTTGCTTCCACGTAGCTCTCTTTCCACTTGCCCTTAATCCTCTTATAGCCACCACGAGCGGATGTGTGGTAGAAGTTATTGTGGGCTTGAATTTTTTTGGCTCTTTCTCTTTTAGTCTGTCATAAATACCAAACCAAATGTTATTAGTCATGACATATTAAAATAAGACAAAAATAAAAACTAAAAAAGACCAAGCATATTACCTGAAACTGTTCTTCCATGCGACTCTTTACGAACAACTCCCATGTTTCAGTTGATATGAAACTGTATATCTCACATGGAGTTCTGTCATCCTGATCCTCTTTGGGGCTAAAGATAAATTTTCTAGTGAGTGATGACTTAAATTGCGTCCAACGCTCACCGGCATAAGCAATCCATTTGTTCTTCAACCTCTCATCATTGGGAATGTCAAATGTTTCCTAAAAGTATATATACAAAAAGGCAGTGTTAATATCACTCCGATATATCATTTGGGTGTATAGCACTAAATATGCAATGAAAAGTTAATACCAAGATATCCAGCCAAATCAAGTCCTTGACCACGCCATCCACTTTTTCCCAAGTTTCTGATAATATGCTTGCCTTGTGTCGTCCTAGCATAGACACATAACTCTTAAATCTGGCTGCCAATTTACCTAGAGGCTCTAGGTGTTCATCAAATTCAATCGGGTACCTATAACCTGGCGAGCGTCTAGACGTCAAATCCGGCAACGTCGTGGCACGTCTAGTCTTCTTCTTTGTTGGGGGGTTGATAGATAATTCAGCCATGATACCTATTTAAGAAAAACAAATGCGAGCAATCATCAGTATAACAAATCATCAGTATAGCAAAACATCAGTATAACAAACATCATCAATATTGCAAATTTATTCAACATATTATTCAACTTCTGCAATTTAAAACAAGTGTTAATTTGCTATAACACAACCAACTTAAAACAGTAGTACTAATGGCAAATTATTATTCAATCACGTGCTGTCAAAACAGAGATAATGGCGTGTATTCGCCTGACTTTAAAATTCGCGAGTTTTGCCTCTTAATTACAAGTTTGCCACCGCCTCAACATATAAAGTCAGGCATCTGAGCGCCTGACTTTAAATGTCCAATTCTTTTCCTGATTTTGCACTAGTGCTTGAATTTCATATCTCTGTTTAGCAAGTCATTAATTTTTGCTTGAATTTAACTAGCGGATAGTGGTTGAAAAAAATTAGACGTGTTCAACAGGCAGTAGCGGTTTCAATTTTTGGAGTAGTTTATAACGTTTTTTAAAACACTCTTTCTAGTAGCATTTAGACTTATAGCTTATAACGCCTCATCATTTTAATCATTTTACCTTCATTGTTCTTAGACCCACATTTTTTACACATAAAGAATTTAATGAGATGGAATAAATATAATTTAATATTTCAAGATTTTTTAATCTAAAAGTTTTGTTACATTTATGTATTTTCTCTTTTTTTTTTGACAATCTGTATTCTCTCTCTTAACTGCACTTCTTTTGACTTATTCTCTTAACTGCAATTCATGTACCCAGTTATTTCAATTTTCAATGTTCACTCACTATTTTTTGTTTAAAAAAATGTTCATAACTTTTTTTTTTGATAAATAGTAATCTCTAAAGAAAAACATTTATCACTTTTTTGTAACATAAAACTTCCGTTCAAATAAATTGGCGAGTTAAAGGATATTGGAATGAGGATTAGTATCAAACTCTGGAAACTAACACTCCTCTAACAATTAACAACTAACATTGCCTATCGAAAAAAAATCCTCACCCAAATAGTATGCATTGATCCAATATTATTAACCCTTATAAAAGCATTTTTTTTCACGTTTGGCTTTTCAGTTTTTTTTAAAATTGTAATTTTATTTGTTACATACAACATTTTTTAATTAATAGTTAGTAGTATATAAGTTTCCAAAAAGATTTTTTTATTCATTTTTGTCTTTCCTTGATTCACAGTCCACCTAGAAATAAATAGGACTTTTTTTAACTGGGAAACTTCTTTTCTTTACTGAATAGATGTATATCAATTTATGGTGTGAGGAGAGAGAAAAGAGATATTAAATGCAAGGACAGAAAAAACAAATTAACATTATAAAAATTTAAATTACAATTATACCCAATTATTTAAATATCTTTTCTAAAAATGAATTGGATTTTTAGTCTAAATAAAAAGGTATATAATTAAATCAAACAATTAATTAAACATGTTATTTTACACTACCGGCTAATTCAAACGTTAATTTTACAAAACACTTCATTCGTTTTTAAAAAGACCAAAACACCCTTAAACTAAAAAATAATATATAATTAATTAGTTAATTAATAAGCTAAATATTGTTTTAAACTTTTAGTTCAATTAAATAAATGTTGAATATAGTTATTTAATTAAGTTAGCTAAAATAATTTAATTAGCTAAATATTTATTTTAATCATTTAATGTCATTAGTTAAATTTTTATTTTAGTTTGGGGTGAACAAATAATGAGTAAAATTGGAATTGTGCTAACTTAAGAGCCATTTCCACTTTCTTTCTTTCCACTCATGGAGAGAAATCAAAGAGTACCGTATAAACTAATTAGACGTGTTTGACAAGCAGTAGCGATTAGCATTTTTAAAGTAGTTTATAGTGATTTTTTAAACACTATTTCAAGTAGCATTTAGACTTATAACTTATAGTGTGTCATCTTTTTAATCATTTTACCCGCATTGTTTTTAGACCCACATTTTTTACTCATAAAGATTTAATGTGATGGGATTAAAAGTAATTTAATATTTCGTGATTTTTTAATCTAAAAGTTCTATTACATTTATGTATTCTCTCTGTTAAGTGCACTTCTTTTGATTTTTCTCTTAAATGCAATTCATGTTCACAATTATTTCAATTTTCCATGTTTACAGACTATTTTTTGTCAAAAAAAATGTTTATAACCTTTTTTTTGATAAATAGTAATATCTCTAATGAAAAACATTTATCGCTTTTTGGTAAAAAAAACTTCCGTTCAAATAAATTCTTGCCCTAATTCCAAGTAGGCGGTTCAATTGGCGAGTTAAAGGATATCGAAAGAACGTCTAGGACTCAAATTCTGGAAATTAACATTTTTCCCACCCCTCTTTTAATTAACAACTAACATTGCCAATCGAAAAAAAAATCCTTACCCTAATAGTATGCAATGTTCCAATAATATTAAGCCTTATAAAAGCATTTTTTTCGCGGTTGGCTTTTTAGTTTCTTTAAAATTGTAATTTTATTTGTTAAATACAGCTTTTTTAATTAAAAATTAGTAGTATATAAGTTTCCAAAAAGGTTTTTTTTTATTCATTTTTGTCTTTCTTTGGTTCATAGTCCACCTAGAAATAAATAGGACCTTTTTTTAACTTGGAAACTTCTTTTCTTTACTGAATGGATGTATATCAATTTATGGTGTGAGGAGAGAGAAAACAGATATTAAATGCAAGGACAGAGAAAACAAACATTAGAAAAATTACAATTATACCCAATTATTTAAGTAACTTTTTTAAAAATGGATTGGATTTTTAGTGTAAATAAAAAGGTATAGCTTGTTAACTTACACCTTCTATTTTTAAGTGGGTGTAAGTTAGCAACTCTTTTATAATATTTCTTTTGTTGTTTGTTCTAACTCTCCTTTTTATACGTCAACTTTTTTTTGACCAAATTTATTACGTCATCTTGTTTGTGTCTATAAAAGCCATATGTAGAACTTGCATCAGGCTACTAATTTAATTTTATTATAATTATGAATTAGATCTAAAGCTACTCCTGATGCAAGTTCCAAATGAATAAATTTTTATTTTTAATGCATACATTATCTTTTTTTTTTAATTATTTAAATTGTATTTTAAATCAGACTTTCAAATTAAATATATAATTTATATTAGTAAATTATGAATTTAAATTTTCTTTTTTCTTAATATCTTAATAGTTCATTTAACTATCATGAATTTATAGAAACTAATTTACACATATTTCAACATATTTTGTAACACCCCGGTATATTTTATCGAGTAAAAATACCCAAGTGTACTATCATAAAATAATCAGAGATATTTTTTCCTGTTTTAGATATTGAACATAAATAAAAACAGCTCATAACCTAGAGTTCAATATCCAAATACCAAGAAATAGCGGAAACGATTTTACAATTTTTACTGGTACAAGTTATACAATCGGAAATACAAAGATCTCGAGGGAAAGACGTTAACAATGAAAACTAAGTCTCCACCGTCTTCATAAGCACACCACCTAGCTGTGCTTCTTCACCTTTGCTTTTTCCCCTGCTTCTCTGTAAAAACCACAAAATATAAACAGTGAGATACAATCTAAGTGAGTTCTACTAAGACCCCTATCTACACTCTCGGTTCACTTATGAATCCTATTTAACTTAACACGACTCCGACCCCAGACATGGTAATCCCGGAGAACCGTATTATAGGACTTTCTTTCATTCGTAGTTAATTTTTAAACCACGCATATTAACCTAGCACGACACTGGCCCCAGACATGGTAATCCCGATGAATCGCACTACATAACACGGCATCGGCCCCAAACATGGTAATCCCGATGAACCGTATTATTTATTCTTTAACACAACACCGACCCCAGATGGTAATCCCGGTGAACCCCATTACCAATAATGTTTCCTAATGGCACGGAGCCTAGGGTAAGGGTTCATGACTTCCCCGCCTAGTATGTCAACATGGGTCGTCACCCAGACTCGATATAATATATATATATATATATATATATATATATATATATCTACAATCATATGAACATTTAGTTCATTTAAATTATACTTTACCACGTTGGTCTCATAGTCCGCTTTGTTATCAATAAAAACATATCCGCACACGTGTACTATTGTTCGGCTTTTCGAAAGAATTTCAACTTCAAAAGTATTTTATAAAACCTTTTTGAAACATACTCAAAATCATGGCATTATAAGCCTAATATCATTATAGAAGGGTTAGGAAAGGATTAAAAGAGGATTAGAATCGATTGGGATCGTTTCGGGCAAGTTTGGAAAATTTGGACAGAACACTGCGCACGGTCCGTGCTCCCATACGCACGGGTCGTACGCCCTGTAACGCATTTTTTTAGGAATGGAAACCGAATGGGACGCACGGTTCGTGCGCCAGGGGCGCACGGATCGTGCGCATTTGACAGCATTCCGTTTTCATTCCGTTTTAAGTTTTTCTTTGTTCAGATCAATTCCCATCACTTCCAGTACCTGTTCCGGTCAAGTCCCAACACAAAAATAGTACGAACACATATCCAATAATATTCATCAATCAATCAAACATATCAATTCATAACACTCAAACATGAATGTCCTCAAAATCTGTTAATCGTCGATCTAACGGTTTTTCGACCAAAACGATATTTTACACGCAATTTAAGTCAAAACAATCACATCAAACAAACAGTCGAATCAATTGACATAAAATTCGTTTCAATCAATCAATTCAAAACATAAATCCTAAACGTGAGTAAAACTCACCTATCGTGATGAAAATCACGAAGCACCGAGACTTTACGCGAGAACGCTTTTCTGACATAACCACACGAACGTTCCCCGTATAAACTTTATGTTCCGGTGACATTCGAATCCGCTCCTAAAGCTTTCCACTCGATCACGAGACCTCTTTTTGACCAAAATACCGAATTCATCGAAATCCTCCATGAACACTATTCATCATCCCTAACCTCCAAAAGCTACTATTCACAAAAACCCCCAAATTGGATTTTACAAACCCTAACTCACTCAAGCTTGAATTCTTCACTCTTAATGACTATCCAACCTCTCTATGGTATTTTCCTAGGCTTCCAAGACAAGAGGTGAAACAAGAACCCAACATCTCTCATTTTCTTCACAATTTCAAAAATGGTGGATTTGAGGATAGTGAATGGATGATGATGATTTTGGTGACAAAATGAAGAGAAGGATGTGGGGATCATTTTTGGTGTAGGAAGGTTGATGTTTTGGTGAAGTCTCCTCTCTCCCTCTCCTCTTCTCCCTCACGCCAAACTCTCTCTTTTCCTCTTTTCTTTCTTTCCTTTCTTTCCTTTCTTTCACGGCTTTGTATCTCTTTCTCCTCTTCACTTTCTTAATTTTATTTCTTTTCTTTTATAACACACACACACACACACACACACACACACACACACACACACACACACACACACACACACACATATATATATATAAAAGTGGTAACGTGGTCTAATTACCATATTGATCTAAATCTCTTATTTCGATTCTAAAACTTCCTTGACTCGTATTATCCGGTTAACGATCCGATGAGAACCAATAAATAATTTTTGCACTCATTAAATTTACCAGTCAAGTACTAAACTAATTTAATTGGGTTAACACCCAAATAATTCTACTAATTATTTTGAGGATGTTACATTCTCCCCAACTTGAAAGAATTTTGTCCTCAAAATTTCGTTAAGTCTTTCATCCGACTAACCGAGAATCGACATTCTTAGAAAGGTCTTAAGTTGCTGGAGCACAGTCTTGAATTAACGAAATGAGTGTAGAAAATCTTCTCAAGTTAACACGTCAATCTCTAAGTACGTTCCACTACTACCTTAAAACGCTTCTAAGATTATAGTCCGACTCTCTCATTACGAGTCAACACAAGAAACTCATCTTTCACCTAAATAGACTCGGCACCGCGTTTGAAAACACTTCTGAAGCTTCATCCCAACTATCCTCACTTGCGCCCCAACTTTGATTAATCTAAATCAAAGGGTCTAATACAAGACACTTTATAGAAATATAGGTTGAAAATGAGATCTACAGACTGGTACTCCTCGGTAGAGGTAAAAACAAACACGATTTCCTCGAATGGTGTAAACACGTTCTCGACAAATTTTCTAAAATCCATAACAGTTCCCGTACACATTGAAAAATGTGACGGAAAGTCATCTGTGAAACTTCTTGACTCGCCCCCAAGATTTCGAGACAACAGTTTTCAAAAAGATGAAATGATGATTTTACAATAAGCTTTGACCTTAAACGTAGAAATAAACCGTGGGAACATCAATTAATTTCGAAAGTAATGAAAATCACCTCAGTTGTTCTCAAAACTATCAAACAGAACGTAAAACCCTTCTTCCTTTATTGTAACTTTCACAAAAATGATTTTTCAAAACTCTTATACCGCACGCCAAGCTTCACTTCGGAAATTTCAGTCACTTACAAGCAGATCCATCAATTAATCCTTTGATGGCTATTCGCAACGTGAAAACAGTCAGCAGTTACCTCACCTACATATTCGTATTCACGTTCGACTTGTCAAACGGAATCTCGTAATACAATCTCATTGTTAACCTTCACAAAGAAGAGATTAACAAACTAATACCTTGCCACTAATACATCTGCTTTATATCTCAGTACATCTTGGTGGATCCAGGGTGTACAGAATATAAACTTCGGTGTGCTTCCTCTAACACTTGCCTTCTATTGTTCTCATCATCGGGCGCCCAGATTCTACCGTTGAAACAACTGACTCCATCACTATTCATGGTAAAATCTGGAAATACCTTTTGTGATTGTAGCTTCACATCAACTTCCTGTGCTAAGCGTATAAAATCCCTTAGGGAACTAGAGATCCTCATATGGCTCAACACTAACCGGTTCCTCCTTGATCTTGAATTCAGATTTAAGTCTCTAAAAGACTCTGATAATTCCATCTCATGCATCATAAACTCGGCCATGTGGATGGATTTCCTACTCACTGCATCAGTTACAACACTGGCCTCTCTTGAATGCTATATCAACACGAATTTATAATCCTCCAGAAACTCAACACACTTCTCTGCCTGCTATTCAGTTCTTTCTGATCAAACAGATACCTTAAACTCTTGTGACCACTAAAGACTTCGAAACGAGACCCATACAGGTAATGTCTTCAAACCTTCAGTGCATACACAATAGCTATTAACTCCCATTCATGAGTTGGATAATTCTCCTTATGAGCCTTCAATTGCCTGAATGCATAAGCTACCTCTTGTTGATTCTGCAAAAGAACACCTCCTAAACCCTTCCCAGAAACATCGCCGTAAATTTGGAATTTCAAAGACGGATCCGGAAGAATCAGGATTGGTACAGAAGTCAACCTAACCTTCAATTCTTGAAAACATTCTTCACAATCAGCATCACACGTAAACAGTTGACCCTTTCGAGTTAGTCGAGTGAGTGGAATAACTAACTGTTAGAACCCTCGAATAAATCTCCTATAGTAATCGGCTAAACTCAAACTTTTGATCTCTGCGACTGATGTCGGTCACTCCCATTCAACACCGCTTTCTTCTTACTGGGATCTACAGAAACTCCCGACCTTGGAAATCACATGTCCCAAAGACTTTACCTCTGACACCCAACAATCACACTTCGAAGGTTTCAAGTACAACTTATTTTCTCAGAGTACTTTCAGAACGATGCGGAGATGTTGGACATGCTCCTCAATGGTCTTCGAGCACATCAAGACATCATCAATGAAAACAACTACAAATTGATCCAGGTACGTGTGGAAAACTCGGTTCATGTAATCCATGAATACCGCTGGAGCATTAGTCAAAACGAAGGGCATCACTACGAACACATAATGTCCATACCTAGTACGGAAAGCTGTCTTCGGAATATTTAAGGCTCTAACTTTTATTTGATGATATCCTGACCTCAGATCAATTTTAGAAAATACTGCAGCACCTCAAATTGCTCAAGCAAATCGTCTATCATTGGTAAGGGATATTTATTCTTGATCGCCACTTTGTTAAGTTGTCGATAACCGATGTACAATCTCATGCTACTATCTTTCCTTTTGACTAATCACACCAGAGCACTCCTTAGGGAAGCACTCGGTCGAATGAATTTCTTTAACATCGACTCTTCAAGTTGAGACTCCATTTCCTTTAATTCTAAAGAAACATTCAATAAGAAACAATAGATATTGATCCGGTGCCAGGAACCAGTTCTACAGTAAACTCTACCTCTCGCTCTGGAGGTTCAGAAGAAACTTCATCGTGAAAACACCCAGAAAGTCATTCACAACCTGAATGTTCGCCAAATCTAAACTAGTTTCAGTGGATGCAGATAACATACTAACATGTGCTTCCGCACCTTGGAATGAAGATTGACCGTCTAAGGTGAACTAGGTAACCGCTTCGGAATTTGTCCTAGACAATTCAACTGATTCTGAAGTGAAGCTGATAGTTGATTAACATAGTCGATTGCAACATGATTTGCAGTCATCTAATTCATACCCAAAATGGTGTCCACACTTCTCATACGCAAGCAATAATTCTACAACAAAATTTCTGCCTCCTATGACAAGTAGACAAATCTATACAAAGATTAGGTCTGGACACGACTCTTAGCAGCAGTTAAGATAGTTATCGGCTCGGATAGAGGAGACAATGCTAATCCCAACCGATCCACACATGCTTGGGCTATAAAACAATGGGTTGCACCCGAATCGTATAATATACTGACGGAGTTATTGAAAATTGATCCCATACCCCTCAGTAGATTGTCTGCAGTTGTAACTGTCTAAACATCCAGAGTGTTGACTCGTCCTCGTCTTGGAGTTGCTTGTGACTCCCGGGAACTCTTCCTTGCAGGGCACTTTTTACCTTAGTGACCCTCTTCATTATAATAATAGCATCGATTAGATCTTTGCTTACGTCCACCACTGTGACGCTTTCCATGGTTAGAACATTTTCTGACTTCTGAAGAATCGAAGAATTGCACCCGTTTTTCCTTTGATGAAATTATCTTTGGACTTTACATTCGGAGTTGATAACTCAACTACCTTCTTTCCTTTCCCATACTCCTTACGAGATCATCCTCGGCGACATAGGCTGGTTGCACTAAGGCAACAAAATTGGTGATAGTATAAGAACTGAGACCCTAAGTCATAAAAGCACTAAGGCCCTTCTTATACATCTGCATTCTCCATTCGTTATCCGGAGCTCACTTTACTACTTGGTAAAACTGAGACAACTTCTCAAACTTAGCGGTGTATTCTTCCACCGTCATATTCCGGTCTTGGTCGAGGACTGCGTCTTGATCATCCTTCCATAATTCCGCTTATGATGCACTAAGTATTAAGTTGATCAGGCTCAATGTCTCTTAGCATCACAAGTGTAATTACAAAAAGGACTAGCAAGGAATCGACTCAACCCTAAACTAAGTCCGACTAGGTCGAACTGCTCTGATACCAACTGTAACAGCCCGGTAAATTTTATCGAGTAAAAATACCCAAGTGTACTATCATAAAATAATCAGAGATATTTTTTCCTGTTTTAGATATTGAACATAAATAAAACAGCTCATAACCTAGAGTCCAATATCCAAATACCAAGAAATAGCGGAAACGATTTTACAACTTTTACTGGTACAAGTTATACAATCGGAAATACAAAGATCTCGAGGGAAAGACGTTAACAATGAAAACTAAGTCTCCACCGTCTTCATAAGCACACCACCTAGCTGTGCTTCTTCACCTTTGCTTTTTCCCCTGCTTCTCTGTAAAAACCACAAAATATAAACAGTGAGATACAATCTCAGTGAGTTCTACCGAGACCCCTATCTACACTCTCGGTTCACTTATGAATCCTATTTAACTTAACACGACTCCGACCCCAGACATGGTAATCCCAGAGAACCGTATTATAGGACTTTCTTTCATTCATAGTTAATTTATAAACCACGCATTTCAACCTAGCACGACACCGGCCCCAGACATGGTAATCCCGATGAATCGCACTACATAACACGGCACCGGCCCCAGACATGGTAATCTTGATGAACCGCATTATTTAATCTTTAACAAAACACCGACCCCAGACATGGTAATCCCGGTGAACCCCATTACCAATAGTGTTTCCTAATGGCACGGAGCCTAGGATAAGGGTTCATGACTTCCCCGCCTAGTATGTCAACATGGGTCGTCACCCAGACTCGATATAATATATATATATATATATATATATATATATATATATATATATATATATATATATATATATATATATCTACAATCATATGAACATTTAGTTCATTTAAATTATACTTTACCACGTAGGTCTCATAATCCGCTTTGTTATCAATAAAAACATATCCGCACACGTGTACTATTGTTCGGCTTTTCGAAAGAATTTCAACTTCAAAAGTATTTTATAAAACCTTTTTGAAACATACTCAAAATCATGGCATTATAAGCCTAATATCATTATAGATGGGTTAGGAAAGGATTAAAAGAGGATTAGAATCGATTGGGATCGTTTCGGGCAAGTTTGGAAAATTTGGACAGAACACTGCACACGGTCCGTGCTCCCATACGCATGGGTCGTGCGCCCTGTAACGCATTTTTTTAGGAATGGAAACCGAATGGGACGCATGGTTCGTGCGCCAGGGGCGCACGGATCGTGCGCATTTGACATCATTCCGTTTTCATTCCGTTTTAAGTTTTTCTTTGTTCAGATCAATTCCGATCACTTCCAGTACCTGTTCCAGTCCAGTCCGAACACAAAAATAGTACGAACACATATCCAATAATATTCATCAATCAATCAAACATATCAATTCATAACACTCAAACATCAATTTCCTCAAAATCCGTTAATCGTCGATCTAACGGTTTTTCGACCAAAACGATATTTTACACGCAATTTAAGTCAAAACAATCACATCAAACAAACAGTCGAATCAATTGACATAAAATTCGTTTCAATCAATCAATTCAAAACATAAATCCTAAACGTGAGTAAAACTCACCTATCGTGATGAAAATCACGAAGCACCGAGACTTTCCGCGAGAACGCTTTTCTGACATAACCACACGAACGTTCCCCGTATAAACTTTACGTTCCGGCGACATCCGAATCCGCTCCTAAAGCTTTCCACTCGATCACGAGACCTCTTTTTGACCAAAATACCGAATTCATCGAAATCCTCCATGAACACTATTCATCATCCCTAACCTCCAAAAGCTACTATTCACCAAAACCCCCAAATTGGATTTTACAAACCCTAACTCACTCAAGCTTGAATTCTTCACTCTTAGATGACAATCCAACCTCTCTATGGTATTTTCCTAGGCTTCCAAGACAAGAGGTGAAACAAGAACCCAACATCTCTCATTTTCTTCACAATTTCGAAAATGGTGGATTTGAGGATAGTGAATGGATGATGATGATTTTGGTGTCAAAATGAAGAGAAGGATGTGGGGATCATTTTTGGTGTAGGAAGGTTGATGTTTTGGTGAAGTCTCCTCTCTCCGTCTCCTCTTCTCCCTCACGCCAAACTCTCTCTTTTCCTCTTTTCTTTCTTTCCTTTCTTTCCTTTCTTTCACGGCTCTGTATCTCTTTCTCCTCTTCACTTTCCACATTTTATTTCTTTTCTTTTATAACACACACACACACATATATATATATATATATATATATATATATATATATATATATATATATATATATATATATATTTATTAATATATAAGTGGTAACGTGGTCTAATTACCATATTGATCTAAATCTCTTATTTCGATTCTAAAACTTTCTTGACCCGTATTATCCGGTTAACGATCCGATGAGAACCAATAAATAATTTTTGCACTCAATAAATTTACCAGTCAAGTACTAAATTAATTTAATTGGGTTAACACCCAAATAATTCTACTAATTATTTTGAGGATGTTACATATTTTATACTGTCTAGATAAATTCAACAATTAATTAAACATGCTCTTTTATGTTATTTTACACTACCAGTTAATTCAAATGTTAATTTTACAAAACACTTCATTAGTTTTAAAAAGACCAAAACACCCTTAAACTAAAAAAATAATATATAATTAGTTAATTAATAAACTATTTTTTTTAAAAATTCTTAATTCTATTAAATAAATGTTGAATTTAGTTATTTAATTAAGTTATCAAAAAAATTTTAATTATCTAAATATTTATTTTAATAATTTAATATAATTAGTTAAATTTTTATTTTAGTTTGGGGTGAACAAATAAAGGGTAAAATTGAAATTGTATTAACTTAAGAGCCATTTCCACTTTCTTTCTTTCCACTCATGGAGAGAAGTCAAAGAGTACCGCATAAACTAATCTCCTCACTTTCTTTCTGTTACGGATTGGGCCTCAATGGCCAATCCACCAAAATGCCCAATAGCAAAGGGCCAAATTCAGCCAATGGTGGAGATTGCAGACCTAGATCCAATGGTCCTCCTTCACTCCAGCTACCTATAAATAAGCATTGAATGCTAGCATTAATGGTACACACTTTTCCTACACTCTTGCTTGTAATTGACTCACTCACTGACTTGATCGTCGGAGTGTCATTACAGGTACCACCCCACCTCGGATCGGAGCACCAACTCGGACTGACCAAGAACATAAGTACCAACTATCTCGGACCGGACTTCGTATCCAAGATCGGACACTTAGCCAGAGATACGGTACCGAACATTGGCGACCACAGTGGGAGGGTATTATACTCTAGTCTTTCCCCCAACCTCCTTGGTCAGCAATGGCTCCAGAATTACGACGGAGAAACGTCTCCAGCGTCGTGGTTAGACCCGACCAATAGCAAGAAACCCCCGAGGGGGTAGGAGTTACTCTCCCTCGCAGCTCGGCCCACGGCCGCAACTCGTCCAGAGCAATGGTTCCCTTAAGCTCCGCCAGGAACCAATTTCCACCTCCAGTCTAGACTGTCCCGGTACCGGTCGACGCTGTTCAACAGCTCGTCCAACTGCTGACAAGGCAAGTCGAGGTTGAACAACAAAGGAGTCAGCGTTACTCCCAACTGGAGGCTGAGATGGCCGAAATCCGGGCCCGAGACATCCCGTATCGGTCTTCTCCTCAAACCTACTCTCCCAGCAGAAGAACATCCAGTAAAAGACGTCATCGGTCTCCTGCTTGGAGGAGACACCACCATCGCTCGCCACCTCGCCAAAGAGGGAGACGAGGATCTGGAACTCCCCCAAGTGAGACTCAGGACGACACTCACTACCCCGAGGACTCTACTCACCAAAGCTCATCATTAGCATCTTCGTCCCCGAGGCGACGTTCTATAAGTCGGGGAAGTTACCCGAGGCATGAACGTCGGCATCTTCGGTCTCCCGGATCCTCTGTTCGACGCCCTATCGAGAGGCCTCCCGGATCCTCTGGTGCCTAAGCACTTAGAGAAGCCCCCGGAGGGTTTGAAGATGCGTGACGGGACTGGCGATCCCGATCGTCACCTAGATTACTTCGACATGATGATGCAATACCGGAATGTCCCGGAGGAGATCAAGTGCCGGATCTTCCCCCTTACCCTGGAAAAATTGGCTTTGGACTGGTTCAGAGCCCTCAAACCAAACTCGATATCCTCATGGGACCAACTTGCGAAACTCTTTTCGGCCCAGTTCGCCCACTCCAAGATGAAACCAAAGTCTCGGAAGGTCTTACAAGCCATCCGCCAAGGTGAGAACGAGTCTCTCTGGGACTACATCGAAAGATTCAATAAGGAAGCGGCTCAGGTCCGGAACTTGGACGATTCATTTCAACTGTTCTTCATGGAAGCCGGTCTTCGGGAGGGAAGTCTATTTCAGATTGATGTCGGTATAAACCAAACTGAGTCGCTTGCCGAGTTCCTCCAGCGATCTCAGAAGTACATTGATCATGAAGAGGGGGCGGTCGCAAGAAAGTCGGATGCCGACCCTGGAACGAGCAAGCCCCGGTATGAAAGAGAGGCCCTGGTGCGCCAGGTAGGGGAGGCCCGGTATGAAAGGGAGGCCCGGAACGACGGTAGACTCCGACCTCGGAACCGGCACCAGCAATATTCCGACCTTAATGAAACAAGGGCCAGGATTTTGGCGGAATGTATGAACGCTGAATTCAAGGAAGTCAAGTTCCCCGATCCGCTCCCACACAGGCCGGGGCAGAGATCCAACAAGTAATGCCGGTATCACCGGAGCAAAGGGCACGACACCAATCGATGCAATGCTTTGATGGATGACATTGAGGACCTGATTAAGAAAGGAAAATTGAGCCAATATGTGGCTAAAACACCCCGGCATGAGGCCGAGGTTAAGGAAGAGGAAGCCGATCCAAAGAGGAAGGGTAAAGCCCCACAAAAACGAGAAGAGAGCTCGGAGGATGAGCGCGATTTTTGAAAATCAAAGGGCCGACCTGTAATGATGGTCATCTCTGGAGGCTACCCCGTCGAAGCATCGGGCAGAACGATGAAAAGAAAGTGGAAGGAGGTCATGTGTGCTGCTTCCACCTCTGCAGTAAGCTCCGCCCCGGAGCGCCCACCCTTGGCGTTCGGCGACCGAGACTTACTGGATGGCAAGCCAAATAAGCACGTACCCCTTATAATCAGGGCAGTCATGGCCAACCACGAGATAAGAAGGATTTTGGTCGACCAAGGAAGCTCCGCTGATATCATCTTCATCGACCTTGTAAGAAAATTGCAGATCTCAGAGGAAGACTTCACCCTTTACAGAGGATCGGACCTTTCGGGCTTCAACGGGTCTCGAACTAAACCCCTCGGCTATCTGGAAATGATGGTCACCTATGGTGAGGAACCGCTAGAAAGAACGGTCAAGACCAAATTCTTGGTACTGCCATGCCCTTCGGTCTACAACTGCATCATCGGGAGACCGACCCTTGGAAGGCTCGGAGCTGTAACCTCGACGGTTCACCTGAAGATGAAGTTCTACTCTTTAAGTGACCAAATAATCACTCTTGATGCCGACCTAGAGTCCGCCCAAAGATGTTTTCATCTACATGTCAAGGAAGATAAGCAGGCCTCAGAAGAGGGGGGCCCCCATAGAAGCAGGAGCTCAGAAAAGCCCAAAGAAGAAAAGAACCGGTCAATCTGCCGAGGTCAACGTCACAGACCTCGATGCAAGGTATGATCCTGACAGCTCTGAGGAAGAGAGCGACGACGAGCTAGCACGGGAGCTGAAAAAGAAAATCAGGCGACCCCAACCTGATGGGCAGTTCATGCAGATCCATCTGGGAGAGGACCCGACCCAAACTGTCCAGATCGGATCCGATCTCCCCGAAGAAGTGAGAGCAAAGCTCACCCTCTGTCTGAAATCTCACGCCGATCGTTTCGCTTGGTCGGCAAAAGACATGCCCGGGATTCCCCCTGAAGTCGCCTATCACCAGCTGGCGGTTAACCCCGAGGCTAAGTGGGTCGCCCAACGCAAAAGATCTCAAAGCCAGGAGAAAGCAGCTGCTACGACCAAGGTCGTAGATGATTTAATTAAAGCTGATTTTGTAAAAGAAGTCAAGTACACAACTTGGCTTTCGAACCCTGTACTTGTTAAGAAAAGCAATGGAAAGTGGCGAATGTGCGTTGACTATACCGATCTTAATAAGGCCTGTCCTAAGGACACCTTCCCTATTCCTAGCATTGATCGGCTCGTCGATAATGCTTCAGGTTTTCGTTTACTATTGTTCATGGATGCTTATTCCCGATATAACCAAATCTCGATGTTTCCCCCCGACCAAGAGAAGACGGCCTTTATGACTGACCGCGGTAATTTCTGCTACTGGGTCATGCCATTTGGTTTGAAAAATGCGGGGGCGACCTATCAAAGGATGATGAACAAGGTGTTCCGAAAGCAGATCGGCCGTAACGTGGAAGTCTACCTCGACGATATGATCGCAAAAAGCGAAAGGGAAGACCTCCGCATAACCGACCTGGAAGAGATCTTTACTGAAATCCGAAGAAACAATATGAGGTTAAACCCGGAAAAATGCACTTTCGGGGTCCGGGCTGGATAATTCATCGGTTTCTATCTCACAGAAAGGGGCATTGAAGCTAACCTAGATAAATGCCGAGCTGTAACAGAGATTCGAACCCCATCCACCAAGAAAGAGCTCCAAAAACTCAACGGTATGATAGCTGCACTATCTCGCTTCATTTCCAACGCCGCCTTCAAATCACTCCCTTTGTTTAAACTGCTTAAGAAAGAAGCAACTTTCGAATGGACCCCGGAGGGAGACGAGGCCCTCTCCCAGCTCAAAAAGGTTTTGACCGAACCACCAATACTGACTCGGCCAAGCCCAGGGGAAGACTTATTCCTGTACCTAGCCATCTCAGATGAGGCTATTGGTGCCGTTCTTATCAGGGAAACAGAGGCTGGTCAAAGCCCGGTATACTTCGTGAGTAAAGCTTTGCATGGATCAGAAGTTAGATATCAGAGAATAGAGAAAATCGCCTTTGCTCTGCTAATCTCGGCACGCCGTCTCCGACCTTACTTCGTCGCTCATCAAATCGTGGTACGAACGAACTATCCGATCCGGCAGATCCTGGATCGACCCGACTTAGCAGGACGAATGATCAAATGGGCAGTAGAACTCTCCGAGTTCGGAATCAAATACGAAACAAGGCCGGCCATGAAAGCTCAGATACTTGCCGACTTTGTCACGGAGATGGCACCCACCGACCCGGAGGACGGGCTATGGACGCTCCATGTGGATGGGTCCTCAAATCCAAAAGGAAGTGGTGCAGGACTAATGCTCGAGAGCCCGTCGGGCGTTATAATCGAAGTTTCGCTCACGTTTGGGTTCCCCACCTCAAACAACCAGACGGAATACGAGGCATGCATAGCTGGACTCCGGCTTGCTATCGACCTCCGAGTTTCCCGACTTTCCCTAAATACCGACTCATTATTGGTAGTCTCTCAAATAGGGAAACAGTACGAAGCCAAAGATCCGATCTTGCAGAGGTATTTAACCCGTGTGCGGGAGTTGCTCTCCTTTTTCGCATTCACGGAGGTTAAACACGTTCCGAGAACAGAAAATATCAGGGCGGACATTCTTTCCAAGCTCGCCAGCACCAAAATTCCAGGGAACCACCGGTCAATAATCCAGAAAACACTGAGCAAGCCGAGCATAATCCCAAACCCGGAAGCCAATTTTTCTGTCAATGTGGTTGAGGAAAGCAAGGGTTGGATCTCGCCATTAATGGATTACATCAGATCGGGGGACGAGCCTCCGGACTCAAGCAAAGCCAGGATCCTCCGGAGGAAGGCCTCATCTTTTTCCATAATCGATGGAAATCTCTACAGAAGAAGCTTGTCCGCGCCGCTGTTAAAATGCGTTGAAGGAGGAGAGGCGGACTACGTCTTGGCCGAGATCCACGAGGGAATCTGTGGGCAGCACCTTGGAGGTCGGTCTCTAGCTCGGAAGGCATTAAGAGCAGGATATTTCTGGCCAACCATGGAGACCGATGCAAGAAACTATTTCAAGAAATGCAGCAAGTGTCAAATCCACGCCAAGGTCCACGTAGCACCTCCTACGGAGCTCACCAGCCTCAGCTCGCCATGGCCATTTGCATGGTGGGGAATAGATCTCCTAGGACCATTCCCAACTGCCCCCGGCCAGATCAAGTACCTAATAGTGGCGGTGGATTACTCCACAAAATGGATCGAAGCCGAGCCTCTAGCCGTCATCAGCGCAAAGAACTGCATCAAGTTCTTCAAAAAGAATATAATGACTAGATTCGGGATTCCCGAGGTAATAATCACTGACAACGGAACCCAGTTCGCCGACAAAGGCTTCAGAAAACTCATGTCCGACCTCCAAATCAAGCACCGGTTCACCTCGGTAGAACACCCGCAAACGAACGGACAGGCAGAAGCCGCCAATAAAGTTCTCCTCAATGGATTGAGAAAGCGGCTCGATGAAGCGAAAGGAAACTGGGTTGAAGAGCTACCCTATGTGCTATGGGCCTACAGAACCACCCCGCAGAGCTCAACAGGGGAAACCCCTTTTCGGCTTTCGTACGGGACGGAGGCGGTAATCCCGGTAGAGATCGGGAAGCTGAGCTGGAGGACGCTCCACCCGAAGTCTCTGGAGGACAATAGTCCGGCGTTAAAAGAGAACCTCGACCTCGTCGACGAGGTCCAAGGCCAGGCTTCCCTCAAAGAAGCAATAATAAAACAGAGGGTAGCAGCACGATATAACTCGAAAGTGATCACCAGGGACCTGGAGGTCGGTGATTTAGTGTTACGAAGAGCCGACGTCGGTTTGAAGAACGCCGCACAAGGCAAGCTCGCCCCCAATTGGGAAGGACCTTACCCGGTTTTATCCAAAACTGGTAAAGGTGCCTACGAGTTGGAGACCTTGGCGGGGAAGTACTACAGTTGATATCAATTGCTTTATCAAAGAAACGGTGTCTACCGATGTTATCACCTATTTTATCTCTTTTTAGCTGACCGAGGTTGTCACTACCCTAAGGGGCGAGTTCGATCTGGGCCGAGTCCCTGTAAACTGCCCCGAAGGCGGCCATCGTTACGCAAACAAACCAGTCGGCCAAGTTTGCCACTACCCTAAAGGGCGAGTTCGATCTGGGCCGAGTCCCGGTAAACTGCCCCTAAGGCGACGCTTACCACTTGAGCGAATCTAACGCAAGTGCACAAATTTAAAAGGCCGAGTCCCGGTAAACTGCCCCTCAGACGACGCTTACCACTTGAGCGAATCTAACGCAAGTGCACAAATTTAAAACAACAGAATAAAGCTCAACCGAGGTAGATGAAACCGGAAGCGCATTAAATTAAATTTCGATTACAAATGATCCCGGATACGGCCGGGTCCTATAGTTCAAAAAGATGGTGAAATGTTACAAATTCCGGTTCTGCTCGGAACCCGGAGCTTTTCTCCCCCACCGGTTCCACCCGGAACCCAAAAAACAACGAATCCAGAGCTGTCTTATCAACACGAGTCACGGCAAGGAAGGGCGAGGGTAAATGACCTCAAACTCTTCAGAGTCAGGACTGGGCTTGACGATCCGCCCGATCCAAACGAAGAATCTCCCGATCCAAAGGCAAAGATGGATGGATAACGGCGACCTGAGCAAGCACCTTTTCGTAACTCTCCCCAGCCACATCCATAGCCATCTGGGCCACCTCGACCATCTCATTCTCCGCAGCCTCGGCTTTGGCGCGTGCCTCCTGGAGTTCTTTTTCCAACTCAGCAATCCGAGGCGAGGAATCCACGCTGGTCCCAACTTGGGCCTGTCTTGCTTTCTGGATATCGGCCTCGAGCTTAGAAATCCGAGCCTTTAGGGAGGAAACCACCTCCTCAGACTGCCTCCCTTGGCTCTCAAGATCTGAGATACGGACCTCATGCTCCATGCACAGATTAAGGGCAGAGTCCCTCTCCTTTTCAAGCTTATCCGCCACCGCCTTAAGCGCGGTCTGGTCCTCTTGAGACTTCAAAAGAGTTGAGGACAGCACCTCGTATTTTTTCTGAAGCTCCACCCGGGTCTTCCTTTCATTATCTCTCTCTGCTAGGGCCCCTGAAATAGCGGAACAAGAAAGTCAGGAACGGAAGTAACCAAAAGAAAAATCAAATAGAACACCCCGGAACTTGGTGTTACCTTCCGCCTGATTCTCGGCTTCGACCCTTTGAAGCTTGGACACATCGGCCAGATGCCGAAATAACCTGAGAGCGACCTCGACCGGGTCAACCCGGGAATCCTCCACGTGCTTCTGCAAGAAATCGGCATCAAACGAAATACTGGAAGACCTCGAAGTTCGGTGCTTCCCATGACGACTTTTCTTGGAAGCCCGGGTAGAACCGGCTCGACCTGGCTATCTCTGCTGCTCCGGAGCATAGGAAGTAGAGGCAGGGTCCGTTTGCGGCAAGGGACGTTGCCTTTTCCGATGTAAAAGATCAGCCGCCTGATCTTCTACACCAGCCAAGCTGGCCTCCGTGATTGTATTGATCGGAACGACATCAACGGGCTTTTCCTGCTGAACCCCGGCTTTCCTTTCCGCAATAGCCGCCAAGCGGGAGAACTTGTCAGGTCCCATGCTATCTGCGAAGTAAGGAAAATAAACAATGTTAAAAGAAACGGCAGTCAAAAAATTATGGGCGGGATTGTCTGTCAAAAACCTACCAAGCACGGCGCCACTTGAGACTTAGATCCAGCCCCAACCAATCGGGCTACATCAACCCCGAATTTTTTGGGGTCTCGGTAGATAATCAGGTCAGCGAAATTCGTCAAGATCGCCAGCGAGTCCTGATCAACTGGGGATAGCCGGCTTAAGTTGACAGTGTAGGAGTGAGGTCGCCGATTGAAATGAGAAAGAGACCACCCTATTTGAAACTTAGTGGACTCCAGTGATTCCCCATCCGCAGCATATTGACCGACGTGCCTCACTGCCTCCTCGTTCACAGGCTCAACAAAAAAGTACTTGTTCTTCCAGTTCTTCAAGGAATCGGAATAGGGCATGAAAATCTTTATACCCCTCCTAGCCCGAAAGCTCACGTGCTCCCACCAATCCTTGGTGCCGTCCTCATGCCTCCGGTTGACCTCAAAAAGGTAGAAGAACAGGTCACAGGAGATTGGCCTCCCCAAATGAATGCACATCAGCTCGAAAGCCCGGAGGAACGCCCATGAGTTGGGATGAAGTTGAGAAGGAGTGAGGTTCAAGATTCCCAAGACCTCTTGCTGGAAGGCGGTGAAAGGGGGGCTAATATGCATATCGAGGATCGTCACCCCATACATGACAAATTTCAAAGCTTTTGGCCAGACAGCTACTTGTTGACCTTCGGCCATCCCCTCCACGTTCCAGACCTGATCCTTCCTGGAAACACGCTTGACAAGGAAACTCATGTCATCCCCGGTCCTGTAGACGGACTGAATCCCCCTCAACGTCTCCGACACCCATGAGTACTCCCGAGGAACATTGAGAGGTTGGGACAAGGGAACATTAACCGGCCCGACTCCGGCGCGGGGGTATTGATCGGAATCACCTCCCTCATGCACGGGATCCCCGTGATGTCCAAGTCCGTCTTCATTATTGCGACTCTCAGCAACCTCTGCTTCACTGTCATCGGAGCTCCAGCTAGTACTTTCCTGTTCTTCATAATCAGGCTCGGCGTCAGACCCCTCCGAGTCAAGGACCACTACCTCGGTATTATCTTCATCCGCCAGCTCGTTACTGGGAACCCCGGGAGAGTGGTCTTCAGCATGAAAACTCAAAGGAGCAGAGCCCAAATCATCTTAAACCTCGGGAACAACCGACCCGGGTGGACTAGTGCGAACTTCTACCGACTCTCCAGCACCGGAAGCCATTGCTTTTGCAAGGGTAGGGCGATCTGAGTTAGCAACCCGACGGGTTTGTTTTGTCCTCGCCAGATCGAACCTGCAGAAATGGGGGCTTGACGAGTCAGGTTGATACTTAAACAGTGGGTCCACAACCAAGTCGGAACCCGACCTGACGACCCCCACTCTGTATCAATAAATACGGGTTCTGAGAGAACCCGACTATGAACTAAAGCCGGAAGCAATAAATAAGAGAAGGAAACTAACCTTGTGAAAGAGGAAGCTCGTCAACGCTTGAAACTGGTCACAAACTGCAAAGGTCTCACCGAGACTCACCACGGAACTCTGAAAGGCGAAGTCAACTCCGGAACGAGCATAAGATCGGGAGCGGAGTAATTCTCAAAAAACAGTCCAAAGTAAGAGAGGTCCCCTCTCCTATTTATAGGAACCAAGAAGGCCTCAGATGGGCCTGGGCCTAGGCTACGCGTCCCATCGCTAGCCCCTAGGCAGGCGCGTCGTTCCAAGCGCCATCATTACCCCAATCATCCTCGAACGACGCGTTCCATCAATGACCTCATTGGCTGGCACAGAAATCAAGACACAACTATAATCGGAACGCTTCCAATCCCTCGGCTCGCCCCGGTCTTATGATCCCGCCATGACAGGAGTCTCTCAAAAATGGACAGCCTCGAGTCACTAGACGCGACCTGAGTCCCTCAGCTCGTCCCGGTATGACGTGAGTCTCTCACTCCGGAGTTTGGGGACGACACGAACTCTAAAGCATCAAGTCTAGCTCGCCTTAAGGCGACCAGACTTGGGGGGCTACTGTTACGGATTGGGCCTCAATGGCCAATCCACCAAAAGGCCCAATAGCAAAGGGCCAAATTCAGCCAACGGTGGAGATTGCAGACCTAGATCCAATGGTCCTCCTTCACTCCAGCTACCTATAAATAAGCATTGAATGCTAGCATTAATGGTACACACTTTTCCTACACTCTTGCTTGTAATTAACTCACTCACTGACTTGAACGTCGGAGTCTCATTGCAGGTACCACCCCACCTCGGATCGGAGCACCAACTCGGACTGACCAAGAACATAAGTACCAACTATCTCGGACCGGACTTCGTATCCAAGATCGGACACTTAGCCAGAGATACGGTACCGAACACTTTCTATTTTATTTCTCTCTTAAATGAAACAATAAAAAATCACTTTCCCTTTTTCCTTCCTCTCTCTTCTCTTTTTCTCTACTACCAAATGTACCCTTAAAGCATTACCCTGCTTGAAGTTAAAAATCTAAAAACAGATTTGACAAAAAAAATTTAGAAAAATATATAAAAATCTCTGCAGTATCTAATATAGAGTAACTTTACGAGATAAAATGACATATTTTACAAATAAGATAAAACACTTTAAATTATAGTAACAATAACACAATGTTTAGTAACTTATAAGTGTTTTGGTGTCCGAGGAAGCACCAGGAGCAACAACGAGCTAATGAACAAGATCACCAAGATATTTGCATATCACATCTCCGCTAAAACCTTAAGGGTGTGTTTGGGAGTTTTGAGGGTAGGGGAGAGGAGATCTCGACAAAAATAGGAAGGATGAAAGACAAATGGAAGGAAGGATGTACCATCAACTTTCAATTGAGAGTTTATTTTTCTTCATAAAATCAATTCCCCCCAAATTTGAGGAACCTCAAAAAAATGTATTGAAGGAGGGTTTGGAGGGCTTAGACAAACTCTTAAAATCATTTACATTCTTTTATAATAGGCTTAAAATAAAAAATATATTAATCATAAGCTTTCTCTTATCACTGTCTACAAATGAAAAATTAGTTCAATTATTTTTTGAATTGATTTGTAATCTGAATAGGTGCTTGAACTTGATGGGCACGAAGAGGAGTGTTGTAACACCCCGGTATTTCTATCTACTAAAAATACCCAAATGCACATTAGTAACACATCAGAGATATATTTCCTGCTTAGACACTGAACATCACTATAAATTTTTCGCTGAATAAAACCCAAACAGTCTTATTTACAACAAGACAATATGGTTCTCAGGCCATATACCATCAGCAATTATAGTATTCAGTATCATACAAGAAAGCGGAAGAAAGATATACCTTAAATACATAATGCTCTAGTATACAGACAACAGAACGGAAATAAGCTTAAACATAAAGCTAGGCTATCAGCAACCAGTCCGAGCTCAACCCACTCGTGCCTCTTGGATTTCCGTTGTCCCTGTGTCTCTGTAAAACAACAACATTTAAACAGTGAGATACAATCTCAGTGAGTTTTACCGAGACCCCTACTAACACTCTCGGTTCAGTTGTTAGTTCTTTTATAGCTTAACACGACACCGACTGCAAAACGTTGCTACTCCCGGTATGTCGCAAAAGAAACAAAGTACGGCACCGACTGCAGAACATTGCTAATCCCGGTGTATCGCACAACAAACACAGTACGGCACCGACTGCAGAACATTGCTAATCCCGGTGTATCGCACAACAAACACAGTACGGCACCGACTGCAGAACATTGCTAATCCCGGTGTATCACACAATAATCTTTAACATAACACCGACTGCAGAACATTGCTAATCCCGGTGAACCCCCCTACCAATAGTACATTCTCCCATTGGCATGGAGCCTAGGGAAGGGGATCATGACTGCCCCGCCTAGTATGTTACACATGGGTCGTCACCCAACTCGATATACTATATACGTATATCTACAATACTATGAACCCACGGTCCATCAAATCAGACAATCAATGAAACACTTTAATCCACATTTGCACTCTAGTTGACCACTTTTCGACACAATTTTCAATATCAAAAACAGTTTATTTTAGCCTTAAAAATAGACTATTCAGTTAGGCCTCTGAACAAGCTTTCAAACGCATCTTAGAACACCTCAATCGGGTTCCCGGATCAAAAGTTATCGCGAAACGAAAAACAGTGTTTGGTTGCTGAAAATCTGCAAAGTGGCGCGCGAGTGGCGCGTGGCACGCAAGTGGCGCGCGAGCTGACAGTAGGATCTGTCAAGTGGCGCGCGAGTGGCGCGCGGCGCGCAAGTGGCGCGTGGACTGACAGTAGGGGGGTCTGTCAAGTGCAGAATTTGGCGGTTTCGCGCGAAAACCGCGATTCCGCTTAACTCCGATTCTTGTTCCGATTAAAAACAGTTCAAACAACCATAAAAACAGATTCAATCAATGTCACACAATCAATCAAATCAATCAAAAACTCAATCTAAACGAATTTCATCAAAATACGATTTATTTCGAAATAACGGTTTTCGACTCAAAATCTTTCGAAACCAAATCACCCAAAAATTCCATTTCAACACGACACAACTCGAGACTCGCTCCGATCGATTCCTAACCCGAAACAGACAATATCAAGTAATATTCCAGACCAGCGAAAGCGATAAAACGATCAGTCAATTAATTCGAAAAACAAAAATCCTAAACGTGAGTAGAACTCACCCTTGAAGCGTGAACCACAATCGAGCCGAATTCACCGAGTAACCACACGAACATTCCCCGCTCCGGCGACACCCAATCCGCTTCCAAAGCTTTCCACTCGATCGCGAAACCTCTTTTTGACCGAAATACCGAATTCTTGGAAATCTTCCATGAACACTATTCATCATCTTCAAGCTCAAAATCACTATTCATCCAAAAACCCCAAATTTGGATTCTCAAACCCTAACTCTCCCAACCTTCCAATCGAACATCAATCCGCTTTCCACCTTCATCGGGTTGCCTTCTAATCATCCGTAAACCATCACAATCATCATCAAAAACCGAAATCCTTCCCCAAAATCTTCAATATTCGAAAATGGCAAAGTGAGAGAGAGTGAGTTGATGATGAAAATCTTGGTACCAAACCGAAGAGGAAGTAACGCTGAGCATTTTTCGTGTTGGACGGAAGTCGTTTTGATGAGCCTAACCTTCCCCTTTTTCCTCTTCTTCCTCCTCACCCTTTCTTTCTCTCTTCTTCTCCTTTTCTCCTCTCCTCCCTGTTTCTCGCCTCCTCTTTCTTTCCTTTCTTTCTTAATTTAATTCTTTCTTTTCTCCTCACTCACTCACACGCATACATATATATATATATATATTTATTAATATATAATTGGTAACGTGGTCCAATTACCATATTGATATAAATCTCCTATTTCGATTCCGAAACTTCCTTGATCCGTATTATCCGGTTAACGATCCGATGACAATCAATAAATAATTTTAGCACTCAGTAAATTTACCAGTCAAGTGCTAAATTAGTTTAATTGGGTTAACACCCAAATAATTCTACTAATTATTTTGAGGATTTTACATTTTCCCCAACTTGAAAGAATTTTGTCCTCAAAATTTCGCTAAGTCTTTCATCCGACTAACCGAGAATCGACATTCTCAAAAAGGTCTTAAGTTGCTGGAACACAATCCTTAGTTAACGAGATAAGGGTAGGGACTCTTCCCAAGTTGGCACATCAATCTCCAAGTATGATCCACTACTACCTTGATATGAACTCTCTGGTCACGAATCAACATGAGAAACTCCTCTTTCGCCTACATAGGCTCGGCGCCGCGTTCGAAAACACTTCCGAAGCTTCATACCTCAATTGCTCCCCAACTTGATTAATCCAAATCAAAGTATTCCTCGGTAGAGGTAAAAATAAGTACGATTTCCTCAAAGGGTGTAGACACGTTCTCCGCAAATTTTCTAAAAATCCATAACAGTTCTCGTACATACCGATAATGTGACGAAAAAGTCACTTGTGACACTTCTTGACTCGCCCCCAAGATTTCGAGATAATACTTCTCGAAAGAAGATGAAATGAGGATTTACCAGAAACGTTTATCTTAAACATAGAAATAAACCACGGGGACATCAAATAAATTGAACGTAATGAAAATCACCTCAGTTGTTCTCCAAACAACTATCAAACAGAACTCAGAGCTCCTTTCCGAATTAGTCAATAGCGTTGAGAGCTTCCCCTCAACCTAAGTAATCCTCCTAGGATTTTCCTCCTCAATCATATTCTATTAGCCTCTTAATTCGTCCCCAAAATTAACTTTAGCATGCGGGTTTTCACAAAAACGATTTTTTCAAAACTATTACACCGCACGCCAAGCTTCACTTCGGAAATTTCTGTCACTTATAAGCAGATCCATCAATTAATCCTTTGATGGTTATTCGCAACGTGAAAACAGTCAGCAGTTACCTCATTTACATATTCGTATTCACGTTCGACTTGTCAAACGGAATCTCATAATACTATCTCATTGTTAACCTTCACAAAGGAGAGGTTAACAAACTAATACCTCTGCTTTATATTCCGTACACCCTGGAACAGAATATAAACTTCGGTGTGCTTCCTCTAACACTTGCCTTTTATTGTTCTCATCATCGGCCGCACAGATTCTACCGTTGAAACAACTGACTCCATCACTATCCATAGTAAAATCTGGAAATACCTTTTGTGATTGTAGCTTCACATCAACTTCCTATGCTAAGCGTATAGAATCCCTTAGGGAACTAGAGATTCTCATATGGCTCAACACTAACAAGTTCCTCCTTGATCTTGAATTCAGATTTAAGTCTCTAAAAGACTCTGATAATTCCATCTCATGCATCAATAAACCCAGCCATGTGGATGGACTTCCTACTCAGTGCATCAGTTACAACACTGGCCTCTCTTGAAGGCTACATCAACACGAATTTATAATCCTCCAGAAACTCAACACACTTCTCTGTCTGCTATTCAGTTCTTTTTGATCAAACAGATACTTTAAACTTTTGTGATCACTAAAGGCATCGAAACAAGACCCATATAGGTAACGTCTCCAAATCTTCAGTGCGTACACAATAGCTGCCAACTCCCAAATTATTAGTCGGATAATTCCCTCCACGAGTCTTCAATTGCCTGGATGTACAAGCTACCACCTGTTGATTCTGCTTGAGAACAGATCCTAAACCCTTCCCTGAAGCGTCATCGAAAATTTAAAATTCCAATGACGGATCCGGAAGAATAAGGATTGGAGCAGAAGTCAAAATCTTCATCTCTTGAAAACATTCTTCACAATCGGCATCCCACGTAAACGGATGACCCTTACGAGTTAACCGAGTAAGTGGACAACTAACTGTGAGAACCCTTTAACAAATCTCTTATAGTAACCGGCTAGACCCAGAAACTTTTGATCTCTGCGACTTACGTTGGTCACTCCCATTCAACACCGCTTCCTTCTTACTGGGATCTACAGAAACTCCCGACTTGGGAAATCACCTGTCCCAAAGACTTTACTCTGGCACCCAAAAATCACACTCCGTAGGTTTCAAGTACAACTTACTTTCTCGGGGTACTTTCAGAACAATGCGGAGATGTTGGACATGCTCCTCAATGGTCTTCGAGTACATCAAGATACCATCAATGAAAACGACTACAAATTGATCTAGGTACGTGTGGAAAACTCAGTTCACGTATCCACGAATACCGCTGGAGCATTAGTCAAACCGAAGGGCATCACTACGAACTCGTAATGTCCATACCTAGTACAGAAAGCTGTCTTCGGAATATCTAAGGCTCTAACTTTTATTTGATGATATCCTGACCTCAGATCAACTTAGAAACACTGCAGCACCTCAAATTGCTCAAGTAAATCGTCTATCCTTGGTAAGGGATATTTATTCTTGATCGTCACTTTGTTGAGTAGACGATAATCAATGCACAATCTCATGCTACCATTTTTCCTTTTGACTAACCACACCAGAGCACTCCTTAGCGAAGTACTCGGTCGAATGAATTTCTTTAACATCGACTCTTCAAGTTGAGACTCCATTTCCTTTAATTCTAAAGAAACATTCAATAAGAAACAATAGATATTGATCCCGTGCCAGGAACCAATTCTATAGTAAACTCTACCTCTCGCTCTGGAGGTTCAGAAGAAACTTCATCGTGAAAACATCCAGAAAGTCATTCACACCTGAATGTTCGTCAAATCTAATCTAATTTCAGTGGATGCAGATAACGTACTAAGATGTGCTTCCGCACCTTGGAAAGAAGATTGACCGTCTTAGGTGGACTAGGTAACCGCTTCAGAATTTGTCCTAGACAATTCAACTGATTCTGAAGCGAAGCTGATAGTTGATTAACACAGTCGATTGCAACATGATTTGTAGTAATCCAATTCATACCCAAAATGGTGTCCACAATTCTCATAGGCAAACAATAAATTCTACAACAAAATTTCTGCCTCCTACGACAAGTAGACAATTCTATACAAAGATTAGGTCTGGACACGATCCTTAGCAGCAGTTAAGATAGTTATCGGCTCGGATAGCGATGATAAGGCTGATCCCAACCGATTCACATATGATTGTGCTGTAAAACAATGGGTTGCACCCGAATCGTGTAATATACTAACAGAGTTATTGAAAACTGATCTCATACCCCTCAGTGGATTGTCTGCAGTTGTAACTGCCTGAGCATCCAAAGTGTTGACGCATCCTTGCCTTCGAGCTGCTTGTAACCCTTGGAACTCTTCCTTGCTGGGCACTCTTTACCATAGTGACCCTCTACATTACTATAATAGCACCGATTAGATCTTCGCTTGCAATTACCACTGGGAGGCTTTCCTTAGTTAGAACACCTTCTGACCTTTGAAGAATCAAAGAATTGCATCTGCTTTTCCTTCGATGAAATTATCTTAGGACTTTGCATTCAGAGTTGATAATTCAACTACCTTCCTTCTTTTCCCATACTCCCTATGAGATCATCCTCGGCGACATAGGCTGATTGCACTAAGGCAACATAATTGGTAATAGTATAAGAACTGAGACCCTAAGTCATAAAAGCACTATGGCCCTTCTTATACATCTGCATTCTCCATTCGACATCCGGAGCTTACTTTATCACTTGGTAAAACTGAAACAACTTTCCAAACTTAGCGGTGTATCCTTCCACCGTCATGTCACCTTTCCTGAGGATGCACCGGTTGGAGATTCCGGTTTTGGTCGAGGACTGCGTCTTGATCATCCAACCATAATTCCGCTTATGATGCACCAAGTATTAAGTTGATCAGGCTCAATGTCTCTTAGCATCACAAGTGTAATTACAACCAGGACTAACAAGGAATCGACTAAACCCTAAACTAAGTCCGACTAGGTCGAACTGCTCTGATACCAACTGTAACACCCCGGTATTTCTATCTACTAAAAATACCCAAATGCACATTAGTAACACATCAGAGATATATTTCCTGCTTAGACACTGAACATCACTATAAATTTTTCGCTGAATAAAACCCAAACAGTCTTATTTACAACAAGACAATATGGTTCTCAGGCCATATACCATCAGCAATTATAGTATTCAGTATCATACAAGAAAGCGGAAGAAAGATATACCTTAAATACATAATGCTCTAGTATACAGACAACAGAACGGAAATAAGCTTAAACATAAAGCTAGGCTATCAGCAACCAGTCCGAGCTCAACCCACTCGTGCCTCTTGGATTTCCGTTGTCCCTGTGTCTCTGTAAAACAACAACATTTAAACAGTGAGATACAATCTCAGTGAGTTCTACCGAGACCCCTACTAACACTCTCGATTCAGTTATTAGTTCTTTTATAGCTTAACACGACACCGACTGCAAAACGTTGCTACTCCCGGTATGTCGCAAAATAAACAAAGTACGGCACCGACTGCAGAACATTGCTAATCCCGGTGTATCGCACAACAAACACAGTACGGCACCGACAACAGAACATTGCTAATCCCGGTGTATCGCACAACAAACACAGTACGGCACCGACTGCAGAACATTGCTAATCCCGGTGTATCGCACAATAATCTTTAACATAACACCGACTGCAAAACATTGCTAATCCCGGTGAACCCCCTACCAATAGTACATTCTCCCATTGGCATGGAGCCTAGGGAAGGGGATCATGACTGCCCCGCCTAGTATGTTACACATGGGTCGTCACCCAACTCGATATACTATATACGTATATCTACAATACTATGAACCCACGGTCCATCAAATCAGACAATCAATGAAACACTTTAATCCACATTCTATAAAATCCAAGTTCACACTCGCACTCTAGTTGACCACTTTTCGACACAATTTTCAATATCAAAAGCAGTTTATTTTAGCCTTAAAAATAGAATATTCAGTTAGGCCTCTGAACAAGCTTTCAAACGCATCTTAGAACACCTCAATCGGGTTCCCGGATCAAAAGTTATCGCGAAACGAAAAACAGTGTTTGGTTGCTGAAAATCTGCAAAGTGGCGCGCGAGTGGCGCGTGGCACGCAAGTGGCGCGCGAGCTGACAGTAGGATCTGTCAAGTGGCGCGCGAGTGGCGCGCGGCGCGCAAGTGGCGCGTGGACTGACAGTAGGGGGGTCTGTCAAGTGCAGAATTAAGCGGTTTCGCGCGAAAACCGCGATTCCGCTTAACTCCGATTCTTGTTCCGATTAAAAACAGTTCAAACAACCCTAAAAACAGATTCAATCAATGTCACACAATCAATCAAATCAATCAAAAACTCAATCTAAACGAATTTCATCAAAATACGATTTATTTCGAAATA
The DNA here is from genome assembly GCA_039519185.1 of Astragalus membranaceus. NCBI lineage: Eukaryota > Viridiplantae > Streptophyta > Magnoliopsida > Fabales > Fabaceae > Astragalus > Astragalus membranaceus. The sequence goes on along the minus strand of CM076850.1, from coordinate 79,693,671 downwards.
ACGGTTTTCGACTCAAAATCTTTCGAAACCAAATCACCCAAAAATTCCATTTCAACACGACACAACTCGAGACTCGCTCCGATCGATTCCTAACCCGAAACAGACAATATCAAGTAATATTCCAGACCAGCGAAAGCGATAAAACGATCAGTCAATTAATTCGAAAAACAAAAATCCTAAACGTGAGCAGAACTCACCCTTGAAGCGTGAACCACAATCGAGCCGAATTCACCGAGTAACCACACGAACATTCCCCGCTCCGGCGACACCCAATCCGCTTCCAAAGCTTTCCACTCGATCGCGAAACCTCTTTTTGACCGAAATACCGAATTCCTGGAAATCTTCCATGAACACTATTTATCATCTTCAAGCTCAAAATCACTATTCATCCAAAAACCCCGAATTTGGATTCTCAAACCCTAACTCTCCCAACCTTCCAATCGAACATCAATCCGCTTTCCACCTTCATCGGGTTGCCTTCTAATCATCCGTAAACCATCACAATCATCATCAAAAACCGAAATCCTTCCCCAAAATCTTCAATATTCGAAAATGGCAAAGTGAGAGAGAGTGAGTTGATGATGAAAATCTTGGTACCAAACCGAAGAGGAAGTAACGCTGAGCATTTTTCGTGTTGGACGGAAGTCGTTTTGATGAGCCTAACCTTCCCCTTTTTCCTCTTCTTCCTCCTCACCCTTTCTTTCTCTCTTCTTCTCCTTTTCTCCTCTCCTCTCTGTTTTCGCCTCCTCTTTCTTTCCTTTCTTTCTTAATTTAATTCTTTCTTTTCTCCTCACTCACTCACACGCATACATATATATATTTATTAATATATAATTGGTAACGTGGTCCAATTACCATATTGATCTAAATCTCCTATTTCGATTCCGAAACTTCCTTGATCCGTATTATCCGGTTAACGATCCGATGACAATCAATAAATAATTTTAGCACTAAGTAAATTTACCAGTCAAGTGCTAAATTAGTTTAATTGGGTTAACACCCAAATAATTCTACTAATTATTTTGAGGATGTTACAAGTGTGCTGATCCTTTCACAAAAGATGGATCAATTGACTGTTATGGAAGCCAAGCAAGAAAAGATAAGACTGGTGGATGGAGCAGTGCTATATTGTTGTTAGGTACTCGAACACCTCGAGATTTTCAATTTTTTATTGTTATTAGTGCGCAGTATCTATCGAATTTGATACTATTTATTTTATTAATTATTATGGGTTTGAGATTATCTCACACTTTGATACTCAAGAGTAACAATTCAAAACTCGTACAAAACTCAAGTATATTTAAAAAATTTATTAATGATTGAATTGTAAAATTGAGACAGTGAATCAAGGACTAGTTGCATTGGCTTTCACCGGTGTGGAAGTAAATTTGGTTCTCTATGCAAAGTTAGTAATGAGACAGACTAATGCTGAAGCTTCAACAACATTTAGCAGTTGGATGGGCAGTACATATTTCTTCTCTTTGATTGGAGCCTTTCTTAGTGACTCATACTTGGGAAGATACCTAACTTGCATTCTATTTCATGTTATCTTTAACATCGTAAGTAATATCTTGCCTAAATATTTACATTCAACTATATTAAGACTTTTCTATTATCTCTGGTCTACTATTATTTCTGGTCTACTTTATAAGAGACAATGCAGTTTTTAGTTCATCGAATACTTGATGTAGTATTCCTGTTCTTTTTTGTTAAGATAAATTTGAGATTAAAAAACTGTAGTGTCTCATAGAAAGTGGACTAGAGGTAGTATTTCTTTTCTTTTTTTTTAAGATAAATTTAGGAATTGTTGTCATATTCCAAGTGGCAATGCTACAAGTTTAGAGTTTTTGTCTCCCGTATTTTTTGTGAATTTGATCTCCATACTATCTAAATTGTTTTTTGTCCTCTAAAAGTGATAAGTCGCAGGAAAAAGTGAAAAAAGTCTATTTTTTTTGTAATCAAAAGAACACAAGGAAGAGTATAGACGCGGATTTAGAAAGAATTTTATTTTTTTTTAATTTGGGGAAGGGGCAATTTTATTAATTAAAGTGGCAATGGCCTAGAGGGGATTTGAAGTCAGACACCTTGAAGATACAAGACTAAACTACTAAGTGTGATTTAGAAATATAATTATTGGGAGACAAAAGAAACAATTGAAGCCAAAATTTTGCTATATATACAATTCCTTCCATCCTTTTCTTGTGGCAAAGTTAGACAAGAACAATATGTATTCATTTATTGAACATCAAAACTATATTAGTTTTACAAATTCTGAAGTTCTATTTTCTTTTTATTTATGCAGGGATTAGTGGTATTATCATTGTCTACTAAGTTCCTTTTAAAGCCCCATGGTTGGGGAAAAATTGGAGTGGTATGCGAACCTCACGCACCAATTCAAGTTGCAATACTTTACATATCTGTTAAAGAAGTGGTGCAAATTTCTAGATTTCTCTATTGAAGTCTAGATCAAAGATATTCTAGAAATTACCATTACATGTACTAAGTAAAAGAATCTAGAATATTCTATGTAAATATCAAAAGAGAAAAACCTAGAAGCTACAAGTACAAGATAAATCTAGAATATATTAGAGATGCTAATCATGTAGAATTATCTAGAACCATCCTCAAGCACCTATAAATAGGCAAGCTTGGGAGCATTTGTAATCAAGTCATTTGTGACCAATTTGAGAGCAATACAACTATTCATTTGCTCCAAACATCACACTACTAATTAACTACTATCGTCTTCCAACTATCAAGTAAAGCCTTATCTACTATCCAACTATTTACTAAACTAGCATTACTACCTCAAATTTTAACAGTGGTACCAGAGCTACGTTCGGTCATATACTGGGCATAGATAAACTATCCAACTACCAATTAAAAATCACTACCCTCACTCTACACTACTTCCATATTTTTTCTTAGCCAATGGCTAACAACACCCAATCATCATCTAATATCCAAGTCCCTCCTTTTTCCGGTGAAAACTATGATTTTTGGAGCATTAAAATGAAGACATTTTTTTGCTCCCAAGATCTATGGAAAGTTGTGGAAGAAGGATTTACTACTCCCGCAGATACTTCAACTCTTACTGCAGCTCAAAGGAAAGAGTTGAAGGAAAATAGGCAAAAAGATTCAAAGGCGCTATATTACTTGCAGCAAGCCGTGGGTGACTCTATTTTTCCGAGGATAATGGGAGCTTCTAGTGCCAAGGATGCATGGAGTACACTACAGGAGGAGTTTCAAGGAACCGCCAAGGTACGTGCCGTCAAACTCCAAAGTCTAAGGCGTAAGTTTGAATTATTAAATATGAAGGAATCTGAGACCGTACAAGACTATTATACTAAGATAAAAGAAATTGTTTCTAAAATGAGAGCCTACGGGGAAAATATTCTCGACAAAAGAATTGTTGAGAAAATTCTAGTTTCTATTCCCTGTAAGTATGATCCAATCGTAACGACGATTGAACAAACGAAGAATCTATCAAACTTATCTGTGACAGAACTAATGGGCTCTCTTGAAGCTTATGAGCAAAGATTGAGTAGGCGTGATGATGACTCTGTAGAAAATGCCTTTCAATCTAAGCTTAAATTACAGTCTCAAAATAAAGGATACGGAGGAAACAAGAGTAGTGGAGAAAGTTCTAGAAATAGAGAGAATTCTAGAAATTTCTCAAAGAAAAATCAAGATGAGTATCCTCCATGTGGCATCTGCAAGAGGACAAATCATGCCGAGAAAGACTGTCGCTGGCGAGGAAAGCCACAATGTCGGCACTGTAAGAAATTTGGGCACGTGGAGAAGAATTGCTATAGCAAAAATAAACATCAAGCAAATTTCGTCGAAGAACGTGAGAATGACCAGAATAAACATGACAGTGAAGAACATCTTTTCTATGCCACCCAAGATTCCAATGATGACAAGAAAGGAACCTGGTACTTGGATAGCGGCTGCAGCAATCACATGGCTAAAGATGAAAGCATCTTTAAGGAAATTGATGACTCTGTCAAATCAAAGATTCGACTAGGGAATGGCACTACCGTGGAATCAAAAGGCAAAGACACTGTCATGGTGCAGACAAAGAAAGGTACGCGACTCATTAGAGATGTCTTACTAGTTCCCAAGCTTAAAGAAAATCTCTTGAGCATCGGTCAAATGATGGAGAAAGGCTATGTCCTTCACTTTGAAGGAGATAAATGCACAATCTATGATAACAATAGTAAAAGGGTTGTGATAGCCCAAGTAAAGATGGAGACGGGGAACAGAAGCTTCTCGATAAACTTTAAATATACCACTAACATTGCCATGAAGGTGCAAGCTGATGATTCATGGCTATGGCATCGAAGATTTGGCCACCTCAACTCGAAAGCCTTAAAGTTGTTATATCAAAAAAATATGGTAAGAGATTTACCAAGCCTAAAAGAAGATAGTGGAGCATGTGAAGGACGTCTTCTTGGAAAACAACACAAACTACCATTTTCAAAGAGCAATGCATGGAGAGCTAAAGATGTGCTAGAGCTCATCCACACTGACGTTTGTGGACCGATGAGGACACCATCACTCACCAACAACAGGTATTTCATCCTCTTCATCGATGACTTTTCTAGAATGACTTGGGTCTATTTCATCAAGGAAAAATCAGAAGTTTTTGGAATATTCAAGAAGTTCAAGGCCCTTATAGAAAAGCAAAGTGGCAAACACATAAAGAGGCTTAGGAGTGATCGCGGCAAAGAGTACAACTCCCATGAGTTTGATAAATTCTGTGAGGATGAAGGCATTGAAAAACAACCCACAGTCGCATATTCTCCTCAACAAAATGGAGTATCTGAGAGAAGAAACCGCACGGTCATGGAGATGGCTAGATCGATGCTAAAAGATAAAGGACTACCAAACATTTTTTGGGCTGAAGCGGTTTATACTGCAGTCTACATTATCAATAGATGTCCAACTCAAGCAGTCCAAGACAAGACTCCCGTTGAAGCTTGGAGTGGGCAAAAACCTTCTGCCAAACATTTAAGGGTCTTTAGATCAATCTGCTACATTCATGTCCCAGACCAAAAGAGGCATAAGTTAGAAGACAAAACGATTCGAGGCATCTTCTTGGGACACAGTACACAATCAAAAGGCTATCGAGTCTACAACTTACAAACAAAGAAGCTCATCATTAGTCGAGATGTCGAAGTTGATGAAGCTGCTGCTTGGAATTGAGATAAAGAAAAAATTGAGAGAAGCAACATTTCTCTTCCAGTACAGCAACCTCAAGAAGAAGTTGAAGAAGTAACAGAAGATCCAGGTATGCCTTCTTCGTCTTCTCTTCAACAAGATTCCTCCCCAAAATCTACTCCGAGGTGAGTAAGATCTCTGGCGGATATATATGAAACTTGCAATTTGGCCATACTTGAGCCTGAAAACTATGAAATAGCATCAAAACAAGAAGTATGGGTCAAAGCAATGGAGGAGGATATTAAATCAATTGAGAAAAACAAAACATGGGAGCTAGTAGACTATCCAAAAGATAAAGATATCATAGGAGTCAAATGGGTTTATAAGACAAAGCTTAACCCTGATGGCTCAATACAAAAACACAAGGCTAGGCTTGTAGCAAAGGGCTACTCTCAGCAACCTGGAGTTGACTACAATGAGACATTTGCTCCAGCTGCTCGTCTAGACACTATAAGAGCTTTAATAGCTCTTGCAGCACAAAAAGAGTGGAGCATCTATCAACTAGATGTCAAGTCTGCATTTCTAAATGGATTGCTAGAAGAAGAGATTTATATTGAGCAACCACAGGGCTTCGTCAGCAAAGGAAATGAAGATAAAGTACTGAGACTAAGAAAAGCTTTATATGGTCTCAAGCAAGCTCCTCGAGCATGGTACAGCCAAATTGATCAATACTTCATCAATCAAGGATTCAGGAGGAGCAAGAGTGAGCCAACACTATATGTCAAGACCCAAGGTCAGCAGGATACTCTCATTGTCTCCTTGTATGTAGATGATCTAATCTACACAGGAAACAACACGAAGATGATCGCTAATTTCAAAGAAGACATGATGAAGACATTCGAGATGACAGATCTTGGCTTGATGAACTACTTCCTCGGCATAGAAGTAAAACAACAAAAAGAAGGAATATTCATCTGTCAAAAGAAATATACCGAAGCACTATTAAAGAAATTCAACATGAACGAATGCAAGCCAGTAGCTACTCCGCTCGTGACAAATGAGAAGTTACAAAAAGAAGACGGAGCACCAGAAGCTGATGCACCGCGCTATAGAAGTTTGATAGGGAGCTTACTATATCTCACTGCTACACGCCCAGACATCATGTATGCCACAAGTCTTCTATCAAGATTCATGCAGAAGCCGAGCCAAATTCACTATGGAGCAGGAAAAAGAATTTTAAGATACCTTCAAGGAACAAAGGAGTTTGGTATATGGTACAGAACCACGACCAACTCAAGATTGCTTGGCTACACCGACAGTGATTGGGAAGGTTCTATTGATGACATGAAAAGTACATCAGGCTATGCCTTCTCACTAGGATCAGGATTTTTCTCATGGGGATCTAAGAAGCAAGCAACAGTTGCGCAATCAACAGCAAAAGCTGAGTACGTGGCAACAGCTGAAGCAACAAGTCAAGCTATATGGCTTCGGAGAATACTTGAAGACATGGGTGAACAACAAGATCTCCCTACTACAATCTACTACGACAACAAGTCAGCTATAGCAATGGCAAAGAATCCGGTTCATCATCATCGAACAAAGCACATTTCTATAAAATATCACTTTATTAGAGAAGCAGAGACAACTAAGCAGATTCATCTCGAGTACTGCACAATAGAAGATCAAGTTGCAGATATATTTACGAAGGCATTACCAAGAGTCAAGTTTGAGGAACTAAGATCAAAGCTTGGAGTTTCCGAAGTTTGCATCAAGGAGGAGTGTTAAAGAAGTGATGCAAATTTCTAGATTTCTCTATTGAAGTCTAGATCAAAGATATTTTAGAAATTACCATTACATGTACTAAGTAAAAGAATCTAGAATATTCTATGTAAATATTTAAAGAGAAAAACCTAGAAGCTACAAGTACAAGATAAATCTAAAATATATTAGAGATGCTAATCATGTAGAATTATCTAGAACCATCCTCAAGCACCTATAAATAGGCAAGCTTGGGAGCATTTGTAATCAAGTCATTTGTGACCAATTTGAGAGCAATACAACTATTCCTTTGCTCCAAACATCACACTACTAATTAACTACTATCATCTTCCAACTATCAACTAAAGTCTTCTCTGCTATCCAACTATTTACTAAACTAGCATTACTACCTCAAATATTAACAATATCAATATATCTAATTACTTTAGGAAATGGAGCTGCTGATCCAGCATTAGCAACATTTGGTGCTGATCAATTTGATGAAGAAGAACCTAGAGAAAAAAATCAAAGTCCACATTTTACAGTTACTTTTATGTGGCATTGAACATGGGATCTTTAGTTGCTGAGACAGTATTGGCTTATATAGAGACTACAGGAAATTGGCTTTTAGGGTTTTGGATATGTGCTGGTTGTGGAATTTCTTCCTTTATTTTTTTGTTGAGTGGAACTCATAGATATAGACACATTAAACCTTTTGGTAACCCTATCTCTAGATTTGCACAAGTAATTATGTCCTCTTTTAGAAAGATAAAGGTTCAAATACCCAGAAATGGAGAATGCCTCTATGATATTCAAGATGGAGATGATACCAATGTTAAGAGAATGCAACACACAGATGGCCTCAGGTATGTAACTTAAAAAGCATATAGAGGTTTTTTTTCTAGTGTTATGAAAATTAGAATGCCTTTTTTTTTTGACAGGCAGAATGCTTAGAATTATAAAACAGTCTTAATTAGAGTTTTAGATTTTGGCACAGTTTAGTTGGCCCGCATTTTGGGTTGGACTAACTCTTTGAGTGTTGGCACAAAAATAACTGGGCCAATTTGGCCCGAGACAGCTGGCTCACTGAGGTAGATTCGACTCGTTTATTATGCATTTTATTTAGAAAACTTTACTATTTTATTTGTAAAACAGTTGTCCTTGGCTAGACCTGGTCCAACCTGATGTTTTTAGGCCGAGTTAGGCCACATAAAACATGGCCCAATGAATTTATGGGACGGGTTGTACCGATAGCATATAGTCTTTTACAAAATGATTTCAACATTGTCTTAGTTTTTCTTTATAATACATTTTGTTATATGACAAACAGATTTCTTGATCGAGCTGCTATTATTACTGATGAAGAAAAGAACAAGTTGGTAGATGGTCAAAAACCAGATCCATGGCATCTTTGCACCGTGACTCACGTAGAAGGAGTGAAATGCATTTTGAGAGTGTTACCAGTATGGCTTTGCACTATATTCTCATCCGTCGTCTTCATACAAATGATGTCTCTATTCGTCGAGCAAGGCGCCACAATGGATCGACATTTTCTCAACTTTCAAATCCCTCCTGCAAGCATGACAGCATTTGATATCATAAGCACATCAGCATTTATCATGTTATTTGACGTCCTTATTCTACCATTTTATGTGAAAGTAATGAAAAGAGATCCAAAACTCCCCAACGAGCTGCAGCGAATCGGAATCGGTTTATCCATTGCAATAGTAGCATTGATTGTTGCTGGTTTAGTAGAAAGGAAAACACTTAATCTTGCTAGTGCTAATGGAAAAGAGACAAGTTCTTTGAGCATCTTTTGGCAAACACCACAATATGTTCTTGTAGGAGTAGCGGAAGCTTTTATTTACGTCGCGCAAATGAACTCTTTTACATCAGAAACACCAGATGGATTGAAGAGTTTGGGAATGGCTTTGTCTGTTGAGTTTGGTTTAATCCAAACTGATCAACAACCTAGGCTTTGTAGACTGCCCTATAAAACAATCAGAGAGCAGTCTACACCAGAAGTTTTAATAAGCAAAAATAAACTCTCAACAGTTTTATAAAAACAGTTTGGTTTTACAAAAATATTAGTTGAAAGTTTGTTAAAGTTTGTTACAACTGAAACCTGGTGGTTTATTCAGTTGGAAGTTGTTAACTCTACCTAACAATCTCCCAACTGACATGTCCACTATGTGCCTAAAAGTGTATATAAAACACTTAGTATTTTACAGATTATGTACAGAGAATTTTACAATTCGAAGTGTGAATAAAAAATAAGTCTTTACATTTGTTCTTTTCTCTTCTTCTCTGTGTGTGTGCCTTTTCTTTCTGCTATCTGCATTCCCTTTCCTGAGTGTGTGAGTTCTGGTTTTCTTGACAAGTGGTTGAGAAACACCTCACAACAAGAGAGAAAAGTGAGTGAGTGTTATTTCAGTGACTGAAATACGCAAAGTAAAAAGAAAATTTACAAAAAGGTGAAGAGAAAGGTTACCTTTGTGATCTCAGGTGGAGATCCTCTGAGTTGATGCTGAGCCTGTTTCTTGAAGGAACACAGGTACAGTTTTCATACAGCAGAAAAACAAAACACTGATTAGGGTTCTGAGTCATCACAGACAAAAACAGGTAAACTGAAAAAGCAAGGGAACAATAGTCTCAAATACCTTGTGTTTGTCGTCGTGGTGCAATCCGCAGCAAAACCTAGCCAAGAAACAGCAAGAAAGATCAAGTCAGTGACTGAAGATTTCTAGGGTTTCAAGAACAGTCAAGATAAAGAAAGAATTTGAAGAAAATACCAAGGGATTTACCTTCGTGGTGGTGTCCGCTGCAAAACCTCAAAGGAAGAGAGCCATTGAAGCATCTTCAGAAGAAGGGTTTCTGGAGAAAAGCTTCAATCTGTTAACAAGAAGAGGGGTTTGTTTGCGCAGGTGATCAGCTACAACTTCTGTGAAGTTCTGAAGCAAGTTTGCTTCAGAACTGAGCAAGATCAGAGGAGGAAGTGAGGTTGAAGACGAAGCAGCTAGGGTTTCAGAAGAGAAAATTCAAGAAACTGAAGAAGAGTTCTTGGAACAGTGCCAGAAATTTCTGAATAATAAGCTTTTAAAGTGATCCACTTAGCTGACCCGTATCCAGCTGAGACCCGCGTGTTGCTACAGTGAGCAACCCGCTGGGTTCCGCAAGAACCACTTCAGGGAAGTGGGCTTTCTTCTCTTTGCACCCCTGCTTTTTCTTATACACCCTGAAAAAAATAACAAAAATTAGTGCAACTTAACATGGTATCATTGAGCTAGATTCAATCAGGGCCTGTTTTCTTTAAATTCTTTAAATTCTGTTGACTTTCTTTAAAGTTATTTTCTTGATTTTACACACACACAGTGACTGTGTGTGCTGTGCTACTAACTGTGTGTTGAGATTTGTGAAAAACAGGATAAAGAAAATGTCTAAAGACATGCAAACACATCCTAGCTTTGGGGCTCAGATTCCTATTCTCAATGGGAAGAATTGGGACAGATGGTGCCACCAGATGAAAGCAGTTTTTGGCTGCCAGGGTGTGCTGGGAATTGTCAGGACTGGTGTGACACCAGTGATAGGACCTGCTACTGCAGAGGAGACTGCAAAGCATGAAGAAGAAATCCAGAAAGATTGGAAAGCATTACATCTAATCCATATAGGATTAGATGACAGTAATTTTGATAGAATTAGGGGAATAGAGAGTGCCAAGGGAGCTTGGGACACTCTTGACGCCTACTATAATGGGGCAACTGAGGCAAAAAAGGAAAAATTGCAAGCCCTTAGAGCCCAATATGAAGCTCTTAAGATGAAGAGTGATGAGGACATTGTCTCATATTGTGGCCGTGTGAAAAAGATTACTAATGCTATGAATCTAAATGGACACAGTCTTACAGATGAAGAAATCTGTAGAAAAATCCTAAGATCTCTAACTAAACGTTTCTATGTCTGTGTTAACAGTGTAGAAGACACCATAGCTATAGAAGATCTAAAGGTGGAACAGCTTCAAAGTAGATTGGAGGCTAAGGAAATTAGATTGAATTTGATGAATAATGACAGTGATGATGACACAGCTTTCTTCATTAAAGGGAAGTCCAAGAAGAAAGGAGGTAAGGGCAATTCTAACAAAAACAACCAGCAAGGTAAAGGTAAGGGGTCTAAACCTAAATCTGGGAATTTTGTGGGAAAGGCTGAGAACTCTAAGTCTAGTGACAACTCTAAGAAAAAGGACAAATCTAATGTACAATGCTATAGATGTGATAAATATGGCCATTATGCTAATGAATGTCCAACTAAACCTAAGTCTAAATCTAATGTGAATGAATCTAACATAGCAAAACAAGATTCAGATTCAGATAATGAACATGTTGTGTTTTCTATGTTTTCTGAAGAAACAGAGTCAAGTAGTGACTCTGTCACTAATGAAGCTACTGAGATAGAGCCTAAGGAAGACTCTGTCATGACTAAACTTGATCTAACTCTTAGTGAGGACTGTGTTGTACTAGTAGTTACTACCAGTGATGGAAAGACCATCACTGAAACCTGGTATTTAGATTCTGGTTGCTCTAATCACATGACAGGTAATAAAGGGTGGTTAGTTAACTTTGATTCAAGTAAAAGGACTACTATAAGATGTGCTTCTAACCAATCAATAGTATCTGAAGGGGTAGGGGACATACAATTCACTAAAGAAAATGGTCAAGTAATTACTATAAAGGGTGTGTTCTATGTGCCAGGAATCAGCTGTAATCTCATTAGCTTAAGACAACTTGTTGAAAAAGGATTTTCAGTTTTAATGAAAAATTTAAAATTAAAATTGTTTGATGCTAATGAGAAGCTCATTCTGACCACACCTCTTGCTTCCAACAGAACCTTCAAAACCAGCATAAGTGTAACTGAAACTGAATGTCTCAGTGCCACTGCTGATGTTGAAGGTATACTGTGGCACAGGAGGTATGGGCACCTAAACACTAAAAGCCTAAGTGACCTAAGTACTAAAGGGTTAGTAACTGGTCTACCTAAGCTAAGTCTCAGTAAAGAAGCTTGTACTAGTTGTTTAAGGGGTAAACAGCCTAGGAAAAGTTTTAAAACTGAGATGAGGTATAATTCTAAAGACCTACTGCATGTTGTTTATTCTGACCTATGTGGACCTTTTGAAACACCCTCTATGGGGGGAAATAAGTATTTCATGACTGTGGTGGATGAGTTTTCCAGGAAGATATGGTTATACTTACTGAAAACTAAAGGAGAAGCCTTTAGTGTGTTTAAAAAGTTCAAGACAATGGCTGAAACACAATGTGGCAGAAAGGTAAAAATACTGAGAACAGATGGTGGGGGTGAGTACACCTCAAAGGAATTTGAGGAGTACTGCACTGCTCATGGTGTTGTGCATGAGGTGACATCACCTTATACTCCTCAGCATAATGGTATGGCTGAGAGGAGGAATAGAACAATCCTGGACATGGCCAGGAGTATGATTAAAGCTAAGGGGCTACCTAATTGGTTGTGGACAGAGGCAGTGACTACCTCTGTTTACATACTAAACAGGTGTCCTACAAAGGGCCTAAGTGGTAAAGTTCCTGAGTGTGTTTGGAGTGGTGACACTCCAAATGTTTCTCACCTAAGGGTATTTGGTTCAATTGTGTTTAGCCATGTACCTGATGGCAAAAGGACTAAGTTGGAGGACAAGGGCAAACCTCTAATCTTGGTAGGGTACCATCCTACTGGGGCTTCCTACTGGGGCTTATAGGTTGCTTAATCCCTCTAACAACAAAATTGAAATTTCTAGAGATGTGGTAATTCTAGAAGATAAACAGTGGTGCTGGAATTCTGTTGAACAGAGTGGTTCAACAGAAAGCTGTGTTGTAAATGATGAAATCCCTACAGAAACTACACCTATGGGTGATGTCTCTGAGGAAGATGAGCCTATGGACAATGAGACAGTTCCAAATTCTCCAGTAAGGGAGGATGACAGTTCTGAGAGTGATGCAGAACCTATTGTACCTAATGTGGAAGAAATTCCTAGGGGTCATAGGCAAAGGCAGCCTCCTAGAAACTTAGCAGACTATGAAATGTTTAATGATGATGAGGTGGATGAGACTGGTAACCTTATCCACCAGGCTATGCTAGTTGATGTAGACCCTGTGGACTTTAGAGAAGCTCTAAAGGATCCTAATTGGAAAAAGGCAATGGTTGAAGAGTTGAATTCTATAGAAAAGAATAAGACTTGGACACTATCTGTCTTACCTAAGGATAAAAAGGCCATTTCTGTAAAATGGGTTTTCAAGCTGAAATTGGATCCCAATGGCAACATAGTTAAGCATAAAGCTAGACTTGTTGCTAGGGGGTTCCAACAGAAGCCTGGTATAGACTTTGAGGAGGTTTTCTCACCTGTAGCTAGGCATGAGACTATTAGAATGGTCACTGCTTTGGCTTGTAGTAGGGGATGGGACTTACATCATTTAGATGTCAAGTCTGCATTTCTGAATGGTCCTCTAAAGGAACTTGTTTTTATTTCTCAACCTCCTGGTTTTGAAATTAAAGGCAAGGAGGACTTGGTGTGTAAACTCCACAAAGCCCTATACGGTTTAAAACAGGCTCCTAGGGCCTGGAATAAACGAATTGACACATTTTTTGTAAACAATGGGTTCAAAAAATGCACCACTGAGTTTGGTGTCTATGTCAAAGGAACCCTAGATTCAGATATGTTACTAATTTGTTTGTATGTGGATGATCTATTGGTGACAGGTAGTAAAGTTGCTGAAATAGAGAAGTTCAAATCAGCTATGGAAGCAGAATTTGAAATGACCAATTTAGGGCAGCTAACCTACTTTTTGGGCCTTGAATTCTTATGGAAACCTGAAGGGATAGTTCTACATCAGAAAAAGTATGCTAAAGGAATTCTGGCCAGATTCAAGATGGATGAATGCAATGTGGCACTCAATCCAGCTGAAGGAATACTAGCTAAGAAGGAGGGTGAGAAAGGAAACAAGGTTGATCCTACTCTCTATAGGCAAATCATTGGCTCTTTGAGATATTTGTGCCATACAAGGCCTGATATCCTCTATGCCACTGGCATGGTGAGCAGGTTCATGAATGAACCCCTGCAAATCCACCTAAATGCAGCTAAACGTATACTAAGGTATATACAAGGCACCACAAACTTTGGAGTGTTTTTTCCTAAGAAAGGTTCTAAAGGATTTGAGCTTATTGGATATTCTGATTCTGACTGGTGTGGTGACCAGCTAGACAGAAGAAGCACTTCTGGCTATTTTTTCAAGTTTCAAGGGGCCCCAATATGCTGGAGCTCCAAAAAGCAAAGCATTGTTGCTTTGTCTACATGTGAAGCTGAGTATGTGGCAGCATGCAGTGCTGCCACTCAATCTGCTTGGTTGGAAACCTTACTTGGTGAACTTGGAGTTATCCTAACTCAGGTTCCTAAGCTACTGGTGGACAACAAATCTGCCCTTAACTTGGCTAAAAATCCTATTGGCCATGGGCGCACTAAGCATATAGAAACTAGATTTCATTATCTAAGGTCTCAAGTGTCTAATGGTAAACTATGCCTAGACTATTGTCCTACAAAGGAACAATTGGCTGACATTTTTACTAAGCCACTAAAAGGTGAGCAGTTTTCTAAACTAAGGAGAGATTTAGGAGTAGTTGCTTTTAAACTTTAAAGGGCAACTTTTAATGTCAGGCTCAGAGGCATGTTCTGAGTATTTTTGTTCTAAGGCTAACACAGGGGCTTGTCCTGGTTAAGTTGCTCTCCTAAGTTTAGGTCCTGTAGTGTTTCTGTTCTTGTACTCACCTATGTTTGTAACAGTTTGGTTTAATCCAAACTGATCAACAACCTAGGCTTTGTAGACTGCCCTATAAAACAATCAGAGAGCAGTCTACACCAGAAGTTTTAATAAGCAAAAATAAACTCTCAACAGTTTTATAAAAACAGTTTGGTTTTACAAAAATATTAGTTGAAAGTTTGTTAAAGTTTGTTACAACTGAAACCTGGTGGTTTATTCAGTTGGAAGTTGTTAACTCTACCTAACAATCTCCCAACTGACATGTCCACTATGTGCCTAAAAGTGTATATAAAACACTTAGTAGTTTACAGATTATGTACAGAGAATTTTACAATTCAAAGTGTGAATAAAAAATAAGTATTTACATTTGTTCCTTTCTCTTCTTCTCCGTGTGTGTGCCTTTTCTTTCTGCTATCTGCATTCCCTTTCCTGAGTGTGTGAGTTCTGGTTTTCTTGACAAGTGGTTGAGAAACACCTCACAACAAGAGAGAAAAGTGAGTGAGTGTTATTTCAGTGACTGAAATACGCAAAGTAAAAAGAAAATTTACAAAAAGGTGAAGAGAAAGGTTACCTTTGTGATCTCAGGTGGAGATCCTCTGAGTTGATGCTGAGCCTGTTTCTTGAAGGAACACAGGTACAGTTTTCATACAGCAGAAAAACAAAACACTGATTAGGGTTCTGAGTCATCACAGACAAAAACAGGTAAACTGAAAAAGCAAGGGAACAATAGTCTCAAATACCTTGTGTTTGTCGTCGTGGTGCAATCCGCAGCAAAACCTAGCCAAGAAACAGCAAGAAAGATCAAGTCAGTGACTGAAGATTTCTAGGGTTTCAAGAACAGTCAAGATAAAGAAAGAATTTGAAGAAAATACCAAGGGATTTACCTTCGTGGTGGTGTCCGCTGCAAAACCTCAAAGGAAGAGAGCCATTGAAGCATCTTCAGAAGAAGGGTTTCTGGAGAAAAGCTTCAATCTGTTAACAAGAAGAGGGGTTTGTTTGCGCAGGTGATCAGCTACAACTTCTGTGAAGTTCTGAAGCAAGTTTGCTTCAGAACTGAGCAAGATCAGAGGAGGAAGTGAGGTTGAAGACGAAGCAGCTAGGGTTTCAGAAGAGAAAATTCAAGAAACTGAAGAAGAGTTCTTGGAACAGTGCCAGAAATTTCTGAATAATAAGCTTTTAAAGTGATCCACTTAGCTGACCCGTATCCAGCTGAGACCCGCGTGTTGCTACAGTGAGCAACCCGCTGGGTTCCGCAAGAACCACTTCAGGGAAGTGGGCTTTCTTCTCTTTGCACCCCTGCTTTTTCTTATACACCCTGAAAAAAATAACAAAAATTAGTGCAACTTAACATTGTCCATGTCAACATCTGCACTTGGTAGTTATGTCGCTAGCGCAATTTTGACCGTGGTAACGAAGATTACATCAACTCATGGACGCCCCGGTTGGGTTTCGCCGAATCTCAATGAGAGTCATTTGGATAGGTTTTTCTTCTTATCTACATTTTTAACAGCTATTGATTTTATGCTATATATTGTTTGTGCCAAAAGATACAAGAGCATAGAAGTGGGAAAAGAGAAGAGGTAAACAAAGAAGAAGAAGTAATTTGATTTTGATGATATAAAGAAAACATTTTAGTTTAGTAATAGGAAGAATAAAATGTTAATTTAATTTGATATACCGCTAGAAAAGTTCAAATAGCGACGGAAATTTAGAGATTAATCTGTCTTTAATTTCCACTGCTATTTCAAATTTTTCTACTAGTGATATGTGGAGGCAAAATTGTTGTTCAAGTTTTTACTTTGAAATTTGAATGAGAATTTATTATAACATTGCTTGACTTCTGAGATTTGAAGTTTGTTGAGGTAGAAACCTAACGAGGGTTATCTTGATTTACTTATCTTAGTCTTGATGAAGCTCTTTTGGGTTGCTTGAATTATACTATAGATGTCGTGACACTGCAATTGTTTTTATTGTATAAAAACAAAACTGTTTTTATTGTTGAGGTAGAAACCTAACATTGCCTGATTTTTGCTTGAATTCTTTACCTGGGGCCTGGGGGAGTGATAATTGTGTTAAGAATATAAAATCAGTTAGAAGTTAGCTTGGTGGTTACTATAGTTAGGTTGTTAGTAAGCATGTGATGTTTTGTTAGATATAAAAATACTTGTATTCTTTATTACTTTGTATTATTTAGTCCAGTAGCTCACTTGGTATGAGTTAGTCAGTAGATGAGTTTGTACAGTAACTAGTTCATTAGACTTAGTGACTGACTCAGTTTCCCTTAACTGATTCAATTGTGTATATTGTTGTATATATAGGGATTGATCTCTGATTCAATAAATTAAGTTCAGATTTTACATTCCTAACATGGTATCAGATGAAAGTTTTTTTTTCTGAACTTCACCCTCTTTCTCACTCACGAGTCTCTCTGAAACTTCTCTCTCTCTCTCTCTCTCTCTCTCTCTCTCTCTCTCTCTCTCTCTCTCCCTCTCTCCCCCGTGAGTCTCTCTCCCTTTGCGGATAGCCATAAATGGTTTTCCTCTTCTCTCTCTGAAAACTGACTTCTGCCAAGGGTCCTCTCTCTTCCCGATTCTCTCTCGGCAAGCAACTTTAAACACAAATGTACAATTAAATTGAAACTACCATTTATAGCTTCTGCGTTGAAGTTGATGTTACCGTGAATCTAATTACTCATTTTATGGGCTATGTTCCATTTTCTTTAGAGCCTACACAGTAGATCTTTTTCAAGTGAGGGTGTATATCTTAAGGAATATGATATTCATAATGAAAAGCAATAAATTTTTAATTAATTATTGTTTAAATCTAAATTAAGAAGAAGGTTTTAACTAAACATGTTGTTTGAAGAGCAACATGGCTTGAAACCCCTTGAATTTCATATCTCTGTTTAGCATGTCATTAATTTTTGCTTGAATATAGCGGATAGTGGTTGAAAAAAATTAGACGTGTTTGACAGGCAGTAGCGGTTTCAATTTTTGGAGTAGTTTATAACGTTTTTTAAAACACTGTTTTTAGTAGCATTTAGACTTATAGCTTATAACGCCTCATCATTTTAATCATTTTACCTGCATAGTTCTTAGACCCACATTTTTTACTCATAAAGAATTTAATGTGATGGGAATAAATATAATTTAATATTTCATGATTTTTTAATCTAAAAGTTCTGTTACATTTATGTAGTTTCTCTTTTTTTTTTGACAATCTGTATTCTCTCTCTTAATTGCACTTCTTTTGACTTATTCTCTTAACTGCAATTCATGTACCCAGTTATTTCAATTTTCAATGTTCACTCACTATTTTTTGTTTAAAAAAATGTTCATAACTTTTTTTTTGATAAATTGTAATCTCTAAAGAAAAACATTTATCACTTTTTTGTAACATAAAACTTCCGTTCAAATAAATTGGCGAGTTAAAGGATATCGGAATGAGGACTCTGGAAACTAACACTCCTCTAACAATTAACAACTAACATTGCCTATCGAAAAAAATCCTCACCCAAATAGTATGGATTGATCCAATATTATTAACCCATATAAAAGCATTTTTTTCACGTTTGGCTTTTCAGTTTTTTTAAAATTGTAATTTTATTTGTTACATACAACATTTTTTAATTAATAGTTAGTAGTATATAAGTTTCAAAAAAGATTTTTTTTATTCATTTTTGTCTTTCCTTGATTCACAGTCCACCTAGAAATAAATAGGACCTTTTTTTAACTGGGCAACTTCTTTTCTTTACTGAATAGATGTATATCAATTTATGGTGTGAGGAGAGAGAAAAGAGATATTAAATGCAAGGACAGAAAAAACAAATTAACATTATAAAAATTTAAATTACAATTATTCCCAATTATTTAAATACCTTTTTTAAAAATGAATTGGATTTTTAGTCTAAATAAAAAGGTATATAATTAAATCTAACAATTAATTAAACATGTTATTTTACACTACCAGCTAATTCAAACGTTAATTTTACAAAACACTTCATTAGTTTTTAAAAAGACCAAAACACCCTTAAACTTAAAAATAATATATAATTAATTAGTTAATTAATAAGCTAAATGTTGTTTTAAACTTTTAGTTCAATTAAATAACTGTTGAATATAGTTATTTAATTAAGTTAGCTAAAAAAATTCAATTAGCTAACTATTTATTTTAAACATTTAAGTTAAATTTTTATTTTAGTTTGGGGTGAACAAATAATGAGTAAAATTGGAATTGTGCTAACTTAAGAACCATTTCCACTTTCTTTCTTTCCACTCATGGAGAGAAATCAAAGAGTACTGAATAAACTAATTAGACGTGTTTGACAAGCAGTAGCGGTTAGCGTTTTTAAAGTAGTTTATAGTGATTTTTTGAACACTATTTCAAGTAGCATTTAGACTTATAACTTATAGTGTGTCATCTTTTTAATCATTTTACCCGCATTGTTCTTAGACCCACATTTTTTACTCATAAAGATTTAATGTGATGGGATTAAAAGTAATTTAATATTTCATGATTTTTTAATCTAAAAGTTCTATTAGATTTATGTATTCTCTCTCTTAAGTGCACTTCTTTTGATTTTTTTCTCTTAACTGCAATTCATGTACCCAGTTATTTCAATTTTCGATGATCATAGACTATTTTTTGTCAAAAAAAATGTTTATAACCTTTTTTTTTGATAAATAGTAATATCTCTAATGAAAAACGTTTATCGCTTTTTTGTAAAAAAAACTTCGGTTCAAATAAATTCTCGCCCTAATTCCAAGTAGGTGGTTTAATTGGCGAGTTAAAGGATATCGGAAGTACGTCCAGGACTCAAATTCTGGAAATTAACATTTTCCCCACCCAGATCAATTAACAACTAACATTGCCAATCGAAAAAAAAATCATTACCCTAATAGTATATGTTCCAATAATATTAACCCTTATAAAAGCATTTTTTTCACGGTTGGCTTTTTAGTTTCTTTAAAAATGTAATTTTATTTGTTACATACAGCTTTTTTAATTAAAAGTTAGTAGTATATAAGTTTCCAAAAAAGTTTTTTTTATTCATTTTTGTCTTTCCTTGGTTCATAGTCCACCTAGAAATAAATAGGACCTTTTTTTAACTGGGAAACTTCTTTTCTTTACTCAATAGATGTATATCAATTTATGATGTGAGGAGAGAGAAAACAGATATTAAATGCAAGGACAGAGAAAACAAACATTAAAAAAATTTAAATTACAATTATACCCAATTATTTAAGTAACTTTTTTAAAAATGAATTGGACTTTTAGTGTAAATAAAAAGTATAGCTTGTTAACTTACACCTTCTATTTTTAAGTGGGTGTAAGACAGCAACTCTTTTATAATATTTCTTTTGTTGTTCGTTCTTACTCTCCTTTTTATACGTCATCTTGTTTGTGTCTATAAAAGCCATATGTAGAACCTGCATAAGGCTACTAATTTAATTTTATTATAATTATGAATTAGATCTAAAGCTACTCCGGATGCAAGTTCCAAATGAATATATTTTTATTTTTAATGCATGCATTATCTTTTTTTTAATTATTTTAATTGTATTTTAAATCAGACTTTCAAATTAAGTATATAATTTATATTAGTAAATTATGAATTTAAATTTTCTTTTTTCTGAATATCTTAATAGTTCATTTAATTATCATGAATTTATAGAAAATAATGTACACATATTTCAACATATTTTATACTGTCTAGATAAATTCAACAATTATTTAAACATGTTCTTTTAAATTATTTTACACTACCAAAACACCCTTAAACTAAAAAAATAATATATAATTAGTTAATTAATAAACTAATTTTTTTAAAAATTCTTAATTCTATTAAATAAATGTTGAATTTAGTTATTTAATTAAGTTATCGAAAAAAATTTAATTAGCTAAATATTTATTTTAATAATTTAATATAATTAGTTAAATTTTTATTTTAGTTTGGGGTGAAAAAATAAAGGGTAAAATTGAAATTGTATTAACTTAAGAGCCATTTCCACTTTCTTCTTTTCCAGTCATGGAGAGAAATCAAAGAGTACCGTATAAACTAATCTCCTCACTTTCTTTCTATTTTATTTCTCTCTTAAATGAAACAATAAAAAAACACTTTCCCTTTTTCCTTCCTCTCTCTTCTCTTTTTCTCTACTACCAAATGGACCCTTAAAGCATTACCCTGCTTGAAGTTGAAAATCTAAAAACGGATTTGACAACAAAAAATTTAAAAAATATATAAAAATCTCCACAGTATCTAATATAGAGTAAAAATCTCCCAAGTAGGTAGCTCAGTTGGCGAGTAAAGGGATACCAAAGGAGTACAAGAATGAGGTTTTGGGTTCAAATCCTAGAAAACCAATATTTCTCCGCCCCATTAACATTGTCTATAAAAAAAATAATATAGACTAACTTTACGAGATAAAATGACATATTTTACAAATAAGATAAAACACTTTAAATTATAGTAACAATAACACAATGTTTAGTAACTTATAAGTGTTTTGGTGTTCAAGGAAGCACCAGGAGCAACAACGAGCTAATGAACAAGATCACCAATTTTACACCTCTAGTTTCGTTAATTTCGGTTTACAAAGTTAACTCACGAATTATTATTTGTTCAAATGTTAAATCGAGTCTCGGATATGACTATGTCTCAAAAGAAATATTTAATTGCTCGATCATATGAATTGATGGGAGTTTGATGAATTAAAAATGGATTATGGGAGAATTAGAGAACTAAAGGGGACATTTTAGTCTTTTCCCACTCCTTTAAATAATTTCTTCAGCTCCATTCCTATTAACCACATCACACTCCCCAAAATCAATATATTCTGAAATTGGCAAGAAATAGAAGAAGTAGAGGATAAGGGAGTGTTTAAATGAGAATTTGAATAAAAAGGGGTACAATGGTCATTTCCTCTTAACACACCTTCAGTTCTCAAACATTTTAACAACCCAAAATTTTACCTTGCATTCTGAATACCTGAAAGAAAGAAAAGAAAAGAGTTCATAGGGATTGAGAGAGAGGGTGAGCCCGTGAAGGGGGAAGAAGAAAGGAAGGGGGAAGAACTCCAAGACTCCTCCATGCATGTAAGTGTTCTTTGGCTCATCTTATCCCATTTTCCATCCTCTTTCCAAAAATACAAATTTCAATATCTGATTCATCCTCTTCCTCTACTTGCCATTTCTGAACTTGGAGGCTCCACTTGTCCAACAATGAAGCTCTAAGCTTCCTTGGAGTTTGCATGTTACCATAGAAGCGCCCTACTCAATTTAGAAGTCCACCTTCAGTATTTGAACCCTTGTAATGGTCACCCTTCTGGTTTGGAGTTGGATTGGGCAGAGGAGGATCCATGGAGGAAATAGTTTCCGGTTTTGGAGCTAGTTTCGTGGTTGGATGCATTTGTGGAGTTGAGGATATAGACACACAAATTCTGCTTAAGAAAACAGTTTTGACCATGTATGGTAAATCCTCCATAGTTATCCGTTGAATGTGATTTTTGTTTCTTTGGAAACTAGACACGAAATCCTTCATTTTGCGCTCAACAAGAACCATTTAATTTAATTGAGTATTGAAAGAGAAATTAATTGGACAGGTCTCGTTTTCAAATCAGGCTCAGCTTGGACCATGTCCCCTTGTTTCGATCATATCTTCCAAAATACTGGTTGCATGTGTAACACCCTAAATATGTAATTAATTTATTTAATTAAGTATTTAGGTATTTATTTTATTTAATTGGGTTTTAATTATTTATTGGAATTATTTTAATTGAGGGGTGGTGTGATGCTAGGAGGAGGAGGTGCATTCGAATGGATTGGGCTTAAGTGAAGCCCATGGCCCAATGGCTTGACCTAGGCGCATTTTGGTGAGGAGTCTTGCCTAGGGTTTCATTTGTGTTATTCGAATTAGCAAGAGAGAAAGAGAGGAGCGTGAGAAAGAGAGAGCAAGGGGCGGCAAGAGAGGAGAGAGTTCGAAGATCAAGGAGGAAGGAGATCTCCATTGTTGCTGAGGCTCTGTCGGTGACTGCATCCTAAGGCTCGAGTTCTTCTTCTTAAAAGGTTAGGGGAGCTCTTTCTTTCCATCAAATAGAATTCCATGATAGGTCTTAATCTAGGTTGTTGGACTAGATCCTTGATGCATGCCCTATTCTTGATGTTCTTGATATGTTGATGTTGTTCTTGATGTAGCCTTGATATGCTTGATGTTAATTTTCAATATATATGCACTTCATGTATGCGCATGTGAATTATAATAGAGACACGATTATTATGTGATTTATGCGATTAATTTGATGATGATGGTATTGGATGTTGATGGTGTTCGCATATGAGGTGTTTGAGGGTATGGGCGCCTAGGGCGCCATGGTGATGTGTGTGTGGTGCCCAATAGAATTTTGATCATTTCAAAATAAAGTTTGATTTTTTGGTGGTTGGAATTTTGGGTTGTGTTGGTCATGTGAAAAATTTTGAGAAAAATAATGTTTTGTGCTGAAATTGGGCAAAAATCTGGTGCTGGTACTGTTTCTGGGCGCCAGGCGCCCTGTGCTGGGCGCCAAGGGCGCTGTGCGTGTTGCTGTGCGTGTGTGACTGGAGCGCTGGGCGCTGGGTGCCAGCGCTGGGCGCTGAGCGCCCGTGTGCATGTGTGCGTGTGTAGCGCTGGGCGCTGAGCGCCCGTGTGCGCGTGTTCCTGTGTTGCGCCAAGGCGTTGGGCGCTGGGCGCCCGTGTGTGTTGCGTTGCGTGTTGCGCTGAGGCGCTGGGTGCCAGCGCTGGGCGCTGAGCGCCCGTGTGTGTGTTGCGCCTTGCTGGGCGCCAGGTGCCTGGGCGCTGGGCGCCCAAGGCGCCAGTTTTCAGGATGTCCCGCAATATTTTCGAAACTTGTTTTTGCTATATCTTTTGACTCAGACATCCGTTTTGAACGATTCAAAAAGCGTTGTGAAGAATTTTCAGTTGTCCATCTGCGTGTCCCATTTTTAAAAATAAAAACTTATTATTTCTGAAGGTTGATGGGGCGCCCCCGGGTGGCTTTCCCGGTGATCGTTGCTGTGACAATATAAAGACGTTTTGACTATCTTTAAAAATTCCCTTTTGTGTACGACCAGTGGTTTTAAAGAAGTAATGTCAAAAATGATGATTTTGTCGATGATGCCCCTAGTGGCTAGTTAAATGACTGTTTTGCCCTTAGTGGCTAATATTCTTCATAATGACGAGTAAATGACGGTTTTGCCCTTAGTGGCCAATATTATTGATAAAGAGGTGTAAATGACGAGGATGCCCTTAGTGACTAGTTAAATGACTGTTTTGCCCTTAGGGGCTACTATTATCTTTAATGAAGTGTAAATGACGATGATGCCCTTAGTGGCTAGTAAATGACGTTTTTGCCCTCAGTGGCTATTGTTTGAGTTGATGATATTGATGTATAAGCGACGATGAAACCCAGTGACGTTTAAAGCCCGAAAGGCTAAGTGATGTTAAGGTCTAAAAGGCCAAGTGACGTTGTGTGTTGATTGTAAATTGACAGGTGCTGTGCTTCTTGTGAGCAAACTGGTAAGTGACGGGTCACATAGTTGACTATGATTTGGGTATTTGTGTATTGGTGTGTTTGTGAGTGGTGCATGTCATAGTGTCTCATGCCCATATGCATAAACCCAGTGACGTTTTTGAGGCCCATGTGGCTAAGTGACGATGAGGCCTTAAGGGCTAAGCGACGTTTGTGAAAAGGTACCTCATGCATATGCCCGCGAGTGGGTTGCATTTCATATGCCTGCATGACATGAGATGAATTATTGTAAGTGATGTGAATGATGATTGTGATGTGAATAATTTAGAGCTGTGACTTGACTTATGTACTTAATATATTTTCTATTATATGGATTGAAATGATGCTCACCCTTTCCTGTTTGAATGTTACCCCCGTGTTGGTAACGTGCAGGTGATTCCCAGTGAAGGCCTTAGCTTCACTTCTTGAGTCGAGTCGTCATGCTCTGATACGTAGTGTAACACCCTAAATCTTTAATTAATTTATTTAATTAAGTATTTAGGCATTTATTTAATTTACTGGGTATAATTTAATTAATTAGAATTTATATTAATATGTGTAGGAAGTATTAGAAGGTGGAGGTGCCAAACTAAATGGACTTGGGCCTAAGTGAGAAGCCCAAGCCCATTATTCTTGTCGTATGCGAAGTGGACAAGTGCTTAGGGGATAGGGTTTGTTGTGGCCAATTGCGAAATTTTGAGACAAGAGAGAAAAGAGAGAGAGCAAGGGGCGGCCAAGAGAAGAGGAAGTCGAACACAAGAGGAGAAGGAGAAGAGGGATTTCGAAGATCAAGGAGAGAGAAGATCACCGTTGTTGCTGTGGCTCTGTAGGTGACTACTCCTAGGGTTCAAGCTCTTCTTCTTTGAAAGGTTAGGGGAGCTCTATCCTTCCATCTAATAGATCTCATGATAGGTCCTAGATCTAAGGTTTATACTAGATCCATGTTGTTCTTGATGTTCTTTTATGTTTCTTGCTGTTCTTGATGATCTTGATGTTCTTGATGTTAATTTTTATATATTCATATAAGTATATGCGAATTTGGTCCATTACTTGAGTATGATCTATGATTTTGCCTTATTGATGGTGATATGCGCATGTGTTGGGAGCCCATAATTTTGATCTATGTGTTTGGCTTGTTGGTGATGAGGTCGCATAGGTGATTGTAGATGCTAGGGCGCCTAGGGCGCCATGATGATGTTGGTGATGTTTTTCAATGAGTTTTGGTGATCTTGAATAAAATAAGTACATTTTTGGATGCTGAAAAATATGAATTTTGATACTTTAAAATTGTTAGGAATCAATTTTAGTGTTGAAAAACTTGCTGGAAATTCTGGATTTTTTTTGTTGCTGTAAGGGCGCCAGGCGCCTAGGTGTTGCCAAATGTTGTGTGGCTGGGCGCTGGGCGCTGAGCGCCCATGCGCGTGTGTGTGTGTTGCGCCAAGGCGCTGGGCGCCAGGAGCTGGGCGCTGAGCGCCCGGCTGTGCGCGTGTGCGTGTGTGTTGCGCCAAGGCGCTGGGCGCCAGGCGCTGGGGCGCTGAGCGCCCGGGTGTGTGAGTGCGTGTGTTGCTTCTTGCTAGGCGCTGGGCGCCAGGTGCCTGGGCGCTGGGTGCCCATGGCGCCAGTTTTCAGGATGTTCCAAATTATTTTCGAAAACTGTTTTCGCTATATCTTTTGACTCGAATATCCGTTTTGAACGATTCAAAAAGCGTTGTGAAGCATTTTCCGTTGCCTATATGTGTGTTCCTTTTTTAAAAATAAAAATTTATAATTTCAGAAGGTTGCTGGGGCGCCCCAAGTGGCTGTTCCCGGTGATCGTTGCTGTGACAATGAAAAGGTATTTTTGGTGTCTTTAAAAACTCTCTTTTGAGTACGACCAGTGATTTTTAACGAAGTGGTGTCAAAAATGATGATTTTGACGATGATGCCCCTAGTGGCTAGTTAAATGACTGTTTTGCCCTTAGTGGCTAATAATAATTATAATGACGTGTAAATGACTGTTTTGCCCTTGGTGGCTAATATTAATTATAATGACGCGTAAATGACGATGATGCCCTTGGTGGCTAATATTAATTATAATGACGCGTAAATGACGATGATGCCCTTGGTGGTTAGTAAATGACGTTTTTGCCCTCAGTGGCTATTGTTTGAGCTGATGATATTTATTGTATAAGTGACGATGAAAACACAGTGACGTTTGAGGCCCGAAAGGCCAAGTGATGTAAGGTCTAAATGGCCAAGTGACGTTGTGTGTTGATTGTGGATTTGACAGGTGCTGTGCTCCTTGTGAGCAAACCGGTAAGTGACGAGTCACGTAGTTGACTATGATTTGGGTACTTCTGTAATTGCGTGTTGTGAGTGGTGCATGTCATAGTGTCTCATGCCCATATGCATAAACCCAGTGACGTTATTGAGGCCTGAGTGGCTAAGTGACGATGAGGCCTTAAGGGCTAAGCGACGTTTGTGAAAAGGTACCTCATGCATATGCCCGCGAGTGGGTTGCATTTCATAAGCCTACATGACATGAGATGAGTTATTGTAAGTGATGTGAATGATAACTGTGATGTGAATATTTAGTGTTTTGGATGCTGATTGTTCTAGTGCGTAGCCTATGATTAGTACTTGTCATATTTTCTATTATATGGATTGAAATGATGCTCACCCTTTCCTGTTTGAATGTTACCCCCGTGTTGGTAACGTGCAGGTGATTCCCAGTGAATGCCTTAGCTTCACTTCTTGAGTCGAGTCGTCATGCTCTGATACGTAGCACCTGGGGGGATGTATTTGATGTTTTGCTGATGTACTTAAATTTTTATACTGTTGATGGGTTGATTTACTTTCCGCTGCGTTGACGTTGGATTTTATTACGTAGTTTTCGATGATTTGAGGTCTCCCTATTGTGGAGTGCTATGTATTGCACCTTTGACGACGTACTATTTTATTTGAGACTTGAGGTTTTATTTTGACGTATGTGTGACACCCTCGTGGTGAAATCGAAAATGATTTTTGAACTCTGATTTTCTTAATTAAAATAAAAGGGTAGAAAAGGGGGTGTTACACGTAGCACTCAGGGGGGGACGAACTTAATGTTATAATTGGCTTTGGTTATTGTGTTTTGTTGACAATTTGGTTTTACTTTGTTATTCCGCTGCGTAGTTGATTTTGCTGACGTTAAATTTTATTGCGATGATAATTGTGGTTGTGAGATTCGCCTGCTAGTGAGATGCTACGTAATATACGGCTATTATGCTTTTGAGTTGTTTTAATTGAGGAGTGTAGTTTTATTGAAGTATGTGTAACATCCTTGCAATGAAAAGAAAATTTTAAAACTCTGATATTTTCCAATTGAATTAACGGGTAGAAAAGGGGTGTTACAGCATGTGTGTGAATCTTCAACCATCAGAAAGTAGACAAATTTATCTTCACAATGGGCACTGATTTGGAGGATTTTGGTCACGAATTGACCAAGTTACGCGTGTTGCAAAACTGTACCCCGATACAGGAAATCCGAAACAAAACTGGAAATATCGGTTCATCGAGTTTGGTTTCGATTCGTCAAAGTCTCGAGAGTCATCAGTCCAATATACCGAAGAGGAGTTCAGTAGCAAGAATGATTGATTGAATTGCTGTTTGTGCAAGTGGGCCAATTGAGTCCAGTTGCGGAGGCATTCGGAGCGTGTTCGTGACTACGGGGATTGTTCGAGTGGTTAACGGTTCGATTGTTCTAGCGAGGATGCGACTTCTCGGGGACTCGTCAAACAGGTGAGTTCTACTCATGATTAGGGATATAATGATGTTCTGGAATAATTGTGTCTTTGGTCTTTCGGCAAAATTCTGTGTCTGAGATGTTCTATCGAGTCGAGAAAACCGTTTTCGTTAAAGAGTCGTTTTACGGTTTTTATCCAAATATATACCTATATGTGATGTATGTGAACTGAAAATAAGTTTGAAATATGGTCTGAATAATGATACTAAACATCTGGTTTTATGTCTCGGTGTCCATGGAAAGTCTCGGTAACGATTTGGGATCGAATTGGGAGAAACCGGTTTTCAGAACAGCTATTTTCAACCATTCTATCAAGGGTCGCGTCGCGACCCGTGCCCGTCGCCTCGCGACGAGGCTAAATGTTGTGACAATTTCGTCACTGAGAAAGCTTGGGTGTCCGATTGACGTGTTTTCAAATGCATTGGAAAGCTTATTAACAGACCTAATCTAATATGCAGTCTAATTTATAAAATTCCTGTTTTTGAAGGTGATAATTCTGGAAAGAAACCAACTGTTAGATTTCGTGTGGGTTCACATTCTTTTAACAACTAACCAGACTATATGTCTAACCATGTACTGTGATTATAATGCCGGATGTCTAACTTTGAATTCATCAAATTGGATTATAGATCAAAATAGATATAGATCATCTAAAACTTATGAGATGGTCCAATGCGGACACGATATGTATTTTATTATATATCACGTTGGGTGACGACCCGACAAGTAGCATACTAGGGAGGGAAGTCATGATCCCTTTCCTAGGCCCTCTATACGTTTTGGCGTGGTCAAACGTGGGTTATCGGGATTCGTAGTCATTGTACAGCCGATTTATGCTAAGCTAAGTTAAGAACACGATTTGCCGGGATTCGTAGTCGTTGTACAGTCTGCATTTCGATTTGTAGCTCATGATGGCTATTAACAATATGTTGTAACGGTTTAATAATTGAACTGAGTGTTAGTGAGGGGGCACGGTAGAGCTCACTGAGACAAGTTGTCTCACCCAATCATTGTTGTTGTTTTTACAGAGAAGCAGGGAAAGAGAAAGAGTAACCGGCACGGATAGGTGAAGAGCTCATGGAGATGTCAAGGACTCTTAGTCTTGATGTTTATATTTCCAGTTTTGTTGTCTCTGTTATGGTTACATGAGTTGTACTGGTTATAAGTTGTATGAACCGCTTTTGATTCTCTGTTATAGTATTGAAC
This sequence comes from Astragalus membranaceus, assembly GCA_039519185.1. Lineage (NCBI taxonomy): Eukaryota > Viridiplantae > Streptophyta > Magnoliopsida > Fabales > Fabaceae > Astragalus > Astragalus membranaceus. The sequence goes on along the minus strand of CM076850.1, from coordinate 79,664,431 downwards.
AATTTGGTTGTATCCCTTTCATATGTTTGAAACATTTGTGGATTTAAGATGGCTGGAACCGAAGTGCTATGTTTTATTTCGGAAAAAGTTAGTACGTTCAATACTTATGCAGGGATTGTGTCCTCTGATAGTGACTGAAGTTGTGCACTACGGTATATCTACACGTTAGAAATATATCGGGGTGTTACAACCAAGATATTTGCATACCACATCTCCGCTAAAACTTTAAGGGTGTGTTTGGGAGTTTTGAGGGTAGGGGAGAGGAGATCTTGACAAAAATAGGAAGGATGAAAGACAAATGGAAGGAAGGATGTACCATCAACTTTCAATTGAGAGTTTATTTTTCTTCATTAAATCAATTCCCCCCAAACTTGAGGAACCTCAAAAAAATGTATTGAAGGAGGGTTTGGAGGACTTAGACAAACTCTTAAAATCATTTACATTCTTTTATAATAGGCTTAAAATAAAAAATATATTAATCATAAGCATTCTCTTATCATTGTCTACAAATGAAAACTTAGTTCAATTATTTTTTGAATTGATTTGTAATCTGAATAGGTGCTTGAACTTGATGGGAACGACGAGGAGTGTGCTGATCCTTTCACAAAAGATGGATCAATTGACTGTTATGGAAGCCAAGCAAGAAAAGATAGGACTGGTGGATGGAGCAGTGCTATATTTTTGTTAGGTACTCGAACACCTCGAGATTTTCAATTTTTTTATTGTTATTAGTGTGCAGTATCTATCGAATTTGATACTATTTATTTTATTAATTATTATGGGTTTGAGATTATCTCACACTTTGATACTCAAGAGTAACAATTTGTAACACCCCGGTATTTTTTATCGAGTAAAAATACCCAAGTGCACCATCCCTAAAACATCAGAGATATAAAATTCCTGCATAGATACTGAACACTGCAATATAGTTCTCGCTGAATAACAACAAAATAGTCTTAAATGCAAATAAGACCAAAGAGGTTCCCTGACCATAACCTTCAGCAAACTATAGTGCTCAATATCATACAAGAAAGCAAAATAAAGTCATAACACTAACGACATAGAGTTGTAGTACATAGACAACAAGGAAATATAAACTTAAGCATAAAAGCTAAGTCATCAGCAGTCGCCCGAGCTCAACCTATTCGTGCCCCTTGGATTTCCGCTGTCCCTGTTTCTCTGTAAAACAACAATATATAAACAGTGAGATACAATCTCAGTGAGTTCTACCGAGACCCCTAACAATGCTCTCGGTTCCATTATGAATCCTATTTAACTTAATACGACACCGACTGCATTCCAGTGCTAAATCCCGGTGAACCGTATTATAGGACTTCTTTTATTCGTGGTGTAATTTATAACCACGTGCATTTTAATTCAACACGACACCGATTGCAATCCAATGCTAAATCCCGGTGAACCGTGTTATAACTCAGTACGACACTGATGAGATCCTAAGTTCCCTTAGCATGTGGAAGGAATCCTACAAAGAAAAATATTCAGCTCCAGCATTTTAGAAGCCAAAACTCACATCATACAAAATTTTCTATTTTATTTCTAATTTTCGTATTTTATTTTAATAGAATAATTATAGGTGTGTTTTGGTCCTTCCTAAGTTAGTTTTTGGTTTTTAAAGTCTTGTTAAGTCATTATGACGGCTAGTGAAGTCTTGATGAGGACATGGAGTCAACAAACTTGCTAATCAAGAAAGGAAGTCAGAGCAAAAAAAAAGGAATTACAAGATCCAAGTCATTTATGAGCATTCAATGCCAAATCAACAACAATAATTATGATTATGGTTATTTTTAGGTATTAAATATTGTAAATGCACTTATCAACTTATTTGATAATTGCATGATAGTGGGAATTTAATTAGTTTATTTCCATTAAATTAGGATTTTATAATTATTAGTACATTTTAATTTCTAGGGTTTTATTGAGTCAATTGGGCCTGAGGTTCTTTTGGGTCAATTGGGCTAGAGGTTCTCTATATATTGTAATTTATTTGATGAAATAAAGAAGTTGAATTTTCAGTAAAAATTTAGAGACGTGTCTCTTTGGTCCTTCGTGAGCCGTTATCTGAGCTTATCGGTTTACCGTGGCGCTCATCTCGACTTATCAACCGGAACCTCCATAGCCGGTTGTGGCGTCTTCCCGACTTATCGATTGGTCTTCCATCCCCGATCGTGGTGTCTCCATCACTCCCACCTTCATGACTCCTGAAATAGTCACCGACAGCTCTGAGGTTGCCATCATCTGGATCAGAGCTTAGGTTCTACCGACTGCAATCCACTGCTACCATCGCGACGCGAAAAGAGTCAGAGAAATTTTCATTACATAAACAAGCTTGGTCGCGACGTGACCGTCTGCTGAAAGATGCAGATCTTGCGGTTTCTCGCGAAATCTGCTATTCCGCTCAATTCCGATTCTTGTTCCGATTAAAAACAGTTCAAACAACCATAAAAACAGACCCAATCAACATCACACAATCAGTCAAATCAATCAAAAACTCAATGTAAACGAATTTTACCAAAATACGATATGTTTTGAAATAACGGTTTTCGACTCAAAAACTCTCGAAACCAATCAACCTAGAAATCATTGTAACACGAAATCATCCTAAGCGTGAATAAAAGTCACCCTTGACGCGAGAGTCGATACCGAGCCGAAATCACCGAGACTCCAAAAATCCCCAAACGGAAGCCTATGATCACCAATCCGCTTCCAAATTCGATTCGAGCGCCAAATCGCATTCAATCTTCCTTGGCTTCGTTCCTAATCAAGTTTCAATCATCAATTTCATTCCATTACTCATGATTTCAACCAATCACCCTCTAAAACCCTAAATTTTCGTATTCCACAAAAAGGGGAAAAAGGGGGTGAGGAGCTTACCTAGTTCTTGGGTTTTGAAGATGGAGGGGAGATGATGATAATGATGAAGTTTGGGGCTTTGGGGGTGAGTGACGCTTCCTCTTTCTCTTCTTCTTCCTTTCTTCTTCCTTTCTTTTTTCTTCTTTGTTTCTCGCTTCCTTCTTTCTTTCTTTCTCTTTTATTTCTCTAATTCCTTTCCTTCTTTTTCTTTTAAGTGGTGATATGGTCAAATGACCACATTGTCCTTAATCTCTTATTTCTTCCCCAAAACACCCTTTCTTTCGCTTTATCGGTTTAGCGTTTCTGAGACAACCAAATAATTAACTTTAGCACTCGATAAGTACACAAATCAAGTACTAAAATAATTCATTTGGGTCTTCCTCCAAATAATTCGGTTAATTATTTTGAGGATGTTACATTCTCCCCAACTTGAAAGAATTTTGTCCTCAAAATTTAACACAACGTACCTCATGAAAACAAATACAGATAGCGGGTCCGCATATGATCCTCCAACTCCCAAGTAGCTTCTTCGGCGGCAAAACCATCCCAAACAACCTCTGCAATGGGGATTGTTTTCGTCCGAAGCGTTCTCTCGCCACGCTCCATGATGTAACTGGGATGAGGTTGGAAAGGCAAGTCCGGTCGAAGATCAATCGTTTCAAAATCTAACGATTGACCTGGATCGGGAATGTACTTCGGTAATTGAGATACATGGAATACATCATGAAGACTGGACAATGCTGGAGGCAAAGCAATACGGTATGCTAGTGGCCCAACTCGCTCGATAATTTGGAAAGGTCCAATATACCGAGGACTGAATTTCTTCACCCGTAATGCCCTACCTGTGCCAATTGTCGGTGACAGTCTTAAAAATACATGATCACCCGACTCAAACTCTAGCGGCCTTCTTCTTTTATCGGCATAGCTCTTTTTCCTACTCTGCGCAGCTTTCATTCTTTCTCTGATTTGCCGGATCTTCTCAGTAGTTTCATGAATCATCTCCGGCCCTAACAATCGGTTCTCGCCGACTTCCCACCAACACAATGGAGTTCTACATTTCCTCCCATACAAAGCTTCAAATGGTGCCCTTCCTATGCTGGAATGATAACTGTTGTTGTAAGCGAATTCCACTAATGGAAGATGATCTTCCCACTTCTTTCCGTTATCGAGCACGGAAGCCCAAAGCATATCTTCTAAAGTTTGGATAGTTCTCTCGGTCTGACCATCTGTCTGCGGGTGATAAGCGGTACTAACAAATAACTTAGTTCCCAAGGCTTCGTTCAAAGCTTTCCAAAATCGAGAAGTGAACTTCGGATCTCGATCCGACACAATGCTGGTAGGAACCCCATGTAACCTCACTATGCTCCTCAGATATTCCTCGGCCAACTTAGATACTTTACTGGTCGAACGAACGGGAATAAAATGAGCTGATTTAGTTAACTGATCCACAACTACCCAAATGGAGTCGTTACCGGCTTGAGACCTTGGCGACGCCATGACAAAATCCATGGAAATGTCTTCCCATTTCCACACTGGCACATCTAGTGGTCGCAATAGACCAGCAGGCTTCTGATGCTCCACTTTAACTCTCTGACAAGTCAGACATCGAGACACAAATTCCGCAATCTCTAATTTCATTCCCTGCCACCAGTACATCTGCTTCAAATCTCTATACATCTTGGTGGACCCAGGATGTAAAGAAAATAAACTTCGGTGTGCTTCCTCTAGCACTTGCCTTTTAATATCTTCATCATCGGGCACACAGATCCTACCGTTGAAACAAATAACTCCGTCACTATCTTCGTTAAAATCTGGCAACACTTTTTGTGGTTGTAGCTTCACATCAACTTCCTGTGCTATGCGAGAATTTCTTAAGGAACTAGAGATCCTCATATGGCTCAACACTAACCGGTTCCTCCTTGGCTTTGTATTCAGAGTTAAGTCTCTAAAAGACTCCAACAATTCCATTTCATGCATCATTAACCCTGCTATGTGAATGGATTTCCTACTTAGTGCATCGGCTACAACATTAGCCTTTCCTGGATGATACTTCAATTCGAAGTCATAACCATTCAGAAACTCCACCCATCTTCTCTGCCTGTTATTCAGTTCCTTCTGATCAAACAGATATTTTAGACTTTTGTGATGACTAAAGACTTCGAAACAAGACCCATACAGGTAATGTCTCCAAATCTTAAGGGCATACACAATGGCTGCCAACTCCAAATCATGAGTCGGGTAATTCTCTTCATGAGTCTTTAATTGCCTGGATGCATATGCTACCACTTGTTGATTCTGCATGAGAACATATCCTAAACCCTTCCCAGAAGCATCGCTATAAATTTGAAAATCCAATGACGGATCCGGAAGAATCAGGATCAGAGCAGAAGTCAACCTAACTTTCAATTCTTGAAAACATTCTTCACAATCGGCATCCCATGTAAACGGTTGACCCTTACGAGTTAGCCGAGCAATTGGAAGAACCAATTGTGAGAATCCCTGGATGAACCTCCTGTAGTAACCGGCTAGACCCATAAAACTTCTTATTTCAGTGACTGACGTTGGTCGTTCCCAGTTCAATACAGCTTCCACCTTACTGGGATCCACCGCGACTCCCGATTGCGAAATCACGTGTCCCAAAAATTCACTTCAGGCATCCAGAAGTCACACTTCGATGGCTTTGCATACAATTTCTTTTCTCGGAGTACATTCAGAACAATGTGGAGATGTTGAACATGCTCCTCAATGGTCTTAGAGTACACCAATATATCATCAATGAAAACTACAACAAACTGAAGGCTGTCTTCGGGATATCTAAGGATCTAACTTTGATTTGATGATAGCCCGACCTCAGATCAATTTTAGAAAACACCACTGCTCCTCTAAGTTGATCAAGCAAATCATCTATCCTTGGCAAGGGATATTTGTTCTTGATCGTCACTTTGTTCAGTTGTCGGTAGTCAATACACAATCTCATACTTCCATCCTTCTTCTTAACTAACAACACCGGAGCACTGATAGCCCCGCAAGTGCACGGGTCGTATCGCGTAATAAAAGAGTATCGGTCCACAGGGAGAGCCTAAGTGAATACCAGTTTAATTTTTCAAAGTTTGATTAACTGAAAAGATAGTGTTTTTGAAAAGAAGGAATATTTTAGTAAAGTCTACTCACTCATGATCATTGTAGACAAAAAGAGGAGAAAAGAAAATAAAAGAAGAAAACATAAAGTCAAATAGCGAGAAATAAAAGAAAGCGGTAAAGTGCAAAAATCATAAATAGCGGAATTGTAAATGACAAGAAAGTAAATTGCTTGAAAAGTAAATTGCCAGTAATTTACTTGACTTGCCAGTAATTTACTTGACTTGCCAGTAGTTTACTTGACTTGGAAATTTAAAGGGCAAAAAAGTAAATAACAAGGAAAATAAAAGAGCGAAAAAGTAAAGAGCGAAAAGTAAAGAGCGAGAAATTAAATAGCAATGAAAGTAAATGACTTGGAAAGAAAAAGGGCAAGAAAATAAATAGCAAGAATCATAAAAAGCATGAAGAGTAAATTGAAGTCATGAATCATTAGAGAGCCTTTGTCATTGATTTTCTAACAAAATTCAAGCTTAGTTACAAGTGAGGATCAAGCCTCTATTTATAGGAAAATATGAGGGGCAAAAAGGTCCAAAAGAGGAAAAAGTGGCAAATCAAGTTGGCCAAGGTAGTCATCAAAAAGCCATCCTCAAGTGGACAAAGCACATGAGCAAGTGGTCAAAGCACATGGTCATCAACAAGTGGGCAAAAATATCCATCAACAAGTGGGCAAGGCAAATTCGACTGATGCAGCAGAATTCTGGGAGATGCAGTCGAATTCTGACCTGCTGAGACAGATGCTGTCGAATTCTGGCCTACTGAGACAGATGCTGTCGAATTCTGGCCTGCTGAGACAGATGCTGTCGAATTCTGGCCTGCTGAGACAGATGCTGTCGAATTCTAGCCTGCTGAGACAGATGCTGTCGAATTCTGAGAGATCTAGTCGAATTCTGGGAGATCCAGTCGAATTCTGGGAGATCCAGTCGAAATCTGGAAGATGCAGTCGAATTCTGGGAGATCCAGTCGAATTCTGACCTGCTGAGACTTAAGCAGCCCAAATTGCTTCAAAATAAAAATTGAAGATAAAAAGTAAACATTTGCAGTAAAATAGAACAAAAATATAATTAAAATACTAAAAAGACTTAATAAAATAACTATTAAAAAGACCCTAAAAATAGACTTATCAAACTCCCCTATGCTTGAACCTTTGCTTGTCCTCAAGCAAAAACAGTGTAAATCTTTAGGCCCATTCTGAAGGAAAATTATTTTCATATCGAAACCTTAAGTGAACTGTGGGGCAATTCTAACACTTTGGTTTGAGAGCTACTATTTTTGGGCTTCTTGTGGAATTGGGAGACAAATTTAAAGTATCAATACATTAGAGAGGATATCCATGTCATCATAGAACCGGTTCCCCAGCATTCTTAAGTTTGGGTCCTCCATTCACTAAGACCGGGTCTCAAAGGAGGGTCTTTATACGTTGGGTATTCAAGCATTTTTTCTTTTCTTTTTGATTTTATATGCTAACCATTCATTTTGACATTTAAAATGCACCAATTTTTGCATTTTGAATTGGTTTTGCAAATTTTTTTTTTTGAATACTCCAACTCAGACGTTTTTCTCCAGTAACCGCGCATCCAGTGAATGTCACCAAGAGAACCAGGTTACTAGTTTCTTTTCAGTCCTTCTAATTGTATTAACAACTGAAAACAGTCTCAGTAGTGTGTGTGTGAAAAAGCCCTAGAAGTAGAAATCGAACCATGATACAATTTTGTTGTTCCCAACCAGTCCACCTAGATGATTGCTTAATGAAAAATTGAAAAATTATTTTTGTCCAAAAAAGGCTTATCTAAAACATGCTTTAGGGTTCACAAAGTTTCGTGATGGAGGGAGCAGATACAACTCAAAGTACAAAAAAGATAAAAACTTGGCAAAGCAATAAAGACATTCCTAATAAAAGCAATAAAATACCCCCCCATGCTTGGACTAGGCATTGTCCTCAATGATTTTTCAAATAAAACAAAAGGGGTTAGGAGAGCTCACCTGGCTGTCTGGTTCAGGATACTCGGCCTTGGGGTATTTTATTTTTCAACAAATCGAAAAATACATTAAGCCGTGGGTTGCCTCCCACGCAGCGCTCGTTTATGGTCATTAGCTTGACCTTTTCCCTTTATAAAGTTATTCCTGGGTCCCATTGCTTGAAGCATAGAGACCAAGTGACATATGAAGAATGAAAGCATATTCCTAGATCCCATGGCTTGTAAAATGGAAGTTGTGTAAGCAATAAGATCTTTTTTACAATTCCCCCCTGATCAAATGTTATTTTTTTCACAAAGGAAGGTGAAAAATAAGATAAAGGAGATGGTTTGTATGGTGGTGGGGGGATGTATGGTTCTTCTCTTTCTTTTTCTGGTTCCTTCTCTTTTTCTTTCTCTTCTTGCTCACAAGGTGAATTATGTTTTTCACTCACAATTTTTTCTTGGTTTGCTCTTGGTTCCTCTAATTGTTTTTCGCTTCTAAGGGTGACAGCATATATTTGGCCATTTAGATTTTGTTCAGGCTGTCTAGGAAATACCCCCGAAGATTTAGAGGATGAAGCCACCTGTGTTGCCACTTGAGTTATTTGATTTTCAAGCATCTTACTGTGAGTGGCAATAGAGTCGATTTTTGATCCTAATTTGATAAGTGTGTCATTCAAATAACCAGTTTGATTTTTGAATTCTTCATTTTGTTTTGTTTGAGATGACACAAATTTTTCCATAAAAAATTCCAAGTTCGACTTTTGCGGGTTGTTTTGTGGGTTGTTAAAAACGCTTTGATTTTGAAAGACAGGAGGTGGTCTAGGTGCTGGATTGGGTGGAGGATTTTTATAAGAAAAATTTGGATGATTTCTCCACCCAGAATTATAAGTATTTGAAAACGGATCTTCTTTTTGAGCATAGTTTATATGCTCATTTCCAGTACTAGATGCCTCAAGCTGGCATTTAGCTCCAATATGGCCAACAACCCCACATAATTCACATGGTGGAGTAGTAGGAGAAAAAGTTTGTGAAACGGCACTTACATTTAATTTTTCAAATTTTTGAAAAAGCGCGTCCACTTTTGAGGCAAGATGATCAACAGCGGATATTTCATACTTACCTGGCTCTTTTGACGATGCTGGTTTATCTGCTATGGCTCGCTCACTTGCCCATTGACAATGGTTTTGAGCCATATCTTCAATGAGTGCATAAGCTTCAGTAAAATTTTTGTTCATCAAAGCTCCACCTGCAGCTGCATCAACAGTCATTCTAGTTGCATATTGTAATCCATTATAAAATGTATGAACAACGAGCCATTTCTCTAGTCCATGATGGGGGCATAGCCTTAACATTTCTTTGAAACGTTCCCAAGCATCATAAAGAGATTCCCCGTCGTTTTGAGAAAATCGAGTAATTTGACTTCTCATTTGAGCTGTTTTACTTGGGGGAAAGAACCTAGTAAGAACGGCTTGTTTTAATTGGCCCCAGCTGGTAATGGATTCCGAAGGCAAAGAATGTAGCCATGCTCTTGCTCTATCCCTTAATGAAAAAGGGAAGAGCTTTAGTCTTATGGCATCTTGAGGTACCCCGTTTAATTTGAGAGTCCCACAGTATTCCAGAAAAATTGAAATATGAAGATTTGGGTCCTCCGTGGGAAAACCAGAAAATTGGTTTTGTTGAACCATTGAAAGCAGAGATGATTTGAGTTCAAAATTATTTGCTTCCACATTTGGATGTACAATGGCAGCCGATGGTTCTGCTGAAGGTGTTGCGTACTCTTTGAGAGCACGATTTTCATTAGCCGCCATTTGGTTATCGGGAATTTCTCTCCTCCTTCTATGTAAGAACCTTTCGATTTCGGGAATTTGTTGAACAGTTTCACCGAAACTTCTGGTTCTTCGCATTCGAGGGACAAGAGAAGAAAAAGTAAAAATAAAGAAAATAAAATTTCAGTCTAACCGGTTTTGAAAAATTTAATTAATATCACTGCCTCCCCGGCAACGACGCCAAAAACTTGATAGCCCCGCAAGTGCACGGGTCGTATCGCGTAATAAAAGAGTATCGGTCCACAGGGAGAGCCTAAGTGAATACCAATTTAATTTTTCAAAGTTTGATTAACTGAAAAGAAAGTGTTTTTGGAAAGAAGGAATATTTTAGTAAAGTCTACTCACTCATGATCATTGTAGACAAAAAGAGGAGAAAAGAAAATAAAAGAAGAAAACATAAAGTCAAATAGCGAGAAATAAAAGAAAGTGGTAAAGTGCAAAAATCATAAATAGCGGAATTGTAAATGACAAGAAAGTAAATTGCTTGAAAAGTAAATTGCCAGTAATTTACTTGACTTGCCAGTAATTTACTTGACTTGCCAGTAGTTTACTTGACTTGGAAATTTAAAGGGCAAAAAAGTAAATAACAAGGAAAATAAAAGAGCGAAAAAGTAAAGAGCGAAAAGTAAAGAGCGAGAAATTAAATAGCAATGAAAGTAAATGACTTGGAAAGAAAAAGGGCAAGAAAATAAATAGCAAGAATCATAAAAAGCATGAAGAGTAAATTGAAGTCATGAATCATTAGAGAGCCTTTGTCATTGATTTTCTAACAAAATTCAAGCTTAGTTACAAGTGAGGATCAAGCCTCTATTTATAGGAAAATATGAGGGGCAAAAAGGTCCAAAAGAGGAAAAAGTGGCAAATCAAGTTGGCCAAGGTAGTCATCAAAAAGCCATCCTCAAGTGGACAAAGCACATGAGCAAGTGGTCAAAGCACATGGTCATCAACAAGTGGGCAAAAAATCCATCAACAAGTGGGCAAGGCAAATTCGACTGATGCAGCAGAATTCTGGGAGATGCAGTCGAATTCTGACCTGCTGAGACAGATGCTGTCGAATTCTGGCCTGCTGAGACAGATGCTGTCGAATTCTGGCCTGCTGAGACAGATGCTGTCGAATTCTGGAAAACAGATGCTGTCGAATTCTGGCCTGCTGAGACAGATGCTGTCGAATTCTAGCCTGCTGAGACAGATGCTGTCGAATTCTGAGAGATCTAGTCGAATTCTGGGAGATCTAGTCGAATTCTGGGAGATCCAGTCGAAATCTGGAAGATGCAGTCGAATTCTGGGAGATCCAGTCGAATTCTGACCTGCTGAGACTTAAGCAGCCCAAATTGCTTCAAAATAAAACCTGAAGATAAAAAGTAAACATTTGCAGTAAAATAGAACAAAAATATAATTAAAATACTAAAAAGACTTAATAAAATAACTATTAAAAAGACTCTAAAAATAGACTTATCAAGCATCACATGGAGAAGCGCTCGCTCGAATGAACCTCTTTGAGATCAACTCTTCTGGTTGAGACTTCAATTCCTTTAATTCTAAAGGAGACATTCTATAAGGAGCAATAGATATTGATCCTGTGCCAGGAACCAACTCTATAGAAAACTGTACCGAGGTCAGGAGGTACAAAAGAAACTTCATCCAGAAAAACATCCAGAAATTCATTCACCACTTGTAGAGATAACAAATCCAAACCTGTTTCAGTGGATGCAGACAACATAATAATGTAAGCTTCCGCACCTTGGAATAGTGATTGGCTTGCTGAGGTGAAAGAGATAGTTGCTTCAGAATTTGCCTATGTCAATCCCACAGATTCGGAGGCAAAACTGATGGTTCGATCGGCACAGTTGATTGTTACATGATTTGCAGCCATCCAATCCATACCCTGAACGATGTCCATACCTCTCATAGGCAAGCAAATAAATTTTTCAACAAACTTTCTGTCCCCTATGGCGAGTAGACAATTTTCACACAATGATTGGGTCTGGACTCGACCCTTGGCGGCAGTTAAGATAGTTATCGGCTCGGATAGCTCAGATAATGCTAATCCCAACCGATCTACACATGCTTGTGCTATAAAACAATGGGTTGCATCAGAATCATATAATATATTGACTGAGTTATTGAAAAGAAATCCCGAACCCCTCAATATGTTGTCATTAGGTGTGATGGTCTGAGCATCCAGAGTGTTGATTCGCCCCTGCTTAGGAGCATTTGGTGCTCCTTGAAAGCTCTTCTTTGCTGGGCATTGATTTGCGTAGTGACCTTCTTCATTACAGACATAGCATCGATTGGATCTTTGCTGACAATCACCACTGTGATACCTTCCACAACTCCTACAATTTCTCAACTTTGATGAATCGAACGATTGCACCTGCTTCCCTTTATAGTTGTTTCCCTTGAATTGTCTGCTTGGAGTAGAGGATTCAGCAACCTTCTTCTTACCCTTCCAATAATCTTTTCTTTTAGCATACATTTTCCTCAGATCCTCCTCAGCAACATATGCTTGTTGCACTAAGGCGGGATAATTAACCAGAGTGTAAGAACTGAGGCCTTGGCTCACATCAGCTCGGAGACCTTCTTTGAACATTTGCATCTTCCACATATCATTTGGGGCATAGCTCCCCAACTCATAGAACTGAGACAGTCTTTCAAATTTTGCAGCATATTCCCCAACTGACAAATCACCTTGTTTGAGATTCACAAACTCTGCTTGCTTGCTTAGTTTCTTCACTGAAGGGAAATATTGCTTCAAAAATAATTCCTTGAAGTTGTCCCAAGTGAGGGGAGTTCCTTGGAGTTCCATCATTTGTCGTGCATTACTCCACCAGGTGTGGGCATCTTCATTGAGCATATTTTCCGCACATATTACCTTTTCTTCTTCCCCGCATTGCAAGGTTTGAAAAATTTTCTCCATTGCATCAATCCAATAATAGGCAGTCATTGGATCTGGTTCACCCTTGTAAGCCGGGGGCTTCATCTTTTGAAATCGGAAATATGTCCGGTTAGGATCTTCTTGATGAGGTTGAACATTGGGCTGCTGCAGACCCATATGATCATGCTGCATTTGCAACATATCCTGCATCATCTTCTGCTGATTCTCAATCACATTCTGCTTCCATTCGAAATGTGGATCAGCAGGAGGAGGAACTCCTCTACCTCTTCTGGCCATGATTCTGCGAAATATGCACAAAGTATTAAGTTGATCAAGCTCAATGTCTAATAGCATACTAAGAAGAATCATAACTAAAGGAAGTAAAAGACTCTAACATCTAAGTCCGACTAGGTCGAACTGCTCTGATACCAACTGTAACACCCCGGTATTTTTTACCCCGATATTTTTTATCGAGTAAAAATACCCAAGTGCGCCATCCCTAAAACATCAGAGATATAAAATTCCTGCATAGATACTGAACACTGCAATATAGTTCTCACTGAATAACAACAAAACAGTGTTAAATTCAAATAAGACCAAAGAGGTTCCCTGACCATAACCTTCAGCAAACTATAGTGCTCAAAATCATACAAGAAAGCGGAATAAAGTCATAACACTAACGACATAGAGTTGTAGTACATAGACAACAAAAGGAAATATAAACTTAAGCATAAAAGCTAAGTCATCAGCAGTCGCCCGAGCTCAACCTACTTGTGCCCATTGGATTTCCGCTGTCCATGTTTCTCTGTAAAACAACAACATATAAACAGTGAGATACAATCTCAGTGAGTTCTACCGAGACCCCTAACAATACTCTCGGTTCAATTATGAATCCTATGTAACTTAATACGACACCGACTGCAATCTTGTGCTAATCCCGGTGAACCGTATTATAGGACTTCTTTTATTCGTGGTGTAATTTATAACCACGTGCATTTTAATTCAACACAACACCGACTGCAATCCAATGCTAAATCCCGGTGAACCGTGTTATAACTCAGTACGACACCGACTGCAATCCAATGCTCAATCCCGGTGTATCGTACAACAAAACTTTCAACATAACACCGGCTGCAATCCTATGCTAAATCCCGGTGAACCCCCTTACCAATAGTACATTACCTAATGGTATACGGGTCTAGGTTTAAGGATCATGACTTCCCCGCCTAGTATGTTAATCTTGCGGGTCTTCACCCACACTCGATATAATTTATATATCTACTTTCACATGAACATTTAGTTCATTTACATTAGACCGATAGTTGAACATTTAGTCCGTATCATAAACACAATCTATGTTTGCTCTCGCATACTAATTCGCTGCTTTTAAAACCATTTATAACTTCAAAAACAGTTCATTTTTTTACCTTTTAAATTGTATATTCAGTTAGGCCTCTGAATAAGCTTTCAAACGCATCTTAGAACACCTCAATCGGGCTCTCGGATCAAAAGTTATCGCGAAAACAAAATCAGTGTACAGTTGCTGAAAAACTGCAAAGCATTGCAACGCGAACTGCTACTGTCGCGACGCGAAAAGAGTTAGAGAAATTTTCGTTACAAAAACAAGCCTGGTCGCGACGCGATGGGGACAGGTCGCGACGCGACCATCTGTTGAAAGATGCAGATCTTGCGATTTCTCGTGAAATCCGCTATTCCGCTCAATTCCGATTCTTGTTCCGATTAAAAACAGTTCAAACAACCATAAAAATAGACCCAATCAACATCACACAATCAGTCAAATCAATCAAAAACTCAATGTAAACGAATTTTACCAAAATACGATATGTTTCGAAATAACGGTTTTCGACTCAAAAACTCTCGAAACCAATCAACGTAGAAATCATTGTAACACGAAATCATCCTAAGCGTGAGTAGAAGGCACCCTTGACGCGAGAGTCGATACCGAGCCGAAATCACCGAGACTCCAAAAATCCCCAAACGGAAGCCTATGATCACCAATCCGCTTCCGAATTCGATTCGAGCGCCAAATCGCGTTCAATCTTCCTTGGCTTCGTTCCTAATCAAGTTTCAATCATCAATTTCATTCCATTACTCATGATTTCAACCAATCACCCTCTAAAACCCTAAATTTTCGAATTCCACAAAAAGGGGAAAAAGGGGGGTGAGGAGCTTGCCTAGTTCTTGGGTTTTGAAGATGGAGGGGAGATGATGATGTTGATGAAGTTTGGGGCTTTGGGGGTGAGTGATGCTTCCTCTTTCTCTTCTTCTTCCTTTCTTCTCTTCTCTTCTCTTCTTCTTCCTTTCTTTTTTCTTCTTTGTTTCTCGCTTCCTTCTTTCTTTCTTTCTCTTTTATTTCTCTAATTCCTTTCCTTCTTTTTCTTTTAAGTGGTGATATGGTCAAATGACCACATTGCCCTTAATCTCTTATTTCTTCCCCAAAACACCCTTTCTTCCGCTTTATCGGTTTAGCGTTTCTGAGACAACCAAATAATTAACTTTAGCACTCGATAAGTACACAAATCAAGTACTAAAATAATTCATTTGGGTCTTCCTCCAAGTAATTCGATTAATTATTTTGAGGATGTTACATTCTCCCCAACTTGAAAGAATTTTGTCCTCAAAATTTAACACAACGTACCTCATGAAAACAAATACAGATAGCGGGTCCGCATATCATCCTCCAACTCCCAAGTAGCTTCCTCGGCGGAAAAACCATCCCAACCAACCTTGACAATGGGGATTGTTTTCGTCCGAAGCGTTCTCTCGCCACGCTCCATGCTTTAGTTGATAGTTGGAAGATGATAGTAGTTAATTAGTAGTGTGATGTTTGGAGCAAAGGAATAGTTGTATTGCTCTCAAATTGGTCACAAATGACTTGATTACAAATGCTCCCAAGCTTGCCTAATTATAGGTGTTTGAGGATGGTTCTAGATAATTCTACATGATTAGCATCTCTAATATATTCTATATTTATCTTGTACTTGTAGCTTCAAGGTTTTTCTCTTTTGATATTTACATAGAATATTCTAGATTCTTTTACTTAGTACGTGTAATGGTAATTTCTAGAATATCTTTGATCTAGACTTCAATAGAGAAATCTAGAAATTTGCGTCACTTCTTTAACACTCCTCCTTGATGCAAACTTCGGAAACTCCAAGCTTTGTTCTTAGTTCCTCAAACTTGACTCTTGGTAATGCTTTCGTAAATATATCTGCAACTTGATCTTCTGTTGTGCAGTACTGGAGATGAATCTGTTTAGTTGTCTTTGCTTCTCTAATAAAGTGATATTTTATAGAAATGTGCTTTGTTCGATGATGATGAACCGGATTCTTTGCCATGGCTATAGCCGACTTGTTGTCGCAGTAGATTGTAGTAGGGAGATCTTGTTGTTCACCCATGTCTTCAAGTATTCTCCGAAGCCATATATCTTGACTTGTTGCTTCAGCTGCTGCCACGTACTCAGCCTCTGTTGTTGATAGCGCAACTGTTGCCTGCTTCTTAGATCCCCATGAGAAAAATCCTGATCCTAGTGAGAAGGCATAGCCTGATGTACTTTTCATGTCATCAATAGAACCCGCCCAATCACTGTCGGTGTAGCCAAGCAATCTTGAGTTGGTCGTGGTTCTGTACCATATACCAAACTCCTTTGTTCCTTGAAGGTATCTTAAAATTCTTTTTCCTGCTCCATAGTGAATTTGGCTCGGCTTTTGCATGAATCTTGATAGAAGACTTGTGGCATACATGATGTCTGGGCGTGTAGTAGTGAGATATAGTAAGCTCCCTATCAAACTTCTATAGCGCGGTGCATCAGCTTCGGGTGCTCCGTCTTCTTTTTGTAACTTCTCATTTGTCACGAGCGGAGTAGCTACTGGCTTGCATTCGTTCATGTTGAATTTCTTTAATAGTGCTTCGGTATATTTCTTTTGGCAGATGAATATTCCTTCTTTTTGAAATTAGCGATCATCTTCGTGTTGTTTCCTGTGTAGATTAGATCATCTACATACAAGGAGACAATGAGAGTATCCTGCTGACCTTGGGTCTTGACATATAGTGTTGGCTCACTCTTGCTCCTCCTGAATCCTTGATTGATGAAGTATTGATCAATTCGGCTGTACAATGCTCGAGGAGCTTGCTTGAGACCATATAAAGCTTTTCTTAGTCTCAGTACTTTGTCTTCATTTCCTTTGTTGACGAAGCCCTATGGTTGCTCAATATAAATCTCTTCTTCTAGCACTCCATTTAGAAATGCAGACTTGACATCTAGTTGATAGATGCTCCACTCTTTTTGTGCTGCAAGAGCTATTAAAGCTCTTATAGTGTCTAGACGAGCAACTGGAGCAAATGTCTCATTGTAGTCAACTCCAGGTTGCTGAGAGTAGCCCTTTGCTACAAGCCTAGCCTTGTGTTTTTATATTGAGCCATCAGGGTTAAGCTTTGTCTTATAAACCCATTTGACTCCTATGATATCTTTATCTTTTGGATAGTCTACTAGCTCCCATGTTTTGTTTTTCTCAATTGATTTAATCTCCTCCTCCATTGCTTTGACCCATACTTCTTGTTTTGATGCTATTTCATAGTTTTCAGGCTCAAGTATGGCCAAATTGCAAGTTTCATATATATCCGCCAGAGATCTTACTCGCCTCGGAGTAGATTCTGGGGAGGAATCTTGTTGAAGAGAAGACGAAGAAGGCATACCTGGATCTCCTGTTACTTCTTCAACTTCTTCTTGAGGTTGCTGTACTGGAAGGGAAATGTTGCTTCTCTCAATTTTTTCTTTATCCCAATTCCAAGCAGCAGCTTCATCAACTTCGACATCTCGACTAATGATGAGCTTCTTTGTTTGTAAGTTGTAGACTCGATAGCCTTTTGATTGTGTACTGTATCCCAAGAAGATGCCTAAAATCGTTTTGTCTTCTAACTTATGCCTCTTTTGGTCTGGGACATGAATGTAGCAGATTGATCCAAAGACCCTTAAATGTTTGGCAGAAGGTTTTTGCCCACTCCAAGCTTCAACGGGAGTCTTGTCTTGGACTGCTTGAGTTGGACATCTATTGATAATGTAGACTGCAGTATAAACCGCTTCAGCCTAAAAAGTGTTTGGTAGTCCTTTATCCTTTAGCATCGATCTAGCCATCTCCATGACCGTGCGGTTTCTTCTTTCAGATACTCCATTTTGTTGAGGAGAATATGCGACTGTGAGTTGTTTTTCAATGCCTTCATCCACACAGAATTTATCAAACTCATGGGAGTTGTACTCTTTGCCGCGATCACTCCTAAGCCTCTTTATGTGTTTGCCACTTTGCTTTTCTACAAGGGCCTTGAACTTCTTGAATATTCCAAAGACTTCTGATTTTTCCTTGATGAAATAGACCCAAGTCATTCTAGAAGATTCATCGATGAAGAGGATGAAATACCTGTTGTTGGTGAGTGATGGTGTCCTCATCGGTCCACAAACGTCAATGTGGATGAGTTCTAGCACATCTTTAGCTCTCCATGCATTGCTCGTTGAAAATGGTAGTTTGTGTTGTTTTCCAAGAAGACATCCTTCACATGCTCCACTATCTTCTTTTAGGCTTGGTAAATCTCTAACCATATTCTTTTAATATAACAACTTTAAGGCATTCGAGTTGAGGTGGCCAAATCTTCGATGCCATAGCCATGGATCTTCAGCTTGCACCTTCATGGCAATGTTAGTGGTATATTTAAAGTTTATCAGGAAGCTTCTGTTCCTCGTCTCCATCTTTACTTGGGCTATCTCAACCCTTTTACTACTGTTATCATAGATTGTGCATTTATCTCCTTCAAAGTGAAGGAGATAGCCTTTCTCCATCATTTGACCGATGCTCAAGAGATTTTCTTTAAGATTGGGAACTAGTAAGACATATCTAATGAGTCGCGTACCTTTCTTTGTCTCCACCATGACAGTGCCTTTGCCTTTTGATTCCACGGTAGTGCCATTCCCTAGTCGAATCTTTGATTTGACAGAGTCATCAATTTCCTTAAAGATGCTCTCATCTTTAGCCATGTGATTGCTGCAACCGCTATCCAAGTACCAGGTTCCTTTCTTGTCGTCGTTGGAATCTTGGGTGGCATAGAAAAGATGTTCTTCACTGTCATGTTTATTCTGGTCATTCTCACGTTCTTCGACGAAATTTGCTTGATGTTTATTTTTGCTATAGCAATTCTTCTCCACGTGCCCAAATTGCTTACAGTGCCGACATTGTGGCTTTCCTCGCCAGCGACAGTCTTTCTCGGCATGATTTGTCCTCTTGCAGATGCCACATGGAGGATACTCATCTTGATTTTTCTTTGAGAAATTTCTAGAATTCTCCCTATTTCTAGAACTTTCTCCATTACTCTTGTTTCCTCCGTATCCTTTGTTTTGAGACCGTAATTTAAGCTTAGATTGAAAGGCATTTTCTACAGAGTCATCATCACGCCTACTCAATCTTTGCTCATAAGCTTCAAGAGAGCCCATTAGTTCTGTCACAGATAAGTTTGATAGATTCTTCGTTTGTTCAATCATCGTCACGATTGGATCATACTTACAGGGAATAGAAACTAGAATTTTCTAAACAGTTCTTTTGTCGAGAATATTTTCCCCGTAGGCTCTCATTTTAGAAACAATTTCTTTTATCTTAGTACAATAGTCTTGTACGGTCTCAGATTCCTTCATATTTAATAATTCAAACTTACGCCTTAGACTTTGGATTTTGACGGCACGTACCTTGGCGGTTCCTTGAAACTCCTCCTGTAGTGTACTCCATGCATCCTTGGCACTAGAAGCTCCCATTATCCTCAGAAAAATAGAGACGCCCACAGCTTGCTGCAAGTAATATAGCGCCTTTGAATCTTTTTGCCTATTTTCCTTCAACTCTTTCCTTTGAGCTGCAGTAAGAGTTGAAGTATCTGCGGGAGTAGTAAATCCTTCTTCCACAACTTCCCATAGATCTTGGGAGCAAAAAAATGTCTTCATTTTAATGCTCCAAAAATCATAGTTTTCACCGGAAAAAGGAGGGACTTGGATATTAGATGATGATTGGGTGTTGTTAGCCATTGGTTAAGAAAAAATATAGAAGTAGTGTAGAGTGAGGGTAGTGATTTTTAATTGGTAGTTGGATAGTTTATCTACGCCTAGTATATGACCGAACGTAGCTCTGGTACCACTGTTAATATTTGTGGTAGTAATGCTAGTTTAGTAAATAGTTGGATAGTAGAGAAGGCTTTAGTTGATAGTTGGAAGATGATAGTAATTAATTAGTAGTGTGATGTTTGGAGCAAAGGAATAGTTGTATTGCTCTCAAATTGGTCACAAATGACTTGATTACAAATGCTCCCAAGCTTGCCTATTTATAGGTGCTTGAGGATGGTTCTAGATAATTCTACATGATTAGCATCTCTAATATATTCTAGATTTATCTTGTACTTGTAGCTTCTAGGTTTTTCTCTTTTGATATTTACATAGAATATTCTAGATTATTTTACTTAGTACATGTAATGGTAATTTCTAGAATATCTTTGATCTAGACTTCAATAGAGAAGAAATCTAGAAATTTGCATCACTTCTTTGACAATGTTATTTGACGTCCTTATTCTAGCATTGTATGAGAAAGTAATGAAAAGAGATCCCAAACTTCCCAACGAGCTGCAGCGAATCGGAATCGGTTTATCCATTGCAATAGTAGCATTGATTGTTGCTGGTTTAGTAGAAAGGAAAAGACTTAATCTTGCTAGTGCTAATGGAAAAGAGACAAGTTCTTTAACCATCTTTTGGCAAACACGACAATATGTTCTTGTAGGAGTAGCGGAAGCTTTTATTTACGTCGCGCAAATGAACTTTTTTACATCAGAAACACCAGATGGATTGAAGAGTTTGGGAATGGCTTTGTCCATGTCAACATCTTCACTTGGTAGTTATGTCGCTAGCGTAATTTTGACCGTGGTAACGAATATTACATCAACTCAAGGACGCCCCGGTTGGGTTTCGCCGAATCTCAATGAGGGTCATTTGGACTGGTTTTTCTTCTTATCTGCATTTTTAACAGCTATTGATTTGATGCTATATATTGTTTGTGCTAGAAGATACAAGAGCATAGAAGTGGGAAAAAGAGAAGAGGTAAACAAAGAAGAAGAAGTAATTTGATTTTGATAATATAAAGAAAACATTTTTGTATAGTAATAGGAAGAATAAAATGTTAATTTAATTTGATATACCACTAGAAAAGTTCAAATAGCGACGGAAATTTAGAGATTAATCTGTCTTTAATTTCTGTAACACCCCAGTATTTCTAACATGTAGATACACTGAAATGCACAACTTACGATGATCAGAGGACACAATTCCTGCTTAATTATTGAACAT
Organism: Astragalus membranaceus; assembly: GCA_039519185.1. Taxonomy (NCBI): domain Eukaryota; kingdom Viridiplantae; phylum Streptophyta; class Magnoliopsida; order Fabales; family Fabaceae; genus Astragalus; species Astragalus membranaceus. Next base: position 79,643,380 of record CM076850.1, on the reverse strand, counting down.
ACAAACTTCTTCCGAATTTAAACAAAGTATTCGGATCATCCCGACTTCATATAATTGAAGTTACACGGTTCACAACCGCAAGGATTACAACTCCAAAGGTTCAATAACTAAAAACAAGGAATATAAATACGGTTCGTACAACTCATAAAAAATACAAGTCATACAACCATGACAAAGATAGCAAAGTGAACCAAGAGAAATTAAGACTAAGTCCTTGACATCTCCAAGAGTGCACCACCTAATCGTGACGGATTACCTTCTTCTTACCCTACTTCTCCGTAAAAACAACAACAATGATTGGGTGAGATAACATATCTCAGTGAGTTCTACCGTGCCCCCTCACTAACACTCGGTTCAATTATAAAACCGTTAACATAAATTAAATAGCAATGTCCAGCTACTAATCGAAACGCCGACCGTGCAACAGTTCACTAATCCCGGCGAATCGTGTATTAAATTTAGCATAAACCGGCCGTGCAACAGTTCACTAATCCCGGTAACCCACGTTTGACCACGCCAAAACCTATACAGGGCCTAGGCAAGGGATCATGACTTCCCTCCCTAGTATGCTACTTGTCGGGTCGTCACCCAACGTGATACATAATAAAATATATATCGTGTCTGCACTGGACTGTATATTAAGTTCTAGACATTCTAAAACCAAAGTTGACTTATAACCCGTTTTGATGAATTCAAAGTTAGACATCCGGCATTATAATCACAGCATAACAATTGACATCCAGTTCAGTTGGTTTATTCAATACATGACCCCACACGCATACTAGCTTTCGGTTTTTCGATCAATTTAAATTAAACTTTAAGAAAACCTTTATCATATCAAACGACGTCGAAAAATTGCAAAAGACCACTTGTTGGAAAGCCACGGATGTTTAGTTTCTGAATAAACTTTTGGTTTTGCAAAACAATGAGCCAATTAGTTCTGTTTTCAAAAATAGACAGAGTGGTTCCCAGATTGGACAGAATCTGTCTCCGGATTTCTAGCACTTCTAAAAGGACCAAAACTCAACCAATTAATCTGAATCTTGAATCTAAACCATAGAGAATTGTGTCTAGATTTCAAAGAAATAAGATCTGTTCAAAAAGAAGTTCAATTGAGAGCACAATACCCAAAACATTGGACCTATACCGAGTTTAACTTCAGAAAATTGACCTAACTTGGGATACTCATAGCTCGTGCTACACAACTCCAATTTTGATAACACCAGTTCCAAAATAACCAAAATTAAGTCTAGTTTCTAAAAAAATAGACCACATAATTTTTGGACAGACAGAACATTCCCAGTTTCAAAAAGACAGTACCTATGTCCAGAATGCATCCAGAATATTACCCAAACTTCTGAAACTTCTAATTTGAGCCAGACAACTCCAATTTTGATGAAACTAGTGCCAAAATGACCAAAAGTAAGTCAAGTTTCTAACAAAATAGACCAGATAATTTTTGGACGGACAGAACATTCCCAGTTTCAAAAAGATAGTACCTATGTCCAGAATGCTTCCAGAATATTACCCTAACTTGTGAAACTTATAATTTAAGCTAGACAACTCAATTTTTGATGAAACCAGTGCCAAGTTAAAGAGCCTTAAGTCTAGTTTCCAAAAATGTATTACACATAATTGTTTGATTACCAGAACTCACGCAACAGCCAAAATACTGAACACACACCCAGAAACTTTCCAACAGTGAAATCTCTTCATCAATTTTTCATATTTTTCAGCAACCAGCAATCATAACAATCAATATCGAAATCTAAAAATCCCTAAACGTGAGTAAAACTCACTTAGTCGACGATTCGACGAGGAACTCCAACGGAATACGCGATAACCGACTCACAAGAACCCACGAACAATCCCCGAGAGACACCAATTCGAACCAAGACAGCAACTTGAACTGGAATCAACTGAGACAGCAGGTCCACAACTCCCTCTTGGTTTTAATCTTCGAAATGCAGCTTTTCCAAGTTGTCTAGGCCACTCTAAAGGTTCTAACTTGCACATGCAACTGATTCAAGAATGGAAAATCTCAACTTGAATTCAAATCCGAAAATGGTAAATAGAAGAGGAGGCTGATTCAGCTTGAACAAGTGGTACAGGAAGATAGGAAATCGAAAATGGGATGAGAAAGCATCAAGAATACTTACATGCAACCAGAATGGTGGTGATGGCAGTCCCCTTTTCTCTCCTCTCCTACGCCCCTCCCTTCTCTCTTTTCTCTCTGGTTTTCTTTTGTTTTGAATTCTGTTTTCAGCTGAATGAGTAAGTGGAGAGTGGGTTGTTGACCCTCTGTCATATGATGTAAGTTGTCCAATTTTAGGACCAATTGTGCGGGTTTTGATTGTATTATAGTCAGTATCTGGGGATTTAGCTGAGTATTAGAAATTTGTAGTAGGAAGGCCTTTTATAAGCCATTCCTGCATTGTTGGAGTTATTTTGTACTTGAAGACCTCCAATTTGTGTGTTATCTTTCGGCGAACCAGACACTTGCCCGGAGATGCAGCACAATTGGGAAGACTTAAGTTTCTGTCCAATATCGCGTCGCGACGCGATGGTTTGCTGAAGTTAGGGTTTTTAATTCAGTTTTGCGTTTTTTCAAGGGATCTTGGTCATTGGAGCACAGCCAGACGTCTTGGAGCAGAGGAAAATGAGATCTTGGGAGTTCTTCACCACTTGGGAACGAGGGTTGAAGGTTCCTATGTCTATCTTTACTTGTATTGCTTCTTTTACTCTAGTTATGTCTCTATTCACCATGTGTAACTAATTTTCTAAGATTAGGGAGAGATGATTCTCCCCGAACCTATGTTATGGATACTTTGTTAAGGTTAATACAATTAGTTGTTTGAATTATCATAAGTCTATGCCTCTGGTCATAATGCTTTATAGTTACATATGATAATTATAATGATTTAGGTTATGTGATCGCATAGGGATATGAGTTGCATGCTGGATATGGGGTATTAGATCATGTACTTGTGATCACCATAGGAATATGGGGTTGGATGCATGAATTCTCTATTTCTTAAGTTTATTGCTTTACCGGTTGGCATGATTCACCTAAGGAATTAGGGTAACTCAATTAGGTAAAAGGGGTTCTGAGGCAAGGAATTGTCCTTAACCTACCATAGTGAATTGAATTTGGTAGTTCAAACAGTTAATCTGTAATTAGCTGAAGGTTCATAACATAGGTGAAGGGAGAGGATTCGACACCTAATCGCTTTCTCTCGTTATTTCAACAACAGTCTTTATTTTCGCGTTACGCAATTACAAATCAAATCAATTTTCACAATCTAGAAGTAATCAAATTTGCTATTGTTACAACACGCAGTCCGTGTGGAATCGACCGGTACTTACCGTAATTTTATTACTTGCAACGTTTTCAGTACACTTGCTGAATTCCTTAACAAGTTTTTGGCGTCGTTGCCGGGGATTGTTGACTTTGTTGTCGACAAGGCAAACGAGTTGATTCTAGATTTTTAGTTTTTGTTGTTTTTAGTTACTTAATTCTGCTACTTGTTGGTTTCTTGAACTTGTTGACGTTTGCTTAAGTGTTTCAGAGATTTGTGCATGCGGAGCAAGGGTCCACAAGAACTCTTGTTTGACCCGGAAATTGAAAAACTAGCAAAATCAAATCGAAGAAAGGCTAAGCTTGCCAAGCAGCAAGCAAGGGAATTGTCACAGCTACAATCAACTTCTACCTCGGTACCGGAAGATTTTTCGAGTGAAGAGGAAGAAATGGCTGATCCTCCACCTCCACCAAGACGTACTCTAGGTGACTTCGGGCGAAGAAATCAAGGTGTCCAAGCTTAGCATTTCAACCAGTGGGCGTGGGCCAGTTTGACATCAAATCTTCTGCCCTCACTGCCCTTAAATCAGAGCAGTTCTCTGGGTCTGATGCTGAAGACCCCAACCAACATCTCTTCCAATTTTATGAGATATGTGGTACTACACACCCTGAGGGGGTGACTGATAATGCAAAAATGTTCGGTTGTTCCCATTCACTCTAACGGGCTAAAGATTGGTTGAACACTCTCCCAGGGACCGTCAACACTTGGAATGACCTCGAAAATAAGTTCTTGGAGCGATTCTTCCCTGTCTCCAAGTTTATAAGGAAAAGAGCTGAAATCTCTAACTTTACTCAAGGGGAGTCAGAGTCGTTGTATGATTCTTGGGAGAGATTCAAATTGTTGCTCAAAAAGTGTCTGGGGCATGGTATAGATGACTTCTTACAGCTGCAAACTTTCTGTCATGGTTTGAGACCTCAGACAAGAATGATGCTAGATGCCTCAGCTGGAGGATCTTTGGGTACAAAGACATGGGAAGAAGGAAAGTAGCTAGTAGAAGACATGGCCTCCAATGAATACAGAATTCAGAATGATCGGGGAGGTGTAAGTAAAAAGGGTGTGCTGGAACTAGATTCAAACAGTGCAGTGTTAGCCCAGCAGAAATTAATGTCCATGCAGATTGAGGCCCTCACCAAACAATTGGCTGCAGCTTGCAAGGTTGGGACAAAAGGCCAAGCAACCGCCCAAGCAGTGTAATCAGGTGGGTGCATTTATTGTGGCAGAGAAGCTCATGAAGGGGATTGTGCAGCCCAAGGAGAGGCAATGGAACAGGCCAATTATATGGGAAATTTCCAAAAACAAGGTGGGAACCCTTTTTCCAACACCTACAATCCTGGGTGGAAGAATCATCCCAACTTTTCTTGGAAAAACAATGAAGCCTCAGGTTCCCAACAACAGTCTCAGACACCTAATCAACAACAAAAACCCCCTTCTCGGTTAGAAGATGCGTTGATGCAGTTTATGCAGATGACCAAAAACACCTTCCAGTCCCAAGAACAGGTAATGATAAACATGGGAAAGAACCATGAAGCATCCATGAAGAACTTGGAGACCCAAATTGGCCAACTGTCAAAGCAATTAGCTGAGAAGTCCAACGGTAGTTTCCCTGCAAAAACTGTGGATAACCCCAAAAATGAGAACTGCAATGCTATCTCGCTGAGAAGTGGTAAAGAGTTGAGACTCGTTGAGGTAACCAAGCACAAGCCTAGTGAGGAATTGAAAAAAAAGAATGAGGTGATAGAAAAATAAAAAGAAACAGGAAATGAGAAAATGGAGGGGGAAGCAAGAGTGATGTGATCCTAAGTTCACTAAGCATGTGGAAAGAAACTGATAAAGATACCACTATTTCATTGAGTACAAGACTTTAATGGCTTATACCATTTTGAATCCAAGTAGCCATCTTGCATTATCATTGGCTGAAGGAATTCCTATCAACTCATGCAACTAAGTTCTACAAGTAGAAGTTGAAGAAAAATCTCATGAAGAGTAAATTAGTACAATATCATGAAGAATAAAACTAAGATTTGATATTTATTAGTATATTTTAATTTCTAGGGTTTTATTGAGTCAATTGGGCCTGATGTTCTTTTGGGTCAATTGTGCCTAAGGTTCTCTATAAATTGTAATTCATTTCATGAAATAAACAAGTTGAATTTTTAGTAAAAATTTAGAGACGTGTCTCTTTGGTTCTTCGTGAGCCGTTATCTGAGCTTATCGGTTTACCGTGGCGGTCATCTCGACTTATCAACCGGAACCTCCATAGCCGGTTGTGGCGTCTTCCCGACTTATCGATCGGTCTTCCATCCCCGATCGTGGTGTCTCCATCACTCCCACCTTCATGACTCCTGAAATAGTCACCGACGGCTCTGAAATAGTCTCCGATAAGCTCAGATAACGGCTCACGAAGAACCAAAGAGACACGTCTCTAAATTTTTACTAAAAATTCAACTTGTTTATTTCATGAAATGAATTACAATTTATAGAGAACCTTAGGCCCAATTGACCCAAAAGAACATCAGGCCTAATTGACTCAATAAAACCCTAGAAATTAAAATATACTAATAAATATCAAATCTTAGTTTTAATGAAAATAACTAATTGGCATTTAAGCCATTGATTCAAATCCTAAATTAAAGAAGACAATTAAATGACATTAAAGTCTTAGATATAATCCTAAAATAAAATACTACAAATGGAAATAAATTGCACTAATTTATTCTTCATGATATTGTACTAATTTACTCTTCATGAGATTTTTCTTCAACTTCTACTTGTAGAACTTAGTTGCATGAGTTGATAGGAATTCCTTCAGCCAATGATAATGCAAGATGGCTACTTGGATTCAAAATGGTATAAGCCATTAAAGTCTTGTACTCAATGAAATAGTGGTATCTTTATCAGTTTCTTTCCACATGCTTAGTGAACTTAGGATCACATCAAAGAGAGAAGGTCCAGGAGATCCCATCATATATGAAATTGCCCTATCCCCCATTACCTAAGAAGAAAGAGAAGGAGGAGCAATTCTCCAAGTTTAGGGAAATTTTCTCACGTCTCCAGATCAACATTCCTTTCGCAGAGGCATTAGAGCAAATGCCCATGTATGCAAGGTTCATGAAGGAATTGTTGACTAAAAAGAGGAGGTTTAAGGATGATGACATTGTGGCTCTATCTGAAGAGTGTAGTGCCATAATCCAAAACAAGCTTCCTCGGAAGTTGAAGGATCCTGGGAGCTTCACCCTCCCGTGCAAAATTGGTGAAGAAAAGGTTGATAACGCACTTTACGATTTGGGGGCGAGCATAAACTTAATGCCCCTAGCCATGTGGAGGAAACTGGGCGGAGGAGAAGTGAAACCAACCACCATGACCTTGCGACTTGCTGACAGGTCCATCAGGAACCCTTATGGGGTTGTGGAGGATGTCCTGGTCAAGGTTGGCAAATTCCTCTTCCCAGTAGACTTTGTAATTTTGCAACTGGATGGGGATACGGATGTCAAAAGCTCCATGAATGGAGACAATGACATTCCGTTCATTCTGGGAAGACCCTTCCTGGCTACCAGTAGGGCAGCAATTGATGTGGCTGAAGGGACGGTGAAATTGAGGGTCCAAGATGAATTTGAGACCTTCAATGTGCTTGAGTACACAGCCCCGATGAAGGAAAAAGAAGAATGTCACCGCATTGAGACCACTAATTCCAAGATGGTTGAGAAAAAAATCTACCACCCAACCCGTGAGAAGCCACCTACTGTTTGGAAGGACCTGAAGGAAGCTACAAGTACAGCTGGTAAGAACTGTAAGATTAAAGTGGAGTATGCCAAAGGAGTGCTGGAAGAGGCACTGAAAAAGCTGAGTGCTCCACCGGAGCCAAACTAAGCCATCTTCTGACAACCGTCAAGCTAGTGACGTTAAAGAAGTGCTGAGTGGGAGGCAACCCACTGTGAGGTACCAAGTATTTATTTTAGTTTAATTCTAAGTAGTCAATTAAATTTTAATTTTGGGTTAGTTTTAGGCAAAATCTGTGTTCGATCAATTTCGCTTCGCGAAAGAGAAGGATTTTAAAGAAAAAAACGTTTCTATCTTATTTCGCGTCGCGAAATAAGAGTGTCGCGTCGCGATGGGTTTAAAATTTTTAACTGGAAAACGGTTCTGTTTGATTTCGCGACGCGATAGAGACGCGTCGCGTCGCGATGCGAGACTTTTTAGCCTGATTTCAGGCAGACCAAACACAAACATAGAATTTTTTAAAATTTCCCCTTTCCCTCTCTTGTGCCCACACTGCAATCCCCTTCCCCATTTCGTTTTTGCTCTAATCTGGTCGTGGATTCTTGCGACTTTGCACGAAATCATCATCACCAAACATCTCCAGGTATTGATTTTAACGTTTTAATTCAATTAGAGTAGAAATTTCTATTTGAATTGATGGTTGTTAAGTTGAACTTGGAGCTACAAGTTTTGGGGTTGGGAGGACAAATTAAGAGTTGGAAATTGTTCCCCACTGTAGTACATTGCATGATTAATGTTGATTTCTGAATTTGGGGACTGAGTGATTGAATTGGGGTAAAAACTAAGTTGTTTTTGGGGTGTAGCCAAGGTGTTTGACGAAATGCTTGAATGGAAATTTTTGTGTAGCCAAGGTGTTTGTAAAAATGCCCAAGTGAGTTTTGGCTAAGCAACCCAACTGTTTGTGAAAATGCCTAAGTGAATTCTGTTTTTGGGTGTTAGCCTGTGCTTTAATTTTGTCAATGATCATTGAACCTTAGGGTAGTTGACTAGTGATGAGAAAAATTTTATTGCCTGTTTCTGGGAATTTCTCTGCTGTGAGTGGGGCCCACACCAAGGACCCACCGAGAACTAACAATTTGTGCTGGATTCTGTTTTATTTCATTTCAGGACATTATAGGTAAACAGAAATGATGAGGCAGAGCAAAGCAGGCACCTCCAAGAAAAGGCAAGGGGAACCCTCAGTTGAGGTTGACAGATTCAAATCCCCTGAGCACGAAGAGCGGTATCAGCAGGTGGTCAAAGGCAAGAAGATAAATCCTGAGAGGGCCTTTGACCTCTCCACAGATGAGTTCCCGATTATTACTTCCACACTGCGGGAGTTGGGGTGGCTTCCACTCAATGCAATGATTAAGCAGGCGAACCAGAGCCTGGTCAGGGAGTTCTACTCCAACGCCTATTGGGAGGAGGAGAAGGACAAGTCTACATCAGTTTATGTCAGAGGCAAGACTCTGTCCTACTCTTCCGACAGCATCAACAACCTGCTTGGGCTACCTACAGAGGCCTTCTGTGCTATGTGCTACGCTGCAGTCAACCCCAGGAAGATTTATTATGAGGGGACCTTGAGAGAGCTGTGCCGTCCAGGGGCACAATCGGCCGGATCCCAGAACCTTCCACGCCGCTTTTGCAATATGGGACTGAAGCCAATCCCGAAGGCCTGTAATGCATTTTTCAATCAGTCGATCATCTCTTGTTCCAATTCCACTGATGTGAAGGTCAAGGTGGCCATGGGGCTATTAGCTATTATGAGAGGCCAGAGGGTGAACCTGGGGAGAGCCATATCCGAGAGCATTGCTGAGATAGTCAGATGTCCTAGGGCTAGATTGGGGCATGCTTCTGTGATCCATGCCTTATGTATACAGCAGGGCTGTCCTGAGTACCATGATGACTTACTAGTTGATCCCAGGTAGCCAATCACTGCAGCCTGGATCATGAAGCAGCCCGATGGCCTATGGATGGAGCAGTTCCACCACCGCAGCCAGCATCTCCAGCACAGCAGCAGCCAGCAGGCCCATCATACCGTCAGATGTATGGCAGCGACCCTTCCTTCCGGTATGACCTCCATATGGCCAACTGGTGCGGGACGTCGATGCTACTACAGCAGTAGGGCATAGGTGTATCTTACCTTGCATCAGCTAGAGTCCACCTGGCTGCCCAGGAGTATATGGCGGAGAACAGGGCAGTAGGTGCATCTTCATCAGCACCACCGACAGAGCAGCAGCCAGACTCTCAGGACCCCCTACTTTCAGGGGATGAGTACATTGATGATCACATTTCTTTTCCCTGAGCAGGAGGCTCATTGATTTTTTACTGTTATTTTCAGACATTTTTATCTTGCATTTTTAGTCCTATTTTCCCCTTTGACTTTATTTTGCACTTTGGTCTGTACTATATTATTACAACTTATCCTGTGATATTGAGGCACCACTATCTTAAACTTTTTGCAAGCAGCTTCAATTATGATGATTTGTGGTATTTAGTTTCATATGTTTTACATTTTACCTTGTGATTGCTAGTGTGTCAAATTTTATCATCAGGTATTGCTAGTGGTCATGCCAAAAGTTGAGGCAGACTGAGATCATCTGTGGGAATTCTCTCAAGTAACATCTCTAAAAATTCCCAGCTGTGAGGTTTGCCCCCAAACACTTATTCTATTCATTGTGTGATTATTCCTTGCTTGCATTAGTCTGCAGAACTTGAGCTTGTACTTAACTATCTTGCATGTGATTTATATACACACTGAGGCAATTTTTGAAAACCTGAGCCTAAGCCAACCCTCTAATTGCTATCCCTTGTTAGCCCCTCTGAGCCTAATTGTTTAATTTTTGTAATTTTCCTGCACATCATAGCCTAAGTTTTCTTAACTTGGAGTTAGGTAGATTAAAGCATGAGAGTGGGGAAACATTCTAAGTTTGGGGTTGCTCATGGAATAGCAACATTTTAAGTTTGGGGTGGTATACAAGAGAAAGGAACATACAAAGAAAAGAAGGAAAAAGAATATATATATATATATATCTATATATATATATATATATATATTTCAAAAAAAAAAAGAGGTTATATATAAATAAATAAGTAAATAATTCCTTCTCTTGTGGAATGCTTTGGGAAAAAATGGGTAAGTGAGTGAGATTGTTGAAATTGACAAAGAGAGAAGTAGGCCTAACTCCAAGTTGTAACCTACTTATCCAAATGTATCCACCCTTACCTAAGCCCCATTACAACCTTTGAAAGTCCTCAAAAAGTGTGTGTGTATTTCTTGTGTATTGATTTGTATAGTACTTGTTCAAGCCTATGAAACGATGATGCAAGTACTGTGAATTGAGTGAATACCCTAAACACCTCAAAGAGAGAAACACCGGTGAGATGTGTGAAAAAGAGATAACTTGAGAATGCTTGCCTGCTTATGATCTTGTGTCTTACCGATTCAGTTGTCTTGCTACTGCACTAGGTTGATGATGATTTTTGATATACTGTGTAGTTATTGGTTTGTGTAGAATGTGTGACAGCTAAATAAAAAAGTAGCCACAGCCTGAATTGAATGTTTGCTTGAGGATAAGCAAAAGTTTAAGTTTGGGGTTGTGTTGACCCTCTGTCATATGATGTAATTTGTCCAATTTTAGGACCAATTGTGCGGGTTTTGATTGTATTATAGTCAGTATCTTAGCTGGGTATTAGAAATTTGTAGTAGGATGTCCATTTGTAAGCCATTCCTGCATTGTTGGAGTTATTTTGTACTTGAAGACCTCCAATTTGTGTGTTATCTTTCGGCGAACCAGACACATGCCCGGAGATGCAGCACAATTGGGAAGACTTAAGTTTTTTTGTTCAATATTGCGTCGCGACCAGGAGGGTTCGCGTCGCGAAGGAAGCATGATGCAGAAAGGAATTGGATTCTGTCCAATATCGCGTCGCGACGGGCTCGTGTCGCGACGCGATGGTTTGCTGAAGTTAGGGTTTTTAATTCAGTTTTGCGTTTTTTCAAGGGAGCTTGGTCATTGGAGCGCAGCCAGACGTCTTGGAGCAGAGGAAAGTGAGATCTTGAGAGTTCTTTACCACTTGGGAACGAGGGTTGAAGGTTCCTATGTCTATCTTTACTTGTACTGCTTCTTTTACTCCAGTTATGTCTCTATTCACCATGTGTAACTAATTTTCTAAGATTAGGGAGAGATGATTCTCCCCGAACCTATGTTATGGATACTTTGTTATGGTTAATACAATTAGTTGTTTGAATTATCATAAGTCTATGCCTCTGATCGTAATGCTTTATAGTTACATATGATAATTATAATGATTTAGGTTATGTGATCGCATAGGGATATGGGTTGCATGCTAGATATGGGGAATTAGATCATGTACTTGTGATCACCATAGGAATATGGGGTTGGATGCATGAATTCTCTATTTCTTAAGTTTATTGCTTTACCGGTTGGCATGATTCACCTAAGGAATTAGGGTAACTCAATTAGGTAAAAGGGGTTCTGAGGCAAGGAATTGTCCTTAACCTACCATAGTGAAATGAATCTGGTAGTTCAAACAATTAATCTCTAATTAGCTGAAGGTTCATAACATAGGTGAAGGGAGAGGATTTGACACCTAATCGCTTTCTCTCGTTATTTCAACAACAGTCTTTAGTTTCGTGTTACGCAATTACAAGTCAAATCAATTTTCACAATCTAGAAGTAACCAAATTTGCTATTGTTACAACACGCAATCCATGTGGAATCGACCGGTACTTACCGTAATTTTATTACTTGCAACGTTTTCAGTACACTTGCTGAATTCCTTAACATGGGTTGGGGTTCAGATTGGGGTGGATGGTAAGTTGGGCTTAGTTGGGCTGAGGGTCAAATGGTAGAGAAAAGTCCAAACTACCCTTGGCCCACTAAGTTATGGTTTAGGTACTGGAATCTCTTTTAATCTCACGGTTTTCACTAGACATTTATTTCTCGACTGCCCCCACGTTCGACACGCAACTAGTTATTCCTATTAATTTTCTAAAACGTTCCTATACATCATAATTCGAATTTTAAAAATTAGGGATGTTACAATTTCCATTGCTATTTCAAATTTTTCTACTAGTGATATGTGGAGGCAAAATTGTTGTTCAAGTTTTGACTTTGAAATTTGAATGAGAATTTATGAATATGGATTTTATTATAATATTGCTTGACTTCTGAGATTTGATGTTTGTTGAGGTAGAAACCTAATGAGGGTTATCTTGATTTACTTATATTAATCTTGATGAAGCTCTTTTGGGTTGCTTGAATTATAGTATAGATGTCATGACACTGCAATTGTTTTTATTGTATAATCCCCCCTCCCTTTTTTCTTAGGCAATTGCTTGAACTTTCATTATTTTAAACCTGGATTGGGTGAAATATGCTGCTGATTGTAGGCCAGAATTCATTACCTGGGGGAGTGATAATTGTGTTAAGAATATAAAATCAGTTAGAAGTTAGCCTTTTTTTTGTGACAAAAGTTAGAAGTTAGCTTGGTGGTTACTATAGTTAGGTTGTTAGTAAGCATGTGATGTTTTGTTAGATATAAAAATACTTGTATTCTTTATTACTTTGTATTATTTAGTGCAGTAGCTCACTTGGTATGAGTTAGTCAGTAGATGAGTTTGTACAGTAGCTAGTTCATTAGACATAGTGACTGACTCAGTTTCCCTTAACTGATTCAATTGTGTATATTGTTGTATATGTAGGGATTGATCTCTGATTCAATGAATTAAGTTCATATTTTACATTCCTAACATGGTATCAGATGAAAATTTTTTTTTTCTAAACGTCACCCTCTTTCTCACTCACGAGTCTCTCTCTGAAACTTCTCTCTCTCTCTCTCATGAGTCTCTCTCCCTTTGCAGATAGCCATAAACGGCTTTCCTCTTCTCTCTCTGAAAACTGACTTCTTCTCTTCTCTGCCAAGGGTCCTCTCTCTTCGCCATTCTCTCTCGGCAAGCAACTTTGAACACTGCTGCTGCATCGCGTGAGTTCTCTGTTTCTTGTTCATCTCTGATTCGGTTCCAGAAATCTCTTTTTTTTTCTGTTCATCGCGTTTCTTGCTCATCGCGTTTCCTCTATTCTTGATTTCTGGTTCGAAATCTGTTTCAGTTTCCTTTTCGATGTGAATCACTATTTTCCTTTTTCGATTCTGAATAGTCTTGCTCCTGAATCGATAATTGTATTTTCTTTTCTCTTTCGATTTTGGATTCTAACCTGAATCGAATCCTCTATTAGTAGTTTCGATTTCCTCTCATCTGTTTCTTGAATCGATTATTCTCTGATTCACAATCTCGTATTCCAGTCCATGTTTTTTTCTTTCTGTTCTCACTACGAATCACGTTTTCTGCTCTTGATTCGAAGCTTTTTCTGTTCTTGTTTTGTCCTCTCTGAATCGATCATATGCCTAAATCGATTTCAGTTTTGGTTGCAATTTTCCTGTTATTTTTCTGTTTTGGACGTTGTGCGCGATTTCCCCTCTCTTCTTGCTTCCGTGCTTCTGTGACCTTAATCGTTCTCTTGTTTGCAATTTGCAATTTTGATTCCCTCTCACCTTCTCTTGTTAATCTAGATTCTAAATCGTTCATTCATTTTGCATCGATTTAGTTTTTGGTTTTTGCAGAATGAGTCTGAAGCCATTTATTTATTTTAACAAGGCGTTTCGGGTTAGTTTGGCTTGCTACTCAGAATTGGTTGTGCATTGCTGTTTCAGATACTCTGGTAGTGTCACATCCGAATTCTGGATTCAAAATTTGTTGTAATGACACGTCAGCAAAGCAGTTAGAGAGAAGTTCAAAAATGGACAAAAGGGGTTATGCTCGAAAAGGAAGTGGCTCGAGAGTCCATACTTATGCTCAAAAAGGACTGTAGAAGCCAATCACGAACGCTAGAAGAGAACTCACGTTATTTCCCCAAAAGACACACGGGAGCTCTCAAAGGAAAGACTCGAAATTCCAAGTGCAACACGTGAAGATATGAGGCGGTTAAGGCAGTTGTCTCGAGTGGGTTCGAAATGCAAGGACAGATGTAAAGGATCCAAGACGCCAAAAAACATGTGGCATCCATCATTTCTAGTCATTAGTTAGTTTTATATTTTATCTACTTTCAATAAGGACAAGTGTCCAAGACATGCAACGTAGCGGTTGGCATTTTTAGCTCTAAAAAGAGTAGTTCAAACGATGTACTCAGTAACAGCCCGAAAATAGTAGATTAATTTTCTAGTTAATTAAATGAGGTTTAGGTGGTAGGAGATAATTAATTAATTGATTTAATTAATTATTTAGGGTTTTGAGTGTTAAATAAATAGAATTATTTATTTGGATAATTGGACCTAGGGTTAGGTTTAGATGGTGGTGGCGAGTTGAAGTGGATTAGGAGAAGCCCATGATTAGGTCATTAAGTGGAAGCCCATGTCCATTAAGCTAGGCGCCTATATGATGCCAATCTTAGGGTTTGGTGATTCATTCCAACATTTTAGAAAAAATAGAGAGAGTGGGACGGCTTGGAGAGAGGAGAGGCGTGAAACCCTAAGAGAGAGATGAAAGAAGAAGGGCGCAAAACCCTAGTGGAAAAGAAGATGTGTACGGCCAAACCCTAGAGGAGAGAGAGAGGAAGATTTCGCATGCACCAAGGAGGGAGAGGAGGATCTTAGTTGCTGAATTTTGATGGTAGCTTGCTCACCAAGAGATAGGTGTTCTTCAATTAATAAGGTTAGGGGGCTCTCTTTTCATTCTTAATAACCTATAGGATTTGTATCATAGGAGTTAGGTTTTAGGAACGATTTATTGATTGAATTGTTGTGTTGATAATTGAATTGATGTGTTGTTGATTAAATTGAGATGTTGTTGTTATTGATTGAATTTTTGTGTTGTTGATTAGATTGAGATGTTGTTGTTACGTTAAACCTCTTGTTGAATTTAAATTATGTGGTTTACTGTTCTGGAAAATAGACTTAATGCTTGTTAATTTGGCACTGGTTTGGTTGCGTTTAGAGTTGTGTAGCTCGAGATACGAATTTCACAAGTTAGGGTAAGATTCTGGAAACAATCTGGATATAGGTTCAGTAAATCTGTGGTCGTGAGTGTTCTATTCGTCTAAAAATTATGGGGTTTGTTTTGTTGGAAAGTAGACTTAATTTCCTACTGAATAGGTACTGATTTCGCTAAATTTCATTGAGAAATGAGGGACAAGATTTGATTTCAAAATGACTAATAATTCTGTCCGAATTTTGTGGGATTTGTTGCTCCGAATTTTGTGGGGTTTGTTGCTCCGAATTTTGTGGGATTTTATGCTGCTGTTTATATTGCTGCTGCTACTCTATGTGTTGTCTTGGTCCCTATGGGTGTTGTTTAGTCCTTTGGTGACAATGTAGTCGCGTAATTAATTGTGCTTGGTGTGATTGGTGTGCTATCCTTAGAGCTGAAAATTTGGAGATGTATAATGGTGTTGTATATATATATATATATATATATATATATATATATATATATATATATATATATATATATATATATATATATGGTGTGAATAATTATTGGTGAATGGGGTCTATGATCCTCTTTTGGTGTTGGTGAATAAGTAAAACTATTGGTGAATATGCTATGGCATACTTTGGTGATTTTGTTGTGCTTGATGCATTGTCATGGTGTCACATAATCATATGCATTTTTGGTGAATAGGCTTCGGCCTTAGGCTTCGGCCTTATTATAAATTTTGGTGAATGCCCTCAAGGCTAATTTTTGGTGATGGATCCACATGCATATGCCCGTGGAGTTTTGGGTTGCATCTCATACATCAAACATGCACTCGTGACTATTTTGGTGATTAATTGGTGATTATTTTGGTTGACTATTTTGGTGATTAATTGGTGATTATTTTGGTTGACTATCTTGGTGATTAATTGGTGATTATTTTGGTTGACTATCTTGGTGATTAAGTGGTGATTATAAATTAATGGTGTGCGTGAATATGGTTGTAATTGGGTGTTTAGTTGCCTTCTCTAAATGATGCTTATCTTATTCGTTATTACTTATGTAAAGAGACTCACCCTACTGCTTTTATGTTGCTTCTTATGTCGGCAACGTGCGGGTGACAGCGAGTGAAGGTGATCTAGCACCTTCTTCCCTAGTAGGTCGAGTCAGCTCTGATACGTAGCACTCGGGAGGGTTGTCCTTGTGTCTTCCTTATGTGTTATGTATATGCCTTTCTAAGTTGTAAACCTTTTGAAGTATGATTGCCAAGTTAAACCTTTTTATTTCCGCTGCATGTTTTTGAAAAGAAGTTGGTTATAATTAAAGTACTCTGTTTGCGAAGTGGTTTTCCGGTTCGAAAAATGTGACACTCTTTTGGCGCGAAAAACTCTGATTTTTTTTAAACCGTTGGGTAGAAAAAGGGGTGTTACATTAGTGGTATCAGAGCAATGGTTGGTCCGTCCGGCCAAGTCATCGAGTCGTTGTGTCGGTTAGCGACCAACTGTTGTCTTTTTAGTGCTAACCAATGTTTGCGTTGCAGGTACATCAAAAGTTGCCAATGGTAAGTGGTCTAGTGGGGGAGACATCCCTAATAGTGTTATGTGTTTTGTGTATCCCTATGTGCTGTTGTCTGGTTTGTTTTTGACCTTCCCTGCTGTGTGAACTGTGTGTGATTGTTAGTGGGAGAGTGTTAGTTTTAGCGGGTAAATTTCGAGGGCGAAATTCTTTTTAGGGGGGGAGAGTTGTAACAGCCCGAAAATAGTAGATTAATTTTCTAGTTAATTAAATGAGGTTTAGGTGGTAGGAGATAATTAATTAATTGATTTAATTAATTATTTAGGGTTTTGAGTGTTAAATAAATAGAATTATTTATTTGGATAATTGGACCTAGGGTTAGGTTTAGATGGTGGTGGCGAGTTGAAGTGGATTAGGAGAATCCCATGATTAGGTCATTAAGTGGAAGCCCATGTCCATTAAGCTAGGCGCCTATATGATGCCAATCTTAGGGTTTGGTGATTCATTCCAACACTTTAGAAAAAATAGAGAGAGTGGGACGGCTTGGAGAGAGGAGAGGCGTGAAACCCTAAGAGAGAGATGAAAGAAGAAGGGCGCAAAACCCTAGTGGAAAAGAAGATGTGTACGGCCAAACCCTAGAGGAGAGAGAGAGGAAGATTTCGCATGCACCAAGGAGGGAGAGGAGGATCTTAGTTGCTGAATTTTGATGGTAGCTTGCTCACCAAGAGATAGGTGTTCTTCAATTAATAAGGTTAGGGGGCTCTCTTTTCATTCTTAATAACCTATAGGATTTGTATCATAGGAGTTAGGTTTTAGGAACGATTTATTGATTGAATTGTTGTGTTGATAATTGAATTGATGTGTTGTTGATTAAATTGAGATGTTGTTGTTATTGATTGAATTTTTGTGTTGTTGATTAGATTGAGATGTTGTTGTTACGTTAAACCTCTTGTTGAATTTAAATTATGTGGTTTACTATTCTGGAAAATAGACTTAATGCTTGTTAATTTGGCGTTGATTTGGTTGCGTTTGGAGTTGTAAAACTTAAGTTATAGGTGAAACAAGTTAGGTTAAAATTCTGGAAACGATTTGGGTAGAAGTTCAGTATTTCGGTAACTGGGAACGTTTTGTTGACTGAAAAATTATGTGGTTTACTGTTCTGGAAAATAGACTTAATGCTTGTTAATTTGGCACTGGTTTGGTTGCGTTTAGAGTTGTGTAGCTCGAGATACGAATTTCACAAGTTAGGGTAAGATTCTGGAAACAATCTGGATATAGGTTCAGTAAATCTGTGGTCGTGAGTGTTCTATTCGTCTAAAAATTATGGGGTTTGTTTTGTTGGAAAGTAGACTTAATTTCCTACTGAATAGGCACTGATTTCGCTAAATTTTATTGAGAAATGAGGGAGAAGATTTGATTTCAAAATGACTAATAATTCTGTCCGAATTTTGTGGGATTTGTTGCTCCGAATTTTGTGGGATTTGTTGCTCCGAATTTTGTGGGGTTTGTTGCTCCGAATTTTGTGGGATTTTATGCTGCTGTTTATATTGCTGCTGCTACTCTATGTGCTGTCTTTGTCCCTATGGGTGTTGTTTAGTCCTTTGGTGACAATGTAGTCTCGTAATTAATTGTGCTTGGTGTGATTGGTGTGCTATCCTTAGAGCTGAAAATTTGGAGATGTATAATGGTGTTGTATATATATATATATATATATATATATATATATATATATATATATATATGGTGTGAATAATTATTGGTGAATGGGGTCTATGATCCTCTTTTGGTGTTGGTGAATAAGTAAAACTATTGGTGAATATGCTATGGCATACTTTGGTGATTTTGTTGTGCTTGATGCATTGTCATGGTGTCACATAATCATATGCATTTTTGGTGAATAGGCTTCGGCCTTAGGCTTCGGCCTTATTATAAATTTTGGTGAATGCCCTCAAGGCTAATTTTTGGTGATGGATCCACATGCATATGTCCGTGGAGTTTTGGGTTGCATCTCATACATCAAACATGCACTCGTGACTATTTTGGTGATTAATTGGTGATTATTTTGGTTGACTATTTTGGTGATTAATTGGTGATTATTTTGGTTGACTATCTTGGTGATTAATTGGTGATTATTTTGGTTGACTATCTTGGTGATTAAGTGGTGATTATAAATTAATGGTGTGCGTGAATATGGTTGTAATTGGGTGTTTAGTTGCCTTCTCTAAATGATGCTTATCTTATTCGTTATTACTTATGTAAAGAGACTCACCCTACTGCTTTTATGTTGCTTCTTATGTCGGCACCGTGCAGGTGACAGCGAGTGAAGGTGATCTAGCACCTTCTTCCCTAGTAGGTCGAGTCAGCTTTGATACGTAGCACTCGGGAGGGTTGTCCTTGTGTCTTCCTTATGTGTTATGTATATGCCTTTCTAAGTTGTAAACCTTTTGAAGTATGATTGCCAAGTTAAACCTTTTTATTTCCGCTGCATGTTTTTGAAAAGAAGTTGGTTATAATTAAAGTACTCTGTTTGCGAAGTGGTTTTCCGGTTCGAAAAATGTGACACTCTTTTGGCGCGAAAAACTCTGATTTTTTTTAAACCGTTGGGTAGAAAAAGGGGTGTTACATACTCCGGGCGATTTCATACCATCTAGTAACCCATTATGTAACATCCCCAAAATAATTAATAGAATTATTTGGATGTTAACCCAATTGAATTATTTTAGTACTTGACTGGTAAATTTGTTGAGTGCTAAAATTAATTATTGGTTGTCATAGTATCGTTAACCGGTTAATTCAGGGCAGGGACGATTTGGAAACAAAATTAGAGATTAAGGGCAATGTGGTCATTTGACCACATTACCACTTAATATATAAGAAAACAAAAGAAAAGAATTAAAAAGAAAGAAAGAAAGAAAGGAAGCGAGAGACAGAGAGAAAGAAAGGAGAAGAAGAAAGAAAATGGAGAATGGGTATGGAAGGAAGAAGAGGAGCAAGGGAGAGTTAGGTTCATCGAAACTTCTTCCTTCCAACACGAAAAATGATCAGCGTTCCTTCCTCTTCAATTTGGTACCAATTTCACCACAAACAACTCACTCTACACCAATCCACCATTTTCGAATATTGTGAAGAAAATGAGGGATGTTGAGTTTCTTGGTTCATTCTTATCTTGAAAGCTTAGGGATATGCCATTGAGAGGTTGATTGTTAACTTGGAGAGTTAGGGTTTGATTGTCAAAAATTGGGTTTATGTGAAGGAGATGACTTGAGGTTAGGGATGATGAATAGTGTTCATGGAGGTTGAAGGTTGATGTTGAGGTTCATGTTGAAAGATGAAAGCTTAGGAATCAAGTTGGGGCTTTTGTGAGGAGCTTGAAGCCTAGGAGCTTATGTTGGTGTCTAGGTGAAAAGCGGATTTCTCGAGTCTCGCGAGTCAGATGTTCGAGTTGCGGAAAGCTGCGGTGTTTCGTGATTTTCATCACGATAGGTGAGTTTTACTCACGTTTAGGGTTATTTCGTTTTTGAAATGAATTTTATGTTTTGAATTGATTGGTTGAAATGATGTGATTGTTTCGGTTTGAATTGCGTGAGAAATGTCGTTTTAGTCGAAAAACCGTTAAACCGACAATTAACGGATTTTGGGGAAATTGATGTTTGATTGTTAGGGATTGATATGTGGTGATTATGGTTGTTTGTATTTGTTTTTGGACTATTTTTGTGTTGGGACTGGACTGGAACAGGTATCGGATATGATCGAAACGATGAAATTTGTGAAAACGGGATGAAAATTCAGTGTTGTCAAAAGAGCACGACCCGTGCGCCCCTTTCGATTTGTATCTTTCAAAAGGACTTACAGGGCGCACGACCCGTGCGTATGGGAGCACGGACCGTGCGCTGTCCAAATTTTCCAAACTTGCCCGAAAGGATCCCGATCGATTCCAATCCTCTTTTAATCCTTTCCTAACCCTTTTCCAATGATATTAGGCTTATAATGCCATGATTTTGATTATGTTTTCAAAGGGTTTTATAAATGGTTTTAAAAGCGAAGAATTAGTATGCGAGAGTAAACTTAGATTATGTTTATGACACGAACTCAATGTTCAACTATTGGTCGGATGAAAATAAACTAAGAGTTCATATGATAGTAGATACATATATTATATCGAGTTGGGTGACGACCCATGTTAACATACTAGGCGGGGCAGTCATGATCCCTTACCCTAGACTCTGTGCCATTAGAAAAAATGCTATTGGTAAGGGGGTTCACCCGGAATATAACAGTGGATTGCAATCGGTGTTATGTTAAAAGTTGTAGTGCGATACACCGGGATTATAGCAGTGGATTGCAGTCGGTGCCGTACTTTTTTTGTTGTGCGATACACCGGGAATATAGCAGTGGATTGCAGTCGGTGCCGTACTTTGTTTGTTGTGCAATTAACAGGTTCACCGGGTATGTAGCGGTAACGTAGTCGGTGATCTGTTAAAAGTTAAATAATGTGGTTCACCGGGTTTGTAGCAGTAATGCAGTCGGTGTCGTGTTAAGTTAAAAGGAACTCATAATTGAACCGAGAGTGTTAGTAGGGGTCTCGGTAGAACTCACTGAGATTGTATCTCATTGTTTATATGTTGTTGTTTTACAGAGAAACAGGGAAAGAGAGGACCACAGAGGCATGAGTAGGTTGAGCTCGGGTGGTTGCTGATGACTTAGGTTCATGCTTATGTTTATGTTTCCCTATGTTGTCTATGTACTGCAACACTATGTCTTTTGTGTTATATCTTTCTTCCGCTTTCTTGTATGATATTGAATACTATAGTTGCTGATGGTTTATGGTTTGAGAACCGTACTGTCTTGTTTGTATATAAGACTGTTTGGTTTACATTCAGGGAAAGTTTATAGTGATATTCGGTGTTTAAGCAGGAAATATATCTCTGATGATCTAGGGATGGTACACTTGGATATTTTTACTCGATAAACATACCGAGGTGTTACAGTTGGTATCAGAGCAGTTCGACCTAGTCGGACTTAGTTTAAGGTTGAGTCGATTCCTTGTTAGTCCTTGTTGTAATTATACATGTGATGCTAAGAGACATTGTGCCTGATCAACTTAATACTTAGTGCATCATTAGTGCAACTAGCCTATGTCGCCGGGGATGATCTCAAAGAGAGTACTGAAAAGGAAAGAAGTAGTTGAATTATCAACTCCGAATGCAAAGTCCTAAGATAATTTCAGCAAAGGAAAGGCAGGTGCAATTCTTCAATTCTTGAAAGGTCAGAAGATGTTCTAACTATGGAAGACATCACCAAGGTGATCGTCAGCACAGATCAATCGGTGCTATTATTGTAATGAAGAGGGTCACTATACAAATAAGTGCCCTGCAAGGAAGAGTTCCAAGGAGTTACAAGCAGCTCTAAGGCAAGGACGAGTCAACACTCTAGATGCTTAGACAGTTACAACTGCTGACAATTTACTGAGGGTCGTGTCCAGACCTAATCTTAGTGTCAAATTGTCCACTTGTCATAGGGGACAGAAATTTTGTTGTAAAATTTATTTGCTTGCCTATGAGAAGTATGGGCATCGTTCTGAGTATGAATTGGATGACTGCAACTCAGGTTACTATAGATTGTGCCAATCGAACGATTAGTTTCGCCTCAGAATCAGTTGAATTGCCAAAGACCAATTTCTGACGCAGTTATCTCTTTCACCTTAGCAAGCCAGTCATTATTCCAAGGTACGGAAGCTTGTGTTATCATGTTATCCGCATCCACTGAAACTAGTTTAGAATTGTCATCTGTTCAACTTGTGAATGAATTTCTGGATGTTTTTCCGGATGAAGTTTCTTCAATACCTCCAGATCGAGAGGTAGAGTTTTCTATAGAATTGGTTCCTGGCACAGGATCAATATCTATCGCTCCCTATCGAATGTCTCCTTTAGAATTAAAGGAATTGAAGTCTCAACTTGAAGAGTTGATCTTTAAGAGGTTCATCCGACCGAGCGCTTCTCCATGGGGTGCTCCAGTGTTACTTGTCAAGAAGAAAGATGGAAGTATGAGATTGTGTATTGACTACCGACAACTCAACAAAGTGATGATCAAGAACAAATATCCTTTGCCATGGATACACAAATTGCTGGATCAACTTCGAGGTGCCGTGGTGTTTTCAAAAATTGATCTGAGGTCAGGTTATCATCAATTAAAGGTTAGAGCCTTAGATATTCTGAAGACAGTTGTCCGTACTAGGTATGGATGTAACACCCTAAAATAATTTAATTAAGTAATGTAACACCCCATTCTACCCGGCTATTTATTATAGAGATCAGAGTTTCAAAATTCTTTTTGAATGGAATGCCACACGTAAGCTTAATCTAACAACGGTCAAATCGGTGTAAACCTTCGTTACACATTTATAATACGCAACACCATTAAATAATTTAGGGTACACGTGACTTCACCAATAAAATCCACACATTGTAATTTAGATGTCTCGCAGCGGAAAATAACACAATCTCCAAAATACGCCGAACAACAGGCTCATCAAAAATCATTAACTCAAAGCATATAAAATTCAACGACAAATGAATAACATTAAAATCCCTAATCCAACCCCCTAGGTGTCACGTATCAGAGCAGACCGACTCGGGAGTGAAAGGAGTAAGCCTTCACTCAGGACTACCTGTGGTAAACAACAACAGAAGGGTGAGTCTCAACTACATAATAAAGACTATAATAAGAAGTATATTCCATCATAGCAGCACACTCACACAGTCACACAGTAGCATAGTCCATACAATCACCAACTAGCATGCTTATCATGAGGATGTATGCAATACAGTTATGCATGTGGTACCATTTTCCCAGACCGCAGCCTTATCATCATAATATCAACTCAGACCGCAGCCTTATCATTTCAATTTAGAACTCAGACCGCAGCCTCATTATCATAATTAACAACTCAGACCGCAGCCTTATGTATGCATGAGACTCCATGACAAAACCACATTCATAATTATTAACAACACGGTCCATGTATCCTATATCACATCTTTAATTAATCTTAGTTTTAGCCCCCATGGCCTCATCATCAACCAACTCATTATTTTCTCCTCACAATCACGTCCCTAGGACTAGGATAACACTTAGGGACCAATCTGTCACCATTAGATCCGAAACCCAAACACAGGGCATGGGCGCCCCACTTGGCACCCTGGGCGGCCACACTTGGCGCCCCACACAACACCCAAACGCACAAACATAGTAGGCCACCTTAAAAATTGAAACCGCTCTAGCCAAAATGTTCAAAATGGGATTTGGTCACGTGAATACAGAATTTGGCTAGGGAAAATATGTTCAGAACTCACAGCTCACCCCTAGGCATCACAAACATAGTCAAAACAACGCTCTCTAGGACAATTTCAAAACCACAAGTGCAAATCTGGAAATTCTTTAGCCAAAGTGCTTAAAATATGATTTGGTCAGGTGAATGCAAAGTTTGGCTCGGTAAAATATGCTCAGAACATGATGTGTGCACAAGGCACCCCTTAAACAAGCCAAAATGATGCCCAATAGGACAATTTCAAAACCACAAGTGCAAGTCTGGAAATTCTTTAGCCAAAGTACTTAAGATGTGATTTGGTCAGGTGAATACAAAGTTTGGCTCGGTAAAATATGCTCAGAACATGATGTGTGCACAAGGCACCCCTTAAACAAGCCAAAATGATGCCCAATAGGACAATTTCAAAACCACAAGTGCAAATCTGGAAATTCTTTAGCCAAAGTACTTAAAATGTGATTTGGTCAGGTGAATGCAAAGTTTGGCTCGGTAAAATATGTTTAGAAACCGAGTTTACCCAAAAACATGATTTATGCGCCTTGCCTAAGCATAGGCAGCAACCTGGCGCCACCCCAGGCGCCACAGGCAGCAACATAGGCGCCCTGCCCAGAACACACACACGCCCAGCAACAGAAAACAGCGCCCAGGGCGCCAAGTTCCCCCCCCAGCAACTAGCGCTCAGGCGCCCCCAACACAACCAAAACACCAAAATTCTTAATTACTTTTCCAAACCCAATTACCACAACAATTACAAAACTCATTATGCTCAGTCCAACGACATTCAATTTCACATATATATATTAAGAACACATCAAGGCACAAAATCAACACTTGAAATCTAACATCAACATAGGGAAAATCGAATTAATCACCAATTATCAATTTCAACTAACTTAAACAAATCTAACAATTAACAAGTAAGGTCAAGTGAGATCCTATGGTTTACATACAACCTATTATACTCTCTATTATAGAGTGAGACTCCCCTAACCTTGATTATGACGAGCTAGAGCCTTTCCCACCGAAGCACCGACAAATCACCGCAACAAGGAAGCTCCTCCTTTTCTCACGATCACGCCCTTTCTCTCTTTCCCTTGGACCATTGCGAATTGATCAAAATAGAAAGGGTTAGGGAAATTCGAAACCTAAGCACTTGATAGAGAAAGGAAATCGAATCATAGAAGATTAGGAACCCTTACCTAGGATCAAGATGCACAAACCCTAACTCGAAGCTTGAAGTCGCCTCCTTCCTTCCCTTCTCCTCTCCTTCGATTTTCTTTTCTCACTTCTCCTCTCCTTCGACTCACTTGCTCACTTTTGGCACAATTGGGGCGCAACCTAGACCCCTAGCGCCTAATGTAACACCCTAAAATTATTTAATTAATTTATTTAATTAAATAATTGGGGATTTAAATTAAATTATTTGATGTAATTCGATTAATTAGAATTTTATTTATTTTGGTGGTATTAGGAGGAAGTGGAGGCGCCACTTGCATGACTTGGGCTTAAGTGGAAAGCCCAAGCCCATGATCCACAATATAGGCGAAGTGGAGTAGTGTTTGGGGTTAGGGTTGTTAGCTCATTGTGTGCGAAATTTCGAGAGAGAGCAAGAGGAGGAGAGAATAGCGTGAGAAAGAAAAGAGCAAGGCGGCCAAGGGAAGAAGGAGAAGAGGGTTCGAAGTTCAAAGGAAGGATCTCCGTTGTTGCTGTGGATCTGTAGGTGACTGCATCCTAGGCATCGAATTCTTCTTGAAAAGGTTAGGGGAGCTCTATCACTCTATCTAATACATTCTATGATAGGCCCTAGATCTAAGGTTTCTCCTAGATTTCATGATGTTTTTGATGTTCTTTGCGTTCTTGATGTTCTTGATGCCAATTTTCGCATATGTATATATATATATATGTTAATCATGAGTTCATGCGATTTGATTGTTGCTTGGTGCTTGATCTACGAATTTGTATTATTGATGATGCTATGCGTATGTAATGAGAAATATGGTGTGATCTATGTGTTTGAATTGTTGGAAGTGAAGTCGCATAAGGGTGTGGTTGTTGGGCGCCTAGGGCGCCATGAAGGTGTTAGTGTTGATGTTTGTTTTGATTGAATTTTGATAAATTGAGTTTTGGTAATTTGGAATGAGATAAGTGCGTTTTAGTTGCTGGGAAAAATTGGAGTTTTATGTTTTAAAATTGTGAAGAAAACGAATTTTTAGTTGTTAAAAAGTGTTGGACAAATTCTGGATGTTGTTGCTGGTTTCTGGGCGCTGGGCGCCTATGCTGGGCGCTGGGCGCCTGTTCTGTGTTGTTGTTGCGCGTGGGTGCGCGCCTGGGCGCTGGCGCCCGTGTTGTGTCTGTGTGTGCGTGTGCGCGCCTGGGCGCTGAGCGCCTATGGCGCTGTGTTGTGCGCGCGTTGTTGCCCCTGGGCGCTAGGCGCCCGTGTCTGTGTTGCATTGTGCGCGCCTGGGCGCTGGGCGCCTGTGGCGCTGTGGCGCTGTGTTGCGCTGTGTTGTGCGCGCCTGGGCGCTGGGTGCCTGTGTTGCCTGGGCGCCTAAGGCGCCAATTTTCAGAACGTTGTCTAATTTTTTCCCAAACTTATTTTTATCATAACTTTTGACTCAGACGTCCGTTTTGAACGATTCAAAAAGTGTCGTGAAGCTTTTTACGCTGTCCATCTATGGGTCTAATTTTTAAAATGAAAAATTGTATTTTCTGATGGTTTGTGGGCGCCCAAGTGGCTGTCCCTGGTGATCGTCCCAGTGACATTGAAAAATGACGTGGAACTCTTTAAAAATCCTTTTTGGTGTAAAAACAACAGTTTTAAACACGGTAGTGTCAAAATGACTGTTTTGCCCCTAGTGGCCAAAGTTAATGATAAAAGATGCGTAAATGACGAGGATGCCCTTGGTGGCTAGTCAAATGACTGTTTTGCCCCTAGTGGCCAAAGTTAATGATAATGACGTGTAAATGACGAGGATGCCCTTGGTGGTTAGTCAAATGACGCTTTTGCCCTCAGTGGCTAATGTTTGAGGTAAATGATGTTTATGTGTAAGTGACATTTGGGGCCTGAGTGGCTAAGTGAGGTTAAGGTCTAAGTGGCCTAGTGATGTTGTGTGATGATTATGAATTTGACAGGTGCTGTGCTCCGTGCGAGCAAACAGGTAAGTGATGGGTCACATTGTTGACTGTGATCTGAGTAATTGTGTGATTTTGTGAAGTGAGTGGTGCATGTCATAGAGTCTCATGCCCATATGCATAAAACCCAGTGATGTTTTGAGGCCTGAGTGGCTATGTGATGATGAAGCCTGAGTGGCTAAGCGACGTTTTGTAAAAAGGTACCTTCATGCATATACCCGCGAGTGGGTTGCACTTCATAAAGCCATATGACATGAGATGAGTTTGTACATGATGTGAATGATGACTGTGATGTGGATGTTTTGTGTATTGGATGCTGATTATTCTAGTGCGTAGCCTATGATTAGTGCTTATCATATTTTCTATTATATAGACTGAAATGATGCTCACCCTTTCCTGTTTGAATGTTGCCCTCGTGTTGGTAACGTGCAGGTGATTCCCAGTGAAGGTATTAGCTTCGCTTTTTGAGTCGAGTCGTCATGCTCTGATACGTAGCACTCAGGGGGAAAACGAACTCGGCCTTTATTAATGATTTTTGATTATTATGTCCATGTGGACTATTTGGTTATGTTTTACTAATTTCCGCTGCGTAGTTGATTGTGTTATGAGGAGTGTTATAAGTGACGTTAACCATGAGGCTTGAGTTTTTGATATTGTGATGTGCTACGTGGACGTATGAATTTGAGTTAAACTGTTTTTAAAGTTTGATAAGCGACGTTTGATTTGAGTATGTGTAACTTTTCCTACGAACGAGATTTTTTAAACTCTGATTTTTATAAACAAAGTAACGGGTAGAAAGGGGTGTTACATTAGTGGTATCAGAGCAGTTCGGTCTGTCCGGCCGGTAGTTGAGTCGTCGTGTTGAGTAACATTGAGTTTGTTACTCGTTTCTGAATTCTGTTTTCTGTTGCAGTGCTAGAATGGCCAGACGAGACGATGCTGCTCTTGCTGCTGCATTGCAAGCTATGGCTCAGGCGATGCAGGGTCAGCAGAATGCTGGGGATAATGCTGGTTTTAGGAGTCTGACAACCTTCCAGAGGGAGAATCCGCCCACCTTTAAGGGCAAATATGATCCAGATGGTGCTATGGCTTGGCTGAAGGAGATCGAGAGGATTTTCAGGGTGATGAACTGTACTGTTGAGCAGAAGGTCCGCTTTGGTACCCACATGTTAGCCGAGGAGGCCGACGACTGGTGGTTGGCTACTAGGCAGAGGTTAGAAGCTGTGCAGGAAGAGATTACTTGGGAGGTTTTCAGCAGGGAATTTCTGAGAAAGTATTTTCCTGAAGACGTCCGCGGGAAGAAAGAGATAGAGTTTTTGGAGCTGAAGCAGGGTGGTATGTCTGTGACTGCCTATGCGGCAAAATTTGTGGAGCTAGCCAAATTTTATCCACATTACAGTGAGGCTACAGCTGAATTTTCTAAATGCATCAAATTTGAGAATGGGTTAAGGCCTGATATTAAACAGGCCATTGGTTATCAGAAGATTCGTGTGTTCGCAGATCTGGTTGACAGTTGCAGGATCTTCGAGGAGGACAGTACTGCTCGCTACAAAGCTACTTCTAAGAAAAGGGGCAAGTTTCAGAGTCGAAGCAAGCCGTATGAGGTTCCTGCGGGTAAGGGTTATCAGAGAGCTGCTGGAGGTAAGGGTTCTGGTGGGGGAGATGCCCCTGCTAGCATCGTCTGTTATAAGTGTGGCAAGCCTGGCCACAAGAGTACTACATGCAGGTCGGATGACAGAAATTGCTACCGTTGTGGTAAAAAGGGTCATATGGCAGCTGAGTGTAAAGTCAAGGATGTGGTGTGTTTCAACTGTGGTGAGTCTGGGCATATCAGTACCAAGTGTACAAAGCCGAAAAAGGAAAGGTCTACTGGGAAGGTATTTGCATTGGCGGGAGTGGAGCCTGATGATGATGATGGTCTGATTAGAGGTACGTGTTTTATTAATGGTACTTCTCTGAAATCTCTTATTGATACTGGTGCTACCCATTGTTTTATATCCGTTGATTGCTGTAAACGATTGGGTCTTGTTTTATCTGCTATGTGTGGGGATATGGTTGTCGATACTCCTGCGAAGGGGTCGGTGATTACGTCCCAGGTGTGTTCTCAGTGTCCCGTGTCGATCTTCGGCAGGGACTTTATTGTGAATTTTGTATGTTTGCCATTGAGAGGTCTGGATGTAATCTTAGGCATGGACTGGTTAGAGAATAATCACGTCCATATCAACTGTCGTAGCAAGTCGGTTAGTTTCGGTGAAGAAAGTTCGGTTTTGGTGTCTGCTGGTCAGTTGAAGAAATTGAAGAAAGAAGGAGTTCAGTTATTTGCGTTGATGGCTTCGTTGTCTGCTGAGAGTCAGGCTGTTATTGAAGAACTGAAGGTAGTACGTGAATTTCCTGAGGTTTTTCCTGATGAGATTCCGGGTGTGCCACCGGAGAGAGAAGTTGAATTTTCGATTGATCTTGTACCTGGTACGAGGCCTGTGTCTATGGCTCTGTACAGAATGTCGGCGTCGGAACTGTCTGAGTTGAAGACGCAACTTGAAGAATTGCTTGAGAAGAAGTTTGTAAGACCGAGTGTATCACCGTGGGGAGCTCCGGTATTGTTAGTGAAAAAGAAAGATGGGAGCATGAGGTTATGTGTGGACTATCGTCAGTTGAATAAGGTAACTATCAAGAATAAGTATCCGCTTCCGAGAATCGACGATCTGATGGATCAGTTAGTGGGCGCTCGTGTTTTCAGCAAAATCGATTTGAGGTCCGGATATCATCAGATTAAAGTAAAGGATGAGGATGTTCAGAAGACAGCATTCAGGACAAGGTATGGGCATTATGAGTATTCTGTGATGCCGTTCGGTGTGACCAATGCTCCTGGTGTATTTATGGAATATATGAACCGTATTTTCCATAATTACCTAGATCGGTTTGTGGTAATCTTCATAGATGATATTCTAGTTTATTCTAAGTCAGATGAAGAGCATGCTGAGCACCTGAAGTCAGTGTTGGAAGTTTTAAAAGAGAAAAAGTTGTACGCTAAGTTATCGAAGTGTGAGTTCTGGCTGAAAGAGGTGAGTTTCCTTGGGCACGTGATTTCTGGTAATGGTATTGCGGTTGATCCGGCAAAAGTAGAAGCAGTGTTGGAGTGGGAGTCTCCGAAGTCCGTAACAGAGATTAGAAGCTTTTTGGGTTTGGCTGGGTACTACAGGAGGTTCATCGAGGGTTTTTCCAAGTTGGCCCTCCCATTGACTCAGTTGACTTGCAAGGGTAAAGTTTTTGTTTGGGATGCTCGATGCGAGGAAAGTTTTATGGAACTGAAAAAGAGATTGACGACGTCGCCTGTTTTGACATTGCCTAATCCAGAGGAACCGTTCGTTGTGTATTGTGACGCTTCGAAGATGGGTCTCGGTGGTGTGTTGATGCAGGATGGGAAGGTCGTTGCGTATGCGTCGAGGCAATTGCGGATTCATGAGAAAAATTACCCTACGCATGATTTGGAATTGGCTGCTGTGGTTTTTGTGCTCAAGATTTGGAGGCACTACCTTTATGGTTCAAGGTTCGAAGTGTTCAGTGATCATAAGAGTCTAAAGTATCTGTTTGATCAAAAAGAGTTGAATATGAGACAGCGTCGGTGGTTGGAACTCTGGAAGGATTATGACTTCGGTTTGAATTATCATCCCGGCAAGGCTAACGTCGTGGCTGATGCTTTGAGCAGAAAGTCCTTGCATATGTCGGCTATGATGGTGAAGGAATTAGAGTTAATTGAAGAATTCAGAGATTTGAGTTTGGTTTGTAAGATGACACCTCGCAGTGTCAAGCTGGGAATGCTAAAGATCGACAATGAATTCCTGGGCAGCATCAGAGAGGCTCAGAAGTCAGATGTTAAGTTAGTGGATTTAATTAATGGGGTTGGTCAATCTGAAGATGAAGAATTCAAATTGGATTCCAGTGGTGTGTTGAGGTTCCGGGGTAGGATCTGTGTTCCTGACGATGAAGGGATGAGAAAGGCACTTTTAGAGGAGGGTCATCGTAGCAAGTTGAGTATCCATCCTGGAGCAACGAAGATGTATCAAGATCTGAAAAAGATGTTTTGGTGGTATGGTATGAAGAGAGATGTGGCGCAGTTTGTGTATGCCTGTTTGACCTGTCAGAAATCTAAGGTAGAGCATCAGAAGCCTGCAGGGCTAATGCAACCGTTGGAAATTCCAGAGTGGAAATGGGATAGCATAGCAATGGATTTTGTGACGGGGTTACCGAATACAGCTAAGGGTCATGACGCTATTTGGGTGATCATTGATAGGTTAACGAAGTCTGCTCACTTTATTCCTATTAATATCACTTATCCGGTGTCGAGGTTGGCAGAGGTATATGTCAAGGAGATTGTGAGGCTGCACGGTGTTCCGAAGAGTATTGTGTCAGATAGGGATCCGAGGTTCACTTCCGAGTTTTGGAAGAGTTTGCAGAAAGAATTGGGTTCTAAGTTAAAAATGAGTTCAGCGTATCATCCCCAGACAGACGGTCAGTCAGAGAGGACAATTCAATCGCTAGAGGATTTGTTGAGGGCTTGTGTATTGGAACAGCGGGGTTCATGGGATTCATATCTTGCGTTGATTGAGTTTACCTATAACAACAGTCACCATTCCAGTATCGGGATGGCACCGTTTGAAGCATTGTATGGTCGAAAGTGTAGGACGCCATTATGTTGGTATGATTCGGGAGAGAGTGTAGTTTTGGGACCGGAGATTGTCCGGGAGACTACGGAGAAGATCAAGATGATCCGTGAGAAGATGAAGGCTTCGCAGAGTCGTCAGAAGAGTTATCATGACAAGCGGAGGAAGGATTTAGAGTTTCAGGAGGGTGAACATGTGTTCTTGAGGGTTTCTCCTATTACCGGTGTTGGTCGGGCGTTGAAATCGAAGAAGCTCACTCCTCGATTTGTTGGTCCTTATCAGATATCCGAGAGAATTGGAAATGTGGCTTATAGAGTGGCTTTACCGCCAAATCTTTCGAACTTGCACGACGTGTTTCACGTGTCGCAACTTCGGAAGTATGTTTCGGATCCATCTCATGTGATCCAAGTGGACGATGTAGAGGTGCGGGATAATCTCACTGTGGAGACGATGCCCGTAAGGATTGAGGATCGTGAAGTGAAGGCGCTTAGAGGCAAAGAGATTGCATTAGTGAAAGTGGTCTGGCTAGGAGCTGCCGGCGAGAGTATGACTTGGGAGCTAGAGAGCAAGATGCGCGAGTCCTACCCAGAGTTGTTTGATCAGGTAAATTTCGAGGACGAAATATTCTAAGTGGGGGAGAGTTGTAACACCCTAAAATTATTTAATTAATTTATTTAATTAAATAATTGGGGATTTAAATTAAATTATTTGATGTAATTCGATTAATTAGAATTTTATTTATTTTGGTGGTATTAGGAGGAAGTGGAGGCGCCACTTGCATGACTTGGGCTTAAGTGGAAAGCCCAAGCCCATGATCCACAATATAGGCGAAGTGGAGTAGTGTTTGGGGTTAGGGTTGTTAGCTCATTGTGTGCGAAATTTCGAGAGAGAGCAAGAGGAGGAGAGAATAGCGTGAGAAAGAAAAGAGCAAGGCGGCCAAGGGAAGAAGGAGAAGAGGGTTCGAAGTTCAAAGGAAGGATCTCCGTTGTTGCTGTGGATCTGTAGGTGACTGCATCCTAGGCATCGAATTCTTCTTGAAAAGGTTAGGGGAGCTCTATCACTCTATCTAATACATTCTATGATAGGCCCTAGATCTAAGGTTTCTCCTAGATTTCATGATGTTTTTGATGTTCTTTGCGTTCTTGATGTTCTTGATGCCAATTTTCGCATATGTATATATATATATATGTTAATCATGAGTTCATGCGATTTGATTGTTGCTTGGTGCTTGATCTACGAATTTGTATTATTGATGATGCTATGCGTATGTAATGAGAAATATGGTGTGATCTATGTGTTTGAATTGTTGGAAGTGAAGTCGCATAAGGGTGTGGTTGTTGGGCGCCTAGGGCGCCATGAAGGTGTTAGTGTTGATGTTTGTTTTGATTGAATTTTGATAAATTGAGTTTTGGTAATTTGGAATGAGATAAGTGCGTTTTAGTTGCTGGGAAAAATTGGAGTTTTATGTTTTAAAATTGTGAAGAAAACGAATTTTTAGTTGTTAAAAAGTGTTGGACAAATTCTGGATGTTGTTGCTGGTTTCTGGGCGCTGGGCGCCTATGCTGGGCGCTGGGCGCCTGTTCTGTGTTGTTGTTGCGCGTGGGTGCGCGCCTGGGCGCTGGCGCTCGTGTTGTGTCTGTGTGTGCGTGTGCGCGCCTGGGCGCTGAGCGCCTATGGCGCTGTGTTGTGCGCGCGTTGTTGCCCCTGGGCGCTAGGCGCCCGTGTCTGTGTTGCATTGTGCGCGCCTGGGCGCTGGGCGCCTGTGGCGCTGTGGCGCTGTGTTGCGCTGTGTTGTGCGCGCCTGGGCGCTGGGTGCCTGTGTTGCCTGGGCGCCTAAGGCGCCAATTTTCAG
This sequence comes from Astragalus membranaceus, assembly GCA_039519185.1. Taxonomy (NCBI): domain Eukaryota; kingdom Viridiplantae; phylum Streptophyta; class Magnoliopsida; order Fabales; family Fabaceae; genus Astragalus; species Astragalus membranaceus. The sequence goes on along the minus strand of CM076850.1, from coordinate 79,609,788 downwards.
AACGTTGTCTAATTTTTTCCCAAACTTATTTTTATCATAACTTTTGACTCAGACGTCCGTTTTGAACGATTCAAAAAGTGTCGTGAAGCTTTTTACGCTGTCCATCTATGGGTCTAATTTTTAAAATGAAAAATTGTATTTTCTGATGGTTTGTGGGCGCCCAAGTGGCTGTCCCTGGTGATCGTCCCAGTGACATTGAAAAATGACGTGGAACTCTTTAAAAATCCTTTTTGGTGTAAAAACAACAGTTTTAAACACGGTAGTGTCAAAATGACTGTTTTGCCCCTAGTGGCCAAAGTTAATGATAAAAGATGCGTAAATGACGAGGATGCCCTTGGTGGCTAGTCAAATGACTGTTTTGCCCCTAGTGGCCAAAGTTAATGATAATGACGTGTAAATGACGAGGATGCCCTTGGTGGTTAGTCAAATGACGCTTTTGCCCTCAGTGGCTAATGTTTGAGGTAAATGATGTTTATGTGTAAGTGACATTTGGGGCCTGAGTGGCTAAGTGAGGTTAAGGTCTAAGTGGCCTAGTGATGTTGTGTGATGATTATGAATTTGACAGGTGCTGTGCTCCGTGCGAGCAAACAGGTAAGTGATGGGTCACATTGTTGACTGTGATCTGAGTAATTGTGTGATTTTGTGAAGTGAGTGGTGCATGTCATAGAGTCTCATGCCCATATGCATAAAACCCAGTGATGTTTTGAGGCCTGAGTGGCTATGTGATAATGAAGCCTGAGTGGCTAAGCGACGTTTTGTGAAAAGGTACCTTCACGCATATACCCGCGAGTGGGTTGCACTTCATAAAGCCATATGACATGAGATGAGTTTGTACATGATGTGAATGATGACTGTGATGTGGATGTTTTGTGTATTGGATGCTGATTATTCTAGTGCGTAGCCTATGATTAGTGCTTATCATATTTTCTATTATATAGACTGAAATGATGCTCACCCTTTCCTGTTTGAATGTTGCCCTCGTGTTGGTAACGTGCAGGTGATTCCCAGTGAAGGTATTAGCTTCGCTTTTTGAGTCGAGTCGTCATGCTCTGATACGTAGCACTCAGGGGGAAAACGAACTCGGCCTTTATTAATGATTTTTGATTATTATGTCCATGTGGACTATTTGGTTATGTTTTACTAATTTCCGCTGCGTAGTTGATTGTGTTATGAGGAGTGTTATAAGTGACGTTAACCATGAGGCTTGAGTTTTTGATATTGTGATGTGCTACGTGGACGTATGAATTTGAGTTAAACTGTTTTTAAAGTTTGATAAGCGACGTTTGATTTGAGTATGTGTAACTTTTCCTACGAACGAGATTTTTTAAACTCTGATTTTTATAAACAAAGTAACGGGTAGAAAGGGGTGTTACACCTAAGGAGCGCCTAAGCCAACGGGCTTGGGCTTCTTGGGCCGTTACTTGCAATTCCGGTATTACCAACGCCATCCCCTTCAATTAAATAAAAATACTACATTATCATATAATAAAATAAAATAGTGCAACACTTTAAATAATTTAATCAATTACTTAATTAAATTATTTTAGGGTGTTACAACTCTCCCCCACTTAGGAAATTTCGTCCTCGAAATTCATACCTGAGTCAAAAAGCTCTGGATAGGACTCCCGCATCCTACTCTCCAGCTCCCAAGTCATGCTCTCGCCAGAAGCGCCTAACCACACCACCTTTACTAAAGCAATGCTTTTCCCTCTCAGCACCTTCACTTCTCTATCCTCAATCCTCACTGGCATAGTCTCCACAGTGAGATTATCTCGTACCTCAATATCATCCATATGGATCACATGAGACGGGTCCGGAATGTACTTCCGAAGTTGCGACACGTGAAATACGTCGTGCAAGTTCGAAAGGTTAGGTGGTAAGGCCACCCTATAAGCAACCTTTCCGACCCTCTCAGTGATCTGGTACGGTCCAATAAATCTAGGAGTCAACTTCTTTGCTTTAAGTGCACGCCCAACACCAGCCATAGGCGTGACCCTTAAGAAAACATGCTCACCAGCCTGAAATTCCAAATCTTTCCTCCTTCTATCATGGTAACTCTTTTGCCGACTTTGAGACTCTTTCATTTTCTCCCTGATCATTTTTATCTTCTCTGTAGTCTCTCTCACCAATTCAGGTCCAAGAACAACACTTTCGCCAGATTCATGCCAACACAAAGGAGTTCTACACCTCCGCCCATACAGTGCCTCATAAGGAGCCATCCCTATACTCGAATGGTAGCTGTTGTTGTAAGTGAACTCAATCAACGAAAGGTGTGTATCCCACGCACCTCCCTGCTCTAAAACACACGATCTCAATAAGTCCTCCAATGACTGAATGGTTCTCTCTGTCTGCCCATCAGTCTGAGGATGGTAGGCTGAACTCAACCTCAATCTGGACCCCAATGCCTCTTGCAAGCTCCCCCAAAACTCCGAAGTAAACCTCGGATCTCTGTCAGATACAATACTCTTCGGGACACCATGCAACTTCACAATCACCTTAATATATATCTCGGCCAATCTCGCTACCGGATACGTGATGTTGATAGGAAGGAAGTGAACAGACTTCGTCAACCTATCCACGATCACCCAAACAGAATCAAATCCCCGAACGGTTCTCGGTAACCCAGTCACAAAATCCATGGAAATGCTATCCCATTTCCATTCCGGAACATCTAAAGGTTGCATCAACCCCGCAGGCTTCTGGTGCTCAACCTTTGACTTCTGGCAAGTCAAACAGGCATACACAAACTGTGCTACATCTTTCTTCATACCAGGCCACCAGAATAATTTCTTCAAGTCATGATACATCTTTGTAGCCCCTGGATGAATACTCAGCTTGCTCCTATGACTCTCCTCAAGGATCATCTTTTTCATCTCAGCATCATCGGGAACGCAGACCCTGTCTCTAAATCTCAACACACCCTGGGAATCCAACCTGAAATCCCCATCCACATTCTGATCACCCGCAACTAACAAGTCAACCAGCTTCACATCCAACTTCTGTGCGTCTCTGATACTAACCAAGAAGTCATTGCCAATCCTCAGCATACCCAGCCTAACACTTCGCGGTGTTACTTCACAAACCAGACTCATATCACGAAATTGCTCAATCAACTCCAACTCTCTTACCATCATTGCTGACATATGCAAAGTCTTTCGACTTAAAGCATCAGCCACGACATTAGCTTTGCCGGGGTGATAGTTTAAGCCAAAATCATAGTCTTTCAGCAACTCTAACCAACGCCTCTGCCTCATATTCAGCTCCTTCTGATCAAACAAGTATTTCAAACTCTTGTGGTCGCTGAATACCTCGAATCTAGTGCCATACAAATAGTGCCTCCAAATTTTTAGCGCAAACACAATAGCAGCCAATTCCAAATCATGAGTAGGATAGTTCTTCTCATGAGTCCGCAACTGTCTGGACGCATAAGCGACTACCTTCCCATCCTGCATCAATACGCCCCCTAAGCCCATTCTGGAAGCATCACAATATACCACAAACGGTTGATCCGGCACGGGCAACACTAACACCGGAGATGTTGTCAATCTTTTCTTCAACTCTTGGAAACTCTCTTCACACTTAGCATCCCAAACAAAAACTCTCCCTTTACACGTCAATTGAGTCAACGGAAGGGCTAGCTTTGAGAAACCCTCAATGAACCTCCTGTAGTAACCGGCCAACCCCAAGAAACTCCTGATCTCAGTCGCAGACTTCGGGCTCTCCCATTGTAACACTGCATCAACCTTAGCTGGGTCTACAGCTATGCCATCACTAGAAATTATGTGACCCAAAAAGCTTACCTCACGCAGCCAGAACTCGCATTTGGACAACTTAGCATAAAGCTTCTTCTCTTTCAATACCTCGAGCACCAATCTTAAGTGCTCTGCATGCTCCACTTCAGACTTGGAGTATACCAGAATATCATCTATAAAAACTACCACAAACCGATCCAAGTAACTATGGAAGATACGGTTCATGTACTCCATAAACACCCCTGGTGCATTGGTGACACCAAACGGCATCACAGAGTATTCATAATGTCCATATCTCGTTCGAAACGCTGTCTTCTGGACGTCTTCATCTTTTACTTTAATCTGGTGATACCCTGACCTCAAATCAATTTTACTAAAAACTTTAGCACCCACCAGCTGGTCCATCAGATCATCAATCCTCGGAAGAGGGTACTTATTTTTGATAGTCACTTTGTTCAACTGTCTATAATCCACACACAGGCGCATACTCCCATCTTTCTTCTTTACTAATAAAACCGGAGCTCCCCATGGTGACACACTAGGCCTCACAAATTTCTTTTCAAGTAACTCTTCCAACTGCTTCTTCAATTCAGATAACTCAGAAGCTGACATTCGGTACGGAGCCATGGACACAGGCCTAGTACCAGGCACAAGGTCAATCCCAAACTCTACTTCCCTCTCGGGTGGCACACTAGGAATCTCATCAGGGAACACTTCAGGGAATTCACACACCACCTGCAATCCTTCAACCATAGCTTGGTTTTCAGCAGACATAGACGCCATCAAAGCAAATAGTTGACCACCATCCTTCATTACCTTATGCAGCTGATCCCCAGACAACAAAACAGACTCTCCCTCCTCAGGAGGAAGGAAACTCACAGACTTGCTGAAACAGTTGATGTGCACATGGTTATCCACTAACCAGTCCATACCAAGAATAACATCCAACCCTCCCAAAGGCAAACATATAAGGTCAACCAGAAAATCTCTGCCGAATACTGACAGAGGACACTTAGCACACAATAGAGAAGTAGTCACCGAACCCTTAGCCGGAGTGTCGATAACCATTTCCCTTTTCATATCAGACAATACTAGGTTTAACTTTTCAGCACAAACAGCAGCAATAAAAGAATGCGTAGCACCAGTATCAACTATAGCAACTAAAGGGGAACCATAAATAAAACAAGTACCTCGAATCTCATTGGGCCCCTCTGAGCCTGCTAGCGCGAAAACTCTTCCATTGGATTTCTCTTTCTTCGGTTTGGTGCATTTAGAACTGAAGTGACCAGCTTCACCACAATTGAAACACACTGATTCCTTACGATCACAGTTAGACGCCATATGACCTTTCTTCCCACAACGGTAACACATTACCTCAGTCTTGCAGTCGAAACTTTTGTGACCCGGCTTGCCACAGGTGTAACACACTATATCAGCGGGAGCACCTCCCCCACTAGGCTTCTTACCCTCAGAAAATTTCTTACCAGCACCTGCCTTCCACTTATTTTTACCTCCAGACACATCATATGGTTTGCCCCTAAATTGAGTATTCCTCTTTTCTTTCCCAATCTTGTAGGCAGCAGAACTGTCCTCTTCATAAATTCTACTCTTGTCAACTAATCTAGCAAAATCTCGTATCTCATGATACCCAATTGCCTTCTTAATGTCAGGTCGCAGGCCACTTTCAAATTTCACACATTTAGAGAATTCTGAATCAGCATCATTGGCGTAGTAAGGACAAAATTGGGCCAGCTCTTCAAACTTGGCTGCATACTCAGCCACAGTCTTATTTCCCTGTTTCAGTTCTAAGAATTCTACCTCTTTCTTGGCCCGAACGTCTTCAGGGTAATACTTTCTTTTAAACTCTCTTGTGAAGACCTCCCAAGTAACCTCTTCACCAGCAGTGTTCAACCTATGCAGCATCCCTAACCACCACTTGTCAGCCTCTTCCGCCAGCATGTGCGTCCCAAACTTCACTTGCTGGGCAGCAGTGCAATCCATAACACGGAATATCCGCTCTATCTCATTCAGCCACGACAAGGCTCCATCGGGATCATACCGACCCTTGAAGGTGGGTGGGTTTTCCCTCTGAAACGTTGCCAGGTTACGGGCATTCATATCAGCAGCATTGTGTTGATTTCCAACAGCTTGGGCTATGGCCTGCAGAGCAGCAGCCAAAGCAGCATCATCCCTTCTAGCCATATCAACCTAGCACTGCAGCATAAACGACAATTTAGAACTAAAACAAAACACCTAATTGTCATACACAATATGACAGACAGACACACTTGGTCGGACAGACCGAACTTTTGCTCTGATACCACTAATGTAACACCCCATTCTACCCGGCTATTTATTATAGAGATCAGAGTTTCAAAATTCTTTTTGAATGGAATGCCACACGTAAGCTTAATCTAACAACGGTCAAATCGGTGTAAACCTTCGTTACACATTTATAATACGCAACACCATTAAATAATTTAGGGTACACGTGACTTCACCAATAAAATCCACACATTGTAATTTAGATGTCTCGCAGCGGAAAATAACACAATCTCCAAAATACGCCGAACAACAGGCTCATCAAAAATCATTAACTCAAAGCATATAAAATTCAACGACAAATGAATAACATTAAAATCCCTAATCCAACCCCCTAGGTGTCACGTATCAGAGCAGACCGACTCGGGAGTGAAAGGAGTAAGCCTTCACTCAGGACTACCTGTGGTAAACAACAACAGAAGGGTGAGTCTCAACTACATAATAAAGACTATAATAAGAAGTATATTCCATCATAGCAGCACACTCACACAGTCACACAGTAGCATAGTCCATACAATCACCAACTAGCATGCTTATCATGAGGATGTATGCAATACAGTTATGCATGTGGTACCATTTTCCCAGACCGCAGCCTTATCATCATAATATCAACTCAGACCGCAGCCTTATCATTTCAATTTAGAACTCAGACCGCAGCCTCATTATCATAATTAACAACTCAGACCGCAGCCTTATGTATGCATGAGACTCCATGACAAAACCACATTCATAATTATTAACAACACGGTCCATGTATCCTATATCACATCTTTAATTAATCTTAGTTTTAGCCCCCATGGCCTCATCATCAACCAACTCATTATTTTCTCCTCACAATCACGTCCCTAGGACTAGGATAACACTTAGGGACCAATCTGTCACCATTAGATCCGAAACCCAAACACAGGGCATGGGCGCCCCACTTGGCACCCTGGGCGGCCACACTTGGCGCCCCACACAACACCCAAACGCACAAACATAGTAGGCCACCTTAAAAATTGAAACCGCTCTAGCCAAAATGTTCAAAATGGGATTTGGTCACGTGAATACAGAATTTGGCTAGGGAAAATATGTTCAGAACTCACAGCTCACCCCTAGGCATCACAAACATAGTCAAAACAACGCTCTCTAGGACAATTTCAAAACCACAAGTGCAAATCTGGAAATTCTTTAGCCAAAGTGCTTAAAATATGATTTGGTCAGGTGAATGCAAAGTTTGGCTCGGTAAAATATGCTTAGAACATGATGTGTGCACAAGGCACCCCTTAAACAAGCCAAAATGATGCCCAATAGGACAATTTCAAAACCACAAGTGCAAATCTGGAAATTCTTTAGCCAAAGTACTTAAAATGTGATTTGGTCAGGTGAATACAAAGTTTGGCTCGGTAAAATATGCTCAGAACATGATGTGTGCACAAGGCACCCCTTAAACAAGCCAAAATGATGCCCAATAGGACAATTTCAAAACCACAAGTGCAAATCTGGAAATTCTTTAGCCAAAGTACTTAAAATGTGATTTGGTCAGGTGAATGCAAAGTTTGGCTCGGTAAAATATGTTTAGAAACTGAGTTTACCCAAAAACATGATTTATGCGCCTTGCCTAAGCATAGGCAGCAACCTGGCGCCACCCCAGGCGCCACAGGCAGCAACATAGGCGCCCTGCCCAGAACACACACACGCCCAGCAACAGAAAACAGCGCCCAGGGCGCCAAGTTCCCCCCCCCCCCCAGCAACTAGCGCCCAGGCGCCCCCAACACAACCAAAACACCAAAATTCTTAATTACTTTTCCAAACCCAATTACCACAACAATTACAAAACTCATTATGCTCAGTCCAACGACATTCAATTTCACATATATATATTAAGAACACATCAAGGCACAAAATCAACACTTGAAATCTAACATCAACATAGGGAAAATCGAATTAATCACCAATTATCAATTTCAACTAACTTAAACAAATCTAACAATTAACAAGTAAGGTCAAGTGAGATCCTATGGTTTACATACAACCTATTATACTCTCTATTATAGAGTGAGACTCCCCTAACCTTGATTATGACGAGCTAGAGCCTTTCCCACCGAAGCACCGACAAATCACCGCAACAAGGAAGCTCCTCCTTTTCTCACGATCACGCCCTTTCTCTCTTTCCCTTGGACCATTGCGAATTGATCAAAATAGAAAGGGTTAGGGAAATTCGAAACCTAAGCACTTGATAGAGAAAGGAAATCGAATCATAGAAGATTAGGAACCCTTACCTAGGATCAAGATGCACAAACCCTAACTCCAAGCTTGAAGTCGCCTCCTTCCTTCCCTTCTCCTCTCCTTCGATTTTCTTTTCTCACTTCTCCTCTCCTTCGACTCACTTGCTCACTTTTGGCACAATTGGGGCGCAACCTAGACCCCTAGCGCCTAAGGAGCGCCTAAGCCAACGGGCTTGGGCTTCTTGGGCCGTTACTTGCAATTCCGGTATTACCAACGCCATCCCCTTCAATTAAATAAAAATACTACATTATCATATAATAAAATAAAATAGTGCAACACTTTAAATAATTTAATCAATTACTTAATTAAATTATTTTAGGGTGTTACAATGGACATTATGGGTTCGTAGTGATGCCCTTCGGTTTGACTAATGCTCCGGCGGTATTCATGGACTACATGAACCGAGTTTTCCACACGTACCTGGATCAATTTGTAGTTGTTTTCATTGATGATGTCATGGTGTACTCGAAACCATTGAGGAGCATGTTCAACATCTCCGCATTGTTCTGAATGTACTCCGAGAAAAGAAATTGTACGCAAAACCCTCGAAGTGTGATTTCTGGATGCCTGAGGTAAAGTTTTTGGGACATGTGATTTCCCAATCGGGAGTTGTTGTGGATCCCAGTAAAGTGGAAGCTGTGTTAAACTGGGAGCGACCATCATCGGTCACAAAAATCAAAAGTTTCTTGGGTCTAGCTGGTTACTATAGGAGATTTGTTCAAGGGTTATCACAGTTAGTTCTTCCACTTACTCGGTTAACTCGTAAGGGTCATCCGTTTACGTGGGATGCCGATTGTGAAGAATGTTTTCAAGAGTTGAAGATTTTTGACTTCTGCTTCGATCTTGATTCTTCTCGATCCGTTTTTGGAATTCCAAATTTTACAACGACGGTACTGGGAAGGGTTTAGGATGTGTTCTCATGTAGAATCAATAAGTGGTAGCTTATGCATTCAGGCAATTGAAGATTCATGAGTAGAATTATCCAACTCATGATTTGGAGTTGGCAGCTATTGTGTATGCACTGAAGATTTGGAGACATTACCTGTATGGGTCTCGTTTCGAAGTCTTTAGTGATCACAAGAGTTTAGAGTATCTGTTTGATCAGAAAGAACTGAATAACAGGCAAACGATATGGGTTGAATTTCCGAAGGATTATGACTTCGAGTTAAAGTATCATCTAGGAAAGGCCAGTGTTGTATGTTAGAATTTCGGCAAGTGTACCGAAACGTTGCAAGTAATAGTAAAAACGGTAATAACCAAGTCGTATCCACAGGGATTGCGCGTTGTTATCAATAGGCAAGTTATCAATTCTTAGACGTAAACAATAGAGTTAAGTTGAATTATAGTAACCGTGAAATAACGTTTGTAAATTCAATAAAGTAAAGCGATTAAGGATTGAATCCTCTCCCCCATGCTATCACATGAACCTTCAACCAATTATCAAGTGATTATCCAATTTACCAGATTGCATTCACTAAATTAGACTAAGGGATTGCCTCAAAACCCCTTTTCTCTAATTGTGAAACCCTAATTCCTTAGGTGATCCAACAACTGACAAAGCATTAAACCCTAGAACCAAGGAATTCATAATCCCAAATTCATATTCCTATGCTCATCAAGATTATGACCTAAAACCCCAATTCAGGTATACAAACCCATATCCCTATGGTGATCATAAACCCTAAAACAGTACAACTATCATATGTAATTGTAAAGCATTAAGAACAGAGGCATAGGCTAATGATAAGTTGCTTAAAAACCGATATTGATCATAACAAAGTATTCATGTCATAGTTTGGGGAGATTCATCTCTCCCTAATCATAGAAATTAGTTACACATCATCAAGGAAGGAGAAGATAGGAGTAGAGGAAGATTACACATATAGGAATCCATTAGAACCTTCAAACCCTTGTTCCCAAGGTGTAGAAAAGCCCCCAAATTCGCCCCCAACTGCTGCTCCAATCCCTAGGTTCGCTCCCAAAACGAAGTGTGCTCCAAAAACGCTGAAAACTGAATTATAATTGAACCCTCGGCCAAGCATCGCGATGCGATGCGCATATGGTCGCGACGCGACCTCCTGCAGAAAGGTTGGTTGAGGCGCGACCGTTCTTGGTCGCTGGTGCGAAGGCTGTCTGATCCATTTCCTTCCTTCTTTTCTCCGTTTCGTCACTAGGCAAGTGTGTGGTTCGCTAGTAGATGCCACATCAAATTGAAGGACTGCCATTGCAATTGATTACAATTCAAAACTTACTACATCAAACTAAAACTATGCCAAATCCCTTAACGATTGGCTGAAATAAGACTCAAATAACAGACATTTTGGCTATAAACTGAACAACAATATACATGTGACGATGAGTCAACATTGTAGCCAATGCGCTGAGTAGGAAATCGCTTCACACGGCAGATTTAATGATGCATGAAATAGAATGGTTAGAGTCTTTTAGCTCTAAGTCGGGGAACGACCATAAGTTTCCACTTTAGTGGCAAGGTTTTGGTGTTAACCTTTCGCTTGCGAAGGTTAACAATCAGATAGTATCATGTAATTCCGTTTGACAAGTCAAACGTGAATATGAATTTGAAAGTGAGGTGACGGCTGACTATTTGTCATGGTTGTGGATAGCCATCGAAAGATTAATTGATGGATCTGCTGGTAGTTGACAGATTGAGGAAAATATTTGGAGGCGTAGTTAAGTTGAGGGGAAACTCTCAACCCTATTGGCGAATTCGGAAAGGAATTGGGTGCATCGTTAGTAAAAATATTGTGAGGAAAGTTTCAATAGAGGAAAAGGAGCTCTGAGTTTAGTTCGATAGTTGTTTTGAAAACAACTTTGAGGTGATTTGATTGTTTTCAAATTTAATTGATGTCCTCACGGCTTATTTATACGTGTAAGGCCAAAGTTTTGGTAAACCCTCATTTCATCTTTTTGAAAAGTTTTATCTCGAAATCTTGGGGCGAGTCAAGAAGTTTCACAAATGACTTTCCGTCACATTTGTTAATGTGTACGAGAACTGTTATGGATTTTTAGAAAATTTGTTGAGAACATGTTTACACCCTTCGGGCAAATCATGTTTGTTCTTACCACTACCGAGGAGTACCAATATGTGGACCTCATTTTTAATCTGTATTTCAATCAAGTGCCTCATATTAAACCCTTTGATTTAGATTAATCAAAGTTGGGGTCTAAACGAGGATAATTGGATTAAAGTTACTGAAGTGTTTTCAAACGTTGTACCAAGCTTGTGGAGGCGAATGATGAGTTTCTCGTGTTGATTCGTAGCAAGAGAGTTCAGACTATAACCTTAGAGCGTTCTAGGGTAGTAGTAGAACATACTTAAAGTTTGACGTGCCAACTTGGGAAGATTTTCTACACTCATTTCGTTAATTCAAGATTGTTTTCCAGCAAATTTAGACCTTTCTGAGAATGTCGATTCTTGGTTAGTCAAATAAAAGACTTGACGAAATTTTGAGGACAAAATTCTTTCAAGTTGGGGTGAATGTAACATCCCCAAAATAATTAATAGAATTATTTGGATGTTACCCCAATTGAATTATTTTAGTACTTGACTGGTAAATTTATTGAGTGCTAAAATTAATTATTGGTTGTCATAGGATCGTTAACCGGTTAATTCGAGGCAAAGACGATTTGGAAACAAAAATTAGAGATTAAGGGCAATGTGGTCATTTGACCACATTACCACTTAATATATAAGAAAAGAAAAGAATTAAAAAGAAAGAAAGAAAGGAAGCGAGAGACAGAGAGAAAGAAAGGAGAAGAAGAAAGAAAATGGAGAATGGGTATGGAAGGAAGAAGAGGAGCAAGGGAGAGATAGGTTCATCGAAACTTCTTCCTTCCAACACGAAAAATGATCAGCGTTCCTTCCACTTCAATTTGGTACCAATTTCACAACAAACAACTCACTCTACACCAATCCACCGTTTTCGAATATTGTGAAGAAAATGAGGGATGTTGAGTTTCTTGGTTCATTCTTGTCTTGAAAGCTTAGGGATATGCCATTGAGAGGTTGATTGTTAACTTGGAGAGAAGGAATCAAAGATTGGAGAGTTAGGGTTTGATTGTCAAAAATTGGGTTTATGTGAAGGAGATGACTTGAGGTTAGGGATGATGAATAGTCTTCATGGAGGTTGAAGGTTGATGTTGAGGTTCATGTTGAAAGATGAAAGCTTAGGAATCAAGTTGGGGCTTTTGTGAGGAGCTTGAAGCCTAGGAGCTTATGTTGGTTTCTAGGTGAAAAGCGAATTTCTCGAATCTCGCGAGTCGGATGTTCGAGTTGCGAAAAGCTGCGGTGTTTCGTGATTTTCATCACGATAGGTGAGTTTTACTCACGTTTAGGGTTATTTCGTTTTTGAAATGAATTTTATGTTTTGAATTGATTGATTGAAATGATGTGATTGTTTCGGTTTGAATTGCACGAGAAATGTCGTTTTAGTCGAAAAACCGTTAAACCGACAATTAACGGATTTTGGGTAAACTGATGTTTGATTGTTAGGGATTGACAGATTATGGTTGTTTGTATATGTTTTTGGACTGTTTTTGTGTTGGGACTGGACTGGAACAGGTATCGGATTTGATCGGAACGGCGAAATTTGCGAAAACGGGATGAAAATTCAGTGTTGTCAAAAGAGCACGACTCGTGCGCCCCAGGCGCGCGGATCGTGCGCCCCAGGCGCGCGGATCGTGCGCCCCAGGCGCGCGGATCGTGCGCCCCAGGAGCGCGGACCGTGCGCCCATTTCGGTTTGTATCTTTCAAAGAGGACTTACAGGGTGCACGACCCGTGCGTATGGGAGCACAGACCGTGTGCAGTGTTCTGTCCAAATTTTCCAAACTTGCCCGAAACGATCCCGATCGATTCCAATCCTCTTTTAATCCTTTCCAAACCCTTTTCCAAGGATATTAGGCTTATAATGCCATGATTTTGAATATGTTTTCAAAGGTTTTTGTAAATGGTTTTAAAAGCGGCGAATTAGTATGCGAGAGTAAACTTAGATTATGTTTATGACGCGAACTCAATGTTCAACTATTGGTCTGATGAAAATAAACTAAGGTTCATATGATAGTAGATACATATATTATATCGAGTTGGGTGACGACCCATGTTAACATACTAGGCGGGGCAGTCATGATCCCTTACCATAGACTCCGTGCCATTAGAAAAAAATGCAATTGGTAAGGGGGTTCACCAGGAATATAGTAGTGGTTTGCAGTCGGTTTTATGTTAAAAGTTGTTGTGTGATACACCAGGATTATAGCAGTGGATTGCAGTCGGTGCCGTACTTTGTTTGTTGTGCGATACACCAGGAATATAGCAGTGGATTGCAGTCGGTGTCGTACTTTGTTTGTTGTGCGATTAACAAGTTCACCGGGTTATGTAGCGGTAACGCAGTCGGTGATTTGTTAAAAGTTAAATAATATGGTTCACCGGGTTTGTAGTAGTAATGCAGTCGGTGTCGTTTTAAGTTAAAAGGAACTCATAATTGAACCGAGAGTGTTAGTAGGGGTCTCGGTAGAACTCACTGAGATTGTATCTCATTGTTTATATGTTGTTGTTTTACAGAGAAACAGGGAAAGAGAGGACCACAGAGGCACGAGTAGGTTGAGCTTGAATGGTTGCTGATGACTTAGCTTCATGCTTAAGTTTATGTTTCCCTATGTTGTCTATGTACTGCAACACTATGTCTTTAGTGTTATATCTTTCTTCTGCTTTCTTGTATGATACGGAATACTATAGTTGCTAATTGTAACGCCCTAAAATAATTTAATTAAATTAATTAATTAAGTTATTTGAGGGATTACAATATTATTTGAGTGGGATAATTAAATTAGAATTGTTTTATTTCAGGAGGTGAAATGAATTAATAAAGGTGGTGTAAATAGGGCCCAATTCCATTGTTGACCCAAGCCCATTCCATAAAGTCCCAAAAACCTAAAATTAGTTCTCATTATCACAAGAAAGAAAGAAACAGCGAAACTGAGAGAGTGAGAGGGAGGAGAGGCTCGCGACTTCCAGCAAGGAGGAAAAGAAGGAATTGGTTCATCTTGGCTTTAGGTAAGTTTCATTGATCCTTTCCCTTCCATTTTTTCTTCCTCCTTCAAGTGGTAGTTTCAATCCCTCATTTTCCTATGATTGTTGTTGTCTTCTCCATGGCTTTAGGAAGCCACGGTTTGCGCAAAGAGGAGGAGGAGGAGCTGCTGCGTTTCTTCTTGTGGCTTGTGCGTGGCTTAGTTCTTCGATTTATCAAGGTTAGGGGGCTCTACTTTATACCCATAATAATGCTTAAGCTAGGTGATATATGTAGGATTGGTTGTAGGAGGTTAGATTGTTGAGTTAGGTTAGTTGGAATGGTGAACAATTGCTACTGTTTTTGGTTGTTTTAGTGAGATAGGTTGAATTGTTGAATATTATGCTAGTATGTTGTTGATGAAATGAGTTATTTGAAATTGTTAAATAATTGTTATTGTTGAATTATGGTTCTATTCGAATTGTCACTGTTTTGTGGTTCTAGTGAATTGTTGTTAATTGTTACTGAATTGTTAGATAAGTGTGGTGTTAATGCCTTGTTGTAGTATGAGTTTATGTGGTAAATAAGGTTGAATGAGGTGAGGATAAACATGATAGCTATTGTGCCTTTAAGCTACTTGAACTAATTACCTTAATGAAAAGAATATAATTATATGTCGGTTGCGTGTATTTAATAAATAATCAATCGAACTGGCGTTGAAGCGGTGTGAACTAAATGTTGAATTGTTAAATAAAATTGTTGTTAGAGTGTTGAAGTTGTGGTGTGTGTAATTGCGGAAGTGTAATTGTAAAAATTAGATTACTAACCTAAGGATATAAAGCGGTGTGTACGGAGTAGTAATTGTTTGGAGATGTGAAAGCGGTGAGGGACTCCGGTCCAAAGCGGTGTGATAACCTTAAGGCCTATATGTTGATGATATTAAATTGAGAAATGCAAAGCGGTGAGTTTAATAATTATTATGGTTTAGGTGTGGTGTTGTGGTGCATAGTCATAGTGTCACATGACTCATGTTGCATAAAGCGGTGTGTAGGCTTCGGCCAAAGCGGTGCGGTGGCTTCGGCCAAAGCGGTGAGTGCCCTCCAGGCTAATAGCGGTGATGATGGATCCACATGCATGTTGCATTACACGCATTAGTCAAGCATTTGATGAGTTTATGCATGAATTATGAATATGATGATTGTTGTTGATAATGTGTGAGTTGTTATGAATTAGTGTTGCTTGCTGCCTTCCTTAATATAATGCTTATCTTAATTATTATTATTATTTGTGTAAAGAGACTCACCCTACTGCCTTTGTTGCTTCTTATGTCGGCAACTTGCAGGTAATCGAGAGTGAGGGCATTCTTATGCCTCTTTCTAGTAGTGTGTCAGCTCTGATATGTAGCACCAGGGGGAGGGCGTAGTGGTACTGTTATTGTCATTTTGATGTATTGGATTGTTATAATGATGTATTGATACCATTCCGCTGTGTTGAGGATATTTCATTATGTACTGTAAACTAAAACAGGTGTTTGTGGGCCCGTCCCTAAACTGTCGTGCTATATATCGTGCCCTTGTTTGTTGACTTATGTCACTCGATTATAAGTTGGTGGTTTTTATAAGCGTTGAAATGTGACACTTTCTTCAATGATTCGTATTTTTTTTTTTAAAACTCTGATTTTATATACTGAATAATAGTTAATTTAGAAGGGGGTGTTACATAGTGGTATCAGAGCTGAAGTTGGTCTGTCCGACCAAGTGTCTAGGTGTTATGTCTGTTGTATCTAATTATGTTTATTTGTGTAGAAATCTGATTCGATGGCGAGACGCGATGACGCTGCTTTGGCTGCTGCTCTGCAAGCCATAGCTCAAGCTGTGGGGAATCAGCACTCTGCTGCTGATGCTAATGCTCGTAACTTAGCAACGTTCCAGAGAGAAAATACACCCACCTTCAAGGGTCGGTATGACCCCGATGGAGCCTTGGCCTGGTTAAAGGAGATAGAGCGGGTCTTCCGTGTCATGGAGTGTTCTGCTGCTCAGAAGGTGAAATTGGGAACCCATATGCTAGCAGAGGAAGCTGACGACTGGTGGTTGGGAATGTTGCGAAGATTAGAAACTGCTGGTGTGGAAGTTACTTGGGAGGTTTTCACAGGGGAGTTCAAGAGAAAGTACTACCCTGAGGATGTGCGAGCTAAGAAGGAAGTGGAATTTCTAGAGCTGAAGCAGGGAAACAAGACGGTAGCTGAGTATGCCGCCAAATTTGAGGAGTTGGCCAAATTTTGTCCTTACTATGCCAATGATGCCGATTCGGAGTTCTCCAAGTGTGTCAAATTTGAGAGTGGTCTGCGCCCTGATATAAAGAAAGCAATTGGATATCAAGAGATTCGGGATTTTGCTAGATTGGTTGATAAGTGTAGGATCTATGAGGAAGACAGTACTGCTGCTTACAAGGCTGTGAAAGAAAATAGGAATTCTCAGTTTAGGGCAAAGCCCTATGATGTTGCTGGAAGTAAAGGTAAGTGGAAAGCAGGTACTGGCCAGAAGTCAAGTGGGGGAGGTGCCCCTTCGGACATTGTATGTTATTCTTGTAAGAAGCCTGGTCATAAGAGTAATGAGTGCCCCGAGGCCAACTGTTTCAAGTGTAAATAAGACTGTTAGGTTTATATTCAGCGAAAATTTATAGTAATATTCAATGTCTAAGCAGGAAATATATCTCTGATGATCTAGGGATGGTACACTTGGGTATTTTTACTCGATAAAAGTACCGGGGTGTTACACATTACGCGTAACACATCAGATCACACAGGATCTCTGGCTACAACGGTGAACAATGTATGTCTGAGCCAAACCCCCCTTTTTCAGTTCAATGCAATTACTTCTTTTTCAACAAACTGAGTGCAATACTCTTGTCTCTTTTATCTCTTTTAAATTATTTTTAAACCTCCTTTTTTAATCACAGCACTTGAGGAATTCGTGACGTTCAGTCCCTCCTGGCAATGATTTTTGTGGGTTCCTCGAGTTTATCTTTTTAACTTTACTTTGTTTTGTTTTACGAAAAATGCTTGGTTCGGATTGATTGAAGGACTCGCGACGTTATCCTCTCTTTCTGGGCGTGATTTCAGTGTTTTGTTCAATCGCTCTGTGCCTCGAATTCGATCGGACGGTCACCTAGAATCCCGTATTCATTTGGTTGTTCCTTCGAATTTCCTCCCTTCGCCATTATCCGTCTCCAAAAGAGCGCACAGATTGGGGATTGCAGTGTAAACCTATCAACTTGTGAATCCAATATCTAAATTCGAGTCCTTTTCTCTCATACATCTGAGTTTATTTGTTTGACAGAGACTTGACCAAAAATACTGGATAATAGGTAGGTGTCGAACGTTTTCGGGCTTATGGCTTACAGTTGGAATCCAAGAAGGCTTGTAAATTGAAGTACTTATTCTGGATAGATGCCACGTGGTGCATCTTGTAACACCCCTTTCTACCCGTCACTTTGTTTATAAAAATCAGAGTTTGAAAAATTTCATTCATAGGGAATGTTACACATACTCCAATAAAACGTCGCTTATCAAACTTTAAAAACAGTTTAACTCAAAAATCATACGTCCACGTAGCACTTCACAATATCAAAATCTCAAGCCTCATTTTAACGTCGCTTATAAAACTCAACATAGCAAAACCATCTACGCAGCGGAAAACAATAAAACTTAACAAAATGGTCCACATGGACATAACAACCAACAATCATTAATAAATGCCGAGTTCGTTCCCCCCCTGAGTGCTACGTATCAGAGCATGACGACTCGACTCAAAAGTGAAGCTAAGACCTTCACTGGGAATCACCTGCACGTTACCAACACGGGGGTAACATTCAAACAGGAAAGGGTGAGCATCATTTCAATCCATATAATAGAAAATATGATAAGTACTAATCCTGGGCCACGCACTAGAACAATCAGCATCCAAAAACACCAAATATCACATCACAGTCACCATTCACATCACTTACAATAACTCATCTCATGTCATATAGATTTATGAAATGCAACCCACTCGCGGGTATATGCATGAAGGTACCTTTTTACAAAACGTCGCTTAGCCACTCAGGCCTTATCATCACTTAGCCACTCAGGCCTCAAAACGTCACTGGTTTTATGCATATGGGCATGAGACACTATGACATGCACCACTCACAACACACAATCACACAATTACTCAGATCATAGTCAACAATGTGACCCGTCACTTACCGGTTTGCTCGCACGGAGCACAGCACCTGTCAAATTCATAATCATCACACAACGTCACTTGGCCATTTAGACCTTAACATCACTTAGCCCTTCGGGCCCCAAACGTCACTGGTTTTTCATCGTCACTTACACATAAACATCAATCAACTCCAACAATAGCCACTGAGGGCAAAAACGTCATTTGACTAACCACCAAGGGCATCCTCGTCATTTACACATCATTATCTACAACTTTGGCCACTAGGGGCAAAACAGTCTTTTACACGTCATAAATAATAATAATAGCCACTAAGGGCGGAACAGTCATTTAACTAGCCCCGAAGGCATCATCGTCAAAATCATCATTTTTGACATTATTTTGCTAAAACTGTCGTCTATACACCAAAAGGATTTTTAAAGAGCTTCATATCATTTTTCAATGTCCCTGGGACGATCACCGGGGACGGCCACTTGGGCTCCCACAAACAATCAGAAAATAACAATTTTTCATTTTAAAAATTAGACCCATAGATGGACAACGTAAAGAGCTTCACGACACTTTTTGAATCGTTCGAAACGGACGTCTGAGTCAAAAGTTATGATAAAAATAATTTTGGGGAAAATCAGGCAACATCCTGGGAACAGGCGCCTTAGGCGCCCAGGCAACCAGGCAACACGTGCACTGGCGCCCAGCGCCCAGGCGCGCAAGACAACGCAACACAACACGGGCGCCATGCGCCCAGGGCAACAACGCGCAACACAGCGCAATACAACAGGCAACACGCACGCCACAGGCGCCCAGCGCCCAGGCGCGCACACACGCACAGCACAACACAACACGGGCGCCTAGCGCCCAGGCGCGCACACACGCGCAGCACACACGCCATCAGGCGCCCAGCGCCCAGCACAGGCGCTTAGCGCCCAGAAAAACAGCAGCACACCCAGAATTTTGTCTAACAATTTTTTCAACACTAAAACTGAAAATCACCATTTTTCCAGCAAATTTTCAAAACACTAAAAACAGATTTTTAGCAATTTAACTCATAAAAACCTTATAATTCTCAACACCCAAAATAACGCTTAATTTAATCAATTGGTAAAATTCCTTCGGAGCACTAACATCATCATCACTTTGGCACCTAAGCGCCTATACACCCATTCATCCAAAATGCGAAAAATCACAATCATTCCAACATACCAATCATAAGTCCATGGACGCACAAATGTCAAAATCATCCAAACACATATGTAATTCGCATTATCTCAAGGTTCAATCATCAAGTCAATTCGCATATGGCAACACATAAACGTATATATAAAGATCATCACCATGGCAAACCAAGAATATCAAGAACATCAAGAAACATACGGTTCTAATACAAACCCTAGATCTAGAACCTATCATGAGATCTATTAGATGGAAGGATAGAGCTCCCCTAACCTTTTCAAGAAGAATTCGATGTCTAGGAGAAGTCACCTACAGAGCCACAGCAACAACGGGGATCCTCTCCTCTTGATCTTCGAATCCTCTTCTACTTCTCTTCTTGGCCGCCTTGCTCTCTCTCTCTTTCTCACGCTATTCTCTTTCTCTCTTGCTCTCTCTTTCAACTTCGCAACCTTTGCCACCTAAACCCTAGCCCCCAATCAACCTAGCCACTTCGCATACATTGGGAAATCATGGGCTTGGGCTTTTCACTTAAGCCCAAGTCATGCAAGTGGCGCCTCCACTCCCTCCTAATACCACCAGAATAAATAAAAATTAAGATAAACAAATTATGTCAATTAAATTAATTTAAATCCTCAAATACTTAATTAAATAAATTAATTAAATATTTTAGGGCGTCGTCTCCACAGTGAGATTATCCCGCACCTCCACATCATCCATATGGATCACATGAGATGGATCCGAAACATACTTCCGAAGTTGTGACACGTGAAACACGTCATGCAAGTTCGAAAGATTTGGCGGTAAAGCCACTCTATAAGCCACATTTCCGATTCTTTCAGAAATCTGATAAGGACCAACAAATCGAGGAGTGAGCTTCTTCGATTTCAACGCTCGACCAACACCGGTAATAGGAGAAACCCTCAAGAACACATGTTCACCCTCCTGAAACTCTAAATCTTTCCTCCGCTTGTCATGATAACTCTTCTGACGGCTCTACGAAGCCTTCATCTTTTCACGGATCATCTTGATTTTCTCTGTAGTCTCCCGGACAATCTCCGGTCCCAACACTACACTCTCTCCCGACTCATACCAACACAATGGCGTTCTACACTTTCGACCATACAATGCCTCAAACGGTGCCATCCCAATACTGGAATGGTAACTGTTGTTATACGTAAACTCAATCAACGCAAGGTAGGAATCCCATGAACCCCGCTGTTCCAATACACAAGCCCTCAACAAATCCTCTAACGACTGAATTGTTCTCTCTGACTGACCATCTGTCTGAGGATGATACGCCGAACTCATTTTCAATTTTGAACCCAATTCCTTCTGCAAACTCTTCCAAAACTCAGAAGTGAACCTCGGATCCCTATCTGACACAATACTCTTCGGAACACCGTGCAGCCTCACAATTTCTTTGACATAGACCTCCGCCAACCTCGACACCGGATAAGTGATATTAAAAGGAATAAAATGAGCAGACTTCGTTAACCTATCAATGATCACCCAAATAGCGTCATGACCCTTAACTGTATTCGGTAACCCCGTCACAAAATCCATCGCTATGCTATCCCATTTCCACTCTGGAACTTCCAACGGTTGCATTAACCCTGCAGGCTTCTGATGCTCCACCTTAGATTTCTGACAGGTCAAACAGGCATACACGAATTGTGCCACATCTCTCTTCATACCATACCACCAAAACATCTTTTTCAAATCTTGATACATTTTCGTCGCTCCAGGATGGATACTCAACTTGCTACGATGACCTTCCTCTAAAATTGCCTTTCTCATCTCTTCGTCGTTCGGAACACAGATCCTACCCCGGAACCTCAACACACCACTGGAATCTAATTTGAAATCTTCATCCTCAGATTGACCAACCCCATTAATTAAATCCACTAACTTGACATCTGACTTCTGAGCCTCTCTGATGCTGCTCAGGAAATCATTATCGATCTTTAACATTCCCAGCTTGACACTGCGAGGTGTCATTTTACAAACCAGACTCAAATCTATGAATTCTTCAATTAACTCTAATTCTTTCACCATCATTGCCGACATATGCAATGACTTTCTGCTTAAAGCATCAGCCACGACATTAGCTTTGCCGGGATGATAATTCAAACCAAAGTCATAATCCTTCAAGAGTTCCAACCACCGACGCTGTCTCATATTCAACTCTTTCTGATCGAACAGATACTTTAGACTCTTATGATCACTGAACACTTCGAACCTCGAACCATACAGGTAGTGCCTCCAAATCTTGAGCACAAATACCACAGCAGCCAACTCCAAATCATGCGTAGGGTAATTTTTCTCATGAATCCGCAACTGCCTCGACGCATACGCAACGACTTTCCCATCCTGCATCAACACACCACCGAGACCCATCTTCGAAGCGTCACAATACACAAAGAACGGTTCCTCTGGATTAGGCAACGTCAAAACAGGCGACGTCGTCAATCTCTTTTTCAGTTCCATAAAACTTTCCTCACACCGAGCATCCCAAACAAAAACTTTACCCTTGCAGGTCAACTGAGTCAACGGAAGGGCCAACTTGGAAAAACCCTCGATGAACCTCCTGTAGTACCCAGCCAAACCCAAAAAGCTTCTAATCTCTGTTACGGACTTCGGAGACTCCCACTCCAATACTGCTTCTACTTTTGCCGGATCAACCGCAATACCGTTACCAGAAATCACGTGCCCAAGGAAACTCACCTCTTTCAGCCAGAATTCACACTTCGATAACTTAGCATACAACTTTTTCTCTTTCAAAACTTCCAACACTGACTTCAGGTGCTCAGCATGCTCTTCCTCTGACTTAGAATAAACTAGAATGTCATCTATGAAGATTACCACAAACCGATCTAGGTAATTATGGAAAATACGGTTCATATATTCCATAAATACACCAGGAGCATTGGTCACACCGAACGGCATCACTGAATATTCATAATGCCCATACCTTGTCCTGAACGCTGTCTTCTGAACATCTTCGTCCTTTACTTTAATCTGATGATATCCGGACCTCAAATCAATTTTGCTGAAAACACGGGCACCCACTAACTGATCCATCAGATCGTCGATCCTCGGGAGCGGATACTTATTCTTGATAGTTACCTTATTCAACTGACGATAGTCCACACATAACCTCATGCTCCCATCTTTCTTTTTCACTAACAATACCGGAGCTCCCCACGGTGATACACTCGGTCTTACAAACTTCTTCTCAAGCAATTCTTCAAGTTGCGTCTTCAACTCAGACAGTTCCGACGCCGACATTCTGTACGGTGCCATAGACACAGGCCTCGTACCAGGTACAAGATCAATCGAAAACTCAACTTCTCTTTCCGGTGGCACACCCGGAATTTCATCAGGAAAGACTTCAGGAAATTCACGTACTACCTTCAGTTCTTCGATAACAGCCTGACTCTCAGCAGACAACGAAGCCATCAACGCAAATAATTGAACTCCTTCTTTCTTCAACTTCTTCAACTGATCAGCAGATACCAAAACAGAACTTTCTTCACCGAAACTAACCGACTTGCTACGACAGTTGATATGAACATGATTATTCTCTAACCAGTCCATGCCTAAGATCACATCCAGACCTCTCAATGGCAAACAAACAAAATTCACAATAAAGTCCCTGCCGAAGATCGACACGGGACACTGAGAACACACCTGGGACGTAATCACCGACCCCTTCGCAGGAGTATCGACAACCATATCCCCACACATAGCAGATAACACAAGACCCAATCGTTTACAGCAATCAACAGATATAAAACAATGGGTAGCACCAGTATCAATAAGAGATTTCAGAGAAGTACCATTAATAAAACACGTACCTCTAATCAGACCATCATCATCATCAGGCTCCTCTCCTGCCAATGCAAATACCTTCCCAGTAGACCTTTCCTTTTTCGGCTTTGTACACTTTGTACTGATATGCCCAGACTCACCACAGTTGAAACACACCACATCCTTGACCTTACACTCAGCTGCCATATGACCCTTTTTACCGCAACGGTAGCAATTCCTTTCATCAGACCTGCATGTAGTACTCTTGTGGCCAGGCTTGCCACACTTATAACAGACAATGCTAGCAGGGGCATCTCCCCCACCAGAACCCTTACCTCCAGCAGCTCTCTGATAACCCTTACCCGCAGGAACTTCGTACGGCTTGCTTCGACTCTGAAACTTGCCCTTTTTCTCGGAAGTAGCTTTGTAGCGAGCAGTACTGTCCTCCTCGAAGATCCTGCAACTGTCAACCAGATCTGAGAACACACGAATCTTCTGATAACCAATGGCCTGTTTAATATCAGGCCTTAACCCATTCTCAAATTTGATGCATTTTGAAAATTCAGCTGTAGCCTCACTGTAGTGTGGATAAAATTTTGCTAGTTCCACAAATTTTGCCGCATAGGCAGTCACAGACATACCACCCTGCTTCAGCTCTAAAAACTCTATCTCTTTCTTCCCTCGGACGTCTTCAGGAAAATACTTCCTCAGAAATTCCCTGCTGAATACCTCCCAAGTAATTTCTTCCTGCACAGCCTCTAACCTCTGCCTAGTAGCCAACCACCAGTCGTTGGCCTCCTCGGCTAACATGTGGGTACCAAAGCGGACCTTCTGCTCAACAGTACAGTCCATCACCCTGAAAATCCTCTCGATCTCCTTCAGCCAAGCCATAGCACCATCTGGATCATATTTGCCCTTAAAGGTGGGCGGATTCTCCCTCTGGAAGGTAGTCAGACTCCGAAAACCAGCATTGTCTCCAGCTTTCTGCTGACCCTGCATCGCCTGAGCCATAGCTTGCAATGCAGCAGCAAGCGCAGCATCGTCCCGTCTGGCCATTCTAGCACTGCAACAGAAAACAGAATTCAGAAATGAGTAACAAACTCAATGTTACTCAACACGACGACTCAACTACCGGCCGGACAGACCAAACTGCTCTGATACCACTAATGTAACACCCCTTTCTACCCGTCACTTTGTTTATAAAAATCAGAGTTTGAAAAATTTCATTCATAGGGAATGTTACACATACTCCAATAAAACGTCGCTTATCAAACTTTAAAAACAGTTTAACTCAAAAATCATACGTCCACGTAGCACTTCACAATATCAAAATCTCAAGCCTCATTTTAACGTCGCTTATAAAACTCAACATAGCAAAACCATCTACGCAGCGGAAAACAATAAAACTTAACAAAATGGTCCACATGGACATAACAACCAACAATCATTAATAAATGCCGAGTTCGTTCCCCCCCTGAGTGCTACGTATCAGAGCATGACGACTCGACTCAAAAGTGAAGCTAAGACCTTCACTGGGAATCACCTGCACGTTACCAACACGGGGGTAACATTCAAACAGGAAAGGGTGAGCATCATTTCAATCCATATAATAGAAAATATGATAAGTACTAATCCTGGGCCACGCACTAGAACAATCAGCATCCAAAAACACCAAATATCACATCACAGTCACCATTCACATCACTTACAATAACTCATCTCATGTCATATAGATTTATGAAATGCAACCCACTCGCGGGTATATGCATGAAGGTACCTTTTTACAAAACGTCGCTTAGCCACTCAGGCCTTATCATCACTTAGCCACTCAGGCCTCAAAACGTCACTGGTTTTATGCATATGGGCATGAGACACTATGACATGCACCACTCACAACACACAATCACACAATTACTCAGATCATAGTCAACAATGTGACCCGTCACTTACCGGTTTGCTCGCACGGAGCACAGCACCTGTCAAATTCATAATCATCACACAACGTCACTTGGCCATTTAGACCTTAACATCACTTAGCCCTTCGGGCCCCAAACGTCACTGGTTTTTCATCGTCACTTACACATAAACATCAATCAACTCCAACAATAGCCACTGAGGGCAAATGTGAATATATGCCTTGACAGGAATAATCAGGTTTTGATGATTGACAAAAGAAGGGCAGAAAGGTCAAGACTGCAAAAAGCGGAAAAATGTAATCAAGCTCAGTCAAGAATTATTGTATTGTTGTGTGTGTTTAGGACATTATTGTAAGTGAAAATAAAGCTCTCAAATATAAAATAAATCACACACTCACAAATGTTTTTCATATAAATAATTTTGCATGAAAATAGTTTTAAATAAATCCCATGCATGCAAATGATTTTTTGAAAAGCATATAATCGATTTATAGTATTTTCTATTGGCCACAAAATCGATTTTCAAGCACTCTCAAAAAGCCAAAAATCGATTTCTTATATCATATGTTGAAACATAAAATCGATTTTCAAGCTCACTCAAGAATCGATTCCTTTCCTTTTCATTCCACTTAAGAATCGATTCCTTCTCTTTTTTATTCTACTTCATAATCGATTCCTTTCCTTTTCTCTTGTGGCTCACAAATCGATTCTCATGGTTTAACAAAGCAAAGAATCGATTCTTTCATGATTTAACTAAATGCATAATCGATTCCTTATCCTAGATCTAATCAAGCATGAAATCGATTATCCATCTTAGGCAAATCAGGCACATAATCGATTTCTACAATTCTTCATTTCACTCAACGGTCATATTTTCTATACGCCTATAAATAGCAGCCTCACTCTTCACTTTCAACCTACGACTCACTCTTGCATCTGAAATCTATTATTCTTTTCATCACTCTCACTACTCTTTCACTTGCATATATTTTATTTTGAGAGCTTTATATTTCACATAGTTTGATATTGTATTACTGTGCTTCAACTTGTTTTATCCACACTACTGAGTGTGCTATCAAATTTGTTTCTTCTCATTTGTCGGGTGTGATCCCAAGGTATTCAAGAGAGGTGATATCTCTTGGTGTTTTCTAGAGAGGTGATATCTCTAGGTTTTAAAGGTTTTCTTTCAGGGAGGTGATATCCCGGTGTTGCAAGTTCTTGATTGTAAAGGTTTCTAGCTGAACCTGTTTTAAAAGCTAGTGATTAGTTGAAATCCCTTGGAGCATTCCTCGGGGACTGGACGTAGGCCTGTGGTTTGGCCGAACCAGTATAAATCTCTTTGTGTCATCTTCTTCCCTTCATCTCCTTTATTTTACTTGCAAGTTATTTTATTGCTTTATCACAGGTATTTAAATTCAAGCATCTTTATTTGATCAAATTCTTTTTAAGAGTTTAATTTTAAGTGCTATTTTTAAATTCACAATTCACCCCCCCTCTTGTGTTTGAAGTCTCTTGGTCAACAAGTGGTACCAGAGCTAGACTCTTGGTAAAGACTAACTGTCTCAAGAGGCAAGATGACTTCAAATGACTCCTTAAACAGACCCCCATCTTTCAATGGTGAAGGGTATGATTATTGGAAAACAAGAATGAAAATTTTTATTGAGGCTGTAGATTGTGATATTTGGGATACTGTCATAAATGGTCCGTTTGTTCCCACTCATCTCGTTAATGATGAAATGGTGAACAAACCTAGATCTCTTTGGACCAAAGAGGAAAAAGAAAAGGTTCAATACAATTTGAAAGCTAAGAACATCATCACAACTGCTTTAAGCATCGATGAGTTCTATCGCGTATCAAATTGTAAAACCGCCAAGGAAATGTGGGACGCCCTTCAAGTGACCCATGAAGGTACTACCGAGGTCAAAAGGGCTAGAATGAACACATTAACTCATGAGTATGAACTGTTTAAGATGAAACCGGGTGAAACCATCCAAGAACTAAACAAACGTTTCATCCACATAGTTAACCATCTCAGAGGCCTTGGAAAATCCTTCGAAAATGTGGATTTGACCAATAAAGTGCTACGATGCCTAAATAGAAATTGGCAACCCAAAGTGACGGCTATCTCGGAATCAAGAGACATATCTTCTATGGACTTAACCACCTTGTTTGGTAAATTGCAGGAACATGAGCTCGAATTAAATCGACTCATTGAAAGTGAGGAAGGTGAAAAGAAAAATAAAGGACTTGCGCTAAAAGCATGTATCAAACAAAGTGACACGGAAGATTATGACAGCTCCAGTGAAAGTGATGAAGACATGAGTAAAATGGTTCGAATGTTCAAAAAGTTCATGAGGTATAAAGGTAAACCAAATCCTCAAAGCAAAAATGAGGAAGGAACTTCCTTCAATCCAACATGTTATAAATGTGGTAAGAAGGGGCACATAAAGCCGGACTGTCCTCAAAGTCAAAAACATAGAGATCTTCGAAAGAATTCAAAAAGAAGAAGGGCGTACATTGCTTGGGATGAAAATGATATGGAATCATCCGGTGACTCCGAGAATGAGGTAGCAAAACTATGTCTCATGGCAAAGCATGAGGAAGATGAGGTAAACTCCGTTGAAACTAAACTTGATTTAACTTATGATGAATTGCCTAGTATTTGTGAAGAATTAAATAATGAGTCAAGTAAGCTTAGAAAAACTGTTTCCACTTCAAAGAAAACTATTTCCTCTCTTCAATCTAAAATCGAAACTTTAAACAAGGAAATAGAAATTCTTAAAGAAAAACAAATTTCTGTAAGTGAGGTCTCCTCGTGCAACTCTTATGAAAATAAAAAGGAGAGTATTTTCAAATGTGAAGAGTGCAGTGTTTTGAAAAATAAAATTGATGATTTGCACAAAACTTTTGCAAAATTCACCATGGGAAGAGACAATCTTAATATCATTTTGGGAAATCAAAGGGGAACTTATGATAAAGCCGGTTTGGGCTATCAACCAAAGAATCATGAAAAATCTTTCAAAAAGTTTTTTAGTCCCAACATAACTTCTAGTAGCCCTTTTACAAAATGTTATTATTGTGGTAGAAAAGGTCATACATCTTCTATTTGTAATGCAAGAAAGAATATTGATATGAATGACAAATGGAAGTGGATTCCAAAGGGCACAATTCCCAAGACTAACCCAAAAGGACCCAAGATGATTTGGGTACCAAAAGCCAAAAATTGATCTTGCGTTGTAGGTGTGCTTGAAAGCCAAAAGCTCAAAGTGGTATCTAGATAGCGGCTGTTCAAAGCACATGATAGGAGTCTAAGAGAAGTTCTCTCATTTAGCTCCAAAAGAAGCGGACTTGTGTTTTATTGTGACAATACAAAAGGTATAATTAGTGGCGTCGGCACTATTGGTAAGAAACCAAATCCTGTTTTGAAAATGCACTGTTAGTTGAAGGCTTGAAGCATAACTTGCTAAGTAGTAGTCATCTGTGCAACAAAGGTAATAAGGTTGTGCTTGATTCTTATACTTGTCTTATGATTGAAATTACTATGCACTCGTTATTACTCTCGCTATACATGGACCTTGTTTATTTTTTCATAAAAACGACGCTTTTGATGCTTTTCGAAAATTTGATAAGATCATTTGCATCTATCCGAAGTAATCACGATGGTGAGTTCCAAAATGAGGCTTTTGAAAATTTTTGCAAAATTGTTTTTCACTTATCATTGGAATATATGCCTTGACATGATTTATTTATTTTTCCCGCTTTTTGATAATGCCAAAAGGGGGAGAGTTATGTGATTTGCATGTCTCAGGGGGAGTATTCTTTAAATGTTTGCATATAGAAAGGGGGAGTATAATCTGCGCTTATCTCTGATATATACACTGTTTCAAAATATTTCTATTCTAACCCTTTCATTGAGCAAATCCCTCCTAAAGATGTTTGTCATCATCAAAAAGGGGGAGAATGTGAATATATGCCTTGACAGGAATAATCAGGTTTTGATGATTGACAAAAGAAGGGCAAAAAGGTCAAGACTGCAAAAAGCGAAAAAATGTAATCAAGCTCAGTCAAGAATTATTGTATTGTTGTGTGTGTTTAGGACATTATTGTAAGTGAAAATAAAGCTCTCAAATATAAAATAAATCACACACTCACAAATGTTTTTCATATAAATAATTTTGCATGAAAATAGTTTTAAATAAATCCCATGCATGCAAATGATTTTTTGAAAAGCATATAATCGATTTATAGTATTTTCTATTGGCCACAAAATCGATTTTCAAGCACTCTCAAAAAGCCAAAAATCGATTTCTTATATCATATGTTGAAACATAAAATCGATTTTCAAGCTCACTCAAGAATCGATTCCTTTCCTTTTCATTCCACTTAAGAATCGATTCCTTCTCTTTTTTATTCTACTTCATAATCGATTCCTTTCCTTTTCTCTTGTGGCTCACAAATCGATTCTCATGGTTTAACAAAGCAAAGAATCGATTCTTTCATGATTTAACTAAATGCATAATCGATTCCTTATCCTAGATCTAATCAAGCATGAAATCGATTATCCATCTTAGGCAAATCAGGCACATAATCGATTTCTACAATTCTTCATTTCACTCAACGGTCATATTTTCTATACGCCTATAAATAGCAGCCTCACTCTTCACTTTCAACCTACGACTCACTCTTGCATCTGAAATCTATTATTCTTTTCATCACTCTCACTACTCTTTCACTTGCATATATTTTATTTTGAGAGCTTTATATTTCACATAGTTTGATATTGTATTACTGTGCTTCAACTTGTTTTATCCACACTACTGAGTGTGCTATCAAATTTGTTTCTTCTCATTTGTCGGGTGTGATCCCAAGGTATTCAAGAGAGGTGATATCTCTTGGTGTTTTCTAGAGAGGTGATATCTCTAGGTTTTAAAGGTTTTCTTTCAGGGAGGTGATATCCCGGTGTTGCAAGTTCTTGATTGTAAAGGTTTCTAGCTGAACCTGTTTTAAAAGCTAGTGATTAGTTGAAATCCCTTGGAGCATTCCTCGGGGACTGGACGTAGGCCTGTGGTTTGGCCGAACCAGTATAAATCTCTTTGTGTCATCTTCTTCCCTTCATCTCCTTTATTTTACTTGCAAGTTATTTTATTGCTTTATCACAGGTATTTAAATTCAAGCATCTTTATTTGATCAAATTCTTTTTAAGAGTTTAATTTTAAGTGCTATTTTTAAATTCACAATTCACCCCCCCTCTTGTGTTTGAAGTCTCTTGGTCAACAGCAAAAACGTCATTTGACTAACCACCAAGGGCATCCTCGTCATTTACACATCATTATCTACAACTGGCCACTAGGGGCAAAACAGTCTTTTACACGTCATAAATAATAATAATAGCCACTAAGGGCGGAACAGTCATTTAACTAGCCCCGAAGGCATCATCGTCAAAATCATCATTTTTGACATTATTTTGCTAAAACTGTCGTCTATACACCAAAAGGATTTTTAAAGAGCTTCATATCATTTTTCAATGTCCCTGGGACGATCACCGGGGACGGCCACTTGGGCTCCCACAAACAATCAGAAAATAACAATTTTTCATTTTAAAAACTAGACCCATAGATGGACAGCGTAAAGAGCTTCACGACACTTTTTGAATCGTTCGAAACGGACGTCTGAGTCAAAAGTTATGATAAAAATAATTTTGGGGAAAATCAGGCAACATCCTGGGAACAGGCGCCTTAGGCGCCCAGGCAACCAGGCAACACGTGCACTGGCGCCCAGCGCCCAGGCGCGCAAGACAACGCAACACAACACGGGCGCCATGCGCCCAGGGCAACAACGCGCAACACAGCGCAACACAACAGGCAACACGCACGCCACAGGCGCCCAGCGCCCAGGCGCGCACACACGCACAGCACAACACAACACGGGCGCCTAGCGCCCAGGCGCGCACACACGCGCAGCACACACGCCATCAGGCGCCCAGCGCCCAGCACAGGCGCTTAGCGCCCAGAAAAACAGCAGCACACCCAGAATTTTGTCTAACAATTTTTTCAACACTAAAACTGAAAATCACCATTTTTCCAGCAAATTTTCAAAACACTAAAAACTGATTTTTAGCAATTTAACTCATAAAAACCTTATAATTCTCAACACCCAAAATAACGCTTAATTTAATCAATTGGTAAAATTCCTTCGGAGCACTAACATCATCATCACTTTGGCACCTAAGCGCCTATACACCCATTCATCCAAAATGCGAAAAATCACAATCATTCCAACATACCAATCATAAGTCCATGGACGCACAAATGTCAAAATCATCCAAACACATATGTAATTCGCATTATCTCAAGGTTCAATCATCAAGTCAATTCGCATATGGCAACACATAAACGTATATATAAAGATCATCACCATGGCAAACCAAGAATATCAAGAACATCAAGAAACATACGGTTCTAATACAAACCCTAGATCTAGAACCTATCATGAGATCTATTAGATGGAAGGATAGCGCTCCCCTAACCTTTTCAAGAAGAATTCGATGTCTAGGAGAAGTCACCTACAGAGCCACAGCAACAACGGGGATCCTCTCCTCTTGATCTTCGAATCCTCTTCTACTTCTCTTCTTGGCCGCCTTGCTCTCTCTCTCTTTCTCACGCTATTCTCTTTCTCTCTTGCTCTCTCTTTCAACTTCGCAACCTTTGCCACCTAAACCCTAGCCCCCAATCAACCTAGCCACTTCGCATACATTGGGAAATCATGGGCTTGGGCTTTTCACTTAAGCCCAAGTCATGCAAGTGGCGCCTCCACTCCCTCCTAATACCACCAAAATAAATAAAAATTAAGATAAACAAATTATGTCAATTAAATTAATTTAAATCCTCAAATACTTAATTAAATAAATTAATTAAATATTTTAGGGCGTTACACATCTGGTTTAATCGGAATCATACTCTTTTCAGAGGTCAAGTATTTAATTCACAGGTGTTCGTTAACCATGTTAAGTCTATAACATGAAGCTGGTTCAAAAGCATAGAAAGTCGCAATTCCGCTCTTAAGTTTTCTGACTGGTGGGGAAATTCTCTTGTATGTCTGAACTCAGTGTAACTGGATTTCGCCTCATTCTTCCTGGGGGTACTCTTTTTCCTCTTTGGGTCTTTTTCCCCAGGTGTTTTGGCACATGGACGTTTTAATGAGGCCCCTTGTATATGTACGAGTTGGGGTGCCCCTTGCCCCCTATTATATAATATTTTGTTTCAAAGAAAAAACTAGATCGTACCCCATGCGTTGCGCGGGATATCCTTATGAAAAAATATATAGTATTATGCATATTTCGATTGATGGATGTTTGAACTATTTAAAATGCAGTAAATTATTGGAAAATTTTATATAAAAAAAAAAACCCAATCTAACTCACACATAAAGCTATGTGATAAAACAATATTAGTGGCATATATCAAGGTTAAATTTTAAAACGGAAAAAAATGCTCACTTAAGTAATTTGAGTTACAAATGAAAACAAAAATAAAGTTTTTTTAGGGAAATAATAAAATTATTATTTGGAATCTCCCAATTATTTTAAATTCAATTCTATAATTATTTCCTCTTGTTTTAACAACTTTCCTGTTGAGAATTTGTGACAGTCTTCTAAAGCACGTGGAGGTTTGCTAAAGAAGAAGGGTATATGATGGGTACTTCAATTTTTTTCCAAACCCTAAATTGCCCAAAATACACTGATAAGTGTCACTCTTTGCATGTTTTGTTACGAAATTAATTTTTCTTTTGCGTAAGCTGGTTACTAAGGATCGAACTTCCCGTATTTGAACAGTTAAAACTTTTTCCAAGCCCTAAAGTGCCCCAAAACACATTGCTTAGCGTCACACTTTACATATTTTGTCACAACTTTTTTTTAACAAACCGATTATTAAAGAACAAACTTTGCGTATTTGAACCGTTAAATTTTTTCCGAACCTTAAAGTACCCAAAAACACATTACTTATGATCGACTTTAGTATCTTGTGAAGAAATTATTTTTTTTCACCAAACAGATTATTGAGGAACGAACTTCGCATATTTGAACATCTAAAAAAAATTCAACTTTAAAACACACTGGTTAGCGTTGCACTTTACTTATTTTCTCATGAAATTATTTCTTCAGCCAACTCGGTTGCTGAGGAACGAACTTCGCATATTTGAACATCTAAAATTTTTTGGACCCTAAAGTACACCAAAATAGACTGCTTAGCGCCGCACTTAACATATTTTGTCACGAAATTAATTTTATTTTTCACAAGACCGATTATCGAGGAACGAACTTTGCCTATTTGAAGAGTTAAGTTTTTTCTTAACTCTAACAAACCCCAAATCACATTGTTTAGCATAGCAATTTACGTATTTTATCACGAAACTAATTTTATTTTTCACCAAACTGGTTATTGAGGAAATAACTTTGTGTATTTGAATAGTTAAAAAAAATTCCGAGTCATAAAGTACCCCAAAACATAGAGTTTAGCGTAGAACTTTGCGTATTTTGTCATGGAAGTAATTTCATTTCTCAAACTGGTTATTGAGAAACCAACTTCGTGTATTTGAACGGTTAAAAGAAATTCGAACCCTAAAGTACCACAAAGCACACTGTTTAGAGTCACACTTTACGTACTTTGTCACAATATTAATTTTTATTTTCACGAAACCGATTATTAAAGAACGAGATTAGCATATTTGAACAATTAAATTTTTATCAAACTCTAAAGTACCGCAAAACACTCTGGTGAACAATTAATGAAACATGTTATTTTACACTACCAGCTAATTCAAACGTTAATTTTACAAAACACTACATTAGTTTTTAAAAAGACCAAAACACCCTTTAACTAAAAAATAATATATATAATTAATTAATTAATAAGCTAAATATTGTTTTCAACTTTTAGTTCACTTAAATAAATGTTGAATATAGTTATTTAATTAAGTTAGCTAAAAAAAGTTAATTAGCTAAATATTTATTTTAAAAATTTAATGTCATTAGTTAAATTTTTATTTTAGTTTGGGGTGAACAAATGATGAGTAAAATTGGAATTGTGCTAACTTAAGAGCCATTTCCACTTTCTTTCTTTCCACTCATGGAGAGAAATCAAAGAGTACTGTATAAACTAATTAGACGTGTTTGACAAGCAGTAGCGGTTAGCGTTTTTAAAGTAGTTTATAGTGATTTTTTGAACACTATTTCAAGTAGCATTTGGACTTATAACTTATAGTGTGTCATCATTTTAATCATTTTACCCGCATTGTTCTTAGACCCACATTTTTTACTCATAAAGATTTAATGTAATGGGATTAAAAGTAATTTAATATTTCATGATTTTTTAATCTAAAAGTTCTATTACATTTATGTATTTTCTCTCTTAAGTGCACTTCTTTTGATTTTTTCTCTTAACTGCAATTCATGTACCCAGTTATTTCAATTTTCGATGTTCACGGACTATTTTTTGTCAAAAAAATGTTTATAACCTTTTTTTATAAATAGTAATATCTCTAATGAAAAACGTTTATCGCTTTTTTGTAAAAAAACTTCCGTTCAAATAAATTCTCGCCCTAATTCCAAGTAGGTGGTTCAATTGGCGAGTTAAAGGATATCGGAAGAACGTCTAGGACTCAAATTCTGGAAATTAACATTTCCCCCACCCCTCTATCAATTAACAACTAACATTGCCAATAAAAAAAAATTCTTACCCTAATAGTATGCAATGTTCCAATAATATTAGCCCTTATAAAAGCATTTTTCACGGTTGGCTTTTTAGTTTCTTTAAAATTGTAATTTTATTTGTTACATACAGCTTTTTTAATTAAAAGTTAGTAGTATATAAGTTTCCAAAAAGGTTTTTTTTATTCATTTTTGTCTTTCCTTGGTTCATAGTCCACCTAGAAATAAATAGGACTTTTTTTTAACTGGGAAACTTCTTTTCTTTACTAAATAGATGTATATCAATTTATGGTGTGAGGAGAGAGAAAACAGATATTAAGTGCAAGGACAGAGAAAACAAACATTAGAAAAATTTAAATTACAATTATACCCAATTATTTAAGTAACTTTTTTAAAAATGAATTGGATTTTTAGTGTAATAAAAAGGTATAGCTTGTTAACTTACACCTTCTATTTTTAAGTGGGAGTAAGTTAGCAACTCTTTTATAATATTTCTTTTGTTGTTTGTTCTAACTCTCCTTTTTATATGTATCTTTTTTTGACCGAATTTATTACGTCATCTTGTTTGTGTCTATAAAAGCCATATGTAGAACCTGCATAAGGCTACTAATTTAATTTTATTATAATTATGAATTAGATCTAAAGCTGTAACACCCCGGTATTTTTATCGAGTAAAAATACCCAAGTGCACCATCCCTAAAATATCAGAGATATAAAATTCCCGCATAGATACTGAACACTGCAATATAGTTCTCGCTGAATAACAACAAAACAGTCTTAAATACAAATAAGACCAAAAAGGTTCCCTGACCATAACCTTCAGCAAACTATTGTGCTCAATATCATACAAGAAATCGGAATAAAGTCATAACACTAACGACATAGAGTTGTAGTACATAGACAACAAAAGGAAATATAAACTTAAGCATAAAAGCTAAGTCATCAGCAGTCGCCCGAGCTCAACCTACTCGTGCCTCTTGGATTTCCGTTGTCCCTGTTTCTCTATAAAACAACAACATATAAACAATGAGATACAATCTTAGTGAGTTCCACCGAGACCCCTACTAACACTCTCGGTCCAGTTATGAATCCTGGTTTTAACTTAACACGGCACCGACTGCGCGAACGCTACAAACCCGATGAACAACATTATATAACTTTTAACAGATTACCGACAGGGCGAATGCTACAAACCCGATGAACAACATTATATAACTTTTAACAGATTACCGACTGGGCGAACGCTACAAACCCGACAAATCTGTTATAACTCAGCACGACACCGACTGTGCGAACGCTACAAACCCGGTGAATCACACAACGAACAATTTAACATAACACCGACTGCGCGAACGCTACAAACCCGACGAACCCTCTTACCAATAGTACTTTCCCTAATGGCACAGGGCCTAGCTATGAAGCCTGGATACGGGATACAATACAGGATACGACACGATACAGATACGGGGATACGGCAAAATTTTGAAAATCAAGATACGACACGGCTGGGATACTTTAATAAAAAATTAGATTAAAATTTAATTATATAAAAACATAACAGAAAAAATAAAATAGAATATAAACACAAATAGAAAAAATAAAGATGAAAAACCGAAATATTGCATTTTATTGATATGAAAAAAACTACCCAAATAGATAAAAAAAATCACACAAAATATATGGATGAAAGGAATAGGACAACCGACACACCTATGTATGAGTGACTAGTCATAAAAAGTAAGGGTGGATAAGTAATTAAGACCACCGAAATCATATAATACGAATAGTCAGTGGCGGAAATAGATGACTTTTTATATGAACATCTATTTAAAACGTAGTTGCTCAATAAAACATAAGCATATCATTAGTCAATATATGATCATCACATTGTCGAAATACATACTTGTGATCATATCAAGTAGATATAGTTTTGTATATTTATCTCACTCATATCACAATGTATTATTTCTTCTACTATTGTGTTACGAAAAAACAGATAATTTTGTCTTTTAATTATTGAGGTATTAAAGTGTATCATATATGAGTGACAACCATGTGCTTAGTTGGTAAGAGGTATCGGAAATGTATTTGAGAAGTATCCTTAGTTGGTAAGAAGTATCAAAGATGTATTTGAAAAGTATCGAGTCAAATATTTTTTAAAAAGAATTAAAAAATTATTGGATACGCTTTGGGTACGTATCGGGAAGTATCGGGTGCGTGTCGGTATCGGATACGTATCCAACACGGGTACGTCTCCATTTTTGAAGTATCGGGGCTTCATAGGGGCCTAGGGTAAGGGTGCATGACCGCCCCCGCCTAGTATGTTAGTCCCATGGGTCATCACCCAAACTCGAATATATATATATATATATATATATATATATATATATATATATATATATATATTTACATTAGACCGATAGTTGAACATTTAGTTCGTATCATAAACACAATCTATGTTTCCTCTCGCATACTAATTTGCCGCTTTTAAAACCATTTATAACATCAAAAACATTACATTTTACCTTTTAAATTGTATATTCAGTTAGGCCTCTGAATAAGCTTTCAAACGCATCTTAGAACACCTCAATCGGGTTCCCAGATCAAAAGTTATCGCGAAAACAAAACCAGTGTACAGTTGCTGAAAAACTGCAAAGCGTCGCGACGCGAATTGCTTCCGTCGCGACGCGAAAAGTATCAGAAATATTTTGTTGCAAAATTTTATGAAGGGTCGCAATGCGACGGAGCGGGTCGCGACGCGACGGTCTGCTGAGAAATACAGATTTTGCGTTTTCTCGCGAAATCCGCTATTCCGCCCAATTCCGATTCTTGTTCCGATTGAAAACATTTCAAACAACCATAAAAACAGATCCAATACACATCACACAATCAATCAAATCAATCAAAAACTCAACATAAATGAATTTTATCAAAATACGATATATTTCGAAATAACGATTTTCGACACAAAATCTTCCGAATGGGCCGAATCGTACGATTTGGTCCGACCTGGTACGAAATCACACGAAATGGTAGGAAATGGTACAAACAGGTATGAAATCGTACGAACTGGTACGAACCCATACAAGTTTGTACAATATGGGCCAAATCGTACGATTTGGTCCGAACTGGTACGAAATCACACGAAATGGTATGAAATGGAACAAACAGGTATGAACTCGTCCGAGTATGTAAAATATGGGCCAAATTGTACACTTTGGTCCGAACTAGTACGAAATCACACGAAATGGTATGAAATGGTACAAACAGGTAAGAAATCGTACGAATTAGTACGAACTCGAAAAAATGGTACGAACTCGTACGAGTATGTACAATATGGGCCAAATCGTACGATTTGGTCCGAACTGGTACGAATTCCCACGAAATGGTATTAACAGGTACGAAATCGTACGAAATGGTATGAACTAGTACGAACTCGAAAAAATGGTACGAAATTGTACTAGTTTATACAATATCGGCCAAATCGTACGATTTGGTCCGAACTGATACGAAATCATACGAAATGGTATGAAATAAAACAAACAGGTACGAAATCGTAGGAACTGGTACGAACTCGAAAAAATGGTACGAAATTGTACTAGTTTATACAATATCGGCCAAATCGTACAATTTGGTCCGAACTGATACGAAATCACACGAAATGGTACAAAATGGAACAAACAGGTACGAACTCGTCCGAGTATGTACAATATGGGCCAAATTGTACACTTTGGTCCGAACTGGTACGAAATCACACGAAATGGTATGAACAGGTACGAAATCGTACGAAATGGTATGAACTAGTATGAACTCGAAAAAATGGTACGAACTCGTACGAGTATGTACAATATGGGCCAAATCGTACGATTTGGTCCGAACTGGTACGAAATCCCACGAAATGGTATTAACAAGTACGAAATCGTACGAAATCGTACGAACTCGAAAAAATGGTACGAAATCGTAGTAGTTTATATAATGGGCCAAATCGTACGATTTGGTCCGAACTGGTACAAAATCATACGAAATGGTATGAAATAAAACAAACAGGTACGAAATCATAGGAACTGGTACGAATTCGAAAAAATGGTCGAACTCGTACCAGTTTATATCATATGGGCCAAAGCGTACGATTTGGTCCGAACTGGTACGAAATCACACGAAATGGTATGAAATGGAACAAACATGTACAAACTCGTCTGAGTATGTACAATATGGGCCAAATTGTACACTTTGGTCCGAACTGGTACGAAATCACACGAAATGGTATGAACAGGTACGAAATCGTACGAAATGGTATGAACTAGTATGAACTTGAAAAAATGGTACGAACTCGTACGAGTATGTACAAGATGGGCCAAATCGTACGATTTGGTATGAACTGGTACGAAATCCCAAGAAATGGTATTAACAGGTACGAAATCGTACGAAATGGTATGAACTAGTAAGAACTCGAAAAAATGGCACGAAATCGTACCAGTTTATACAATATGGCCCAAATCGTACGATTTGGTCCGAACTGGTACGAAGACAAACAAAATGGTATGAACTCGTACGAGTTTGTACAATATGGGCCAAATAGTACGATTTGGCCCGAACTGGTACGAAATCACACGAAATGGTATGAAATGGTACAAACTGGGACGAACTGGTACGAACTTGTACGAGTTTGTACAATATGGGCCAAATCGTACGATTTGGTCTGAACTGGTACGAAATCATACGAAATGGTATGAAATGGTACAAATGTAACACCCCGGTATATTTAACATGTAAAAATACCCAAGTGCACCAAAGTATAAACATCAGAGATAATAATTCCTGTTCAGACACTGAATACCACTATAAAATTTTTGCTGAAATACAACATAACCATCTTATACACAAATAAGACCATACGGTACTCAGACCATAAACTGTCAGCAACTGTGGTAATCAGAGTCATACAAGAAAGCGGAAAGAAAGATAAACCAAACACTAATGCCATAGTGTTGTGATACATGGACAACAGAAGGAAATTAAACTTAAACATAAAACTAAGTCATCCCCCATCACCCGGGGCCACCTACTCGTGCCTCTGAGGTTTCTTCTGTCCCTGTTTATCTGTAAAACAACAACATTTAAACAGTGAGATACAATCTCAGTGAGTTCTACCGCGACCCCTACTAACACTCTCAGTCCATTTAAAACATTGTTAACTCAACACGGCATCGACTGCGCGAACGCTAACTCCCGATGAACCGTATTATTTACACATAGCATTTCACCGACTGCCCCAAGACTAATCCCGGCGAATCTGCTATAATTCAGTGCGTCACCGACTGCCCCAAGACTAATCCCGGTGAACCACACTACAGAACAACAGTAACGTACCACCGACTGCCCCAAGACTAATCCCGGTGAACGTTACTCAATAGTCTTTGACACACCACCGACTGCCCCAAGACTAATCCCGGCGAACCCCATAACCAATAGTGTTTCCTAATGGCACAGAGCCTAGGGTAAGGGCTCATGACTTCCCCGCCTAGTATGTCAACATGGGTCGTCACCCAAACTCGATATAATATATATATCTACAATCATATGAACATTTAGTTCATTAAATTATACTTTACCACATAGGACTCATAGTCCATTTGTTATCAATAAAACATATCCGCACACGTATGCTATTATTCGGTTTTTCGAGATGGTTTAGACATCAAAAGCGTTTTATAAAACCCTTTGTAACACACCCAAAATCATGGCATCATAAGCCTAATATCATTATATAAGGGTTAGGAAAGGATTAGGAAAGGATTGGAATCAAAACGGAAATGCCCTGTTTCATGAAATTTTGCTTTCTGATTGATCCGAAATTTCCCCCGATCGATTCCTAACTCAAAAGCAGACAGTACCAGACAATATACCAGTCCAATCAACATCAAACAATCAAGCAATTCAATCAAAAACTCAACGATTACGAATTTCATTAAAACGCGATATATTTCAAAATAACGTTT
The DNA here is from genome assembly GCA_039519185.1 of Astragalus membranaceus. NCBI lineage: Eukaryota > Viridiplantae > Streptophyta > Magnoliopsida > Fabales > Fabaceae > Astragalus > Astragalus membranaceus. The sequence goes on along the minus strand of CM076850.1, from coordinate 79,568,595 downwards.
TCGACTCAAAATCTTTCGAAACTAAGTCACACAATTCATTTCAAAACGGAATAAGCCTAAACGTGAGTAAAACTCACCCTTGAAGCGAGAGCCGTTGCCGAGCCGAAATCACCGATGTGTCAAAATCTCCGAATCGAACCCAATCAACAACGAATCGCTCCTAACTTCGTTTCGAGCTTCCAATCGCGTTCAATCCGCTCCTAGCTTTGTTCCTAAACATAACCCAATCATCAATTTCATCGTTTAATCCAATTTTTCAACAATTTCCTCCCTCAAAACCCCTAAAATTCGTAGGTCACAAAAGGGGAAGAAAACCGGATGGAATCTTACCTAGCTCTTGGGTTATGATGAGGAGAGTGAGATGATGAAGATGATGAATTTTGGGGAGATGGGCTTCGCTCCTCTTCTTCCTTTCTCTTCTTCTTTTCCTCTTCTTCTTTCTCTTATTCTTTTCCTCTTCTTTTCTCCTCTTTTCTTCTCTGCGCGTATTCCTTCCTTCTTTCTTCTCTTTTATTCTTTCTTTTCTTTAAACACACCCACAAACACATATTTAATTAATAAATATGTGGTAGCGTGGTCCAATTACCGTATTGATCTTAATCCCTTATTTCGATTCCAAAACTTCATTGACCTGTATTATCCGGTTAACGATCTAATGTTATCCCATAAATAATTTTAGTACTCATTAAATTTACCAGTCTAGTACTAAATTATTCCTATTGGGTTAACATCCAAATAATTCGCCTAATAATTTTGAGGATGTTACATTCTCTCCCACTTAAAAGAATTTTGTCCTCAAAATTAAACACAACGTACCTCAAGAAAACAAATACGGATATTGGGTCCGCATATCGTCCTCCAACTCCCAAGTAGCTTCCTCGACGGAAAAACCATCCCAAACCACCTTGACAATGGGAATTGACTTCGTCCGTAGCGTCCTCTCGCCACGTTCCATGATGTAATTTGGATGAGGTTGGAAAGACAAGTCCGGTCGGAGGTCAATCGTTTCAAAATCTAACGGTTGACTTGGATCGGGAATGTACTTTTGTAACACCCTAAATATTTAATTAATTTATTTAATTAAGTATTTAGGCATTTATTTAATTTACTGGGTATAATTTAATTTACCCTAAATATATATATATATATGTAGGCATTTATGTGTAGGAAGTATTAGAAGGTGGAGGTGCCAAACTAAATGGACTTGGGCCTAAGTGAGAAGCCCAAGCCCATTATGCTTGTCATATGCGAAGTGGACAAGTGCTTAGGGGTTAGGGTTTGTTGTGGCCATTTGCGAAATTTTGAGACAAGAGAGAAAAGAGAGAGAGCAAGGGGCGGCCAAGAGAAGAGGAAGTCGAACACAAGAGGAGAAGGAGAAGAGGGATTTCGAAGATCAAGGAGAGAGAAGATCACCGTTGTTGCTGTGGCTCTGTAGGTGACTACTCCTAGGGTTCAATCTCTTCTTCTTTGAAAGGTTAGGGGAGCTCTATCCTTCCATCTAATAGATCTCATGATAAGTCCTAGATCTAAGGTTTATACTAGATCCATGTTGTTCTTGATGTTCTTTTATGTTTCTTGCTGTTCTTGATGATCTTGATGTTCTTGATGTTAATTTTTATATATTCATATAAGTATATGCGAATTTGGTCCATTACTTGAGTATGATCTATGATTTTGCCTTATTGATGGTGATATGCGCATGTGTTGGGAGCCCATAATTTTGATCTATGTGTTTGGCTTGTTGGTGATGAGGTCGCATAGGTGATTGTAGATGCTAGGGCGCCTAGGGCGCCATGATGATGTTGGTGATGTTTTTCAATGAGTTTTGGTGATCTTGAATAAAATAAGTGCATTTTTGGATGCTGAAAAATATGAATTTTGATACTTTAAAATTGTTAGGAATCAATTTTAGTGTTGAAAAAGTTGCTGGAAATTCTGGATTTTTTTTGTTGCTGTAAGGGCGCCAGGCGCCTGGGTGTTGCCAAATGTTGTGTGGCTGGGCGCTGGGCGCTGGGTGCCAGCGCTGGGCACTGAGCGCCCATGCGCGTGTGTGTGTGTTGCGCCAAGGCGCTGGGCGCCAGGCGCTGGGCGCTGAGCGCCCGGCTGTGCGCGTGTGCGTGTGTGTTGCGCCAAGGCGCTGGGGCGCTGAGCGCCCGGGTGTGTGAGTGCGTGTGTTGCTTCTTGCTAGGCGCTGGGCGCCAGGTGCCTGGGCGCTGGGTGCCCATGGCGCCAGTTTTCAGGATGTTCCAAATTATTTTCGAAAACTGTTTTCGCTATATTTTTTGACTCGAATATCCGTTTTGAACGATTCAAAAAGCATTGTGAAGCATTTTCCGTTGCCTATCTGTGTGTTCCCTTTTTAAAAATAATAATTTATAATTTCAGAAGGTTGCTGGGGCGCCCCAAGTGGCTGTTCCCGGTGATCGTTGCTGTGACAATGAAAAGGTATTTTTGGTGTCTTTAAAAACTCTCTTTTGAGTACGACCAGTGATTTTTAACGAAGTGGTGTCAAAAATGATGATTTTGACGATGATGCCCCTAGTGGCTAGTTAAATGACTGTTTTGCCCTTAGTGGCTAATAATAATTATAATGACGTGTAAATGACTGTTTTGCCCTTGGTGGCTAATATTAATTATAATGACGCGTAAATGACGATGATGCCCTTGGTGGCTAATATTAATTATAATGACGCGTATATGACGATGATGCCCTTGGTGGTTAGTAAATAACGTTTTTGCCCTCAGTGGCTATTGTTTGAGCTGATGATATTTATTGTATAAGTGACGATGAAAACACAGTGACGTTTGAGGCCCGAAAGGCCAAGTGATGTAAGGTCTAAATGGCCAAGTGACGTTGTGTGTTGATTGTGGATTTGACAGGTGCTGTGCTCCTTGTGAGCAAACCGGTAAGTGACGAGTCACGTAGTTGACTATGATTTGGGTACTTGTGTAATTGCGTGTTGTGAGTGGTGCATGTCATAGTGTCTCATGCCCATATGCATAAACCCAGTGACGTTTTTGAGGCCTGAGTGGCTAAGTGACGATGAGGCCTTAAGGGCTAAGCGACGTTTGTGAAAAGGTACCTCATGCATATGCCCGCGAGTGGGTTGCATTTCATAAGCCTACATGACATGAGATGAGTTATTGTAAGTGATGTGAATGATAACTGTGATGTGAATATTTAGTGTTTTGGATGCTGATTGTTCTAGTGCGTAGCCTATGATTAGTACTTGTCATATTTTCTATTATATGGATTGAAATGATGCTCACCCTTTCCTGTTTGAATGTTACCCCCGTGTTGGTAACGTGCAGGTGATTCCCAGTGAATGCCTTAGCTTCACTTCTTGAGTCGAGTCGTCATGCTCTGATACGTAGCACCTGGGGGGATGTATTTGATGTTTTGCTGATGTACTTAAATTTTTATACTGTTGATGGGTTGATTTACTTTCCGCTGCGTTGACGTTGGATTTTATTACGTAGTTTTCGATGATTTGAGGTCTCCCTATTGTGGAGTGCTATGTATTGCACCTTTGACGACGTACTATTTTATTTGAGATTTGAGGTTTTATTTTGACGTATGTGTGACACCCTCGTGGTGAAATCGAAAATGATTTTTGAACTCTGATTTTCTTAATTAAAATAAAAGGGTAGAAAAGGGGGTGTTACATTAGTGGTATCAGAGCAGTTCGGCCTGTCCGGCCAATGTTGTCCTGTCATAGTGTCTTATGACAATAGATTAGTTCTGAATTTTTGGTTTGTGCTGCAGTGATAGTTCAGAATGGCTGGGAGAAACGACGCTGCTCTTGCTGCTGCATTGCAAGCTATGGCTCAGGCTGTGCAGGGTCAGCAGAATGCTGGAGATAACGCTGGTTTTCGGAGTCTGACTACTTTCCAGAGAGAGAATCCGCCACCTTTAAGGGAAAATATGATGCAGATGGTGCTATGGCTTGGTTGAAGGAGATCGAGAGGATTTTCAGGGTGATGGACTGTACTGTTGAGCAGAAGGTCCGTTTTGGTACCCACATGTTAGCCGAGGAGGCCGACGACTGGTGGTTGGCTACTAGGCAGAGGTTAGAGGCTGTGCAGGAAGAGATTACTTGGGAGGTATTCAGCAGAGAATTTCTGAGAAAATATTTTCCTGAAGACGTCCGAGGGAAGAAAGAGATAGAGTTTTTGGAGCTGAAGCAGGGTGGTATGTCTGTGACTGCTTATGCGGCGAAATTTGTGGAATTAGCAAAATTTTATCCACACTACAGTGAGGCTACAGCTGAATTTTCTAAATGCATAAAGTTCGAGAATGGGTTGAGGCCTGATATCAAAAAGGCCATTGGCTATCAGAAGATTCGGGTGTTCGCTGATCTGGTTGACAGTTGCAGAATCTTTGAGGAGGACAGTACTGCTCATTACAAAGCTACTTCTGAGAAAAAGGGTAAGTTTAAGAGTCGAAGCAAGCCGTATGAGGTTCCTGCGGGTAAGAGTTATCAGAAGGCTGCTGGAGGTAAGGGTTCTAGTGGGGGAGATGCCCCTGCTAGCATTGTCTGTTATAAGTGTGCAAAGCCTGGCCACAAGAGTACTACATGCAGGTCTGATGAGAGGGTTTGCTACCGTTGTGGTAAAAAGGGTCATATGGCAGCCGAGTGTAAGGTCAAGGATGTGGTGTGTTTCAACTGTGGTGAGTCTGGGCATATCAGTACAAAGTGTACAAAGCCGAAGAAGGAAAGGTCTACTGGGAAGGTATTTGCATTGGCAGGAGAGGAGCCTGATGATAAAGATGGTCTGATTAGAGGTACGTGTTTTATTAATGGTACTTCTCTAAAATCTCTTATTGATACTGGTGCTACCCATTGTTTTATATCTGTTGATTGTTGTAAAAGATTGGGTCTTGTTTTATCTGCTATGTGTGGGGATATGGTTGTCGATACTCCTGCGAAGGGGTCGGTGATTACCTCCCAGGTGTGTTCTCAGTGTCCCGTGTCGGTCTTCGGCAGGGACTTTATTGTGAATTTTGTTTGCTTGCCGTTGAGAGGTCTGGATGTAATCTTAGGCATGGACTTGTTAGAGAATAATCACGTTCATATCAACTGTCGTAGCAAGTCGGTTAGTTTCGGTGAAGAAAATTCTGTTTTGGTATCTGCTGGTCAGTTGAAGAAGTTGAAGAAAGAAGGAGTTCAGCTGTTTGCATTGATGGCATCGTTGTCTGCTGAGAGTCAGGCTGTTATTGAAGAACTGAAAGTGGTACGCGAGTTTCCTGAGGTTTTTCCTGACGAAATTCCGGGTGTGCCACCGGAAAGAGAAGTTGAGTTTTCGATTGATCTTGTACCTGGTACGAGGCCTGTGTCTATGGCACCGTACAGGATGTCGGCGTCGGAATTGTCTGAGTTGAAGACGCAACTTGAAGAATTGCTTGAGAAAAAGTTTGTGAGACCGAGTGTGTCACCATGGGGAGCTCCGGTATTGTTAGTGAAGAAGAAAGATGGGAGCATGAGGTTATGTGTGGACTATCGTCAGTTGAATAAGGTAACTATCAAGAATAAGTATCCGCTTCCGAGGATCGACGACCTGATGGATCAGTTAGTGGGTGCCCGTGTTTTCAGCAAAATTGATTTGAGGTCCGGATATCATCAGATTAAAGTAAAGGATGAAGATGTTCAGAAGACAGCGTTCAGGACAAGGTATGGGCATTATGAATATTCAGTGATGCCGTTCGGTGTGACCAATGCTCCTGGTGTATTTATGGAGTATATGAATCGTATTTTCCATAATTACCTGGATCGGTTTGTGGTGATCTTCATAGATGACATTCTAGTTTATTCTAAGTCAGAGGAAGAGCATGCTGAGCACCTGAAGACAGTGTTAGAAGTTTTGAAAGAGAAAAAGTTGTATGCTAAGTTATCGAAGTGTGAGTTCTGGCTGAAAGAGGTGAGTTTCCTTGGGCACGTGATTTCGGGTAATGGTATTGCGGTTGATCCGGCAAAAGTAGAAGCAGTGTTGGAGTGGGAGGCTCCGAAGTCCGCAACAGAGATTAGAAGCTTTTTGGGTTTGGCTGGGTACTACAGGAGGTTCATCGAGGGTTTTTCCAAGTTGGCCCTTCCGTTGACTCAGTTGACTTGTAAGGATAAAGTTTTTGTTTGGGATGCTCGGTGTGAGGAAAGTTTTGCGGAACTGAAAAAGAGATTGACGACGTCGCCTGTTTTGACGTTGCTTAATCCAGAGAAGCCATTTGTTGTGTATTGTGACGCTTCGAAGATGGGTCTGGGTGGTGTGCTGATGCAAGATGGGAAAGTCGTTGCGTATGCATCGAGGCAATTGCGGGTTCATGAGAAAAATTACCCTACGCATGATTTGGAATTGGCTGCTGTGGTATTTGTGCTTAAGATTTGGAGGCACTACCTTTATGGTTCGAGGTTCGAAGTGTTCAGTGATCATAAGAGTCTAAAGTATCTGTTCGATCAGAAAGAGTTGAATATGAGACAGCGTCGGTGGTTTGAGCTCTTGAAGGATTATGACTTTGGTTTGAATTATCATCCCGGCAAAGCTAATGTCGTGGCTGATGCTTTAAGCAGAAAGTCTTTGCATATGTCGGCAATGATGGTGAAAGAATTAGAGTTGATTGAGGAATTCAGAGATTTGAGTTTGGTTTATAAGATGACACCTCGCAGTGTCAAGCTGGGAATGTTAAAGATCGATAATGATTTCCTGGGCAGCATCAGGGAAGCTCAGAAGACAGATGTCAAGTTAGTAGATTTAATTAATGGGGTTAGTCAATCTGAAGACGAAGATTTCAAATTAGATTCCAGTGGTGTGTTGAGGTTCTGGGGTAGGATCTGTGTTCCGAATGATGAGGAGATGAGAAAGGCAATTTTAGAGGAGGGTCACCGTAGCGAGTTGAGTATCCATCCTGGAGCGACGAAAATGTATCAGGATCTGAAAAAGATGTTTTGGTGGTATGGTATGAAGAGAGATGTGGCACAGTTTGTGTATGCCTGTTTGACCTGTCAGAAATCTAAGGTTGAGCATCAGAAGCCTGCAGGGTTAATGCAACCGTTGGAGGTTCCAGAGTGGAAGTGGGATAGCATTGCGATGGACTTTGTGACGGGATTGCCGAATACAGTTAAGGGTCATGACGCTATTTGGGTGATCGTTGATAGGTTAACGAAGTCTGCTCACTTTATTCCTATTAATATCACTTATCCGGTGTCGAGGTTGGCAGAGGTCTATGTCAAAGAAATTGTGAAGTTGCACGGTGTTCCGAAGAGTATTGTGTCAGATAGGGATCCGAGGTTCACTTCTGAGTTTTGGACGGGTTTGCAGAAGGAATTGGGTTCAAAGTTAAAAATGAGTTCGGCGTATCATCCTCAGACAGACGGTCAGTCAGAGAGGACAATTCGGTCGTTAGAGGATTTGTTGAGGGCTTGTGTATTGGAACAGCGGGGTTCATGGGATTCCTACCTTGCGTTGATTGAGTTTACCTATAACAACAGTTACCATTCCAGTATTGGGATGGCACCGTTTGAAGCATTGTATGGCCGAAAGTGTAGAATGCCATTGTGTTGGTATGAGTCAGGAGAGAGTGTAGTGTTGGGACCAGAGATTGTCCGGGAGACTACAGAGAAGATCAAGATGATCGGTGAAAAGATGAAGGCTTCGCAGAGTCGTCAGAAGAGTTATCATGACAAGCGGAGGAAGGATTTAGAGTTTCAGGAGGGTGAGCATGTGTTCTTGAGGGTTTCTCCTATTACCGGTGTTGGTCGAGCGTTGAAATCGAAGAAGCTCACTCCTCGATTTGTTGGCCCTTATCAGATTTCTGAAAGAGTCGGAAATGTGGCTTATAGAGTGGCTTTACCGCCAAATCTTTCGAACTTGCACGACGTGTTTCACGTGTCGCAACTTCGGAAGTATGTTTCAGATCCATCTCATGTGATCCATATGGATGATGTGGAGGTGCGGGATAATCTCACTGTGGAGACGATGCCCGTACGGATTGAGGATCGGGAAGTGAAAGCGCTTAGAGGCAAAGAGATCGCATTAGTGAAAGTGGTTTGGCTAGGAGCTGCCGGCGAGAGTATGACTTGGGAACTGGAAAGCAAGATGCGAGAGTCCTACCCAGAACTATTTGATCTGGTAAATTTCGAGGACGAAATATTCTAAGTGGGGGAGAGTTGTAACACCCTAAATATTTAATTAATTTATTTAATTAAGTATTTAGGCATTTATTTAATTTACTGGGTATAATTTAATTAATTAGAATTTATATTAATATGTGTAGGAAGTATTAGAAGGTGGAGGTGCCAAACTAAATGGACTTGGTCCTAAGTGAGAAGCCCAAGCCCATTATTCTTGTCATATGCGAAGTGGACAAGTGCTTAGGGGTTAGGGTTTGTTGTGGCCAATTGCGAAATTTTGAGACAAGAGAGAAAAGAGAGAGAGCAAGGGGCGGCCAAGAGAAGAGGAAGTCGAACACAAGAGGAGAAGGAGAAGAGGGATTTCGAAGATCAAGGAGAGAGAAGATCACCGTTGTTGCTGTGGCTCTGTAGGTGACTACTCCTAGGGTTCAATCTCTTCTTCTTTGAAAGGTTAGGGGAGCTCTATCCTTCCATCTAATAGATCTCATGATAAGTCCTAGATCTAAGGTTTATACTAGATCCATGTTGTTCTTGATGTTCTTTTATGTTTCTTGCTGTTCTTGATGATCTTGATGTTCTCGATGTTAATTTTTATATATTCATATAAGTATATGCGAATTTGGTCCATTACTTGAGTATGATCTATGATTTTGCCTTATTGATGGTGATATGCGCATGTGTTGGGAGCCCATAATTTTGATCTATGTGTTTGGCTTGTTGGTGATGAGGTCGCATAGGTGATTGTAGATGCTAGGGCGCCTAGGGCGCCATGATGATGTTGGTGATGTTTTTCAATGAGTTTTGGTGATCTTGAATAAAATAAGTGCATTTTTGGATGCTGAAAAATATGAATTTTGATACTTTAAAATTGTTAGGAATCAATTTTAGTGTTGAAAAAGTTGTTGGAAATTCTGGATTTTTTTTGTTGCTGTAAGGGCGCCAGGCGCCTGGGTGTTGCCAAATGTTGTGTGGCTGGGCGCTGGGCGCTGGGTGCCAGCGCTGGGCGCTGAGCGCCCATGCGCGTGTGTGTGTGTTGCGCCAAGGCGCTGGGCGCCAAGGCGTTGGGCGCCAGGCGCTGGGCGCTGAGCGCCCGGCTGTGCGCGTGTGCGTGTGTGTTGCGTCAAGGCGCTGGGCGCCAGGCGCTGGGGCGCTGAGCGCCCGGGTGTGTGAGTGCGTGTGTTGCTTCTTGCTAGGCGCTGGGTGCCCATGGCGCCAGTTTTCAGGATGTTCCAAATTATTTTCGAAAACTGTTTTCGCTATATCTTTTGACTCGAATATCCGTTTTGAACGATTCAAAAAGCGTTGTGAAGCATTTTCCGTTGCCTATCTGTGTGTTCCCTTTTCAAAAATAAAAATTTATAATTTCAGAAGGTTGCTGGGGCGCCCCAAGTGGCTGTTCCCGGTGATCGTTGCTGTGACAATGAAAAGGTATTTTTGGTGTCTTTAAAAACTCTCTTTTGAGTACGACCAGTGATTTTTAACTAAGTGGTGGTGTCAAAAATGATGATTTTGACGATGATGCCCCTAGTGGCTAGTTAAATGACTGTTTTGCCCTTAGTGGCTAATAATAATTATAATGACGTGTAAATGACTGTTTTGCCCTTGGTGGCTAATATTAATTATAATGACGCGTAAATGACGATGATGCCCTTGGTGGCTAATATTAATTATAATGACGTGTAAATGACGATGATGCCCTTGGTGGTTAGTAAATGACGTTTTGCCCTCAGTGGCTATTGTTTGAGCTGATGATATTTATTGTATAAGTGACGATTAAAACACAGTGACGTTTGAGGCCCGAAAGGCCAAGTGATGTAAGGTCTAAATGGCCAAGTGACGTTGTGTGTTGATTGTGGATTTGACAGGTGCTGTGCTCCTTGTGAGCAAACCGGTAAGTGACGAGTCACGTAGTTGACTATTGTTGCACCCCGAAAAATCCCCGCTTTGGGTTTCTCAATGTACAACGTGGAATAATTTTGGAGCCGCCACCAATATTTTAATTTTATGACCAAAACATTGAAAAAAGGTCTTTTGGAAACAGCAGCTGGTCTTTGAAAACTAGAGATATAGGTTCGGGGGTCGATTACGCGCGAGGAAGGTGTTAGCACCGCGCACGTCCTTTCTTCCGAAAGGGAACCTCTAATTAAATGTGTGGTTTTAATGTTTGATTTGAAAAATACCTAGATTTGCCTATTTATTTCTTGTTTGAAGACGAATGAGAAAACTTACTGGAAATTTTATTTTTGGTGAGAAAGGGGGGAAAAAAGAGTTTTTAGAAAAAGTGCTTGACGGGACATGGCCCGCTCCTACGTATCTCCCGGTGCGATGGAGAATTCAAAGCTACGTAGTTCTTGGTTGTCTTTGAAAAGTTTTTTTTGTTTTTTAATCTTTTTGGTGAGTTTTTGAAATAGGACGAGCATTTAGTGAATGATTAAACTAGCAGAGGCTATGATGAATCACCACTAAATACTCAGAAAAAGAGAGTTGTACCACTAGTCAAACGAACAAAGGTTCTGATGGACTATTGACAACAACTCGTTTTTATTATCTTTTTTGAAAGTCGTTTTCGAAAGAGATTGATTTGTACGACGATCAAACTAACAAAGGTTATGATGGATCGTCGTTTATTATTCTTATGGGAAAAAGGACATTGCCACTAATAGCTAAACGAACAAAGGCTCTGATGAGCTACTAGTAGCAATGGGTTTGACAATGATTCCTTTTATTTGTTTTGTGAAAATGATTTGTTCACGGTTAAAAAAAAAGGTTTGAAAGATTTTTGGAAGAAAGGGCGAAGGCACTATCAATGATTGATTACAAAGTTTAAACACATTCAATTATCACGAAATCATGCATATGTTGAATATTTAATCAAGACTAAACATGCCAACATGATCAAGAGACCCACCTATCAAGGATGCAAGGTAAAAGTTCTCAAAGCAAGTGTGCGTGTAGGAGGGAGTATCAAGGTTTTGGGAAACCCATCCTTTGCAATACCCCATGGACCTTAAACCACAAACCTAACTATCTTTTATTCATTAGGAAGTTAAAAGGGGGAGGTTGAATCATCTGGGACCATCTTCACCACTTAGACAATGATGCACTAGGCATAAGTGGGAATCATGTGGTTCATCATCAACAAGGACACTACAGCTAAATTAAATCACATAGGGCAATTTTGGCATGGATCACAATGATTAAATTTTAACAAATGTAAAGACTGAAATACCTCTGATGAAGACAGATATTACAACTCTGAAGAACGCAAACCCCGACTAACCCTTGCAGGAGATCAGCTCAGACGGACCAACGGCACGAATAGAGCAAAAATGAAGTGTAGAACCGGAAAATGAGATTTGCTAGAGTTGTCTTCTCAGATCTCGTGAAAATGTGTCCGTGGAGCAATTCTTCTCTGATCTCGTGAGATGTGTGTGTGAAGATCTGTGTGTGTTCTTCTCTGATCTCTTGAAGTCCCCCCTCAAATGTGATTTGAGGCTGCCTATTTATAGGCTTAGGAAAGCGTAGGATTTTTTTTTAAAAAACATTTATTGGAAGGATGAATCGATTGTTTGAGCCTTTGGAAATATGTAGGAATCGATTCTTTATTTTTGGAAATGATAAGAATCGATTATATGGCCTATGGAAAAAGGTAGGAATCGATTTTCAGGACATTTGGAGATCCTGAAAATCGATTATGTGGCCTTTGGAAATATGTAGGAATCGATTCTTTATTTTTGGAAATGATAAGAATCGATTATATGGCCTATGGAAAAAGGGAGGAATCGATTCTTGGCTCTTTAAAGTGGCCTGAAAATCGATTTCAAGGCCTATGAAAGGAGAGGGAAATCGATTTTCAGGACATTTATAATAGGTGAAAATCGATTCCATGTTTAGTTAAAGCAATGAGGAATCGATTCATGGCCTATGGAAGAGCTTGAAAATCGATTTCAAGGCCTATGAAAGAAGAGGGAAATCGATTTTCAGAACATTTATAATAGGTGAAAATCGATTCTTCACTTAGTTAAAACAATTAGGAATCGATTCATGGCCTATGGAAAGGCCTGAAAATCGATTTCAAGGCCTATTTATATACTATAAATCGATTCTTGACCTTTGGAACAAAATAGAAATCAATTCTTGCTTTCCAAAAAAATGCTTTTAGGTCTTTGCCATGCATGCGTAAAATATTTTTCAAAGCTTGCCATGCATGCATAACATATTTTTCAAAACCCTAATTTCTTAAAAAGTGCATTCTAACCCTAAGAATGATTTCAAAAACTTTGGAGCGGTTTCTAGGATCCAAAATGCATAATTTATTTTTGTGTGGAAAATTGGGGTTTGGACCTAAGCCGGACAAAATTGGGGTATGACAACTATGATTTGGGTACTTGTGTAATTGCGTGTTGTGAGTGGTGCATGTCATAGTGTCTCATGCCCATATGCATAAACCCAGTGACGTTTTTGAGGCCTGAGTGGCTAAGTGACGATGAGGCCTTAAGGGCTAAGCTACGTTTGTGAAAAGGTACCTCATGCATATGCCCGCGAGTGGGTTGCATTTCATAAGCCTACATGACATGAGATGAGTTATTGTAAGTGATGTGAATGATAACTGTGATGTGAATATTTAGTGTTTTGGATGCTGATTGTTCTAGTGCGTAGCCTATGATTAGTACTTGTCATATTTTCTATTATATGGATTGAAATGATGCTCACCCTTTCCTGTTTGAATGTTACCCCGTGTTGGTAACGTGCAGGTGATTCCCAGTGAATGCCTTAGCTTCACTTCTTGAGTCGAGTCGTCATGCTCTGATACGTAGCACCTGGGGGGATGTATTTGATGTTTTGCTCATGTACTTAAATTTTTATACTGTTGATGGGTTGATTTACTTTCCGCTGCGTTGACGTTGGATTTTATTACGTAGTTTTCGATGATTTGAGGTCTCCCTATTGTGGAGTGCTATGTATTGCACCTTTGACGACGTACTATTTTATTTGAGACTTGAGGTTTTATTTTGACGTATGTGTGACACCCTCGTGGTGAAATCGAAAATGATTTTTGAACTCTGATTTTCTTAATTAAAATAAAAGGGTAGAAAAGGGGGTGTTACAACTTTCGCAACTGAGACACATGGAATACATCATGCAAATTTGACAATGGGGGAGGCAAGGCGATGCGGTATGCAAGAGGCCCAACTCGCTCGATAATTTGGAAGGGTCCAATATACCGAGGACTGAGCTTCTTCACCCGTAATGCTCTACCTGTGCCAATTGTTGGTGATAATCTCAAAAACACATGATCACCCGTCTCAAACTCTAACGTCCTTCTCCTTTTGTCGGCATAACTCTTTTGCCTACTCTGAGCAGCCTTCATTCTTTCCCTGATCTGGCGGATCTTTTCAGTAGTGTCATGAACCATCTCGGGTCCTAACAATCGGTTCTCACCGACTTCCCACCAACACAATGGAGTTCTACACTTCCTACCATACAAGGCTTCAAAAGGTGCCATTCCGATACTGGAATGATAACTGTTGTTGTATGAGAATTCCACCAATGGAAGATGATCCTCCTATTTCTTCCCGTTATCAAGTACTGAAGCCCTAAGCATATCCTCTAATGTCTGGATGGTTCTCTCGGTTCGACCATCGGTCTGCGGGTGATAAACTGTTGTTCTATGTTTTTTTTTTTTTGAATAGATGGGCTTGAGAACAAACGGGGAATGGTTAACACCTGGCGCATTAACCGAGAGAGAAAATGACGGACCACTCGGGATCTGAAGGAGCACTAAGGCTCTGAAGGACCACTCAGGGTCTGAAGGAGCACTAAGGCTCTGAAGGACCGCTCGGGGTCTGAAGGAGAACTAAGGCTCTGAAGGACCGCTCAAGGTCTGAAGGAGCACTAAGGCTCTGAAGGTCTAATTCGCAGTCGATGCTTGGCGCATTGATTGGAGTTAAACTGAAGGACCGACGAGGTCTGAAGGGCATGCCTAAGCCTGATGGACCAATGGGTCTGATGGAGCGCAAACTAGCAACGGTACTAGTAAAACGGTCTGCCTGGGGGGTGGCCTTTTCCGAGCGGCCATGATGGGTCAAGATCAGATCCGGAACTGATATGTTGACCATGAAGGACGTCCATTGTGTCTTAGGCTGGCACAACTAGTCTGAAGGACCACTCGGGGTCTGAAGGACTTACCCGCAGCTCGAATACGAGGTGAAGTCTGCTTTTGAAGGGACACTTGGGTCCTGAAGGGATTCACGAATCATGTTGATTGATTGAAATGTTCAATGCTCTTTTTTTTTTTTGAAAGATAGACACTTTCGTGTTGATGCGAAAACAGTAAATGAACACTGACGTGCAGACCGAAAGGTAAAATGGGCACTTGGCGTGCAAACAGAAAAGTAAATGGGCACTTGACGTGCAGAAAGCGGTAAATGGGCACTAGGAGTGCAAAAGCAGGAAATAAAGCGGTAAAGAACGCAGTAAAGAAGGAGCACTGAGGGCTCAGGATGAGCGCGGAGGGCTCAGGATGAGCACAGAGGGCTCAGGAGGAGCACAGAGGGCTCAGGGGGGAGCGCAGAGGGCTCAAGGGGGAGCACAGAGGGCTCAGGATGAGCGCAGAGGGCTCAGGAGGAGCACAGAGGGCTCAGGAGGAGCACAGAGGGCTCAGGAGGAGCACAGAGGGCTCAGGATGAGCACAGAGGGCTCACAAATTCTGTTGATTGGTTGATTTGAGGTACCTGCATACGTTAGTTGATGCAAGGAATGGTGCATGGAGTAAGGGTGCATGTTATGCAAGGGCATGTTATGCGGATGCATGCAATGCTCATGATTTTGGTGTGATGATGAATGTGGTGAAACATTCTTGAGGTTTTCCTTTTGATTTGTTTTTTCTTGATCAGCTTTCTTTTCTGATCATCTGTTTTTTCATTTGCTCTTTTTGCTATGTGAGGATGCAACTGCAATACTTTGATGCATGATATGAAATGGTTGATTGGGAAACATAGGCATATGGGATGAATGCAAATGAAATGTTTGGATGCTAATGTTATGATGCATAGTGTAATGATATGAAATGGTTGATTGGGAAACATAGGCATTTTGGATGACATGCGATGAATGCATGAAATGCGAATGTGAATATGATGTGAATGAAATGCTTGGATGCAAATGTTATGACACGGGATGACGTGTTTTTGCTTTTATGATGCAATGCTTTGATGCTCGATGGAATGAGATGGAAGGCTTCGTTTTGTTTTTTTTTCTATGAGACGCATGATGCAAATGCCATGACTGCTATTTTCTTTTTCTTTCTCTTATGATGAATGCAAATGCCTGAATTTCTCCTTTTCTTTACTTTATCATCATTATTTTCCTGCCTGATAAATGCATGATTTTATGCATAACTGTGTTTGTTTATTGCCCCCCTTTTTTTTTTGCTTATTTTTTATTTTTGCTGGTTCAGCCAACCCGCGACACTCATGACACGAGACTGAGGAACCTGTTGGACTTGAGGGGCTCATGGGCCGAGTGCATGTTGGTCTTGACTTTGCTGGTTTGAAGCATTCGTGGATGTAGTTGCTTTCTCTTGCATGATTGACTGATTTTGAGGGTGTGCTTTCTCTCAGGACTCTTAAGAATCTTGTAATTATTTGCAATGCTCTATGATGTATGCACATGTTTTACAGTTCAGGACCATCATCATCATAAAACGTTTATTTTGAGCAGAAAAAGCAGAAAATAAAAGAGTGAACAGATACGAGAAATTTGAACTTTATTAATGTGGAAACCGGTCGCACAAGAAGTTACGCCGATTATTTATTACACTTGAAAGTTTAAACTGTAAAAAGACACGAAAAAGGAGAGAAGCTGAATTCTGACTGTCTGTCTCTGTGGAACAGTGCCAAACATCTATGTCCTTGACCTTGATCACTCCCTCATCCAAGCTTGTAGGAGAGTTGTATGCCTTTCTTTACTTTTCATGCCTAAGTTTTCAGACCCTAATTTTTGCCTGGATCGCCCTTTGCGGGTTTTCAATCCACCGGGTCGCTCTGATTTTGCCTAGGTCGCCCTTTGCGGGTTTTCAACCTAGCGAGCTAATTCTTACTTGGCTTGTCTTTCTCTTTTTTCATCTATTTCTTTTAGGCATAATACTTCTTCACTTGATCTGAATTGACTGGATTCCTGAGATCTTCGCCGTCTATGTTTATGAGTATCGGCGCTCCTCTGGAAAAAGCTTTCTTGACTTCACATGGACCGTCATAAGTGGGCCTCAACTTCCCACGGAGTCAGTCCGGATTGGTAGGATCTTTTTGAGTACAAGGTCTCTTTCGCCGAATTCTCGAAGACGGACTTTCCTGCTGAAAGCTGCCTTCATCTTTTGTTGGTACAACCGGCCATGGCGCAGGGCAGCAATTCTTTTCTCTTTAATGAGATTCAGTTGACCTAGACGAGCTTGGACCCATTTGCTTCTTCTAACTTGACCTCCATGACTACTCGTAGAGAGGGTATTTCAACCTTGATGAGAAGAACTGCTTCTGACCCATACACTAGAGAAGAAAGGGGGTTGCCCCTGTATGATTTCAATGAATGTGAGTGTGACAAGGGATGAGATAGGTGTAGGGTCAATTTCCCCAGTTGTAGGAGGGGTGAAGAGCGACAGAATTGCCCCACTTGGCATATTGTAAACAAATGAATTTACTTGTCCTTGAGCTAAAACTTTGAGAAAACAACAGCAATCAATCATTGATCGGGATGGACCTTTCGGGATTGTGGTGTTTTGTGGAGGAGAGATGAGTAAGCTTAATGAAGCATTTGGGGCTAATGGCAGGATGGTTTTGATTTTATGATGGTTAACTGGCTTGATGAGGTATTAGGAGGTTTTATTCCTGGCTAAGGTCTGTGGAGGGCGGGTCATCGCGGTCAAATGAGAGTGTTTGCGGTTTATGAGAGGAGGGGTGCATGGAAATGAGAAAGTGTTTGAAGGTTTATTGAGACGAGGACCTCTTGAGTTTTGTGGTAACATGTATCAACTCACTATTTACATCTCTTTTGTATTTTTCTTTTGGTTTTGGGATTTTCCTTTTGAATGATTTTTCCTTCTTTGACTTCTTCTTTTTCTTGAGCTTGGGTGAACTGATAAAGAACGATGCACTGTTTTTTCCGAGGTGGTCCTTGTCTAAGGTGACTTTTGGATTTTTGGCCTTTTCTTGGCTTAAGATGGGTCGGAAAGGATTATGTTTTTCTCTTTCGGATTTTCTAGGCTTAAGGTTGTTAGGAGAGGATTTTGTTTTTGGATATAGAATGGTAGTCCGACTTCATTTCAAATCATGATTGCTTATTTCCTCAAAAATTAACTCTGGGACAATAATTCACTCATTTTCATGCACTTGCCCTTCTTCTTTATTTCCTTTTTGCGCTCTAATTTTCCTTTATTGAAGTACCCATCTTGACCTCTTTCTTGTTCTCAGCGATCCCCGAGTTGATCACTTCAGCGGATTCCCCGTGATGCTGAATAACCCTTTTTCCTTGCTTCATTAACCTTCTGGAGGATTTTCCCGGTCTTTCTCAACGTCCCACTCTGCTTGATTGATAAGGTGATCAAAGTCAAAATATGGACCGTTGGCACTGTTATTTTGAGAGACAATTGCTGTGGATTTGCTTTTTGCCGAAGCGAAAAAGCAGAATGGACGGTGAGATAAGCAAGCAAAAATAATAAAGAAAAGACACATGAAATGAAAAGGAATCGTTTTTTTATTGATTGGAATTCAAAAACAACATTTTTATTGATGATGATGATTTAGAAAATAAAAACATGTGCGCCCCTAACAACTGGTCCTGTGGCCTTGGCCAGAGCCACAGGGTTGCATTACAAATGACTACTTTAAATCAAAGGTCCCAGGAGGATCAACAGTCTTTCAATTCTTTAATTCTTTCACCAGCACTGCAGCGACAAACCAGGTTTGCACCACCCTCTTCTGACTTAGGACCGTTATTGATGACAGCAATTTGGTCGTATTGTTCCTCTCCCTCATCCCATCCTGTGGGCTGGATGTCTTCCATTCGGATTTGAGCACTCTCGGGAACGTCATACCTGACCAAGTAATCAAACTTTCCACTGGGCTCCCCTAGGGTATCCCAACATCCCTCTTCTGACTTAGGACCATTATTGATGACAGCAATTTGGTCGTATTGTTCCTCTTCCTCATCCCATCCTGTGGGCTGGATGTCTTCCATTCGGATTTGAGCACTCTTGGGAACGTCATACCTGACCAAGTAATCAAACTTTCCACTGGGCTCCCCTAGGGTATCCCAACATCTCTCTTTCATAGGCACCGCTATTACTTCCTCATTGATTTCTTTTTCATCTTCAATATCATGGGTCCCTATCTGAACCACGCACCGATCTATCAGGTCTTGCAGGACTGACTTGAAAACTTCACAGGCACCCACACATAAAGGATCGGCGCATACACAGCCCTTCTTGATAACACCACGACGACACAACTCAGCATGTATATTTTCCAGAGGAGTCTGGATACACTTAACATCTTTTATCATTGTCTCCCCCACAGAATCCTCTACTGCATTAGCGGATGGTGTCCCATGTCCCGGTAGGGGGTTTGTAGTTGTACTGGGACTGTTCGGCTTGAAAGAGATCCAGTTGGCGTCAATCAAATCCTGGACTACATATTTGAAAGCCTTGCAGTCCTCCACCGTGTGGCCGACTCCTCCACTATGAAAGCTACAAGTAGCATCAGCATTGTACCCCCTAGGAAAGGGAGGTTGTATAGGCTTCATGGGGCGAGTATTGACCAAATTCTTTGAGACAAGATGATTGAACAATTCAGTATAGGTCATCGGGATCGGATCAAAATTAGCACGCCTCTTCTCTTGATAGTTCTGGGCTCTGTAGCCTGAATTAGTTTGCTGCGGAGAGTTGAAAGATAATGGTACCGCCTGCTGTGGAGAGCGGAAAGATGGGCCTCCCCCTGCGGAAATAACATTGGTTTCCCCTTCTTTCTTCTTGGGGAAGTTGGGAAAGGGTTTCTTTTGTCCACTAGAATTGCCAAAACCTCCAGCAATCTTTCCGCTACGCAATCTGTGCTCTAATCGTTCCCCAATGACAACCATATCTGAGAAATTGGACGAAACGCTCCCCACCAACCTATCATAATACAGCCCTGGAAGGGTCTCCATAAACATGTACACAATCTCTTTTTCAGTCAATGGCGGCTTCACCTGAGCAGCTATGCTCCTCCATTTTTGAGCGTATTCTTTGAATGATTCTCTATCTCCTTTGCTCATGTGCTGCAATTGAGACCGGTCTGGAGCAAGGTCCATGTTATACTGGTATTGTTTTAGAAAGGCTTCAGAGAGATCCTTCCAACTGTGAACTTCGGAGGATTGCAACTGCGTGTACCAATCTAGTGATGCCCCAGTCAGACTGTCCTGGAAATAATGAATGAGCACCTTGTCATCATGAGCATAAGCGGCCATTTTTCTAACACACATCGTCAAATGGCTAGATGGACACCCGGTGCCGCGATATTTATCAAAGTCAGGTGCTTTGAATTTAGGGGGTATAACAACATCTGGGACAAGGCACAAATCTCGGGCATCCCTGGCTCTAGTTCCTGATCCTTCCACAGCTCTTAAGCGCTCTTCAAGCGAGTGATACCGATCCCCATGCTGAGTGTTCCCAAACAAATGACCTTGTGGATAGTTCCCCGGACCGTGATAATAACCCCCATGCTGAGCAGGGTTTCCCATATGATGGACAGCGTTTTGAGGGTTCACAGTAACTCCCAGAGTAGGACTAGGTGAACCTCTTGGCAGCATAGTATCAGGACTAGGAGTATGAATTTGTGGTCCCATAGCAGCTCCACCAGGCATAGTCGTGACAGGTTGACTCGACCCCACAGGAATAGCTTCAGCAGCAGGCGGCATATAACCCATTGGCATCCCCCAAGGATATATCGGTGCATTCAGATGACTCTGTCCGCTCGCCCCTGGGGGATGGGCAAAGTGACTGACCCCCTGTCCATAAGATGTGTGAGTAGTTGTAACTTCAGCGGACACCGAAGGAGAAACGAAAGTAACAACCCCTTCGGAATTTACAACAGCGGCGGCCCCAGCGGCGGCCCCACCCCTCAGATTCTGTAGCATACTCATTACTTCGACCATCTGTGCTTCCATAGCCTCCACTTTGGTCTTCAAAGCTTGATTCTCTTGAGCCAGCTGCTCAGGATTAAGAATCTCCACAACCGACTCATCTTGACCCAGGGGGTCCTCATTCTCGAGATGTTGATTGCTAGCCATTAATCTTGCTTGTAGACGAGTGGAGTATCGGTGTTGGCGAACCAGCTTGCCTTTCGTTTCTGTTGGTAGAACATTTTATAAGTACAAGTATGAATGCGTAAATGAATGCAATGGCTTTATGTTATTTTGGTATTTAGATGCATGAGGAATGCTGTATGAATTTTTTCAGAATTTTGCTTATGTAATGCATGCTGTTATGATGTAAAATGCGGATGATGAGGATGCTTGTTATAAAGACAGATATTTACAGGTGGGGTTTTGAAAAATTAGGGCGGTATACCCTATATGCCACCCCATATAGGTATTTATGAAAGAGAAGGAAAAACTTATTTTTTTTTGATTTCGTTGTTTTTTTCAAAAAAACGTTGGCGGAAATGAACTAAACTAGATGCAATAATGCACACACAATTTTGGAAAAGCCCTTGTGACCTAAAAAGAGGTAAGACCTATGATCTAGGGCAATTAAAAGGGTAATCCTTCCATGTAGCTCTATTCACTCCCTCATAAGGCTACCAGAGCTACAGTCCCTTTCACAAAATTCCCCACAAATGCAGCAAACTGCTAGGTGTGAGGCATCATGAAAGAGCACAACTCTGGTTGAAACTTTCGCAAGTAGCCAAACGGACAAAGGTCCTGATGGGCTCTCACTACTCGAATCCACTCTCCTAAGTTTTTGCAGACCTGGGTTATGGTCCCACTCAAAGCACATAGTTACAGGGTATAAGTGTAGTGTGTGTCAAGGGCATTTTCCCTAGTACTACCCTCACCTGAAATGAAAACCAGAGCAGTCCAGACAAAAGCAAGAAATAACAAGTTATCTACCCTAGGGTTCCATACCTAGAATATCTATAAACAAGGATATTGCTCACCTTAGGAAAAGGAGCCAAGAAGAGGGGATCATGGGGATTGAAAAAAATGCATGGGCATAAGCGATAAAAGAAAGGGAATAAAAGATAAGAAAGAAAGGCAAACAGGGTTTTAATCAAATCAACAATACATTAAACCACACATTTAAATTAGTTAGGCTTGACCCTCGTCTTTAAAAAAAGTATCCCCAGCGGAGTCGCCAGCTGTTGCACCCCGAAAAATCCCCGCTTTGGGTTTCTCAATGTACAACGTGGAATAATTTTGGAGCCGCCACCAATATTTTAATTTTAAGACCAAAACATTGAAAAAAGGTCTTTTGGAAAAAGCAGATGGTCTTTGAAAACTAGAGATATAGGTTCGGGGGTCGATTACGCGCGAGGAAGGTGTTAGCACCGCGCACGTCCTTTCTACCGAAAGGGAACCTCTAATTAAATGTGTGGTTTTAATGTTTGATTTGAAAAATACCTAGATTTGCCTATTTATTTCTTGTTTGAAGACGAATGAGAAAACTTACTGGAAATTTTATTTTTGGTGAGAAAGGGGGGAAAAAGGGTTTTTAGAAAAAGTGCTTGACGGGACATGGCCCGCTCCTACGTATCTCCCGGTGCGATGGAGAATTCAAAGCTACGTAGTTCTTGGTTGTCTTTGAAAAGTTTTTTTTGTTTTTTAATCTTTTTGGTGAGTTTTTGAAATAGGACGAGCATTTAGTGAATGATTAAACTAGCAGAGGCTATGATGAATCACCACTAAATACTCAGAAAAAGAGAGTTGTACCACTAGTCAAACGAACAAAGGTTCTGATGGACTATTGACAACAACTCGTTTTTATTATCTTTTTTGAAAGTCGTTTTCGAAAGAGATTGATTTGTACGACGATCAAACTAACAAAGGTTATGATGGATCGTCGTTTATTATTCTTATGGGAAAAAGGACATTGCCACTAATAGCTAAACGAACAAAGGCTCTGATGAGCTACTAGTAGCAATGGGTTTGACAATGATTCCTTTTATTTGTTTTGTGAAAATGATTTGTTCACGGTTAAAAAAAAGGTTTGAAAGATTTTTGGAAGAAAGGGCGAAGGCACTATCAATGATTGATTACAAAGTTTAAACACATTCAATTATCACGAAATCATGCATATGTTGAATATTTAATCAAGACTAAACATGCCAACATGATCAAGAGACCCACCTATCAGGGATGCAAGGTAAAAGTTCTCAAAGCAAGTGTGCGTGTAGGAGGGAGTATCAAGGTTTTGGGAAACCCATCCTTTGCAATACCCCATGGACCTTAAACCACAAACCTAACTATCTTTTATTCATTAGGAAGTTAAAAGGGGGAGGTTGAATCATCTGGGACCATCTTCACCACTTAGACAATGATGCACTAGGCATAAGTGGGAATCATGTGGTTCATCATCAACAAGGACACTACAGCTAAATTAAATCACATAGGGCAATTTTGGCATGGATCACAATGATTAAATTTTAACAAATGTAAAGACTGAAATACCTCTGATGAAGACAGATATTACAACTCTGAAGAACGCAAACCCCGACTAACCCTTGCAGGAGATCAGCTCAGACGGACCAACGGCACGAATAGAGCAAAAATGAAGTGTAGAACCGGAAAATGAGATTTGCTAGAGTTGTCTTCTCAGATCTCGTGAAAATGTGTCCGTGGAGCAATTCTTCTCTGATCTCGTGAGATGTGTGTGTGAAGATCTGTGTGTGTTCTTCTCTGATCTCTTGAAGTCCCCCCTCAAATGTGATTTGAGGCTGCCTATTTATAGGCTTAGGAAAGCGTAGGATTTTTTTTTCAAAAACATTTATTGGAAGGATGAATCGATTGTTTGAGCCTTTGGAAATATGTAGGAATCGATTCTTTATTTTTGGAAATGATAAGAATCGATTATATGGCCTATGGGAAAAGGTAGGAATCGATTTTCAGG
Organism: Astragalus membranaceus; assembly: GCA_039519185.1. Lineage (NCBI taxonomy): Eukaryota > Viridiplantae > Streptophyta > Magnoliopsida > Fabales > Fabaceae > Astragalus > Astragalus membranaceus. Next base: position 79,545,339 of record CM076850.1, on the reverse strand, counting down.
ACATTTGGAGATCCTGAAAATCGATTATGTGGCCTTTGGAAATATGTAGGAATCGATTCTTTATTTTTGGAAATGATAAGAATCGATTATATGGCCTATGGAAAAAGGGAGGAATCGATTCTTGGCTCTTTAAAGTGGTATGAAATGGTATGAAATGGTACAAACAGGTACGAAATCGTACAAACTGGTACGAACCCATACAAGTTTATACAATATGGGCCAAATCGTACGATTTGGTCGGAGCTGGTACGAATTCCTACGAAATGGTATTAACAGGTACGAAATCGTACGAAATGGTATGAACTAGTACTAACTCGAAAAAATGGTACGAAATCTTACTAGTTTATACAATATGGGCCAAATCGTACAATTTGGTCTGAACTGATATGAAATCATACGAAATGATATGAAATAAAACAAACAGGTACGAAATCGTAGGAACTGGTACGAACTCGAAAAAATGGTACGAACTCGTACCAGTTTATATAATATGGGCCAAATCGTTCGATTTGGTCCAAACTGATACGTAATCACACGAAATGGCATGAAATGGAACAAACAGGTACGAACTTGTCCGAGTATGTACAATATTGGCCAAATTGTAAACTTTGGTCCGAACTGGTACGAAATCACACGAAATGGTATGAACAGGTACTAAATCGTACGAAATGGTATGAACTAGTATGAACTCGAAAAAATGGTACGAACTCGTACGAGTATGTACAAGATGGGCCAAATCGTACGATTTGGTCTGAACTGGTACGAAATCCCACGAAATGGTATTAACAGGTACGAAATCGTACGAAATGGTATGTACTAGTAAGAACTCGAAAAAATGGTACGAAATCGTACCAGTTTATACAATATGGGCCAAATCGTACGATTTGGTCCGAACTGGTACGAAGACAAACAAAATGGTATGAACTCGTACGAGTTTGTACAATATGGCCCAAATATTACGATTTGGCCCGAACTTGTATGAAATCAACGAAATGGTATGAAATGGTACAAACTGGGACGAAATCGTACGAACTGGTACGAACTTGTACGAGTTTGTACAATATGGGCCAAATCGTACGATTTGGTCCGAACTGGTACGAAATCATACGAAATGGTATGAAATGGTACAGACAGGGACGAAATTGTACGAACTGGTACGAACTCGTAAAAAATGGTACGAACTCGTACGAGTTGGGACAATATGGGCCAAATTGTATGATTTGGTCGAAACTAGTACGAACAGGTACGAAATCGTACGAAATGGTATGAATAGTACGAACTCGAAAAAATGGTTCGAAACCGTACTAGTTTATACAATATGGGCCGAATCGTACGATTTGGTTCGACCTGGTACGAAATCACACTAAATGGTATGAAATGGTACAAACAGGTACGGAATCGTACGAACCGGTACGAACCCATACAAGTTTGTACAATATGGGCCAAATCGTACGATTTGGTCCGAACTGGTACGAAATCACACGAAATGGTATGAAATGGAACAAACAGGTATGAACTCGTCCGAGTATGTACAATATGGGCCAAATTGTACACTTTGGTCCGAACTGGTACGAAATCACACCAAATGGTATGAACAGGTACGAAATCATACGAAATGGTATGAACTAGTATGAACTCGAAAAAATGGTACGAACTCGTACGAGTATGTACAAGATGGGCCAAATCGTACGATTTGGCCTGAACTGGTACGAAATCCAACGAAATGGTATTAACAGGTACGAAATCGTACGAAATGGTATGAACTAGTAAGAACTCGGAAATATGGTACGAAATCGTACCAGTTTATACAATATGGGCCAAATCGTACGATTTGGTCCGAACTAGTACGAAGACAAACAAAATGGTATGAACTCGTACGAGTTTGTACAATATGGGCCAAATAGTACGATTTGGCCCGAACTGGTACGAAATCACACGAAATGGTATGAAATGGTACAAACTGGGACGAAATCGTACGAACTGGTACGAACTTGTACGAGTTTGTACAATATGGGCCAAATCGTACGATTTGATCCGAACTGGTACGAAATCATACGAAATGGTATGAAATGGTACAAACAGGGACGAAATTCGACGAACTGGTACGAACTCGTAAAAAATGATACGAACTCGTACGAGTTGGTACAATATGGGCCAAATTGTATGATTTGGTCGAAACTAGTACGAACAGGTACGAAATCGTTCGAAATGGTATGAATAGTACGAACTTGAAAAAATGGTTCGAAACCGTACTAGTTTATACAATATGGGCCGAATCGTACGATTTGGTCCGACCTGGTACGAAATCACACGAAATGGTATGAAATGGTGGTACAAACAGGAACGAAATCGTACGAACCCTTACATGTTTGTACAATATGGGCCAAATCGTCGGATTTGGTCCGAACTGGTACGAAATCACACGAAATGGTATGAAATGGAACAAACAGGTACGAACTCGTCCGAGTATGCACAATATGGGCCAAATTGTACACTTTGGTCCGAACTAGTACGAAATCACACGAAATGGTATGAAATGGTACAAACAGGTACGAAATCGTACGAACTAGTACGAACTCGAAAAAATGGTACGAACTCATACGAGTATGTACAATATGGGCCAAATCGTACGATTTGGTCCGAACTAGTACGAATTCCTACGAAATGGTATTAACAAGTACGAAATCGTACGAAATGGTATGAACTAGTACGAACTCGAAAAAATGGTACGAAATCGTACTAGTTTATACAATATGGGCCAAATCGTACGATTTGGTCCGAACTGATACGAAATCATACGAAATGGAATGAAATAAAACAAACAGGTACGAAATCGTAGAACTGGTACGAACTTGAAAAAATGGTACGAACTCGAAAAAATGGTACGAACTCGTACCAGTTTATATAATATGGGCCAAATGTTCGATTTGGTCCGAACTGATACGAAATCACACGAAATGGTATGAAATGGAACAAACAGGTACGAACTCGTCCGAGTGTGTACAATATGGGCCAAATTGTACACTTTGGTCCGAACTGGTACGAAATCACACGAAATGGTATGAACAGATACGAAATCGTACGAAATGGTATGAACTAGTACAAACTCGAAAAAATGGTACGAACTCGTACGAGTATGTACAAGATTGGCCAAATCATACGAATTGGTCTGAACTGGTACGAAATCCCACGAAATGGTATTAACAGGTACGAAATCATACGAAATGGTATGAACTAGTAAGAACTCAGGAAAAATAGTACGAAATAGTACTAGTTTATACAATATGGGCCAAATCGTACAAATTGGTCCGAACTGGTACGAAGACAAACAAAATGATATGAACTCGTACGAGTTTGTACAATATGGGCCAAATAGTACGATTTGGCCCGAACTGGTACGAAATCACACGAATTGGTATGAAATGGTAGAAACTGGGACGAAATCGTACGAACTGGTACGAACTTGTACGAGTTTGTACAATATGGGCCAAATCGTACGATTTGGTCCCAACTGGTACGAAATCATACGAAATGGTATGAAATGGTACTAACAGGGACGAAATTGTACGAACTGGTACGAACTCGTAAAAAATGGTACGAACTCGTACGGGTTGGTACAATATGGGCCAAATTGTACGATTTGGTCGAAACTAGTACGAACAGGTACGAAATCGTACGAAATGGTATGAATAGTACGAACTCGAAAAAATGGTTCGAAACCGTACTAGTTTATACTATATGGGCCGAATCGTACGATTTGGTCCGACCTGATACGAAATCACACGAAATGGTATGAAATGGTGGTACAAACAAGTACGAAATCGAACGAACTGGTATGAACCCATACAAGTTTGTACAATATGGGCCAAATCGTACGATTTGGTCCGAGCTGGTACGAAATCACAGGAAATGGTATGAAATGGAACAAACAGGTACGAACTCGTCCGAGTATGTACAATATGGGCCAAATTGAACACTTTGGTCCGAACTAGTACGAAATCACACGAAATGGTATGAAATGGTATGAAATGGTACAAACAGGTAAGAACCCATACAAGTTTGTACAATATGGGCCAAATCGTACGATTTGGTCGGAGCTGGTACGAATTCCTACGAAATTGTATTAACAGGTACGAAATCGTACGAAATGGTATGAACTAGTACTAACTCGAAAAAATGGTACGAAATCGTACTAGTTTATACAATATGGGCCAAATCGTACAATTTGGTCTGAACTGATACGAAATCATACGAAATGGTATGAAATAAAACAAACAGGTACGAAATCGTAGGAACTGGTACGAACTCGAAAAAATGGTACGAACTCGTACCAGTTTATATAATATGGGCCAAATCGTTCGATTTGGTCCGAACTGATACGTAATCACACGAAATGGCATGAAATGGAACAAACAGGTACGAACTTGTCCGAGTATGTACAATATGGGCCAAATTGTAAACTTTGGTCCGAACTGGTACGAAATCACACGGAATGGTATGAACAGGTACTAAATCGTACGAAATGGTATGAACTAGTATGAACTCGAAAAAATGGTACGAACTCGTACGAGTATGTACAAGATGGGCCAAATCGTACGATTTGGTCTGAACTGGTACGAAATCCCACGAAATGGTATTAACAGGTACGAAATCGTACGAAATGGTATGTACTAGTAAGAACTCGAAAAAATGGAACGAAATCGTACCAGTTTATACAATATGGGCCAAATCGTACGATTTGGTCCGAACTGGTACGAAGACAAACAAAATGGTACGAACTCGTACGAGTTTGTACAATATGGGCCAAATATTACGATTTGGCCCGAACTTGTATGAAATCAACGAAATGGTATGAAATGGTACAAACTGGGACGAAATCGTACGAACTGGTACGAACTTGTACGAGTTTGTACAATATGGGCCAAATCGTACGATTTGGTCCGAACTGGTACGAAATCATACGAAATGGTATGAAATGGTACAAACAGGGACGAAATTGTACGAACTGGTACGAACTCGTAAAAAATGGTACGAACTCGTACGAGTTGGTACAATATGGGCCAAATTGTATGATTTGGTCGAAACTAGTACGAACAGGTACGAAATCGTACGAAATCGTATGAATAGTACGAACTCGAAAAAATGGTTCGAAACCGTACTAGTTTATACAATATGGGCCGAATCGTACGATTTGGTTCGACCTGGTACGAAATCACACGAAATGGTATGAAATGGTACAAACAGGTACGGAATCGTACGAACCGGTACGAACCCATACAAGTTTGTACAATATGGGCCAAATCGTACGATTTGGTCCGAACTGGTACGAAATCACACGAAATGGTATGAAATGGAACAAACAGGTATGAACTCGTCCGAGTATGTACAGTATGGGCCAAATTGTACACTTTGGTCCGAACTGGTACGAAATCACACCAAATGGTATGAACAGGTACGAAATCGTACGAAATGGTATGAACTAGTATGAACTCGAAAAAATGGTACGAACTCGTACGAGTATGTACAAGATGGGCCAAATCGTACGATTTGGCCTGAACTGGTACGAAATCCAACGAAATGGTGTTAACAGGTACGAAATCGTACGAAATGGTATGAACTAGTAAGAACTCGGAAATATGGTACGAAATCATACCAGTTTATACAATATGGGCCAAATCGTACGATTTGGTCCGAACTGGTACGAAGACAAACAAAATGGTATGAACTCGTACGAGTTTGTACAATATGGGCCAAATAGTACGATTTGGCCCGAACTGGTACGAAATCACACGAAATGGTATGAAATGGTACAAACTGGGACGAAATCGTACGAACTGGTACGAACTTGTACGAGTTTGTACAATATGGGCCAAATCGTACGATTTGATCCGAACTGGTACGAAATCATACGAAATGGTATGAAATGGTACAAACAGGGCGAAATTGGACGAACTGGTACGAACTCGTAAAAAATTATACGAACTCGTACGAGTTGGTACAATATGGGCCAAATTGTATGATTTGGTCGAAACTAGTACGAACAGGTACGAAATCGTACGAAATGGTATGAATAGTACGAACTCGAAAAAATGGTTCGAAACCGTACTAGTTTATACAATATGGGCCGAATCGTACGATTTGGTCCGACCTGGTACGAAATCACACGAAATGGAATGAAATGGTGGTACAAACAGGTACGAAATCGTACGAACCCTTACAAGTTTGTACAATATGGGTCAAATCGTCGGATTTGGTCCGAACTGGTACGAAATCACACGAAATGGTATGAAATGGAACAAACAGGTACGAACTCGTCCGAGTATGTACAATATGGGCCAAATTGTACACTTTGGTCCGAACAAGTACGAAATCACACGAAATGGTATGAAATGGTACAAACAGGTACGAAATCGTACGAACTAGTACGAACTCGAAAAAATGGTACGAACTCATACGAGTATGTACAGTATGGGCCAAATCGTACGATTTGGTCCGAACTAGTACGAATTCCTACGAAATGGTATTAACAAGTACGAAATCGTACGAAATGGTATGAACTAGTACGAACTCGAAAAAATGGTACGAAATTGTACTAGTTTATACAATATGGGCCAAATCGTACGATTTGGTCCGAACTGATACGAAATCATACGAAATGGAATGAAATAAAACAAACAGGTACGAAATCGTAGAACTGGTACGAACTTGAAAAAATGGTACGAACTCGTACCAGTTTATATAATATGGGCCAAATGTTCGATTTGGTCCGAACTGATACGAAATCACACGAAATGGTATGAAATGGAACAAACAGGTACGAACTCGTCCGAGTGTGTACAATATGGGCCAAATTGTACACTTTGGTCCGAACTGGTACGAAATCACACGAAATGGTATGAACAGATACGAAATCGTACGAAATGGTATGAACTAGTACAAACTCGAAAAAATGGTACGAACTCGTACGAGTATGTACAAGATTGACCAAATCGTACGAATTGGTCTGAACTGGTACGAAATCCCACGAAATGGTATTAACAGGTACGAAATCGTACGAAATGGTATGAACTAGTAAGAACTCAGGAAAAATAGTACGAAATAGTACTAGTTTATACAATATGGGCCAAATCGTACAAATTGGTCCGAACTGGTACGAAGACAAACAAAATGATATGAACTCGTACGAGTTTGTACAATATGGGCCAAATAGTACGATTTGGCCCGAACTGGTACGAAATCACACGAAATGGTATGAAATGGTAGAAACTGGGACGAAATCGTACGAACTGGTACGAACTTGTACGAGTTTGTACAATATGGGCCAAATCGTACGATTTGGTCCGAACTGGTACGAAATCATACGAAATGGTATGAAATGGTACTAACAGGGACGAAATTGTACGAACTGGTACGAACTCGTAAAAAATGGTACGAACTCGTACGAGTTGGTACAATATGGGCCAAATTGTACGATTTGGTCGAAACTAGTACGAACAGGTACGAAATCGTACGAAATGGTATGAATAGTACGAACTCGAAAAAATGGTTCGAAACCGTACTAGTTTATACTATATGGGCCGAATCGTACGATTTGGTCCGACCTGATACGAAATCACACGAAATGGTATGAAATGGTGGTACAAACAAGTACGAAATCGAACGAACTGGTATGAACCCATACAAGTTTGTACAATATGGGCCAAATCGTACGATTTGGTCCGAGCTGGTACGAAATCACAGGAAATGGTATGAAATGGAACAAACAGGTACGAACTCGTCCGAGTATGTACAATATGGGCCAAATTGTACACTTTGGTCCGAACTAGTACGAAATCACACGAAATGGTATGAAATGGTATGAAATGGTACAAACAGGTACGAACCCATACAAGTTTGTACAATATGGGCCAAATCGTACGATTTGGTCGGAGCTGGTACGAATTCCTACGAAATTGTATTAACAGGTACGAAATCGTACGAAATGGTATGAACTAGTACTAACTCGAAAAAATGGTACGAAATTGTACTAGTTTATACAATATGGGCCAAATCGTACAATTTGGTCTGAACTGATACGAAATGGTATGAAATAAAACAAACAGGTACGAAATCGTAGGAACTGGTACGAACTCGAAAAAATGGTACGAACTCGTACCAGTTTATATAATATGGGCCAAATCGTTCGATTTGGTCCGAACTGATACGTAATCACACGAAATGGCATGAAATGGAACAAACAGGTACGAACTTGTCCGAGTATGTACAATATGGGCCAAATTGTAAACTTTGGTCCGAACTGGTACGAAATCACACGAAATGGTATGAACAGGTACTAAATCGTACGAAATGGTATGAACTAGTATGAACTCGAAAAAATGGTACGAACTCGTACGAGTATGTACAAGATGGGCCAAATCGTACGATTTGGTCTGAACTGGTACGAAATCCCACGAAATGGTATTAACAGGTACGAAATCGTACGAAATGGTATGTACTAGTTAGAACTCGAAAAACTGGTACGAAATCGTACCAGTTTATACAATATGGGCCAAATCGTACGATTTGGTCCGAACTGGTACGAAGACAAACAAAACTGTATGAACTCGTACGAGTTTGTACAATATGGGCCAAATATTACGATTTGGCTCGAACTTGTATGAAATTAACGAAATGGTATGAAATGGTACAAACTGGGACGAAATCGCACGAACTGGTACGAACTTGTACGAGTTTGTACAATATGGGCCAAATCGTACGATTTGGTCCGAACTGGTACGAAATCATACGAAATGGTATGAAATGGTACAAACAGGGACGAAATTGTACGAACTAGTACGAACTCGTAAAAAATGGTACGAACTCGTACGAGTTGGTACAATATGGGCCAAATTGTATGATTTGGTCGAAACTAGTACGAACAGGTACGAAATCGTACGAAATGGTATGAATAGTACGAACTCGAAAAAATGGTTCGAAACCGTACTAGTTTATACAATATGGGCCGAATCGTACGATTTGGTTCGACCTGGTACGAAATCACACGAAATGGTATCAAATGGTACAAACAGGTATGGAATCGTACGAACCGGTACGAACCCATACAAGTTTGTACAATATGGGCCAAATCGTACGATTTGGTCCGAACTGGTACGAAAACACACGAAATGGTATGAAATGGAACAAACAGGTATGAACTCGTCCGAGTATGTACAATATGGGCCAAATTGTACACTTTGGTCCGAACTGGTACGAAATCACACCAAATGGTATGAACAGGTACGAAATCGTACGAAATGGTATGAACTAGTATGAACTCGAAAAAATGGTACGAACTCGTACGAGTATGTACAAGATGGGCCAAATCGTACGATTTGGCCTGAACTGGTACGAAATCCAACGAAATGGTATTAACAGGTACGAAATCGTACGAAATGGTATGAACTAGTAAGAACTCGGAATTATGGAACGAAATCGTACCAGTTTATACAATATGGGCCAAATCGTACGATTTGGTCCGAACTGGTACGAAGACAAACAAAATGGTATGAACTCGTACGAGTTTGTACAATATGGGCCAAATAGTACGATTTGGCCCGAACTGGTACGAAATCACACGAAATGGTATGAAATGGTACAAACTGGGACGAAATCGTACGAACTGGTACGAGTTTGTACAATATGGGCCAAATCGTACGATTTGATCCGAACTGGTACGAAATCATACGAAATGGTATGAAATGGTACAAACAGGGACGAAATTGGACGAACTGGTACGAACTCGTAAAAAATGATATGAACTCGTACGAGTTGGTACAATATGGGCTAAATTGTATGATTTGGTCGAAACTAGTACGAACAAGTACGAAATCGTACGAAATGGTATGAATAGTACGAACTCGAAAAAATGGTTCGAAACCGTACTAGTTTATACAATATGGGCCGAATCGTACGATTTGGTCCGACCTGGTACGAAATCACACGAAATGGTATGAAATGGTGGTACAAACAGGTACGAACTCGTCCGAGTATGTACAATATGGGCCAAATTGTACACTTTGGTCCGAACTAGTACGAAATCACACGAAATGGTATGAAATGGTACAAACAGGTACGAAATCGTACGAACTAGTACGAACTCGAAAAAATGGTACGAACTCATACGAGTATGTACAATATGGGCCAAATCGTACGATTTGGTCCGGACTGATACGAAATCCTACGAAATGGTATTAACAAGTACGAAATCGTACGAAATGGTATGAACTAGTACGAACTCGAAAAAATGGTACGAAATCGTACTAGTTTATACAATATGGGCCAAATCGTACGATTTGGTCCGAACTGATACAAAATCATACGAAATGGAATGAAATTAAACAAACAGGTACGAATTCGTAGAACTGGTACGAACTTGAAAAAATGGTACGAACTCGTACCAGTTTATATAATATGGACCAAATGTTCGATTTGGTCCGAACTGATACGAAATCACACGAAATGGTATGAAATGGAACAAACAGGTACGAACTCGTCCGAGTGTGTACAATATGGGCCAAATTGTACACTTTGGTCCGAACTGGTACGAAATGACACGAAATGGTATGAACAGGTACGAAATCGTACGAAATGGTATGAACTAGTACAAACTCGAAAAAATGGTACGAACTCGTACGAGTATGTACAAGATTGGCCAAATCGTACGAATTGGTCTGAACTGGTACGAAATCCCACGAAATGGTACTAACAGGTACGAAATCGTACGAAATGGTATGAACTAGTAAGAACTCAGGAAAAATAGTACGAAATAGTACTAGTTTATACAATATTGGCCAAATCGTACAAATTGGTCCGAACTGGTACGAAGACAAACAAAATGATATGAACTCGTACGAGCTTGTACAATATGGGCCAAATAGTACGATTTGGCCCGAACTGGTACGAAATCACACGAAATGGTATGAAATGGTAGAAACTGGGACGAAATCGTACGAACTGGTACGAACTTGTACGAGTTTGTACAATATGGGCCAAATCGTACGATTTGGTCCGAACTGGTACGAAATCATACGAAATGGTATGAAATGGTACAAACAGGGACGAAATTGTACGAACTGGTACGAACTCGTAAAAAATGGTACGAACTCGTACGAGTTGGTACAATATGGGCCAAATTGTACGATTTGGTCGAAACTAGTACGAACAGGTACGAAATCGTACGAAATGGTATGAATAGTACAAACTCGAAAAAATGGTTCGAAACCGTACTAGTTTATACTATATGGGCCGAATCGTACGATTTGGTCCGACCTGATACGAAATCACACGAAATGGTATGAAATGGTGGTACAAACAAGTACGAAATCGAACGAACTGGTATGAACCCATACAAGTTTGTACAATATGGGCCAAATCGTACGATTTGGTCCGAGCTGGTACGAAATCACACGAAATGGTATGAAATGGAACAAACAGGTACGAACTCGTCCGAGTATGTACAATATGGGCCAAATTGTACACTTTGGTCCGAACTAGTACGAAATCACACGAAATGGTATGAAATGGTACAAACAGGTACGAAATCGTACGAACTAGTACGAACTCGTACGAGTATGTACAATATGGGCCAAATCGTACGATTTGGTCCGAACTGGTACGAATTCCCACGAAATGGTATTAACAGGTACGAAATCGTACGAAATGGTATGAACTAGTACGAACTCGAAAAAATGGTACGAAATCGTACTAGTTTATACAATATGGGCCAAATCGTACGATTTGGTCCGAACTGATACGAAATCATACGAAATTGAATGAAATAAAACAAACAGGTACGAAATCGTAGGAAGTGGTACGAACTTGAAAAAATGGTATGAACTCGTACCAGTTTATATAATATGGGCCAAATGTTCGATTTGGTCCGAACTGATACGAAATCACAGGAAATGGTATGAAATGGAGTAAACAGGTACGAACTCGTCCGAGTATGTACAATATGGGCCAAATTGTACACTTTGGTCCGAACTGGTACGAAATCACACGAAATGGTATGAACAGGTACGAAAACGTACAAAATGGTATGAACTAGTACGAACTCAAAAAAATGGTACGAACTCGTACGAGTATGTACAAGATTGGCCAAATCGTACGATTTGGTCTGAACTGGTACGAAATCCCACGAAATGGTATTAACATGTACGAAATCATACGAAATGGTATGAACTAGTAAGAACTCGGAAAAATGGTACGAAATCGTACTAGTTTATACAATATGGGCCAAATCGTACGATTTGGTCCGAACTGGTACGAAGACAAACAAAATGATTTAAACTCGTACGAGTTTGTACAATATGGGCCAAATAGTACGATTTGGCCCGAACTGGTACGAAATCACACGAAATGGTATGAAATGGTAGAAACTGGGACGAAATCGTACGAACTGGTACGAACTTGTACGAGTTTGTACAATATGGGCCAAATCGTACGATTTGGTCCGAACTGGTACGAAATCATACGAAATGGTATGAAATGGTACAAACAGGGACGAAATTGTACGAACTGGTACGAACTCGTAAAAAATGGTACGAACTCGTACGAGTTGGTACAATATGGGCCAAATTGTATGATTTGGTCAAAACTAGTACGAACAGGTACGAAATCGTACGAAATGGTATGAATAGTACGAACTCGAAAAAATGGTTCGAAATCGTACTAGTTTATACAATATGGGCCGAATCGTACGATATGGTCCGACCTGATAAGAAATCACACGAAATGGTATGAAATGGTGGTACAAACAGGTACGAAATCGAACGAACTGGTACGAACCCATACAAGTTTGTACAATATGGGCCAAATCGTACGATTTGGTCCGAACTGGTACGAAATCACACGAAATGGTATGAATTGGAACAAACAGGTACGAACTCGTTCGAGTATGTACAATATGGGCCAAATTGTACACTTTGGTCCAAACTAGTACGAAATCACACGAAATGGTATGAAATGGTACAAACAGGTACGAAATCGTACGAACTAGTACGAACTCAAAAAAATGGTACGAACTCGTACGAGTATGTACAATATGGGCGAAATCGTACGATTTGGTCCGAACTGGTACGAATTCCCACGAAATGGTATTAACAGGTACGAAATCGTACGAAATGGTATGAACTAGTACGAACTCGAAAAAATGGTACGAAATCGGTCTAGTTTACACAATATGGGCCAAATCATACGATTTGGTCCGGACTGATACGAAATCATACAAAATGGTATGAAATAAAACAAACAGGTACGAAATCGTAGGAACTGGTACGAACTCGAAAAAATGGTACGAACTCATACCAGTTTATATAATATGGGCCAAATCGTTCGATTTGGTCCGAACTGATACGTAATCACACGAAATGGTATGAAATGGAACAAACAGGTACGAACTCGTCCGAGTATGTACAATATGGGCCAAATTGTAAACTTTGGTCCGAACTGGTACGAAATCACACGAAATGGTATGAACAGGTACTAAATCGTACGAAATGGTATGAACTAGTATGAACGCGAAAAAATGGTACGAACTCGTATGAGTATGTACAAGATGGGCCAAATCGTACGATTTGGTCTGAACTGGTACGAAATCTCACGAAATGGTATTAACAGGTACGAAATCGTACGAAATGGTATGAACTTGTAAGAACTCGAAAAAATGGTACGAAATCGTACCGGTTTATACAATATGGGCCAAATCGTACGATTTGGTCCGAACTGGTACGAAGACAAACAAAATGGTATGAACTCGTACGATTTTTTACAATATGGGCCAAATAGTACGATTTGGCCCGAACTTGTATGAAATCACACGAAATGGTATGAAATGGTACAAACTGGGACGAAATCGTACGAACTGGTACGAACTTGTACGTGTTTGTACAAGATGGGCCAAGTCGTACGATTTGGTCCAAACTGGTACGAAATCATACGAAAAGGTATGAAATGGTACAAACAGGGACGAAATTGTACGAACTGGTACGAACTCGTAAAAAATGGTACGAACTCGTACGAGTTGGTACAATATGGGCCAAATTGGATGATTTGGTCGAATAGTACGAACTCGTACGAAATGGTATGAATAGTACGAACTCGAAAAAATGGTTCAAAACCGTACTAGTATATACATTATGGGCCGAATCGTACCATTTGGTCCGACCTGGTAAGAAATCACACGAAATGGTATGAAATGGTACAAACAGGTACGAAATCGTACGAACTGGTACGAACCCAAACAAGTTTGTACAATATGGGCCAAATCGT